>OZ032122.1:4159190-4759190 GCA_964026355.1 Pseudorhiza aurosa
AGTGTCCTGACATGAAATCCATGGCTATTTTTCTGATATCTCATACTGTTTTTGTATTTTGACTGGAGAGGCCCTTTAAGCAAAACACCTACAACAACAAAAGCAATATGATATCTGGAAAGAATAATGAATGATTTTATATATTCATAAATAATGTTTCAATCTCTTTGCCTTGCATTGATTTAACTGGTAAGGCACAATTTATGAAAGGTGCTCTAATGTTTCCCTATCCAATTATTTGGTGACATTGCATGAAGAAACTTAAAAAACTTTTTCAAAGTTAATTGTTTATCACTCTTTTAAATGCCTATCTGCTGAAACTTTTCCATTGTCATATTTTTATACATTTATCTTGCATTTGTCTTTCTGTAGTCATATTTTTGATGCATTTGTCTTCCTTATATGGATTGTCATGCATTGGCACATAGTTGTAAATATAATGATGATGGCTCAGCAGTAGGCTACTTGCTTACAGCTCATATGGTCAGTAGTTTGAAGCACATCTGGGGTATTACTCTCACTCAGAGTCAGGAGGTCCGGTACCCTGCTGTAGTTTGAGGCCTGTGGCATTGAAAAGGTGTTGTCTCGGTAAGAGATAGGACTAGGGCAGTGCTCACTAAGCACAGCTTTCTTTGTCCTCAGAATTTTTATTCAGATGCTAGAAAGAGTACATAAGAAAACTGTGGTTGTATAAGGCTTGTAGACCCGTGTATCAAAAGCAAACATCACGGAAGGAGTTTTTGTGAAAGAATAATTGATAAAATGACATAAGTTTCAGATGAAATGCATTAGTCCCTTACTATGCTAGTTACTTGCAAAGCTTTGAAAATCATTTGTTCATCTGTCTAAGTGGTGGATCTTTTCTGATGTTGTTAATTTGATAATATCTATCCTATTACTTCTCTTGATAGGAAACTTTGGTTTTTTGAGAGAATGTATCCTTAACAAGGTAATCTGTTGCATTTTTTCTCATTGTTTTTAAATGTATTGCTTATTATTTTTCTTTTACTCTACAGTCCGTCTTTCATAACTTATTTGACCATGCTCTCCTTCAAGGGTCAAATTTAGCTTCTATATTGTTTGATTTGGGTCTTTGATGCATCTCAGAAGAAGTTTGGTACCAAAATTTATGTTTTTTTAATTAAAGCATTCGGTGAAAACGGAGTAGATCTCTTATTTTGACCTCGCAAAAATAATTATTGCACTGTTTTTAATGCAAGACCTGCAGGAACTACCAAAAAACTTCAACGCTTAAAAAATAAGGAAGTAGTCACGTCAACGAAGATAGTCTCTCTCCAAGGTTCCGTGTTAGGACCCTTGCTGTTTCTTTCCACACTATGTCCCTTGGGGGATGATATAATTTGAAGCAAAGGTCTCCAGTATCATCTTTATGGGAACGATTGTCAAATACTCCTTGCATATCCTTCTTTCGTAAAAACTCCAATCTAGTTTGCTCAGTGAAGGCAATTGAGCGGTCGATGAAAATGCCAGCTCTTGAACTCCAGTAATGAGCCGTTCGCTATGTGAAGACAATACCGAAATGGTATCTGTTGGCCATCACTATACGCTATATGGAGATAAAACCGAAATTTTGTTCATTGGCAATCCACAAGAGTGTTTTACAAGCTCTAATATTTCAGTAAATGGAGCTGATGATATCATTAAAGATGAACTTGAACGGAAATGACCTAGAGGTCCTTTTTGACAAGCATGTCCATCTCATCTCTTACGTAAACATAATTCATGAAGCACCAAGATACCATCTGTATAGCAATAGTCTGGCTAGAATGAACCTGGCAAAAAGCACAGCAGAAATGCCATTCGTACACTTGTTATCTCAAAGCTTGATGACTGCAATGGCTTGTTGCGTGGTCCGCCATCTTGTGAGTTGAAAAAGCTAAGAAAAAGTTAAATTTTCTGCTTCTAAGCTTGTAGTTATGCATATAAAATGTATCATACCACCAGTCTTGGGACAATTCGACTGGCTACCTGTTGCATTTAGAATTCACTTTAAGATATAACTGCTGACATCTAAATGCACTAGGACATTGCTCCCAAATATCTCGCATATTTTCTGAAGAAATGCATCCTTCCTCGTGCAACAAGGTCAGCTGGAGAAGAGTTCTTACTCGAGAGAGAGAGAGAGAGAGAGAGAGAGAGAGAGAGAGAGAGAGAGAGAGAGAGAGAGAGAGAGAGAGAGAGAGAGAGAGAGAGAGAGAGAGAGAGAGAGAGAGAGAGAGAGAGAGAGAGAGAGAGAGAGAGTTTGGGGATAGCTTGGTGCCAATCGTTTTGCCATGCTGCAATGTTTCTCTTGAATTCTTTTCGATCAGCAAATCCATTGGGCTCTTTCAAATCACTTTTGAAGACATTCATATTCAAAAAGGACTTGAATATTTGACATTTAATGACGTATTTTCAGTTTTTCAATTCTCTGACTATCTATGATGCATTTTCATTTATCTTAAAGTCTTTAAGCATATAATGCGCCTTTGTGCGCTGCGAATATATGCGAAATGATAGATATTTTTATAATTATCATTATTACTGTAAGTTTCATACGGTATTCGATGTCATCACCTGATTTTTCAGTCTTTTTGTCAAGGCACTTTCCGTGGGCTATGATGATAAGCTGTCTTCTGTCTGTCCATATAAATTCAATCTTCTCTTTTCTGTTGTCTATTTCCTTTCTTCCCTTCAATTCATTGGATAACTATTTATTATTACCTTTTTTATTTTTACCATGTTTTAAAAGTAATTAGAATATGTAGTTTGTATATAGAGAGTAAAATATTGAAGAATTGATTGTTTATATTCACAAAGGCCATTAAAATCAGGCGGTAATCAATGAAATATCTATTGTGCTAAACATGTAGTTTTATTGCTAGGAAGTTATTTAGTAGTGATCGATTGGTTTGTATCTTCAAGGTTTCCCCAAACAGTCTTGACAAATCTGGATCAACGGCACTTCACTGGGCTGCGGCTGGTGGCCATACCGGTATGTGTGAAAGCATTTCATTTACTCCATTTAAGTTATGATTGAATGCGACAATGACGAATGTTAAAGCCATCTTGTCACAAAATCATGAAAGCTGTCTCTTTTCAGAGGCCCATTTTCAATGCCTTAATACATTTTTTAGTAATTCTTAGCCTTCTTCTTTGCAGAATGTGCTGCCGAGTTGATAAATCTTCCGCAAGTTGAAATCAACGTCCAGGTTCATATCGAGTTTATTTTTCTATCAGAATAGAAAATTGATTCCCATCTCAGTCATCCAATCCAATAGTCAAACTCCTTCAAGCCTATTTTTTCATCGGCAGAACAGGCATTTTTTATCCACGCGTCCTGGTGGCCGAGTGGCTAAGACGCAGTGTTCCGAATATTGTGAGGTCTACTCTCGTGGGTTCGAATCCCGTCATCGGAACCACTGACCATAAGCCAACAGTCAACTCAGTTGTCCATCCTTTCGAGGTCGGTGAATGAGTGCTGAGAGGTAGCTCTGAGGGTACAAGCACTGGACACACATTGATAGCAGCTAATCTAAAGTTGAAGTGCTTAATTTAGCATAAGGATGCGTCTTTTTTTGCTGCTTCATTTGCAGAAGTTTGCTCTTCTAACTTTCTTTTATAATTTTTTTTTGTAGAATAAGCTTGGTGACACCGCTCTTCATAATGCAGCATGGAAAGGCCACGCAGATATCGTCGAGATGCTGATAGAAAGAGGTTGGTCGTTACGAATTTCTTGTTCCTTTTGTAATATATTTATAATCTTAGTACTGCAATCTCTATTTCTTAACTATTCTATTTATTTAGTAGCTATTATTTTTTTAACTGCTTCGATTAGATTGGATGGATTGATTTTTAGGAGCGAATAAGAACATCAGAAACAACGAGAAGAAACTACCATACGACCTGGCCAGGAACCCAGAGACAGCCTCGTTTTTGAAAGACCGAGCTGGTAAGTTGCATTTCTGATTTCAGTCAATTTAGCCTGCGTATGTAGCTATTTCAATTAAATCTATCATTGGCTGGTACATAAATGCTCTGATAGGTCAGTGGCTAAGGTACTTGAATACAGGCGCATTGGCAGTTGTAAGAGATGAACTTTGAGCTTAACTTTAACTTAGAGTAAAGACAATCGCTAGCTCTGTTATTCCAACCGTAGGGATACTGAGGTTTGTCACATCGAGAGATTCGATTCGATTCTCGTCGCCATAGTCCTTCAAGCTAGAACAGTCTGCGCCCTTTGTCTCCAAGCGTTCTGTCGAGCTGAGGCCATTCCACTTGTTTTCCAATCGCCAATGTTGTCCACCTGCTCCATTCTCCGCCTCCCTCTCCCTCTCCCTCTCCCTCTCCCTCTCCCTCAGTCGCCATAGCCACTAGGCTGTCTCCCCATCTCTTCCAATGTATTTCTTCATCTTCATCTTCATCACATCAAGAGAAGGGGCTAGGAAACTGCCTTGTAAGCGTAGCTTCTTAGGCACCATGAATCCTAGAAATGTTGACATGATGTGACATCGTCAGAAAGGATCATTATTATTACTATTATTTAATTATTTACAGTAGGCATACAAAAGTAAATGTGTAGCTAGTAGCCAAGTTAACTAAGGCCTACTATTTACAAAAACAATGCTACAGAAGCTATAAAGATAAAAATATATTTACATAAAAGGAAGAAAAATAAAGCTATTATACATGTAGAGAATGAACGGACTACGTAAGTAAGGAACCTGACATGGCTAATTAATTTTCCACATAACCTGCAGTTGCAGTTATTTTTCCATTCTTTGATTTGCCTTTTAAATGATGCAAGAGTTTTCATTCTTTTAAATTCCTCGGGTACCAGTACACCGCTTGATGAGTAAAGCTTTCAATATCATCATATAACATACCATCCGGTGCTATGTAGAACTCATGAAAAGAGACATAAACGCATACTTCAGCTGCGTCCCGTTTATTTTGATAAAATTTTCAAGCGTATTTCGAAACTTTCTAGACATCAAATCTGTTGAAAGAAGAGCACGAATCTACTCATGTATTTCTGATGGTTTTTCATTCTTATTCTGTGTGTTCCCAAGGCGAGGGTGTCACTTGTAGCTCCAGGCAGGTGTCTCCGTGAAGAAGTTTCAATCTCACACCCTATGTTAGAGTCATATTTAAGGCTTGACTTGCACTAAGATACAGGAAAGAGGTCAAAATTCTCAGCTATGTGTGGAACTCACGAAGTGTGGTCACATCGAATCTTCCTTAGATTGCATTGTCTTTATGATCTTTCCAAATTTGTAAAATGGGTAAGTAGAATGGTCGCGAGAGCGGGTGTCTTCTATGCTGATAGACACGGTTTATGCCAAGCTCGTTCCCTCTTGCAGATCCATCTAGATCTGTCAACTTATTGTCTGATATTTTTTCTCATTTCCTGCAGTTTCAACAGCGAACGACTATGGTGCTGATGAAGAAGACTCTGACTAAATTTTAAGCCCTAATCACTCCGTCCATTATTTCGTTGTTCTTAAGTTACAAAAAGACTACCACAAATAATCATATTGGTGAGCAGTACCAAATGAACTGTAATGTGTTTGTATTGAATGCTTTAGAATTTGGTATTGTCGATAGAGAACGCAGTCGTGTATGAAGACAAGTACTATGTTAAGTCGAGCTAGACGAAAGGCTGGTTTAATTTTCGTACCCTCTTGGAATTCCTTGCCTAGTCATTATTTTGAAGGATTTCGTTCATAATGGTATTAGAAGTTTGAAGAAACAGAGCTTCGTTATTATATATATCTACGTTTACGTAACTGTACAACACGGCTTCTGTTTGCACTTAACAATTAATTTTCAAGTTTCTTTGACTTAAGAATTTTGTTGAAATACCTCGCATTTATGGCTTCGTCATTTTTGATTGAATTCTTTGTGATTGAAAGCAAGACAGATAATTTTCTCTGAGGAATGCAAGCAATGTGTGTGATTTTAAAGTATTTTTCTATCGTGGGTTAATCAGTCTGCAGAGGGGTTGTTGTTAACTTGTCAATCACCAATTTAGAGCTTTATGCATTGATGATTGTGAGAGAAGAAAGTGTCAGTATTTTTTAAACATGTTTTGATTTTCAAAACATTTTCCATCGAAATTAATTGACATTTACGAAAAGGAGGGGACTTAAAGATAATAATGGATACATGAGTTGTTTGATCAGGGTAGTTAAGTAAATATTGGACGTTCCTCGAAGGTACCGTTTGTTCAAAACAAACGTTCTTCATTCGTCTGTTTAACCACTTTAAACCCACAAAAGAGGATGAAAGCTTCCAAGGTGCCTGTCGTTCCAGTTATGAAACTGAAGGAATCTAAAATATTGAAATTGAAGAATAATGGATGCTGCTTGTCCTTCGAAATAATGCGAATATTTGCATGTTCATTTTTCATTGTAGCAGACGAGGAAAGGTCTTGAAATTAAGATTGTTACGTGAATAATTGGGTAGGAAAAGGCAGTGGCGTTGCTCGGGGTGGTATTGAATAGGTTTTTTACCCCCACCAAATCTTTCCCGCTACATATGGGAATGTTTGCCCCGAAGGCATTTCCACAAAATGCTTCCTGGTAGTAGCTTAAGATTTAGAAGAAAAATGACATAAATTTCTTTCATATACTTTGTTGAGTGCTTACATTTCATTTAAGTTCAAAGAGCCCTTTGAACCATTGAAAAAACGAAACTTCATATTCGTAATGGGAACGTTTCATTTGCATTCTGTAAAACAGATGAAAATGTTGCTTTGGTAATAGAGGAATTGAGTGACTTCTGACCCGACTGCGATATCGTGTTACGAAAAACTTGTCTTCTTATTGGTTTCGTTTTACATTGCCCGTAGTTATAGCTGCAAGAAATGTGGAATTAGATTAGATTTTTAGTTAGTTATTTAGTGTCGGTTGAAGCTATAGTATGGAAGGTTCAGCCTCTCCTGTTTTCTTCACTCTAAAACAGATGGGGCAAGCCCAATGAAGAAAGCTGCTGTTTTCTTTACTCAGTCCTCCAAAAATTTTTCACTTTTTGTCCTTTTAGCAAATAAGAAAGTCTGCCTTGATTTTCCAAATTGCTGGTTGCCAATTTAGTGTACACGAATTAAACTACAATTACAAGCGTCTCTAATACATATGTAGTTTGATATTGGCCACCCTGGCTTCAGTTTAGAAGAAAGGTACATAACAATGGTAAGTAACATGTAGATAGATATAAATTCATATATTATATGTATCTGTACAATGAATGAATGAATGAATGAATGAATGAATGAAAGTCAAGGCGGTCTTCGGCTACGATTGCGGGGTAGTGGATGTTTCAGTGGGCGGTGAGCAGCGAGTTCTGCTGCGGGGGCGCTGTTCCTTTGGCATATGGCGCAGTTGTGACCATGGTCGACAGCCTCATAATGGCTTTTGCGCCTCTGTCCACCTTTCCGCCAGATTTTCGGTCGCTTGAGCTCGCAGGCTTTCACACCTTCCCAGACTGCGTGTTTCCATTCTGCACGGTCTTTGCACTGTATACAATGTATATATGTATATATATATATACATACATATATATATATGTATATACATATATATATATATATATATATATATATATATGAATATAAAACAGGCTACTTTGTAAAGCAAATTTATTGATAGATTATTTCAGTCGTTTCACCTTGTGAGGGCTTCATCAGTGATCATGTTTTATCTGAGGCATGGCCACACACAAATGTTCAATATATATATATATATATATATATATATATATATATATATATATATATATATATATATAGCAGAAATTCAGAAAAGGAAAGACTGATTCTCTGTTACTCTGAGTCTCGTGTGAAGGCACTCGTCAGACAGACTATAACTCTGGCTAGTCATAGCAGTTATAGTCTGTTTGACTAGTGCCTTCGCACGAAACTGAGAGTAACAGAGAACCGGTCTTTTCCTTTTCTGCATTTCTGCTATTAACGCTCTGTACTTTGTACACAGAGCACCATTTGGTGGTGAAGACAGCACCCTCTATGTGATATATATATATATATATATATACACACATTTATTTTTAACTCAAAGCATGTAGGTACAGAGTACGAACTGTCATGGAGCAATTCATATGCATAGATAAGTAAATTAAGTACCAAGGAACTAGTTACAAAAATGTACTACAAATAAAAGGGGCGAGTGATCATTGATTGTGATTAAAGTTGGTTATGAACAATCGCCATGCAATGAGATCAGAGGCTAAAGTTCGAGCGTTGAGTCTGTTCAATGAAGCAGCTTTGAGAAGAAAGTCGAGCCAAGTCTCTCTCGGACGTCCTCTCAGTTTGTTGCCACTGACGAGTTTAATCTTTTCATTCAATTTTTTTGTTTAATCTTTTCATTTCATTTTCAATTAAAAATTAATCAGTGTATTATATTTAAAGGTCCGTTTACTGCATTATAAGCTAAAAAGTATATCTTAGATAAAACTACAAGAATCTATTGAAAAATATCTTGATTAAGGAGAATATTAATCTCTAAATCGATAAACTAATCGAGAGAGAGAGAGCCTTCCTTCTGTGAATGAAATGGAACTACTTTATAGAAGAACAGTATCAAAAAGATAGATGAAGAAGAAGAATGAGGAACCAAAAAATTCTCATTTGAATTACTAATTCGGCATATGAGTCAACAAATTGAATCTAATTCAAGTCGAAAATTGCTAATGCGATTTGTCACCCGTACGATTCATCATCATATCGGGCCGGTTGCCCGCACCATATTGACTCCTTCCCTCCATGAGACCCTATCGTCCATGGGCTTATGAAGATCTCCAAGTTGTAAACAAGTGTCTTCCGGTTGATTAGTTGAATTTCATTCCACAATGTAGAGCCAAAATACTGTACTGCTTTGAGACCATAAAGAGAAGTCGTTTTTAATGAAATTTATAGATCATCCCTGGATACCGGACGAGTCCCATACTCATGAAAAAAAGAATCTCGAGTGAAATGGTTGCGAAAAGAGGCCGAATTGAGCTTATTGATAGCTTTATAGACAAAGGATATGATATTTAGATGTTCCATATCTTCATGTTTTACCATTTTTAATGCGTAAAATAAGAGTGAAAAGGTGTTATTGCTCATTTATGAAAATTGGGAAAAGCAGAGGGCCCAATACAGATCCCTGAGAAACACCACACTCTTATCTTACATAACGAAGACAAGCGAGTCGTTGAATATACAAATTGTTTGCGGTAATATAAATGTGATTTGAAATAATGCACATACTTTCCCCTTATTCCGTACTGCTCTAGCTTACTCAGGAGGATATTATGGTCAACCAGGTCATATGGAAATGATAATGACAATATCAGTGAAAATTGTGTGGCGTATTTATACCATGCTTAAGTTGTTAAATTTTCCACCAAAAGTTAGGCGCGAGGAGCAGTATGATGTGATATCATCGTAAGGAAGGGACAGGATACCACTCGATAAGCATGGCTTGAATGTTCCCATAATCTACCTTCAGATGCTATATGCAGAGGAATTAAGTCCCATTCACGAGCAATCATCGGAAAGCAGTTTTTTCTAGAGATGTACCATACAGAACCACTGCACAGCGGTTATTTAATGGCAAGTTCCTCGCCGCATTTTGCTCGTAGCTTTGTCCAAGGTACCTGTTAGTAGCTGGAAGCAACTGCTCGCCAAGACCTGTTCCTCGTGCAGCATTGCATTGTCTCTGCGGAGGAATCAATAGCTTCCTCGTCTCGCTGTGTCCTAAACTGGATCTTGGCAATATGGCGGAGAGTGACAGCGATCGGGACTCTATTGGCGATCATCCAAATGGCACGCGACAAGACAACCCTTACGAGCCCCGAAAAGTTACTCTGAAGAAAGGGGATCGAGGTTTCGGGTTTAATGTCAGAGGACAGGTCTCTGAGGGTGGACAACTTAAATCAATAAATGGAGTATTATACCCTCCGTTGCAGATGATCAGTGCTGTGCTGGAAGGTGGCCCAGCCGAAGAGGCGGGGATAATTATTGGAGATCGCATACTAGAGGTGTAAGTAACGCAAATAAGTATAGTTGCTACGCGTATCTATCTCTCTTTCGCAATTGATTTTTGATCTAGAAAGTGCAGTTGGAACGATAGCTGACGGATAAACTGTATACTGTGCATATTGTGCATTCCAACACATTGCAACGAAATTAGTCCGATTAATGTGAATAAGTACAATAAAACGATGCTTAATGTTTGCAAAAGTTTAATGAAAAGTAATGATTAGCTGCAGGAAAACAAAGACTTCGCATTTCACGCATGGCTCTTCAGCTTTCAATAAGTTCTTTGTCCATCTTTGGTTTGAAATCTTGAGTCTTGTTATCGGCCCGTCAAATGAGCAAGTACGATTATTTACATTCAACCAAAAGGTTTTTAAAACTAACGATCGTATTTCTTTTATGCGCGGACTAGAAAGGCTGCCAAATGAAACTACTGGGGACAGGCATACCACATTTTTTAGGATGAAGCTGGGCTTACTGGTCTCTTCATTTTCAGACCCCCCCCCCCAAGAATGGCTCAGGGCAAAGCAGATTAACTCTGAGAAGCTTATAAATGTGTTTTGCAGGACTTGGAAGCAGTTTTCTTGCACTGTTGTGCATGAAAAGGCAGTTTTTTCTCATGCTACATTTTACATCTATTTCCTTGTACACATAGCCACATTATAAAACTACTGTATGTCTCTTTTGCATGGGCAATCTTTTGCCATCGAAAGAGTCCTTTATTCCATCCTTATCCAGTTTGGTAGGAAAAGTAATATGTTATTAGATTGCTAAGAAAAAGCTTTGCTTGGTAGCAATAAAGCGGATAAGTTGTAGTCTCTGGCAGCCTCCACACCTTGCACTATGCCTGATAGGATAATTGTTATTTGAGAAAGAGCCACCTGCTTCTGAATTTCTTTAAAAAGGAATTTATTTCTGGCTATGAAGGCCTTGGATCACAGCAATTTGTTATTTTGATTCTCCATAAACTGTGTCGCATACTTGATTTCAAGCATAGCAGAAACCAGAAACAGGGCTCTGAGTTTTCTTGGGAAGTGGGTGTTAAGCATTCTCAACTTTGAGTGTAGCAGAAACCATAAACAGGGCTCTTGAGTTTTATCTAGGGAAGTGAACTTTGTGAGATGGTTTCTCATTGCCTTTCTCACCAATGGTGTTTTTGTTGTGATAAATGGAGAAATTGATTCTTCATACTAGTACTTATAAAACAAAAAATATATTTCAACCTCATTTATCTAATAAGGAATAAAGAAGCAGTTGAAGGAGCGGATCATAAGAGAGTTGTGGAACTGATTCGTCAAGGGAAAGACACTTTAGAGTTAGTTGTCATATCAGTGACTTCAAGTGAAGCAAGAAAACTTGATGGACCTGCCGAGGCTGTGAGCCAAATCGATAGCTTTGATTATTCGGACAGACGAGGAATTGCTCTCACCATACCAGATGCACGAATGGAAGAAACTGATGGCCAGAAGTTCATGGTAGGTTGTCTTCGTGTTTATGAGTTGACATTATGCAACTGCGGTCTGTTCTGTTTAATGTGTGCGATTGCACGCACACTCCTCCACACACATGAAGCAGCTTTTGAAGAAACAGCATGCATGGAGTTGTAAAGTTTTCAAAAATTTTATGATTGAAAAAAAAATATTTGTTAAGATGTATTACCGCAGCAAAGATGTTTGATCACTTTGTGCAAAGATTTTCAAATTTGAGCTTAAGAATGTCCTGATTTTGTGTGTGTACGGAAATGATTATGTCTATTAGTGGTTCAAAATCAACAGTCAAAGAAAGATTTAGCACGCTTCTGCTTTCTGACAGGCAGCTTTGCATGGTGCATATCTGCATGCAAATGGTTTTAAGCATAAGCATTGATTGATCTGTCAAGGAAAGAGAAAAAATTTTCAGCGCAGTGCTGTTATCTAGTTGCAAAAGCGTCACAAAACCAAGACTTCCATTCAGGAAGAACCCCTTCCAAAGAGAAGTAAAATAACTTTTGAAACTACAAAAGAAAGCAGGTTGGTCACTGGTCAAGTGTTGAGGATGATAAAATTTCTCATTTTTCCACACGAATGAGGAAATGCTATCAAAACTTTTTTTAAACACATGATTCTACCTAGATGTTAAAGGTAGAAATTTGGACACTGAGAAGCTTTTTGCTTCTTAAGCAGTGTCCATGTCCTTCCTGTTGATGTGACCACACCTCGTGATACCTACGCCTTGAATTACAGAGAGCTGGCGACTCTCCTCACTCTAAGTGAAAGTTTTGCTGAGGTGGGACTCGAACCATTGACCATAGGATCAATGCGCAAAAACCTTACCATTGAGCTATCCTGACACATATCAAAGCTTGAGTGTTGTTAGTGAAATCCAATGAGCTATTTTGTATTGATAATATTTTGTGACTGATACAAACAGATATAAACACAGTCTTTTCCTTAGTTAGTCTACCCATGATAAGATGCTGCTAATAAAGGAAAGTCATGTAGGGGCTGAGAGTTGATAATAATATTAAGTGTGAATCACACCCATGAGGTCAGTCATGTGTGTGATTTATAGCACATAAGCCATTTTCCTCATGAAATAGACTGTAATTGTCTGATAAGAATCAATTGATTTCAGTATGGATCAAAAACAGCATTTTGTTGCTCTGAAGCTCTATTTGCGTGATGCTCACCAGATTTTAAGACTGTAGATAATGGCTGAAATAAGTCTATGAAACTTGTATCTATATGTGATGAAATTGTGTGAAACAGTGCTATGCCAGCCAACAGCTTGAAGAAGAAGAAGAAGAAGAAATGTTATGCCATTGTTCAGTGTTTCATACTGTGATGATTGTTGTACCTCAAGATCTTCTTTTGCCGGGATCACAATGTCAAGTTTAGACTTAAATTTAGAATTAGTTGATCATTAAAATTTCCCTTAATTTTTATTATTTTCTTTGTGACAGAATTTGTTTCTGCATTTTCATGCAATATTTAAATTTGTACATTAGAACGATAATGGAATAGATTGATCATCATAATTCCAATTTAATTTTTATCTGCTTCATGGTCGTCATTGTCATTTACTCATTTCAAGTGATGACTGTGTTAAGACTAAAAGTTCTTCAAATATTGTTCTCTTTGATATTTTGAAGCGTGGATTTCATGTGAGGATCAAAAACTGTTAAAAGTATAAAACTAAGGCCTTTTGTGCTAGCGTTATCTTTTTTCTGTTCATAATTATATCTTATTGATATGTTTGATTAAATTCTATATTTCCAGGTCTATAATATTTACATCTCTGGAAAGTTAATATGCGCTCGACGTTATAGAGAGTTTTCAATGCTACATGCTGAGGTAATGACATTTGTCTATGCTTGGCCTAGTATAACAGTAGGTAATCTGCTATATATCATGGTGCAAATGCTATAGCACACTCTTCCGCAATGTTAACTTATCCTACCAAAGATTGTCTGCAGTTAATGGTTTTTTCCAGGTCGTTGATTTACGCAATGTACTTAGGATTACAACATCTGTTGCATTTAGCTTTAATTTTTATTATCAATATTTATTTCCGTCACCTTTTGTCACACAATGAATGTTCTGCTGATTTTGTGAATAGTTTGATTTTCTCTTATGGTTACTTCTAGCTTAAGAAACGATTCAAAGATTTTCAATTTCCCAAATTTCCTGGCAAATGGCCCTTTCAACTCTCTGACCAGCAACTCGACACTAGAAGGAGAGGATTAGAAGCGTACTTTGAAGAAGGTAGAATTTTTAGCCACAGTTAGCCAACTTAATTTTTGGCATTTTTCTTGTGCCACTTGGCTATGATTCATGGTTCATGGTGTCTGTTCTCGACTACATGATGTGAATAAACCATTTAAGGTGATTTTAGTTGGTTCCTTTTTTCCATCACCGTTCATAAGGTTGTCAAAAGTATAATTTAAACGTTTTGCTGAAATTCATTGTCCATTATTTTTGTGGTCTCACTCACTCCAGGCTTGTGTTTCGTTTTAGTTGTATCTGTAAAAGTCCTATCAGACAGTGACCTTGTCCAAGAATTTCTGAAAACAGACAAGTCAGAAGTGAGTTTTAAAGACATATTTTTTCTCGAAATTCATTGTAAATTGCTCTCATTTACAGTTATGATTTTTTATTTTTTTTCAGTCAAGGAAGTTTAAATCGTATCATTTTTTAGTTTGTTTTTGCTCAGGTTTGTTTTTGGAAAGTCCATGAAATATTTTGCAAATGCTTCAATAAATATCCTTACTTCAATTTTTTTTATTTCAAGGTGAAGCAGATAACAGGAAGTGTGAATGCAGAACTACGCATAAATTTACCTGACAGAAATATTGTTTTAGTAAACATTCAGAGGAGTTTCAAGACACAGCAAGTTTATGAGGTTAGTTTAACCTTCAGTTTAAATTCACATACCAACTCTTCAAAGATAAGGGACAATACGCTCTAGGTGTATTTTGTTAAAGTATCATTAACCAATTTAGTTTAAAATGGCAGATACTATTGATTTTAATTGAATTAGAGACAAAAAGGGAGATAATAGTGTTAGGTTACACAAAAGGGTAGATAAATTTGGCTTGAGTTGAATAAAGAATGGCTTGAAGATGATATAAGGTTTAAATGAGTGATGTTGATCATAATAGAGAAGCACTGCAAGTAAGCAGGTTTTTATTAAAGGCACTTATGATATTTCACTTGACGCTCAAAAGCACTGCAATCATTTTTATCTTTCTGAGCTTTCTTTTGATTTGAAATTTGTGGTAATATCTTACAGTTCTCTCTCTCTCTCTCTCTCTCTCTCTCTCTCTCAAAGGGTCTCTCTCTCTCTCAGGGTCTCCCTCTCTCAGCGTCTCTCTCTCTCGCAGGGTCTCTCTCTCTCTCTGTGATTTTTTCACAATATGTATGGCATAGTAGCAGATGTATCCTAAGCCAGTTAACCTTTTTATCATTAACTATTACTAAGCATGTCTAAACACTAAGCAATAGCTTTTGCTATTTTTGCAGAATCTTAATCTCAATATTTCCACCATTTCTTAGCTTACAAAATTATTTTTAAAACTTTTTTCACTGGATTCAGGCAGTTGTAAAAAAAATCGGATTAGCAGATTTCAGTGCAACTTTCTTTGCATTGTTTGAAATCAAGGAGGACGGATTTGGTATGATCAAAATCATCTTTTTCAATTTTTCATAATTTAAACAATTTTTGATTGCTATCACTTTCTTTTTTCTGTTACATCTTATCACTGATTGATGGACAGATTAGGCAATTGAATAACTGATTGACTGCTTGACTGATTCGCAGGCTGATTTGCTGAAGGTGTAATTGATTAGTTTATTGGCTAATTAGTTGATTGGACAGCTATGTCATTAATTGAGTCATTTGTTGATTTTTTGATAGATCAGCTAATTGATTGGTTTGATGATTTGTTGGCAGATCAATTGACTAACTCATGATTAATGGATTAGTTAATTGATTGATACTTTATTGATTTGTTCATTTCTTCTTTCATCTAGGAAATAATTTATTGTCTGATGATTTGATTTATTCATTGATTCATTTTCTCATTTGTTTATTGCTTCTTTGTTTGAGTTATTTATTCATTACGTTCTATATTTATTCATTGTTTCATTGTTTGATTTGATTGCTTGATTGATTACTTGGTTAATTAGTCTCGTTACCTGAAAATATTTATCCTTGTTCCATTTCCAGAACGAAAATTAGAAGATACGGAATTTCCTCATAGTGTTTACATTAAAACGTACAAGCAGGCAGAAAGCAGACTTTTCCTTAAAAAATGGATATTCACTCTTACAAAAGAGGTCGAAATGAATGAAGATGAGGTTGCCATCAGCCTCCTGTATTGGCAGGTATTTGGTGAAATTATCCTCATTCATTCATTCGTTAGAAAAATTTACGTTCTCAGGTAGAACATTCATGTCAACAATAACAACTTAAACGGATGGTCTATCTCTGATTAATTCTTTCGCTTCTTCTAACTTGTACTTCTCTTATTGTTTTTCCAGATTTTTCTATTTCCTGCAGCTTGCACTAGTTCCTCTATTATCCAATTTCTTCTCTCCTCCATTCTTCTAATTTTCTCGAACAAGTTGTTTTCTTTTCCGTCTTAGCAAAAGTCTTCAGCAATACCTTGTGGAGGCTCGAGTTTTCCCTTCTCAGACAGTGGCCTAAATAAGACACTGCCTGTTTGCATGTACCTCATCCAACGTTTTTGTTCTTGCCAGTTCATAGAGCTCTTTGCTCGTCTTATTTCTTTGGTTTGGATCGTAGAAGAGTCTTAGACATTGTCTTAATGTTTTTCTTCCGTATACTGCTGACTTTTCTGCTACCTGTACTGTCCATGCGATCCATGCGAAATTATCTTGATTTCCTACAAATAAAGTATTCTCTAATTTTGAAAGGCATTAATTGTCATAAGGTTCAAATAGAGAGGCATCTGACATAGTGGGTAGAGTGCATGTCTACAAAACATAGGGTTAAGTTTTGAGATGCCATCGTGCACCTATCTCTCCACCGCTCTGTCCACCCAGCTGCAATGGGTACCCGAAGTAAAGCTTGGGATGAAATGCGGCGAGGAAAGGAGCTGGCCAGCCTACCTCACAGTGATACCTCATTAGCCTGCTGTTCCCTTCCGCTTCTTTCGAGCATGGAACTAAAAAAAGGTCACATATGTAGCTACGGTGACAGCACAGTACTGCTTTAAGCTCACGATTCGTCATAGTATGTTATCAAACTTTTGGAAAGATGCTCTAGAAAATGAAGATGATAGTAAGAGTATATATCTTAATGGTAAATTATCGAAATAATTTGTTCGTTTCGTGCCCTCTTTCGCCAGGCAATTGAAGATGTCAGAAAAAATCGAATCAAAATTCCGGATGATCAAATAACACATGTGAAGGAATTGCAAAAGAGTAAGAACAAAACAAATGTGAGTTTGATTTTTATTTCACCCATTACAGTATATAACATCACCTATAGGTGAAATTCAAAAGAAGGCAAGCAGTCTTCATGTGGTGGTCATCTCCGATTTATCCGTGCAATTCGTCTGACTAGTTCTTCCCTTCTTTTCCATTCCTTGCCGTTTCCTGCAGCGTGCACTAGTTCTTCCACTTTCAAACCGCTACTCCTGCTTCTCTCTCTGATTTCCTCCAATACGTTTTTTCTTGGTCTTCCTTTTCTTCTCCTTGTCATCTATTCAAGCGTGATTTTTATTGGCGAAAGTAGAATTGAATGAAGTCTCAATAATCCTAATTAGTATTTGGAAATTACTTGTAACACATTTCAGGGCTGTTGCTTCTCCGTTCACTCACTCGTAGAAAATAATTTGCCAGCAGTGCTTTTTGTCTCGACGATTCAGTCCTGGGGTTTTCCAGTCTTTCGTATGGTAATGTTAAGCTTAGACTTGCGGACTGGTGAGGGTAGGAGGCTTTGGATTCGATTTTACACGGTTCACAATGTGATTACTACCTGCAAGGAAGGTAAACGTACATTCTGGTTTCTGCTACACTCACAATCGACCATGATCAACCATCGATGAGGAAAGAGATGAGAAAGCATTTCATAGAAATCCACTTCTCAAGAAAGGATTCGGAGCTTAGCCTCTTGCTTTTACTAACGCTAAAATCGAGTGTGTTGTGCTGCAGTGGTAGTCATATTGATCTCAATGTTTGATAAGTTAAGAGCCCCTCCTACTGTTATCCGGTATTTAGAATGTGAAATTCTAGTTATCAAATCATCCGATCTCTTGCAACTTGAATGAAATCACTTGCTGGTTTTTACATAAAAGACTTACCCGAGGCAAGTGAGCCATCGAAATAGAGAGCGTACCGTTTGATATTTGGAAACATTGGAAGCAAGATGCCTTCCTAGTTTTTTATTTAATAGGTAGTTTTATCTGTAATAACATGGTCATGACACCTCATTTCGTTCGAAAAATTTCAATTGAAGCAGAACGTGTCTAATAAGAACAGAGCTCAGTTACGCCTTCTCAATTAGATGTTTCTGATTGTGAACCCGTGGTTTCTCGTAATTGACTTGGGATTGATTGAATTCATTTTACAGTTTCTAGATGCTGTTCGTAGCTTCGATGGCTACTGTAGCATTAGGTTTCCCCACTGCTCATGCGATGCGCGAAAAGATGGACCAGTTATACTCGTTGTTTCCTTGAAGTATCTTCAATTAAAGGCATGTCAAGATGATGGAACACCTTTGGTATGTTATGTGCTTTTATTTGTGTCCTCAATCCGATGTTTGGATTTTTTCAAACCAGGTAAATAGGGTACATTCAGAAGGGCCTCTCTAGTGGATAATTTTTATTTTCGAATTAGATTCAGTCGAGTGCCTTGATGTCGAATCTGCGATTATTTTTCTGATATATCGCACCGTCTTCATTTTATAAGAGTTTAAAGTTCGAGTTCAGAGTTCAGAGTTTGCTCGAAAAGATTTCTCGGAGACCTACTGTATGACGTTAAAATGACGTACATAACTTTCTCGTTCATTCGTCTTCCTCGCATGAATTTGTCAGATTACGAAAATAATTGGCGGACTCAACTTCCAATACATTGACATCCTTTTCAATTGCAAGTCGCTCAAAATGCCGAGATTTACAAGTTCTCGTTGTATACCGTGACGTCATAAAGTAGGTTTTGTGTTTGCATCTTATCTCGTTTCTTTTTCGATCAATTCTGATTTTTAAAATGCTTATAACACGAAAGCTGTACAAGGTATCAGAAAAATGACCACAGATTCGAGATCTGGACACTTAACTACACCTTATTCGAAAATAAAAATTGTTCACTGGAGAGGCCCTCTAATGCCTCGGAATAGCTAAGTGGTAATGTGCTTTCCCGTGGATTCTATGGTTAGAGGCTCGAATCCAGCCAAAGTTAAACTTTCACTTAGAGTAAGGAGAGTCACCAGATTTCTGTAATGTTAGGTGTAGGAATCACGAGGCGTGGCCACATCGAGAGGAAGGACCTGGACACTGCTCGACTAGCTAAAAGATTCTCAGTATCGAAAAGTCCACTTGTTAGAAAATGCAGTGTAAAGATTTGTTAATGATAAAAATTATGTTAATAATGCGCTTGTTCACCACCAAGAGATTTGTAAAGATGTTGGACGCCTTGAACGGCGTTGTTTCCACCAGATCCTTGTTTTGACGTGATCGTTTTTTGGCACTTATTCCAGGAACAGGAACATACCTTTACATGGGAAGAAATAATTAGTTGGGATGCTAATGAAGAGGGGATGAACTTCGCATTTGAATTTCAACGAGCGGGAAAGAAGCCTCGTCAAGTACAGATTAACTCTCCTTATGTATGTATCCCGTTTTCATCCATTCATCGTCATTTTTTCAATGCACTTTTTCGAATTCTATTTTTTCATTGATTCAATCCCTCTTCGTTCTTTCTCAGGGGAACGATTTGCCATTTTCTAGTCTAATGTTCATCTTTTCTGAATTCGCTTCGGTGCATTTGTAATATTTTCTCAATTCGTCCACGAAGCTCCATTCACACTTGTAATAGCTTTTTTGTGACTTTGTTTGGAAGGGTTCTAGCCAAGTAAAAGTAAGGGAGAAGTGAATTTGAGTCCTGGTTTTGAAACGAGAGTCGTGAAGCACCTTTTTAGAATGGTGCCGTCCTCAGCCACTACATTGTTAGGTAGAATGCCAGCTCATTACCTTGCTGGACTTCCCTTCAACTTAACACCAGGTACCCATTTACTGCTTGGTGGACAGAAAGAGGTCGAAGAGGTCGAAGAGGAAGGGGCACAAGCTTGCCCAGAATCTCAAGCTTACAGCTTAGTAGAAATTGCTCTATTCACTATGCCAATTACCCTGCTATACACATATTTTAATCATTTACCCATCAACCAGATAACGTTCAATCAACAGTCAAATCATCAATCATCAATCATCAATCATCAATCAAATCATAAAGCAGTGAATAATCCCAATCAGTCATTGGTTCAAACAGTTTTTCCTTCGACCTACCAGCCACTGGGGCAAGCAGGCAGTGAGTCGGTCTACCCACCAATCACCAACTCTTTTCTGCATCTATTTTTCGTTTTCAAATTTCCTATTTTACTTATTTTTTTTTCTTTGGTTTAGTTTATGTATATGCAAGAATGCGTTGATCGAGTTAAAACCGAAATTGGCTGGTTTACCAAGGTATTTTTTTATTGTGCATTGCTACATTTTATTCAAGTTTGTTTCTTTCTCAAATTTTCCTATGGTAAAGATTTAAAAGTCGACTCGAAAGTTGCGTTGGAGACTTCAAGTCCATAATACGTTTGAGGATAGCTCAGTGGTAAGCCACTTGCTTACACAACCTAAGCCTGACTCTCTCTCTCTCTCTCTCTCTCTCTCTCTCTCTCTCTCTCAGAGTCTCTCTCTTACGGTCTCTCTCTCAGGGTCTCTCTCTCTCTCTAGCATCTCTCCCTCCCTCTAGCATCTCTCCCTCCCTCTCTGTAATATCTGAATTAGGAATTACGAGGCTTGGTCACATAATGAGACATTTAGTTGTCCAAATTCCTTGTTGATAATATTCTTGCGGATTGATATAATGATCAGTGGTTCGAATCCACCCTCAGCTAAATTTAATTTAGGGTCAGGAGAGTCATTAGCTCTCTATAATTCCAGAGCTTGACTTAGAGCGAAAAAGGTGGGCCTCAGAGTCTCTCTATTTCTAGGCGAAGGTATCACAAAATGCGGTAACACTGGGAGGGAGGACCTGGCCACTGCTCTTTAAGCAAAAAGCTTCTCAGTGTCCGTAAGCAATATATTGAAAAACATAATGAGAAAGAGCGCGATAAGTATATTCCTCAGTGTCGTCAAATTTACATCCGGATGCTGATCAGAGTATAGGAAGCGAATTTTTCAAAAAACATTGAATTACTTTCGTTATTATATTGATGGCAAGATACTGAAATAGAAGACCCCTTTTCTCTGCTCTATATTAGAGAATATGCCTCACTGCGTGGAAGATTATTTGAATTCGTTTCTTCTTGCAGGATGGAACAAATAATTTGATTCTCCCCTCAAACGTTGCGGCCTCTGGCAAGGTAAGCCTCTTAGAATAGACAATGGTGCTCCCGCTTAAAGCTACCGCTTTGCATGTTTGTACAACTACCAATGGGACTTCACATCCCTTGTCATGAAGCAGGTGGTGCTTAGTGCAGGGCTTAAGAACGCCAACTCACAACGCAGGGATCAGTGAGTTGGGCCCCTTAACGTTTCATAATAAAGCACTATCATCAAGGAAGGCAACGGACGACCACTTGACAGAAAGCCACTTCCCTAGATTGGAATTCGGAGCCCTACCTTCAGAGATGTAGAGTGTTGAAGTAGCCTTCCAGCTGAGGCTAAACAGACTTGTTCAATGAAAGCCTATAAGTGCCACGTATAGCCTAGGTTGGCGTATGTTTAAAATTTTCCGATCGTTATATCATTTAAGGGTTGTAGAATTAATTAGACTGCTCATCTGCGTCGCATAGTCATTTTTGAGCTTAGCAGAAACCAGATACCAGAACCCCGAGTTTTTTCTAGGGAGGTGTATTTTATGAGGTGATTTTCCGTTGCCTTCCCCATCAATTGTGTTTTCATTGTGGCACGTGCAGGATTCGAACTCACAGTCCCTGTGCTATGAGTCCGCACGCTGAGCCACTACACCACGGCACCACGGCACCACGGCACCACGGCACTTCTCATACGATTGTAGTCAGGTTTTAGTTTTTTTTCTTCATTATGATAATTTATGGAATTGTAATGTAGATGGAGTATCCCTTGAAAATCAGTACTTGCTGAAAGGCTAACCTCCACAAATATCTTTAGTGAAATTAAATGAATGCTCTAAGCTCGGCATTGAGTATGCTATGCAGTTTGAATAGTTAATTTGATTTGGTTAGAATAAAGAGGATACTGGTTCCCCTATTTACTAGCAGATACATTTTCAGGCAGCCAGTTTTTCACGAGCTCAGGTTTCAGTCTGCGGCCCAAAAACTAACAGACCGTGCTGTAGACACCGCACCAACCTTCCTCGGCTCTATCTGAACATTTGCAAGGCTTTAGACCCAAACAAAGTTAAATTATCGCTTGACAAACGAACTAGAGTATTGTTGGTCGGTCGTCAAATAGTTACTAGCTCTAAGCCTTGCCTTCCTCTTGCTTTCCTGAATCTTACAATTTGCCATCTTTCAAATCCAAGATCAATAAACTTGATCTGATCTCTCCCTCCTCTCAGCCTTTTGCTTTCTTCTTCTTTCTTCCTTTGTTGAGGCATTGTATAGGCCACCGTGGCCTTTCCCAATATAATTTACTAAAAAAAAGCCAGTGGCCTTGCCAAAGGAGGCTGTTTGTTTCTCTTATGTTGCTGTTAGGAATTCCGAATAGTGGTCATTTCGATTGGAGGAAAGGTCAGACTTTTCAAGTAGATCTTAGGACAATGCATCCACTCTCCAGTGCCAAGTTCTGTCGTATTTCAAGGAATCTACTTCTGGCCTTTTCACTACAGAGCAGCAAGGAGTATCACTCTGCACTCTTAAATCTCCATGCTCTACACACCACTGCCAAGTAGCTTATAGCAAGTTGAATGCAGAGCATGTCAATTATCCAATCATTTGGTTTCTAGTTGCATCCTTCGATGATCAAAACTGTTGGAAGCTCTTTGATAATAATTGCATTTCTCTTGATTGATTGATGGTTATTGCCACATTTATCAAGTCGCTTAAACGTTTCTCTCGCGAAGATGAAATATTTGCTAGTTATGATGGCATCTTGATACGTAGACAGCTTTGAATACTTGCTAGTTGCTTGAACTGGCTGAGGAGCCTTGACCAGCTGTGTTTGAGCTCCGTTTTGAACGGAGTTTCTCAAAAACGAAATCCAAGTCAGGTCTCGAAATTGATTTTATAAAGTGATGAAATTTGGTAGGGACAATCTAAACCCAATAATCGCCTACTTGTTTTTCACGAATCCCAACTTAACAAATCAGAAATGAAAGCGCGTGTTGCTTTTGCGTTGTAAATTTTTGAATCTGCTTCTTTGTGCTCTGTCCTTACAAGTGAAATCCATTATTGCAAGAGGCAAAGGCTGATTGATTGATTCCCTATTCGGTAGTTTTATTGATTCTTGCATTTTCTTGTAGGTTGGGGAAGGTGGTTCAATAAGCGCAAAACAAAGGCCCAAAAAGATGAAAGATCGAAATTCAGCGAGCATTGATGACGGTGATTTGTAAATTAATAATGAAAAGATTCCCATCATAGATATACGAAACTGTAAATGTATCCCGCGGGAATTTATGATTTGTACACAGCTTGATTTTGCATTTATTATGCTTATGATCCATTTCACTTTAACGTCTAAAGGAATGTTTGCAGTGTGCACCGATTTGTCGATAATGCACAGCGGTTCCTGTTAGTTAGAAATCCAGAAGAATCCAGCTGGCTGTAAAAATTCGATTATTTGTAGTTTGTAGTTTGTAGTGGGATCTCCCATCTACCTTGAGCTTCGTAATAGCTTGAGAATAGGCTGTGCCGATGTATCGGTACTCATATAACTCATGTTGGTCTTGTTTTTCATACATCTTTAAGATTTCCAAATAGTCACCAAAATTAATTCACTGATTCCAACACTAACCAATATATTAAGGTTTTCGTTTAACGTTGTTTGCAATAAATTTGAGCACTTAGTTTTCGATGACTTTCTCTTTGTATGCTGTCAGTATATATGATGAGAAACCGATTATCACGCTGTATCGACAATGTCTTTAATAATTTGTAGTATCAGTGCAGTTACTATGACATCTTCATTTTGCAGATTGAATAGCTTTTTTAAGGTTCGATTCTTTAATGCCTCTCATTATCATTGAACATTTCCTTACCCGCGCTCGCTAACCGCCATTCTTGCCGTAACAGCTGACTCTTGAAACGCTTTATGCTTTCTACCTGACAACCGAATGTAGATTTTAGGACATTGAAAAGCTTTTTATCGAGTAGTAACCTGACCTTTACTCGTATTATGCACACATAACATAACGGCTGCGAAATCTACAGGGGATTATACAATGCAAAACAGACGACATTGTAAGCAGTCAGTTATTTGCAGTCCTTTTCCTGGCTAATGAAGCAAGCCGTTATTCTTCCACCCTTCGCCAATTCCATTACTTCTTATAGCCCGTAGACTGCCACTCTACCGCGTTGTTTTCAGGACACCGTTAGACATCATGATAAAATAGCTTCTTCCTTGCACCAGCCTGGGCGAGAAGGTGGACTCCAGCGTTGCCCAAACTGCATAAGCCACCTTAACCACCACTAATGGGCTCCAAGGAAAGACATGGTCAATCCGTTGGCACCGGTGGTGACTGCAGGAGATGGCCGTTGGCTCTCTGGGAGCTCTTCCGCCCTTCGGCAGGTGCTGCTTTTAGTCCTGCTGGGTGTCCCCACCATCCTCACAAGGCCGAGGCCGAGTAGGGAGCTGGTTTAGTCACCGACTACTCGACCATGAAGCAGTCTACTGGACTACATGGTTGCGCTGGACCACATGGTACCAGCTGAAGTCAGTGACTCAGCTGAGAAAGATTATGACTCGTATTACGACGGCCTGTCAATATGCAAACGATGCATCTTTAGTATTAGTATCCGTATTCAACGACACTGAAGAAGAAGTATGATTGTCGCACAGTTTCATGTCCCTTTCAGTGTTACCGCTCTTCGTGATACCTACGTCTAGAAATAAATCGATCTACCCACTTTCCTCACTCAAGTCGAGCCCTGCACGGGGACCGAACCACAGTCAACGGACACGAACCACAGTCTGTGTGAGCAAGTATCTTGCTACAGATGTATCCTTATATAAGTGGAGATCAAGCATATAAAGACACGTGTTGCTGAGCTTTACCTATCAATGAAACTTCAGTTACCGATATGCGTAGAGCTCGCATGACAGCTAACTCGACTCTGTCAAACATTTGCTAGTTGTCACGCCTGAACAAATGATGGTGATTATTGCCACATTTAGTGATTAATTGACATGCTTAATCTTTAGCCAGCTGCCCTTAAAGTCGATCATTTTCCGTACATTGCATTTTTCTATTGAACCAAGCATCCAGCGTGTTAGATTTCGATTCGTTGTACAATCGCAGAATCAGTAGCATAATACGAGCCAAGATAAACAGCCACTTGTTCGTATTTTCTAGAGTTGCTTAATTACCTTTTCTCGATTTCTATAAAAAGCCCTGCAGACTTTTCCTGGTCATTATTTCGCGCCGTTTCATGAAAACAACAGGTTTCTCCGGCTACTGTTTCAAAATGATTTCCTTCCTCTGTCTGCTTGGTCTCGTAGCACTGGCAAATGCTGCCTCCTATTCGAATTGCGGTAAGTTGGCCCATTTTTCGTTTTTTTTTCCGTATCTCATTTTCCACCCATTACCATCTTTGCATCATTTTTGTCAGTTAATCGTTATTATATGTATCATATTAGTATACCTATTCGCTGTTGCATGTAAGCCGAATGATTATTGCGCATCGCATTTTTACGTTGTTGGTGCCTAGTTTGCTCCCAGGCTCCCAGAAACCATCATTCATCCCTAGAACATGCAATTCATGGAACGTCTTGCCTTCCTGCTTTCCTGAACCTTGCAGCTTGCCATCTTTGAAATCTAAGATCAATAAACTTGATCTGATCTCTGTCTCCTCTAAGCCTCTCGCTTTCTTTCTCCCCCTGTTGGGGCTCTGTAGGCCACCATGGTCTCTCCCCAACACAACTCACTAAAAAAGAGGCCCATGCCCAATCCTAGGTGGTCTATCCAACCAGCAGTAAAGCGGGACCTGGCGTGAAGCAAGGGCAAAGCTTGGCAAGGCAACAAATTGGCCACTTTGCCTCACGACGTTGTCCCTCAGGGTGATGCATCTTTAGCCATCAATCAAATTTGGCATATCTTGCTATTCAAACCATTCTTGCAGCTTGTTAATGGCATTTGCTTGACTTGCATCTTGCGCCAAGCTGAAAGACAGTACAAGCAGCTACTTTTTTAGCAAAAACAACTTGCTTTCCAATCGTACTTTGGTTTCAGAATTTCCTGGAAGTATGCAGTTATTAATCCTATAAAACCTTGGTTGCCCGTACATTAATTTGTCACCCACTTGATGCCCAATCTTAGTAGTTCACCCAGAAGTTTCATTTCTTCTCGATTCGAAATTTGGCTCAATGTCAAGGCTGATTACATCTTTAAACCAACAAATAATCGGCCCCTAATTGGAGGGTTTTGGGCGTACCCAAGGTAGGCGGGCGAGGAATCTGACGTCGCTACACCATCAATGTGGAATTGTTTCTTTCTTAGATCGTAATGCACCTGTTCAACTGATTCTTGGTTCCCTGCCTGACCCTATTCGCTTAGTCTCTGGTGGCAAGCTTCCCGTTAAAGGTAGCCTCGTTGTGAAGAAACCATTCGGCAATACGAAATTGAGGGTCAAGGTGAAAATCGAAAAGAAGATTCTTTGGGGGTACCTTACCATTCCTTGCGTTTCAAACCTCGGAAGCTGGTAAGTTATCTTCATGTCGACATCAAAAAATTGCTTTGGCGAATTGTACTTTTTTCACTTGTGAAACTCTGCTGGTTAAGAATTCATTCATTCATCCATTCATTCAACTCATGTGATTTAGTCAATAAAGCTATTGCTTAATCAAGATATTGAATTATTGATTAATTGAGTGATTAATTGATAGATTGATGGTTAGTGTCTTGATCAATCTATTGACTTGTTGATGATTGTTTGCTTGACTCATTCATTATCTAATTGAAAAGAATTGATTGATAGATTGATCGATTGAATGATTGAATGATTTATTGATCCATTGAATGCTTCAATGATTGATTGATTCACTGGTTTAGTTATTTAGAAATATTTTATTGCATTACTCGCTAGCTTTTTAGCCATGTGAATGGTGGTGGTAGGTGAATGGTCCAGAGGGGCACCCAATCATTTGTATCTCTTCACACCCCTACTTCAATATAATGATTTTCAAATTCTCATTTTGGCCATCATATTAAGTCAAGTACAAGATAAAAGATATTCAGTGTGACGGTGCAACACAGAAGTTCATAACATAAAGCAATTATTCACTTGCCTTCACTAGATGTCTCATCCCTTAACAGTAAAATCGAAGATCTGTTTACCGTTTCAGCACGTATGATCTTGACTGTGCAGCTGTTTCACGTCTTTGCCCAAGATGCCAATGTCCTCCACCAGCCGGAAATCACGTGATCCAGCAAACAATAAAAATCCCTACTATCAATGTGCCATCATGGTTAGCAAGAGTAAGTATGATATTCAGCGAAAGGCGTTTTTCTGCTTAATTCATTCGCATGATAGTTGCTTTTTTAACCACAATCACTTATCGTAATGCCCTAAGCTGCCATCTTCTCAGTCATTCCTTGCTCCTTTTATTATTTCGTCTTCTCTGCTATTCTTTAATTTCTGTTTCTTCCAGTTCTAGTTTATTTCTTCGCCGTTATTGCTTTTGTCCCTATCTCCTTCATCTTCTCTCTCCTTTCTGTCTACACCTAAACATCTCATATCACATTTTTCAGGGAAGTTACAAGGTCTCTTTTGACGCAAGACTTGCATCTGACAACTCAAGAGTTGCTTGTGGCACTCTCAAAGCAGGTTTATCATCATAAACTGTGAAGGTCATGAATAATTCAAAGTTCATATCTAGGCCTTGTATTTGAATTTTGATAAATATTAAAACATCAAAGAATCATTTCCACTTTTTGCTTTCAGTCCTCAACATGCCTGGAGTTTACTTGCATTAAAGTTGCTTAAAATCTTTAAGTCCTTCCTTTGTTACTTTGGTGAGGTTGGCGTCCATTCTTTTATCATGCCACGGGCAACACAACTCTGCAAGCACAATGAATACTACAGTTAGGGGTTAGCCATCTTGTAGCACTGTGGACTTAGATAAATACTTGTTATAGATTTATGTATGCATAACATCACATAAAGGGTGCTGTCTTCACCACCATATGGTGCTCTATGTACGCATTTCTGCTATATATATATATATACATATATGCATGGCTATGCATGCATGTTTATGTTTCAATGTATGCATGTATGTATGTATGTATAAATGCATGTATGTATGGCTATGTATGTATATATGGCACTGTATGTATGTATGTATGTAGTTTTTCTTTTACGTTGATAAATGGTCTATTCTAACAGTTTTTAACAGACTGGTTTATAAATCAGAGTGAGAGGTTTATATAAAGTTGCAAAGATCATTGCTCATATAGTGATGTAATTTTCTTTTTTTGATACATTATGAACTTGGTTTTCGCTCCTGATATTTGAAGGCATCTTATTTCACCGTTCACTAACAGTGATGAAAGCACCTTCAAATCTAAGATCAATAAACTTGATCTGATCTCCCTCTCCTCTTAACATTTTACGTTCTACTTTCTTCCATTGATTCGGCTTTGCATAGGCCACCATGGCCTTTTCTCAACATAACTCACTAAAGAAATTTTTTTAAGATATCAATCGAGTTTAATATTCGTTATTGCTATTATTATTATTCCTTGCAAATCAGCTGTAGTCTAAAAACCAAAATTCTGATGAGACTGAAAGATAATTTCGTCCAAGAACTGAGTCGTACGAATATACAAGAACAGACCTACTTTTTGCAAGGACATATTTTAGGCTTATTAATGACCGCCTAAACGTCATTTCTTCCAATTTTTCTAAAAATGCAGCAAATACCAGTGTGCATGAAGGAACGCAGAGTTAGATTTTAAATACACCTCCTAACGCAGTTCCTACTGGAAAAGGCGATAGTGAAAAGCAACAAGTCAAAAGCAACAGCAACAACGTTGCTGTTGTCACAGAAATTATTTACACTGACATGAAAAATGGCGGACGATGAAAAGCTGCAGTTCAGGGCCGAAATTTTTCGCTCAAAACTCATTGAGCATTTCCGATTACTGGATACCCTGACTGATAACAGTTCAGAGGAGGTACCTAAATATTACTCAGACGAAGTTAAAGGTGAGTTTCTGCAATTTTTTTATGATAAGATTAGATTTTTGCCTTGATGAGAGTTTGTCCCCTTTTTATTTGTGCCATCGAAAATGGGACCATTTAATGACTTCATGGTATCACATCATTTCTGCTGGATATCTAAGAATGCATATAGATATTTTTAAGGGTTTCTGAATAGCTGGTAATCGTTTTGGTCTGTCTGCAAACGCAGAAAGGACCAATGGAAGACTCACTTGCCTCATTAACTCTTTTTCTATCAACTCCATTAGAATGAGTGTCATAAATCGCTTTTTTGACTGAGGCCCTCTAGTATAATAAAAGCTGGAAAGTATCATTTTTCGTCAGTATCATCTGTGCTAGCAATTTTTTCTGATTTGTTTGAAAAGCTTATTCAACAAGTAATTTAAGTATTCATATTTTAAACTAATATTGTTTACAGTTTGTTTATAGCCAGGTTTAAGAAATGCGGTTGAAAAGGAAACTATTATGATACCTATTTTCATGGGTTTTATGTCATATCATGATGATGATTTGTCTTGTAGATAATCTTATTATTGAATTCTTTCTCTCAATTAAAGAACCTTCTTTATCTGAGATTTGTATCCTAATATTAATTTGATACTTAAGTGTATGATAATTTAAGTGCTTCTTCATTCTTGCTTATTTATTCTTTTAAAAACTTCATAGATTTTCATGGTTTGCCCATAATATTAAGTATAGGTTGCATTGACCAGTCTAGTATGACTTGTTTCAAACGTGATAAATTTTCTATATTGCAACTAAATTTACAAAATAGGATAAAAGATGGATTTATTGTAGACATGCCAAGACTACTTTTATCAGGATTTCTACCTAACACTGCAAGTGCCCAGGTCCCTGGTATGTGAACAATGCATAATAATTCATATAATCTCAATGCTAATTAAATAAGGAGGCAATTACAATAAAATTAATAATTATCATAGCAAGAATGAATTAACAAATTTTCAGTATCACCCTTGATATTCCCTGGAATAAACATGTCACAAATGAGATGCTCTGTGCTGTACTCCCAAGGATCTCTGTGACAGTAAAAATACAAAGACTGTGACTGGATGGTTATTGCTGGCATAGCAATGAAGCTGCAACAACTTTGGTCCTGTGGAAACCACCAATGCATGGCTACTAAATCCTGGTAGACCAAAACTGGACTTCGCCACCTTCCTTTGTCAAGATAAAGGGTTCAGTATCAGAGAATTGAGCATAATAACAAATGAGAGAGAACCTTGGAGATCTTTCATCAAGGATTTGGGTGCGCCAAGTATCGGTTCAAGTTTTACGGCCATGAAGAAAGAGTCTACGATAGACTATCTAGGCTTAATGCTCTTTTCAATTTTCAAGACAAAGGGATGAAAGCAGACTGCTGCACATTGCATACTCAATCTCAAGCATAGCAGAAACCAGAGACAGGGTTCTGAGTTTTTTTAGGGAAGTGGGTTTCATGAGGCATTTTCCCTTTGCCTTCCTCACCAATGGCGTTTAGCATTCTCAATTCGGAGAGCGTAGCAGAAGCCAGAGACAGGGCTCTTAATTTTTTCTAGGGAAGTGGATTTCACAAGGGGGTTTCCCATCGCCTTTCTCACCGATGCCGTTTTTATTGACACATGGAGGAATTGAACGGACAACCTCTGTTTCTACTCCACATGCTTAACCACTAAACCATGGTACCGCTTAAGAGCAGACAGCATTTTTTGAAATGAGGAAAGTTTGCTTAACTAAATTTGTTAAAAATTGCAACTATACTATAGGATATCATTTGAATGTCTTTACTTCTAGAAATTTCATCTTAACATGAGATACTTTGTATTAGATTCAGCAATTCTTGTCCTATGATAAAGTAATCTATTAAATAAAAAAGGGAATAAAAGTTTAATTAATTTGATGAATACATTTCAATATCACTAAACTTCATTGAATTGCTGCCACACACTGTGACCCCTAAGCCTGCCATTACAGAGATGTATCAATTCTCCTCACTCAAAGCAAAAGTTTAGCTAAAGATGGATTTGAACCAGGGACCAAAGGATCACTGAGCATGAATCTTAACACTGAGCTACCTTGAAATCAAGGGTTTTTGTCTTGACAACAAAATAAACTTTATTTACGAAGAGGTTGTTTAGTTTGTTTTTTTGCCCAATCTTTTCCTTACCTAAAAACTATGCAGTACAATGCTCTTAATGTTGTTGTAACACCTTTGCAATGTAATTTGATCCAGGATTTCTAGTGCTTTTCAGCTCTCCAAATGTTTTGGCAGTGTGGCAGTGTATTTTTTCTTCAAGTGCTATGATAGAATCCTCTTGTTGCTATGACTGTATATTTTTTGCAATGTACTGTAATGGACTTGACACTGCCTATAGTTTTTATCATAGGTGTCAGGATAGCTCAATGGTAAGATTCTTGCGCATTGATCCTATAGTCAGTGGTTTGAGTCCCACCTCAGCTAAACTTTCACTTAGAATGAGGTGAGTCGCCAGCTCTTGGTAATTCCAGAGGTAGGAATCATGAGGTGTGGTCACACTGAGAGGAAGGACCTGGATACTGCTCGATAATCAAAACGCTTCTCAGTGCCCAAATTTCTACCTTTGACATCTAGGTAGAGTCATGTGAATAAGAGAAAATTTGATTTTTGATGTTGTTTTTTCATTTCAGATGCAAACAAGATGGATGAAATGATGAGAACATGCTCCAATGCCTTGGTTAAATTTCAAGTATACACTCATGGAGGTGACACAGCCTATGCTGACAGAAGATTAAACAGGATTAAGACAAAGAGTTCTATTCCTATGGGACCATGGGCTAAAATGGTTGTTCAAAGTATCCTATCAGTGCAAACACGGCACTCTGCTGTCATTTTCATTGTATTTACATCCATCATCATCATCGTCATCATCATCACCATTTTTATCAGTTCATTTGTATGCCAGTGAAGTGCTTGGCATAATAGTTAGAGCTCACCTACTGTGATGAATAAGGCATGCTTGTTCTCTTTTCTAAATACCTTTTTGCTGTTTACCCAGCCGTTAATGGGTACCTACAGCTTAGGGTAAAGAAAGGCTATGACAGAGACTGGCTCCTAGTGTTCCTGCCCAGGACAGTGTCTCTCTAGCAATGTGCTCTCAGCTGTTCCTATGAAGTATGGACCTCAGCCGTTCTTTCTACCAAAGCCAAGAGCCGATTCAAGCTTGAATGGTGCTTTTGACTTAGTTGCTGAAGAGTGCATCAACTGCCCTTAGAAAGAAGGTCTGCTAAGTTGGCTGGATCACCATGGAAATTGATTACAGACAAAGTTAGTTTAATCCCGAAAAATCTTGATTCTATGCTTAGCAGAAGATAGAGTCGTAGCTCTGAGTTCTTTCCATAGGAAGTGGATTTGTTTTAAGTGGTTTACCACCCCCTTTAACACCAGCAACGTTTCTATTGTGAAAAGTGCTAGATTCTCCAAGCCACCATTTTTCTTGAATCAAGCTCTAAGATTCAATCTAATTCAAATCAAATTCTTTAAATCCATTCGAATCGAAGACCGATAAACTTGATCTAATCTCTCTCTCCTCTTAGCTTTTTACTTTCCTCTTTCTTCCTTTGTTTGGGCTTTGTATATGCCACCAAGACCTTTCCCCAACATAACTCCTTAAAAAAGCTATGGTTAATACTCTGTTGGAAGTGGTGGTTGCTGCCTTCACAATGCTATTGATACTTAGTATTCTTTGACAGCTTCATTAAACTTTTCACTATTGCCCCATTTTCCCCATCCAAGTGCTGATCAGAGCCATCACTTCAGTTGTCTAATGCTCTATTCTTCTGCTTTACTATCTCTTGCAGTCTTAAATGTTGTCCCGTGGGATAGTTTATGTTGAATCATAAAAGGGACCAGGCAAGGGACTTTTCACTATTGCCCCATTCAGGCAAGGGGCCAGATTCAGGGGGATCTTAGTGGCTCACACCTCTTTTGGGATTCAACAATCCATTGTTTTCTGCTAGAATAAGTATGCTGAGCACAGGTAGGACATTATACCCAAAAGTGTTACCCCAGTTTGTGTCATATGGCTTTAATGTAGTTATGATTCACTTACCCACATGATAGTCTGAAGTCATTGTGAAATATAGATTAGGTTAGGTTGTGATTATTGTGCATATAGACAGCGTCAGCTAGCAGCTTTAGATCTCTTCCCTTGAAAAATCACCATATTATGCTTATAGTTTGTGAAAAACGAACTTTTGAGACATGCAATTATTCATCGAGTCTTTCCCTTGAATGTTCTTCGAGGGGAAGTGGTTGCAGAATAGGTTACGGGCCGACATAAATGAGTCGAGATCACTTTTGGCGGTCGATATCCAGGGACACCAACGTGTAGGTTTCTGCATTGTCCCCGAGACATGCGATGATTGCAATGTGTAATTTGACAGACTGAACTGGTTGTGTATTCCAGAAAGAAATATACACACAGCTGCAATTGGATAGTCACGTTTTCAAAATAGCAGAACTAGCTCTTTGAAGTTCTTTTGTTCGCTTTTCTTAACTCTGTCCAGATAACAGATTCCAGAACTTTATGCTCATACTCATAATTTCAAATTCAATCGCACTTGGGATTCAGGCAGGTTAGAATTCGATTGAAGTTGCTATTTGACATTAAGACTGAAATGCTGTGTATGTTGCAGGGATGTTCTTTTTGTTGAGTTACAGTGTTGGGGAAAGGCCGTAGCGGCCTATGCAGAGCCCCAACAAAGGAAGAAAGAAGAAAGCGAAATGCTATGAGGAGAGAGACATCAGATCAAGTATATTGATCTTAGATTTGAAAGAGGGAAAGTTATAGGATTCAGGAAGCAAGAAGAAGGCATAAATTGCATGTTCTTGGGATGAATGATGATTTCGGGGATAAAATTCGTGGATTAGGTAGTGTAACTTGGAAAGGTTGTGATCTGCCAGCCTCTATTTCTTGCTAAGACAGTTACTTGATGTAGTAAGCAAAGCAACAAAGCAACTTTTATTTGCAGGCTGGGTATATGGCAGCTATACAGCTGATGTGGGCCTGCGGTATTACTGCTTGTGCCCTCAGAATTACTCCTGAGTACTCATCTCGGCTTGCAGCATCTCTTCTCGACTAGTACGAGATGAGAAGCTGCAAGCCGTTTCAACAGAGTTCCTAGTCGGGACCCGGCTTGAAATGCATCGCATCTCAGTGCCTATAATCTAAATAGTAGATATATGGGCACGTGCTTCTTGAGAGGGGGAGAGAAGAGATATCTAATGATAGAGGCACCCATCATAATTGAAAATTACCCTTTTATGCTTCATTGACAAAATATTAGATAAATTATCTGTATTTCTTATCCGTTTTGCAACAGTGCTGTAGGATTAGTTTCTCAAAACATTTTTCATTGCTAGTGTGCTAAGTGTGATCTTGTCTTTCTCGTTCTTCAGAAATTTCAACAACAGACCCAGGCTCATACAAGGAACTTAAAGTGGTCCTCGACATTTTTGACCTCCTCTCATTGATGGCGTTCGTCCTTGAAATTCTGCTCAAGTGGATTGATGGATTTTTTAATTTCTGGAAGAACGGATGGAACGTGTATGATTTCTTCGTAACTGTAATGGTAAGGCCATCCATTTGCGTTGTCGGCACATCAGCGTAAAAGTTGCTGATTGATAAACCCAGCACCCGTTTTCACACTTTAATCATTCTTATGGCTATCCACACGGCGTAGAACCCGTAGATTTATACAGTCAACTCTGGCTAATTTGAACTCTCTAGGGGGTCGTGAACATGTTCGAACTGCAAAATATTCGAATTACAGAGATTCGAATTATGGAGGTTTTTTCTTAGGAGATTTTCAAGGGACCTGAGAATGTTGTTCGAATTAGGAAAAATTAATAATTAGAATTAATTGTTAAAATTAATCGTTTAATTTTGAGTTACACGAGTTCAAATAAGACAGAGTTGACTGTAGTTTGATAGTGACAGTGTTGCCAAATTTTCCGTTCGAGGCATTCGTTGCTACTTGCAATTTTACAAACATTACTGAGTTGGTGACAATATGCCTTCAAAAATTCAAGAAAACTTGTGCAGCTACTGAATTGAAATATATCTACACTTAACTTAAATTGATCAACGTCAGTAAAAATAATTACAACATTACAGTAAGCAAGCAATAACTATGTATCTCAGAAAGGTAGGAAGCAGTGACTATCTGCAGCCATGTTAGGGTAATTCCAAATGGTTACGTACGACTGTTAGCATCAAACAAAATGGCTTAGCTCTATTATCAGTGACCCATTGACTGCAAATGTTCGGCTGATGCTTCTTTAGTTGAAGTGATAGCCTAAATGGTCGTGGTATTAAGCTCTGACTCTATAAATTCATGTGGACAGATCATTTTAACTTCTGTATCTCCTGCATTTTTCTTGGGAGCACCTCAGAAGTGTCAGCCTTTCGTCTCCCTCCATCGAATGACATCATTATATTATTAGGAGCATTTACCCCACAATCATTTGAATTTTGGAAAACAGCTAGATTTGATGAAGTCGTTATCAAGAATAGAACTTTATGAACCATAATTTTTTATTCTTCAGTCGTTTGCTCCTGAGTTGATCAAGGCTGCTTCTCCGGGAGGGGCAGATCAAAGCTTGAAAATTGTTGCTGACAATCTTAGGACGTTTCGGGTACTGAGGTCCCTGAAAATGGTGATTTAAGAATCTTTCTTTCTTGCATTTACAAATCATATTCTACTTCATTGCCTCATTTTTCTGGCAAAGTTACAGATCAATCTTCCTGCGATCTGGTTCCGAAACAACGAAATCTCCTCAGATTTGATTTAAGCTTTCTTCATACCAAACCACTCCAACTGCAAGTAACATAAATATTGTTAATGCCCATATCTCACAGGTGTCAAGATTTGCTCAATTGAGGATAATTGTACTGACAATGCTTAAAGCTTTGAAGGTAACGTCACTTCTGATAGGTATTTTGTTTCTACAGTTCCTTTGCTTTGTTACTGCATTTGACTTGTCAGAAACAGTTGCTGTTAGAGGTAGTGGTGTAATGAGAGGTAGTGAGAGTTAGTGAGAGTTGGTAAGGTAGTTAGAGTTGTTGAAGTTGTGAGGTAGTGAGAGTTTGTCAGAGTTGGTAGGTTAGTGAGAGTTAGTGAGGTAGTGAGAGTTGGTGAGAGTTAGTGAGGTATTGAGAGCTAGTGAGAGTTGGTGAGGTAGTGAGAGTTAATGATGTAGTGAGAGTTAGTGAGGTAGTGAGGTAGTGAGTTAATGAGAGTTAGTGAGGTAGTGAGGTAGTGAGGTAGTGAGGTAGTGAGGTAGTGATAGTTAGTGAGGTAGTGAGAGTTAGTGAGGTAGTGAAAGTTATTGAGGTTTTGAGAGTTATTGAGGTTGTTGAGAGGGAGTGAGGCAGTAGAGAGAGCACGTCTCCACTTTGTCGAATGACCCTTGCTCAAACCCACGCACAGTCATGTAGTTGAAGCTTTCTTTCTGTACATCCAATAGTAAAATAGGTGTTTGTCTCAAAGCTAGGGCTAAATATGGTATCTCCCTATGCAGGCTTTTCTCGGCTCTCGTATCGAGTTAGAAGCTCCATTTTTATTTGAATAATATAGCAGTTAAGGGGCCAGCCAACTGACTCTTGGGATCCGATCTTTTGCATGATGTCGGGATATGAAACTTAATGCTGTTATTCATTCTTTGACCAGTAAAGGCTTCTTAATCGAAATTTATCAGAGTTAACCTTTAAAGAGACTTAAAAATAGCGGCAACGATTGAGAAAAGACCCAGTTTTGTTTTGAATCAAACGGCGATTGTCTTGTGCAATAGTGCTCTGTACTAGTGCTTCGTACACGTGAGTTCTTGAAGCAATGAGAACAATTCCATGTTTTTTTGAAAAACATATGCAAAACGTCCCTAGACCAACTAACTTCAAATTCCAAATGCGAGTCCATGAATATGCGAGTTAATTGATAGGCTTGGAGAGTCCTGGAACCTAATCAATACACGAAGTATCGTTTGCTATGACTAAGACATCGTATCTTTTGTACCATCTCTAAGACATTTAAAGGAAAATTGGCATAAATGAAAAGCCTCGTTGGATCCGCAGCTTTTCTTGCTCCTTAAAGCTGAGCATACTTTGAGCAATGCTTGGCCCAGAGTGAATCATAAAGACACTTTTTTGAACTTTTGCCTTGATTGTTGACAAGACGTTACCACAGGCTCGTCGATCGCAGATAAACATAGATTTGAAATTGTTTTATGCTTTGCAGTTGGAATAATTTCCTCTTATCAGATTTTTTTGGTTTTCATGAACAGTCAATGGCATTTATCCTCATTCTGCTTGCTACTTTCATGTACATATTTGCCGTCACTGGGACAGTCATGTTCACAGCACACCACAAGTCAACACGGACTGACCTCTCGTATAAGTACAGTTTCAGGTCTGTTCAGTTAGTACAGTTTATGCAGTTTGTTGTTCGCGCGCAGCACTCTTAACACTCAGTTCCTTCTTCAGTTTGATATATCTTCTTCCTATAGCTGTTCACTAGAAGCGATGTCGTTCATAAGAGATAGCAGCTTCATTTTCAGAAGATTAGCAAGCCTTTCAAGATTTCTTCCTAGCATTGTAAGGTAGATTTTTGGGCACTAAGAAACTGTTTGCTTATTGAGCAGTGACCCGTTCGTTCTCTTGCTGTGACCACACCTCTTGATTCCTGTACCTGGAATTAAAACGAACTGGAGATTCTCCTCACTCTAAATGAGAGCTTAGCTGCGGATGGATTAGAACCACTGGTCATAGGATCAATGAGCCAGAATCCTACCTGTGAGCCAGCCTAACGCTTGGAGAGCTTCCCTTGCAATGAAATAGATTCGTCTTCACGTCAATGTGACTGTATCCTCCGACTTGGGTGCACTGGGAGCGAAAGTAGTCAGTCGGCAAATCTCCTCACTTACCATTAGATTTTGGACCTTTTGGAAAAGTCAAATTGAAGGTCGTGTCATTGTTTTTCAATCCAATCAGTGCTTCAAAGACATCTCGATAAAATTGCTTCTTGGTCGCTCATTTTCTTTCAGCAAATTTAGAAGGGTTGTATAAGAACTTGGAATATCAAAGCAGCTGTGGGTAAAACTTTCGCTTGCTCGCTGCTTCCAGCGACCACTGTCTTGAGCGTTTTGATTATACAGCTGAACACCTGACCAGCATTTTTTAAAAGTTCTTGATTCACCGAAGGAAGGAGTTTTCCTAGATGTGCATCCTTAGGTATCTTATGGCAAGTGGTTCGAGTCTGCAAAATCAGGACATCGATCAATAAGCAAGGTTTCTTACGGTCCTAAAGTCTACCTTTAGATGCTAGCTCAACACATGAAATATTCAAATATTCCTTCAGAGAAATTTTGTTTCAGCGTGAATTATGCAGCTAAATTTTCCTGAAATTTCAAGGAAGAAGCTAGCTACAGCAGATGCGAGAGCCAGACTTTTTCAACCATGACTTCAGTGTAGATCTTATTTTTGTAGCAATTTGGTGCAGTCGTTGTTGACTCTCTTTCAACTCTTCACTTTGGACAATTGGTTTCAAGTCTTAACCGATCTCGGCAAAACATCGGGTGTCGTCTTCAGCAAAATTTACATCATTTTATGGATATGCGTAGGAGCATTCATTTTCAAAAATGTTTTCACTGGAATCATGGGTAAGCACAAAAATATGATTGCTCTTTATCTAGGTATGATGAGATCGAATCAGGTCCAAAAGGTCAAAGGCTTCAAACATTTGGGGGCATTTTTGACAGGATAGATCACCTGACTGACCACGGGCGAATGAAGAATTTAATTGGACTTATAAAGTCGAAGATGATATCAACTTATTGATCAATATCTTATCAACCAACTGATCAATCGTTAAGTCAGTTTATCAGTCAATCAATCAACAAGTCAATCAACTAATCAGTTAATTGATCAGTCATTCAATCATTCAATGGTTTTTCATGAGTAGATTGAATTGATTCGATGAATTGATTCATGAATTGATTCGATGAATTTATTCATGAATTGATTCGATGAATTGATTCATGAATTGATTGAATAATTGACTCGCTGGCTGATTGACTGACTGACTGACTGACTGACTGACTGACTGACTGACTGACTGACTGACTGACTGACTGACTGACTGACTGACTGACTGACTGACTGACTGACTGACTGACTGACTGACTGACTGACTGACTGACTGACTGACTGACTGACTGACTGACTGACTGACTGAATGATCATCTCTATCATTACATGGCGCAATTATGATGATTGTCAATAAGGGGAAGTCTCCCTGTTTATGTGGTGCAATTTAGCCATCGATTGTTGATGAGAATCATAGTCTAAAAACCATCCTTTTCGTCAGTTATCAACAAAATAAAATTGATAAGAAAGTTGAATCTCCCGATTTCTGATTATCAATTGCTACAGTAATTTTTTGAGAGTCTAATTCTAGTGATGAATTTTCAAAATATTCGCAACGAGTTTGTGATGCAATGTAAAGAACAGGAGCTAGCAATGAAGGAAATGGAACGACAGGCAAAACTCGAGGAGGACTTGGCAAGACAATACCGATCACATAGTGTGTCTTCAAGGTATTCCAATGCATTTGCAGATCTGTCATTGTCTGGCTTTGAATCTACAAAAAGTGCGAATGCGTTGCCGTAGAGGTCAAAATGTTTTAGAGAACTTTGACACATTCATTCATTTGCGACAATTGGGTACTCACTTTTTTATGTTCCTTCTGCCGTTACTCTGATATTTAGCCCCATTGGGAAGAATTTTATACGAAAGGTACAAGGAGTTGCGAGACATCACGTTGATAAGTTGCAATGAACTGCAATGAGCAAGATTCATGCACTCGTCATTTGGATATTAGAAACGGCTCTACTTGCAATAATTTTCTCAGGTTTCTTCATTGTATTTCCAAGCTTCAGGACTATGAAATTATTTTCCATTAAGACGGAGATCTAGTGCTGGTATGGGCCAAATTTCAAATGTCGTGCCACCCTCGCTTCCGGGAGTTTCTGAAGACGACGCTGAAGATAACGAGGAGTGGGAAGGAGATAGGCCCAATCGAGCTCATCAATACAAAATTGACAGGTTGGAATTGAAATTTCTCAATCCTTTATCGTCCTGCTTTCAAGTAGTCTCACCCACTCTTCTTAGCAACTGCTATGGCTAACCTCAATCATGGGAGCAATCAGTCAATCAATCGATCGATCAGTCAATCATGTAATTTTCAGATGAACAATTCGACAACCGAATGAAAAATCGAAAACGTTAATAGTTAATCACTCTGATAATCGATCGATTTGATTTTGTTGATTGTGCTCTTGGTATTTCTTTCATCATTCTGGTGTCAAGCTTAATTGTAAGTTAAAGATTGTTGGAAATTGTATTAAAACAGATTTAGTTGAATCCCTTACTCAAAGTGAGCGTTGGGGAGCACTTTCCTGGAGTGGTACTATCCTGAACCGTGGGATTAGTAGGTAGGATGGCCAGTTCCTTTCCTCGTAATCCAATTTCCTAAGCTTGTCATTAGGAGGAGCTTTTAGACGCCGATATCAGTTTGGCAGATGAAGATTGTGTAGAGCTCACGTAGATATAGTGAGACGTCCATAGCTGCATAGATTCTCCACTTTACTCTTTTTTGATCCTCATCTGGGTATAGGCTCCATGTTATTTGGCCATTGCCTGACCTCTCGTACTCTAGTGATTATTGAAAAAGAGATCTTGATTGTGACAAAGCCAAATTATCTTTCTGCTCTTCTGCGTACAATATTGAAGTTTTCTGCGTCAAATCTATTGACCTGAGAAAGAAACGTTGACAGCATTTTTGAATCCATTTATTCAACATTTATGAATTGATTTACGCAGCAATCCGGAAATCAGTACCACTGGAAAAATCTCAAAACTTAGTAGACAATCAGGCGCTGCTCGGTTGCAGGACAAAGAGTCTGCATCATCCGAAGCTAAACGTGTGAAACCAGCAGGTCAGTCAATTGAAGGTCAGTTGCCTAACCGTCGACAGAAATCATGTAGAGCACCCGTATCGACGAGTGATTCAGGAGCACCTGGCCATTCCCCGGCTGCAGCCAACAGCCGAGAGGCTGCTGCGAGACCAGTGCCTGATCATAAACCCTGTGGAAATAGGCTTTCCGACGACGGTCGGCCATTCAACGTGTGTCAGATAAATAACGGCAATAAAATGGCGATTTCTGCTGGTCTTCAAGAAGAAAGTCGGGTGCTAGATGGAAGTGATCGGAGATCAGGCAAATCCCGTAAACAAGTTGCAAAGCTGAAGGCAGATCGGTTGGAAGATTCAGACCAGGCTTTAGATGAAGATAAATTCGACCTCAAAGAACTAAAGTGAGTTTCTTCTGTCCGTTACTTTTTCGCATGTATAAATTGGTCCGCAAATTCACCCGATCATTCCCCGTTTTGATCATGTAATCAAAGTGAATGCGTTTGATGAGTACTGGAATTTTAATCCCATGCTGGAAACAAACGTTAGGTAGCACATTGTTGGGGATGTACCACTGTTAATCACCCCTTTATAGCGGTGGGGTGACCGGTTACTTTCGTCTCTGCGTTTTAAAATTCTATAATCCCAAGTTACAGTTTTCATACTGTGTGATTTTTAACGTATATAACTGATTTAAAAACTACCCTGTTTACAAAAAAGTTTCAACATTTTTAAAGCATATGATGTAATTAAAAGCATCAAAGAAGGGAAAATTTGGTACAGCTCAAGATTAGTCCTTTCTCTACGACTTCTTGAATTAGGCAAAAGATTTGGCTCTTTTTTTCCTGTATTTTGATCGTTCTAAAGTTTTGCTCTATATACGAGGAGTATTTTTGGCCATATGCGGTTCTTTCAAAAAGAACACAATGATCAGTATCACTATCACGAAGTTGATTTCGGATAATCTTTGAAGCATGCTATTAAGATGCTCAGTGTCGATTTGCTGACTTGAAGACCATTTTCAGTGTTGTGTTTCTAGGAGATCATTTACTGTTTGTCACCCCTTGATGATGCGTGGCGCTGACGTTTTGTAAAAGCTGCCAGTCACGATTCTAGTTACGAGCTTCGGAAGCTTACTTAAGACTGTTGTGCTGCAAACGCCCCAGGCAGAGGAGCAGAATCTGAAATATGGCCGAAGTATACCTTTGTACATGGTCTGCAATGTCAAAGGGATATAATTTCGGCTGTCATTTTACATAAACATAACCAACACTTTCCACCTGTCCTTATGAATTGCGATGAACTGAACACTTCAGCTTCTGTCACACAACTTGGTCTTTCTCTTTAATCTAATCTCACTTGGAAAAACTCACATCCATTCCCTTGCTAAACTTCCATCTCAAAAGCTTGGCTTCCTCGCCAGAGCCCGCGGGTTTTTCTCATCCTCTCACCTTCTAACTATATACAAGTCCCAAATCCGTCCTTCTTTAGAGTACTGCTCTTACGTCTGGGGTGGTGCTCCAAAATCTACTCTGCCTTCTCGATAGAGTCTAGTCCAAAGCCATTCGTCTCATCAACAATCCTAACCTCACCAAATCTATCCAACCTCTTTCCCATCGTCGATTAGTTGGAGAGCTTTCCATCTTTTACAGATACTTTAACGGACATTGTTCTCAGGAGATCAGGGATATCATTCCAGTTCCTCTCAGGCGTGTCAGAACCACCAGAACCTCAACTCATTCACACCGTTTCCAAGTTTCACTGCCTACTTCACGAACTCTATCTCACAAATCATCATTCATCCCAAGAACATGCAACTTATGGAACGTCTTGCCTTCTTCTTGCTTTCCTGAGTCCTACAACTTGCCATCTTTCAAACCTAAGATCAATAAACTTGATCTTATCTCTCTATCCTCTTAGCTGCTCGCTTTCTTCTTTCTTTCCTTGTTGAGGCATTGTATAGGCCACCATTGCCTTTCCCCAACATAACTCACTAAAAAAAATGGCATGAGTTCTATGGTTTCCCCAGCTAATGTATCGGTCCACTTGAACTCTTAAGTATTTAAACGCTTGCATCATTTAAAACGCAAATTAAAGAATGGAAAAATAACTGCAACTGCCGGCTATGTAGAAAATTAATTAGCCATGTCGAGCTCCTTACGTAGTCCATTCATTCTCCTCATGTATACTAGTTTTGTTTTGCTTCCTTTTATGTAAATATATTTTTATCTTCGTAGCTTCTGCAGTATTGTTTTGTAACTAGTAGGCCTTAATTAACTTGGTTATTAGCTACAAATTCACTTTTGTGTGCCTACTGTAGATAATTGAATAACAATAATAACAATAATAATTTAGTTTGATCTACCATCGAAATATCCTTGCCACTAATCGCAAATGATGTATTTAGTGCTAGTGGCCTTTCAGTATCCTTGATTTCTCTCCTACTTCCAATCACAAAGCTATTCATTTTTGCAATATCAAATGACAGCCTATTTCCGGAAAGCCAAATTTTAGACAGTCCAGGCTCTCATTAACCCGTTCAATGATGGCGAAAATATAATCTGAGGAAAGCGACAGGTGTGTGTCATCTGCATACTTGTTAACTTGCCAGACAGTTGGAGAACATTTGCATCAATAATAAAAAGAAGGGAACCTGAACAGGATCCCTGTGTAACTCCATTAGTTATTTATCCAAGGACTGAAAGCTTCCATTTATCTTAGAGCACTGTCTTCAATGGAAATTGTATATTTAAAAGCAGCACAATGCTTTGCCCGTGACCCTTTATGAACGAACACTGCCATGGAGAATTTTGAATATGCGGATTAGTTTAAAGGCGTCATTTCCACATGGCAGGCACTTCTCTCTAAGGTACGATAGCAGTAGTCTTAAAAGTGAGGGGCTTGATGAATTTTCTTTTTTTTTCTAGGTCATTCAGATCGAAGAATGCAGAGGTAGAAGGGAAAGGAAAAGAGTATTCCATGAATGAGAGCAGTAAGGACTACAGAGCATCGGAAGGTAAGAATGGTACAAAATCAGACATTTAACGAAATGATCAGTTTATTTTAGTACCAATTGGAGCAAACTTATACGAAAAACGACTTGAATCACAACAGTTATGATCTTTCATAAGACAATATCAGCTTTTTTCGCTTGTGAACAAATGGTCTTGCCTGAACCTGTCTGACCCTTCCTGACTTTCTTGACCTCTCATGACCTGCCTGTGACTTTTCCTTTTATCGTTTTAAATTATCCTACAAGTTGCAATCTTTAATCTATGATCAATAAACTTAATCTGTTTCCCCTCTACTCTTAGCATTTTGCTTTCTCCTTTCTTCCTCTGTTGGCGCTTTGTATAGGCCACCATTTCCTTTCCTCAGCATAACTCACTAAAAAAATCAGAATAATTGAGAACTACTTTCACGATTTTTTTCAGTTTGGAATCGAGCAATCACTGCCAACTTGCCGAATCTAAAAGACAGTGCAAGTGAAACCCTTTGGCCAAGGGATTCTCTTTTCAGGTATGAAAATTTCTCAGAAACTTATTTATGAAATCCATGACCCAGAAGGCGTTGCCATTCTCACCAAGCTACGCGTATGCCTCAATGAGTTAAATTCTCACAAATTCAATTATAACTTTCGAGACAGTATTGACCCCTTTTGTTTAATAAATGATTGAATGGAGGGTAATACACACTTCATGCTGCAATGCCATGCATATGATAACCAAAGGTGGGATATCTTGAGTACAGGTAATGGAATTTTTAGCTACACAACATGTTTTAGGTACCAAATCAAACCCTTGTGCAAGTAATGTTGTGTGGGGACAAAAGACCCATTCTTAAGCAAAACAGAAAAATTTTGGAAGCTACTTTGAAATTCATTCACACATCAGAGCGTTTCTTGTAGCATTAGCAATAACCATATAGGAAAATCAATCTTCTATCTCCTTCTTCTCTATCAACCTTCATGTCTTAATCTATTAATCGATTGCTAGATGTATCTGTGTTGCTAAATATTATACTAAGGGCTGCTTGCATTTTTTTCGATTCAGCAGTAGTGTTATCTTCTGCGAATCAAGCTTTTTTCTCCCTAAGGGGGGCCAACAATTTTGTTATAGCCGCTAGCATTTGTATTGTTTCGTTTATGTTCAGAGATCGTTATGGTAGCCATGTCTACCATTCTCACGAGAATATGCTTTGTCAAATTGTACATGTCAGATTGTGTATTAAAAAAGAGTCCCTATCCTTCTCCCAAGCCCCTTCTTCGCATGTTTGTTTCAATGGGTCCCCTTCTTTGTGATTAGTTAGGTGATTTTGTTGGTAAGTTGCCGAGGAAATAGTCGAATTCGCAGATGCACCAATTTTTGTTCTTACTTTGAACATACCCATTTGATTCATGTATTTGGCTGCAAGATACCTCCACATGTACCCTTGCTATCTTTTTGTGCTTGAAATGTCCTTGCCTCAACGTAACTTTTAATTTGCATCTTTAATAAGCCTATATTACTATTACTATATATTACTGTATATATTGTATATAAATTATATATTTTTGTATTACTATTACTATTGCTATGGCAAATCCTCAAAGCACGAACTTCTAGTCATGGAATGGAGAGCTTGTCTTTTTTTGGATATAAGCTCTAAAATAGCATACCCGAAGCATTAAAACGCTTGCACCATTTAACAGGTAAATTAAAGAATGGAAAAATAACTGCAACTACAGGCTATATAGAAAATGCATTAGCCAGGTCGGGTTCCTTCAGTTGTCCATTCATTCTCCACATGTATACGAGCTTTATTTTTCTTCCTTTAATGTAGACATATTTTTATCTTTTTAGCTTCTGTAGTATTGTTTTTGCAAATTGTATTAGGCCTTAATTAATTTGGTTATTAGCTACACATTTACTTATGTATGCCTACTGTAAATGATTGAATAATAATAATAATAATAATGATGATAGCTAATTTCGTTTATTTGATTTTCCGTGTATTTTTAAAGTAATGGGTAGTCATATTATCTCGCTCCTCAATGTATCGTCCCTGTATAGCCGTGTGGTTTTAGTTAAGTGCAGTACGAATGGTTGATTAGAGTTTTCTAGTTCTGAGGTTTTTGAGTAGCGCCTCCATTTTCCAGATATTTTCAACTGATGGAAGCATTACAAGACAACCTCGCCGAGCGCGGTCAGTTGCAGAAGCTTGCATGTAAAAACCAACTTTATTGCAATTTTTTCTCTAACACCGTTGCGCTGTTTCGAAGCTGACTTTTGGCTATCCTGCTCACCAAGAAATCTTTGTTTCAACCATATTTGCTTGAATTGTATTCGAACGTGCCATGAATACTACGAAATGGCATTTATTGAGGGTGCACATTCAGTTGGCAACACTATAATAATTTTTTCAGACTTCATTTTTACAGAGACGAACAACAATAAGAATATAGGGAAAAAATAAATCGCATTGTTAAGTAACTATTAATTAATATGGACTAAGTTCCGGCTTTGACCATGGTTTGGAGCAAATGATATAATACGTGGTACGGATAATGATGGAGGATATTTTGGTTAAGATATTACTAAGATGACTTTGGTCGATTTCAATGCATTTACACATCTCCAGACAAGTGGCAAAAAATTACTGTACAACTCATAGATAGATTAACGAATTTGACTCGTCGAGAATCGCTGTTAGGATTCTTAAGGAGAGGACGATAATGATAATACAGATAATTGCAATTATTTCAGGACGGTACCCATTCAGCAGTGCTGGTTTACAAGGGGCTGCCATCTACAAAGTAACTTGTACACTATTCTGATGATAACCTCCTGCTACAAGGATATCGTTTTGCTATAAGTTCTTTCTGCGACGAAGAGGGTCCGCATGTTGTTTGTCGCCTGTTGCGTGTCGTTTGTCGTTTGTTGCGCAGTGAGGGCTTTTATTAGTGAGAACTCTGATTTGCTTTTGCTTGGTCCGCCACAAGATACAATGTGACTTCTACTTAGCATCCGAAGGTAGATTTCAGGACAGTAGGAGGCATCCGAATACTGAGCGGTGTCCAGGCCCCTACTCTCGATGTGACCACACCACGTGATTCCTACGCCTGTCATTTCTGAAGGCTAATGAGTCCATTTCATAAAAATGAAAATTTAGCTTATGTGCAGGTTTAACTGAGGGTGGATTCGAACCACTGACCATATGAAAAATGGGCAAGAATCTTACAACTGGGCTATCTCGACAGCGAATGTGCAGGTTTTACTGAGTATCGATTCGAACCACTGACCATATAACAAATGGGCAAGAATCTTACAACTGAGATATCTTGAGAGCTTGAAACACTGGCTAAATAATCTAGGGCCGTTTTCGCCGGAAAAGAAAGACCTTATAAATCCAATAGCAAATAGAATTCTTGATGGATCGGTTTCTTTCTGCTTCTTCCCATGGAATAGAAATTTACAAAAGACATGATTCGTTGTTTGCTTCTATTGTAGTCATCTCACTTAACCAAATGCACGATGGAAAGATGAAATGATCCAGCAATCAACCGATTCGATAGATTATCCTAAAAAATTTATGACACATTCTCATTCCTATGAATATTCATCTCATCATTGAACATTAAGACCAGTCTTCACAACTATTTTCCTTTCTGCTTGAAAGCATTTTCTACCACGGTTTCAATAACATTCTTGATTTCAAATCAGAAACAATTCGAACTTTCCCCCTAAAAATTAATGAATTTTCAAGGTCCTCCTCCTCTCTCGTAAGCTTGAAATCTGCTTCATATAGGCCAGTTTTAGCGAAAAAGTAGGCCTATAGGCTTGCCATTTTACCCAAAAATCGTCCATTTTCAACTTTCTTCAACTGCCACCACAAAGCAAAAAGTGCCCAAAAACAGCCATTTTTCACGAAAAAGCAAGGCTATAGACTTGCCATTTTACCCAAAAATCGTCCATTTTCAACTTTCTTCAACTGCCACCACAAAGCAAAAAGTGCCCAAAAACAGCGAATTTTTACGAAAAAGCAAGACTATAGGCTTGCCATTTTACCCAAAAATCGTCCATTTTCAACTTTCTTCAACTGCCACCACAAAGCAAAAAGTGCCCAAAGACAGCCATTTTTCACGAAAAAGCAAGGCTATAGGCTTGCCATTTTACCCAAAAATCGTCCATTTTCAACTTTCTTCAACTGCCACCACAAAGCAAAAAGTGCCCAAAAACAGCCATTTTTCACGAAAAAGCAAGGCTATAGGCTTGCCATTTTACCCAAAAATCGTCCATTTTCAACTTTCTTCAACTGCCACCACAAAGCAAAAAGTGCCCAAAAACAGCCAATTTTCACGAAAAAGCAAGGCTATAGGCTTGCCATTTTACCCAAAAATCGTCCATTTTCAACTTTCTTCAACTGCCACCACAACGCAAAAAGTGCCCAAAAACAGCCATTTTTCACGAAAAAGCAAGGCTATAGGCTTGCCATTTTACCCAAACATCGTCCATTTTCAACTTTCTTCAACTGCCACCACAAAACAAAAAGTGCCCAAAAACAGCCAATTTTCACGAAAAAGCAAGGCTATAGGCTTGCCATTTTACCCAAAAATCGTCCATTTTCAACTTTCTTCAACTGCCACCACAAAGCAAAAAGTGCCCAAAAACAGCGAATTTTCACGAAAAAGCAAGGCTATAGGCTTGCCATTTTACCCAAAAATCGTCCATTTTCAACTTTCTTCAACTGCCACCACGAAAACAAAAAGTGCCCAAAAACAGCCAATTTTCACGAAAAAGCAAGGCTATAGGCTTGCCATTTTACCCAAAAATCGTCCATTTTCAACTTTCTTCAACTGCCACCACAAAGCAAAAAGTGCCCAAAAACAGCCATTTTTCACGAAAAAGCAAGGCTATAGGCTTGCCATTTTACCCAAAAATCGTCCATTTTCAACTTTCTTCAACTGCCACCACAAAGCAAAAAGTGCCCGAAAACAGCCAATTTTCACGAAGAAGCAAGGCTATAGGCTTGCCATTTTACCCAAAAATCGTCCATTTTCAACTTTCTTCAACTGCCACCACAAAGCAAAAAGTGCCCAAAAACAGCGAATTTTCACGAAGAAGCAAGGCTATAGGCTTGCCATTTTACCCAAAAATCGTCCATTTTCAACTTTCTTCAACTGCCACCACAAAGCAAAAAGTGCCCAAAAACAGCCATTTTTCACGAAAAAGCAAGGCTATAGGCTTGCCATTTTACCCAAAAATCGTCCATTTTCAACTTTCTTCAACTGCCACCACAAAGCAAAAAGTGCCCAAAAACAGCGAATTTTCACGAAAAAGCAAGGCTATAGGCTTGCCATTTTACCCAAACATCGTCCATTTTCAACTTTCTTCAACTGCCACCACAAAGCAAAAAGTGCCCGAAAACAGCCAATTTTCACGAAGAAGCAAGGCTATAGGCTTGCCATTTTACCCAAAAATCGTCCATTTTCAACTTTCTTCAACTGCCACCACAAAGCAAAAAGTGCCCAAAAACAGCGAATTTTCACGAAAAAGCAAGGCTATAGGCTTGCCATTTTACCCAAAAATCGTCCATTTTCAACTTTCTTCAACTGCCACCACGAAAACAAAAAGTGCCCAAAAACAGCCAATTTTCACGAAAAAGCAAGGCTATAGGCTTGCCATTTTACCCAAAAATCGTCCATTTTCAACTTTCTTCAACTGCCACCACAAAGCAAAAAGTGCCCAAAAACAGCCATTTTTCACGAAAAAGCAAGGCCATAGGCTTGCCATTTTACCCAAAAATCGTCCATTTTCAACTTTCTTCAACTGCCACCACAAAGCAAAAAGTGCCCGAAAACAGCCAATTTTCACGAAGAAGCAAGGCTATAGGCTTGCCATTTTACCCAAAATTCGTCCATTTTCAACTTTCTTCAACTGCCACCACAAAGCAAAAAGTGCCCAAAAACAGCGAATTTTCACGAAAAAGCAAGGCTATAGGCTTGCCATTTTACCCAAAAATCGTCCATTTTCAACTTTCTTCAACTGCCACCACGAAAACAAAAAGTGCCCAAAAACAGCCAATTTTCACGAAAAAGCAAGGCTATAGGCTTGCCATTTTACCCAAAAATCGTCCATTTTCAACTTTCTTCAACTGCCACCACAAAGCAAAAAGTGCCCAAAAACAGCCATTTTTCACGAAAAAGCAAGGCTATAGGCTTGCCATTTTACCCAAAAATCGTCCATTTTCAACTTTCTTCAACTGCCACCACAAAGCGAAAAGTGCCCAAAGACAGCCATTTTTCACGAAAAAGCAAGGCTATAGGCTTGCCATTTTACCCAAAAATCGTCCATTTTCAACTTTCTTCAACTGCCACCACAAAGCAAAAAGTGCCCAAAGACAGCCATTTTTCACGAAAAAGCAAGGCTATAGGCTTGCCATTTTACCCAAAAATCGTCCATTTTCAACTTTCTTCAACTGCCACCACAAAGCAAAAAGTGCCCAAAAACAGCCATTTTTCACGAAAAAGCAAGGCTATAGGCTTGCCATTTTACCCAAAAATCGTCCATTTTCAACTTTCTTCAACTGCCACCACAAAGCAAAAAGTGCCCAAAAACAGCCAATTTTCACGAAAAAGCAAGGCTATAGGCTTGCCATTTTACCCAAAAATCGTCCATTTTCAACTTTCTTCAACTGCCACCACAACGCAAAAAGTGCCCAAAAACAGCCATTTTTCACGAAAAAGCAAGGCTATAGGCTTGCCATTTTACCCAAACATCGTCCATTTTCAACTTTCTTCAACTGCCACCACAAAACAAAAAGTGCCCAAAAACAGCCAATTTTCACGAAAAAGCAAGGCTATAGGCTTGCCATTTTACCCAAAAATCGTCCATTTTCAACTTTCTTCAACTGCCACCACAAAGCAAAAAGTGCCCAAAAACAGCGAATTTTCACGAAAAAGCAAGGCTATAGGCTTGCCATTTTACCCAAAAATCGTCCATTTTCAACTTTCTTCAACTGCCACCACGAAAACAAAAAGTGCCCAAAAACAGCCAATTTTCACGAAAAAGCAAGGCTATAGGCTTGCCATTTTACCCAAAAATCGTCCATTTTCAACTTTCTTCAACTGCCACCACAAAGCAAAAAGTGCCCAAAAACAGCCATTTTTCACGAAAAAGCAAGGCTATAGACTTGCCATTTTACCCAAAAATCGTCCATTTTCAACTTTCTTCAACTGCCACCACAAAGCAAAAAGTGCCCGAAAACAGCCAATTTTCACGAAGAAGCAAGGCTATAGGCTTGCCATTTTACCCAAAAATCGTCCATTTTCAACTTTCTTCAACTGCCACCACAAAGCAAAAAGTGCCCAAAAACAGCGAATTTTCACGAAAAAGCAAGGCTATAGGCTTGCCATTTTACCCAAAAATCGTCCATTTTCAACTTTCTTCAACTGCCACCACGAAAACAAAAAGTGCCCAAAAACAGCCAATTTTCACGAAAAAGCAAGGCTATAGGCTTGCCATTTTACCCAAAAATCGTCCATTTTCAACTTTCTTCAACTGCCACCACAAAGCAAAAAGTGCCCAAAAACAGCCATTTTTCACGAAAAAGCAAGGCCATAGGCTTGCCATTTTACCCAAAAATCGTCCATTTTCAACTTTCTTCAACTGCCACCACAAAGCAAAAAGTGCCCGAAAACAGCCAATTTTCACGAAGAAGCAAGGCTATAGGCTTGCCATTTTACCCAAAATTCGTCCATTTTCAACTTTCTTCAACTGCCACCACAAAGCAAAAAGTGCCCAAAAACAGCCAATTTTCACGAAAAAGCAAGGCTATAGGCTTGCCATTTTACCCAAAAATCGTCCATTTTCAACTTTCTTCAACTGCCACCACAAAGCAAAAAGTGCCCAAAAACAGCCATTTTTCACGAAAAAGCAAGGCTATAGGCTTGCCATTTTACCCAAAAATCGTCCATTTTCAACTTTCTTCAACTGCCACCACAAAGCAAAAAGTGCCCAAAAACAGCCATTTTTCACGAAAAAGCAAGGCTATAGGCTTGCCATTTTACCCAAAAATCGTCCATTTTCAACTTTCTTCAACTGCCACCACAAAGCAAAAAGTGCCCAAAAACAGCCATTTTTCATGAAAAAGCAAGGCTATAGGCTTGCCATTTTACCCAAAAATCGTCCATTTTCAACTTTCTTCAACTGCCACCACAAAGCAAAAAGTGCCCAAAAACAGCCATTTTTCACGAAAAAGCAAGGCTATAGGCTTGCCATTTTACCCAAAAATCGTCCATTTTCAACTTTCTTCAACTGCCACCACAAAGCAAAAAGTGCCCAAAGACAGCCATTTTTCACGAAAAAGCAAGGCTATAGGCTTGCCATTTTACCCAAAAATCGTCCATTTTCAACTTTCTTCAACTGCCACCACAAAGCAAAAAGTGCCCAAAAACAGCCATTTTTCACGAAAAAGCAAGGCTATAGGCTTGCCATTTTACCCAAAAATCGTCCATTTTCAACTTTCTTCAACTGCCACCACAAAGCAAAAAGTGCCCAAAAACAGCCATTTTTCACGAAAAAGCAAGGCTATAGGCTTGCCATTTTACCCAAAAATCGTCCATTTTCAACTTTCTTCAACTGCCACCACAAAGCAAAAAGTGCCCAAAAACAGCCAATTTTCACGAAAAAGCAAGGCTATAGGCTTGCCATTTTACCCAAAAATCGTCCATTTTCAACTTTCTTCAACTGCCACCACAACGCAAAAAGTGCCCAAAAACAGCCATTTTTCACGAAAAAGCAAGGCTATAGGCTTGCCATTTTACCCAAACATCGTCCATTTTCAACTTTCTTCAACTGCCACCACAAAGCAAAAAGTGCCCGAAAACAGCCAATTTTCACGAAGAAGCAAGGCTATAGGCTTGCCATTTTACCCAAAAATCGTCCATTTTCAACTTTCTTCAACTGCCACCACAAAGCAAAAAATGCCCAAAAACAGCCAATTTTCACGAAAAAGCAAGGCTATAGGCTTGCCATTTTACCCAAAAATCGTCCATTTTCAACTTTCTTCAACTGCCACCACAAAGCAAAAAGTGCCCAATAACAGCCATTTTTCACGAAAAAGCAAGGCTATAGGCTTGCCATTTTACCCAAAAATCGTCCATTTTCAACTTTCTTCAACTGCCACCACAAAGCAAAAAGTGCCCAAAAACAGCGAATTTTCACGAAAAAGCAAGGCTATAGGCTTGCCATTTTACCCAAAAATCGTCCATTTTCAACTTTCTTCAACTGCCACCACAAAGCAAAAAGTGCCCAAAAACAGCCATTTTTCACGAAAAAGCAAGGCTATAGGCTTGCCATTTTACCCAAAAATCGTCCATTTTCAACTTTCTTCAACTGCCACCACAAAGCAAAAAGTGCCCAAAAACAGCCAATTTTCACGAAAAAGCAAGGCTATAGGCTTGCCATTTTACCCAAAAATCGTCCATTTTCAACTTTCTTCAACTGCCACCACAAAGCAAAAAGTGCCCAAAAACAGCCATTTTGCACGAAAAAGCAAGGCTATAGGCTTGCCATTTTACCCAAAAATCGTCCATTTTCAACTTTCTTCAACTGCCACCACAAAGCAAAAAGTGCCCAAAAACAGCCATTTTTCACGAAAAAGTAAGGCTATAGGCTTGCCATTTTACCCAAAAATCATCCATTTTCAGCATCTTCCAACTTGGAACTTGAATGAAAATGTCCCCAAAAATAGCCACTTTTCAGCAAAATTTATGTGTTTAGGCGCACATTTTTAAGACAAATTTAATTCTCTTCGCTTATTAATCTTATAGGGAAGAAGAAAATCGATCAAAAGACTTACTCACTGTCATCGTCACCTTGGACATAATGGTTGGATCCTAAAGGTACTTGCTTACTCCAAAATGACAAAAATTGTGTTTGTTATAATGCAAAGGAGGCATTTGTTGAGGAAGATGATTGAATTCATCATAGTCAATGAAATGAGAACAATTACATTTGAACAGAGTCTGATATTTCTTTAGGCAGTATAATCTTCAATTTATTCTGACATGTTCACCATGTCGGCATCAGTCTCCTGTCCTTTTGCAATAGCTACATCATGATTATTCTTAATTATTAGCAAATCAAGTTGGGATTGATACAGCAAAAGATACTCCTCTACATCTTTCTCTCTGTCTTTCAGCCGGTCATTAACTTGTGTTGGTGTCTTGAAGCCAATTATGTTTTTCAACCCTTTGATGTTTGTAGCAATTTGAACCACATTATTAAACTTTTGTGCAACAATTTCGGTTGTTAATGCTTCATCCTCTGTTTTCATCTCACTTATCAAAGCCTCAAACAAATACTTTTCTGCAAGAGACCATTTTCCAAGGCATACCTCTAGCCCTGCACCTGTCTGAAAATTCTCTGCTGTTAAGTCTTTGCATAGATTTGAGTGATGATGAACATATCGTTTTCTTTTAACTGACGCATATGGCCCCTCTGTTTCTAATTCACTCAATGGTCGTTTTGAGGGCCTATCTCCATAAGGATTCTTACAATTTTTACAATCACATTTGCTTGTGCAGGACTGTTGCAGTCTAAAACACATGCATCGTGTAGTATACTTGGAATTTTCATGAGTATAACACCTTCCTTCAGCATTCTTAGGGTTTCCACGTCCACATCTGCACTTTACTTTTGCCATTTCCTTTCTAGGCTTTTCTTCACCTACTTTTGCTGCACTCTCTTTTATATCATGCATCTTCTCTTTTGAAATTAGAGGCACAAACATTCCTCCATTGTAAAACATGAAGAAGTGTGGTGACCAATTTGAAAATTTTTGAGGAAATATTGGAATGATTGGGAAATGTTTCATTGTTGATAAAATAGAAATTTGACTTGATAATAAGCTTGATGCCTTTCTGACAAGAATTTCAAAATCTCCAATATCTGATGCTGGCTTATTTTCATCTTTTAACTTTTGCTCTTCAGTAGAAGTTCCTTCCTGCTTTGGCTTTTCTGTTTTCCTTGGTTCATCACTGGCACTTTCCGCACAATCAACCTCTTCTTTCTGTTGATTTTTTGCATTTACTACCTCCTGCTCCTCTTCCTTCTCCTTTTCACAAACATCAGACTTCTGAGAACTATCACTAAATCTTCCCTTGTCCTTGAGGTGATACTTTAAATGTTCAATGATGTCATGCAAGCTCATTGCTGATTCAAATTTTAGACTTTTAAGAAATTCCTGAAATACTTTCAGCTTATCATCAGGGTCATTTGATGACATCCCCAAGTAACCTTGCAATATCTTGCTAACAGCAATTATGAATGACTCTTCCTGATTGACATCAATGTCTGCTAGAGATGACAACGGCTCCATGTTTTGGCACTTCCTCAGTCTTTCAGTGAGAAGATCTCTGTCAATATCTGCCATTTTCACTCCCTTTTCTTGAAGCAACAATGGGAATGCACAAGTTAGGAAGGGAATCAGTTTATTGTTGACAGCATACCCTTGTGCTATATCTGGTAGAATTTCAGCATAACATAAAAACATTAATGTTCTTTTGATGATAGTTTCATCCAAGTTAAATTCCTTCACTTGATAAGTATGGTCCTTTGAATCTTTCATGTGTTCCGTAAAATATTCGTGAACTTCTTTGAGTAAAGATTGACATTCTACTTGCTCTGAAAACTTTATTGCTTTTGCTTGACTTGACGCTATGCTTTCAAGAGCTTTGTTCATATTGACCTCTACTGTCAAACATTGAAGATTACTGTTTCCTACTGAAACTGCTCCTTCAACATCATCTGCTATAGATTTATCCTCATCTGGCACAACTAAAAGGACAGGAGCAGTGTCCCTGCCTAGTTCCTCTTGTCTTGATGTGTTTAGCTCATGAAGTGCAATTGATGCTATGGCAACCATAACAGGGATACCTAGGCGACAATTGTTCACTTTCTTTTTCATTGAATTTTGGAATTCTTGTCTATCAACGCAATTTGGAAATGGGACAATATCACTGTAACATCCACTCAAAATGTGAGGCTCCAATTCAGATATAACTTTCAATGCTGAATTGTTCAGTACAATTTTTCCATTGTCTTTTAGCTTCTTCCATTTTTCCTTGAACAATTCAAGATTATTCAAAATAACGGAGGGGAGTGCAGTTGGTAAGATTCTGACTTTATTTGTATCGACCGGATCTTGGAAAACTAATCTGAAATCGTCAATGCAAGGCTGAAACATCATGGTATCTTCTTGAAGTCTTTCAGAAAATCTTCCAATTGCAAATTCAATGTCTGACTTAACTTGAAAATCCGGTCCAAAAATTACCTTGATTGAATCTCTCCAATTGCAACAAAATCCAGTGCAGCACCCTTTCAACTGCTTTCCAATCTGCTCGTGTCTGTCCCTTATTGATACTAGTGTCTCTTTTACCTCCTCAAATCCATTTGTACCAGTCAATTGCCAAGTTAACACTTGTCCCACTTCATTCTGGCAATAAAATAAATGGTCTACCTCCTTTTTCCAAACACCCTTTGCATTGGTTCCAACATTTGTTGGCAACTTCAAACTATCCAGCTTGATCCAGTCATCAGCAAGTAGCTGTGACATTGAGAGCTTATAGAAATATTCTTTCTCTTTAAAGCCAAGGAGAAAACATTGACCTATGAAGGTATTTCTTGGTCCCTTGATTTTGATACTAGGAAACCTCTCTGTGGGGCTCTTCTCATTTGGATTATCTTTCTGATATTGAAGAACAGCTGTTTGATACGCCTTTTCTCTGTCTGAATGAGACTGGATGTAATTTTTCCTTAGCATGTCTTGTATCTGACCAAATTTAACTCCATTTGACACTTGATTCATTATTGAATTGAACAGCTCTTTTGTCATGCCAACTTTATGAAAAAGCACAAATGGCACACTATCTGGATCTGAGAGCTGCTTCAATATGCGAGGATCATATCCAAGAAAACGGTGCTCCCTGGCATTTTTGCAACGCAGCATAGAAGTAACTAGCAGAACTGGTTTTTCGAAATCATAAAGGACCCGCATCATGTATGTATAGGCGATTGGATAAAGTGACAGCGGCTCGTTGCACTTCTCATTAGGACAATTGGAGCCATTTAACTCTGGAAATTCCTTCTGTAAATCCCATAATATTATGTCTGGCTTCAAATATTCCTCAACGTTAGGCCATGAATTTTGCGGAGCAGGCAGTACTGCTTTGTAATAACCACGAATTCCATTATCAATTAACGAATTTATGTATGGCTTCCACGCTTTGATATCTGGATACGTTCCATCTTCTTCCGATCTTCGTCTCCTTTGCATATACTGTCTTCTTCTTGTCGTATTACCACTTGTTCCCGCGTCATCTTCAAAGCTGCCATCTTGATTTTGAGCCTCCTCGCACGGAGCTATCCTTCCAATTTCATTCTCATTGATTACTCCCCGTTCATCTTGGACACTGTTAATCCTTTCGACTACGAGACTTCCGTCGACTTCTTCAGGAGGAAACTCTCCGAATTGTACGTTGGCAATAATCGTTGCTACGGCATCATCTACTTCCACTGTTGTGCTGCAGTTCTCCATGTTCGCTTCACCATCTTCACCATGTGATTTAGTCGCGTGAATCAAAAGGCACTGGTGACCAGTCTGTTTGTGTGATGTAATCAATATGGGCCGGGAGGGGTGGAGAGTTAGCTATTGGCAAAGGCTTTGTACTGTATCTCATTTGGGAAGAAACGTTGGAAAAGTCAGCATTGCTCTGGGGAAAGCCTCGTTTTTGCAGAGAAGTTAAGCAGCAATTAATTTTGTTAGTAACATCCTTAATTTTGAAAGTGGTAGATATACAGCATGTGAAAGATTGGAGACCTTTTTATCAGAAGTACCTCACAAGCTCAAAATTTGAGACGCTCTATCCATAGACAAGAATAAGTGCATAACTGTGAAATGAGTTGATGAATGAAAATTTTTACCTTATCACTGCGTGCTTTCAAAAGCAACTCCGTTACAACAACCATATTTTTGTGAGCAATTCTAGATCTCTGTACGAATGAAGCACAATGTCATTATGGTAGTGTGCCATCATCAAATATGTCTGACCGGTAAAAAACCGTGAAATATAAGGTGAAATCTGTGTGTGAACTTGCAGCATAATGGTTACGCGCATTAACTCATAACGCAAGGCTTGGATGTCTTATGTTTGACGAGGAAAAGATGGCGACTAGAAAGGCAAAATGAAACCTCTTTATAGAATCCATTTCCCCAGGAAATAACCTTGAACCCTTGTCTCTGGTGCCAACAAGGCTAGAAATCGAGAAGGCTATGTAGCATTCAGTGCGTATTTTATTCATTGGTGAGGAATAAGGATCTTTTAAGTGAATTCCACGGAGTATGAATAGAAGAAGTTCAACTAATTCTTCTTACTCAAAAAGAAGCGTATCGCTACAAAGGGGACGAAGAAAAAACGTTTTATTGAAAAAGATTTTTATCACGAGTAAATCTAGACGGCTCAATCCTTTTTCATGCGCCGTAATTTTTCTTTCTTGTTTCTGTTAAAATGTTTCTTCCAAGGTTTTCCCTCTATTGCAAGTCCTTCATGCCCCATTTGGCGAAGGCCAGCAGGTGTATTGAAATGAGCACTGTTTTCACTCTGAAATAAACCGAAAAAAGGGTCAAAAACATTGCACATCATATGGCAAAATTATTAAGCTTTTAAAAGAGGATAAAATAATATGCTATGGCTCCCTCCGCTATTTCCATCACTCGCAGGCACGATTGCTTCCTCCCAGCGCGTCCCAATTCTTTCCAAAGTCCTTACACCGCTTGTTTTTCGCGGTTACCATTGGCTCGAGCAGGTGTTCCAACTAAAAGATGCGCCTTGGTATGATCTCACCTTCTCCAACTCATTTCTGGTCTAATCCTACCAACGATGTAAGCGTTCACTCTTTATGTCCTGCCGAGTGACATCAAGGGCATCTCGATAGCAATTGACCGCAAAGGCGTCTACCTGCATTGAAGCTTTAGCTTTCGTTGGCAACATTTCGCAACTGTAAAGCACTATGCTTAACAGTTTTTATTTTTTTTAGTGGGTTATGTTGAGGAAAGACTATGGTGGCCTATACAAAGCCCCAACAAAGGAAGAAAGAAGAAAGCGAAAAGCTAAGAGCAGAGAGAGATCAGATCAAGTTTATTATCAACCGTTGCAAACTAGTTTCACTAGGATATCAATAGTCACTAAAATTAAATAAGTCAGACATTCTTTCCACCCTTTGGTGAATAAAGCAGCACCTATTTCCGTTTCTTTAGCCACGGGACCATACAGCTGTGCAAGCACAGCGAATGCTAAAGTTGGCGCTGGCCAGCAGTGAATGCTAAACCCGATAATCTTTACCTGAATGCTGAGTAATAAAAATAAAGCAGCCTTGACCATATGTAAAATCGTTGGTAAAGCCCAAACGGGCAACGAGACTCGATCTACTGTACACAAGGCAAGCTCTCTACTACTATGCCACAGATGTGGCTGCAGTGGCGTATAATGAATTATATTTACATGGTAGTAGCATAGAGGTGAACAGAGCTAAATGAAAATAGAAGAAAACAGAAATAACTGCCAATACTGGAAAGAAAAGCAAAGGTATGGCCACGAATGCGGTTTCGAAATAGAATAGGAAAGAAAGAAAATAATAGTTTGATTGGAAGTTATTCTCCCACTTTTCACCTTTGAGAAAAATTCCTCATCAACTTTGCTTTTGACTCTTTTTTTCTCCTGAAATAAAACGAAAACACATTCAATTGGAAAATTAATATCGATTTCGTCAATTGGTATTTCCTGATACTGGGAGGTCGATGAATAATGAGAGGATGGCGGTTGCTACAAATTTCAAAATGAAAAAAATTGTTTAATCATGTTTCGCTTTGAATATGCAGACACAATTGAATCGTTTTGTAGAATTGGATAGAGTTTCCTTGCAGACTTACTAGCACTAGCATTCAAAAAGAGGTAACAATAAAACGTGAATCTTCCTCCTTTCCTCACTTTTGCTTCCATAATGTTCCCCGAGAAAGGAATCGCACTATTCGGGAACAGGGAGGGGGCTCACTCCAAAAATCCCGATATGGACCTGATGGAAGCATAGGTGATTAAGGCTGGATGCCATTCTAACATCAGCGTTGGCACTAAAGGGACTCAACCGTGTCCCTTCTGTTAGTTAACAAGCCCCTCAGGTTATCTATTCCGCTGTGACTACCTATTCATAAAAGGTAAACAGGCAAAGGGGAACCCAAAAATAGTCACATAAATTTTAACTCATTCTCATTTGAATTCCGACTTCGATCATCAGCAAATATTTTTATAGAGAAATTGGGGCTTAGAGAGGAAAACGGATTTAACATCATCTCCGAAGGGCTAAAGTACAAACGAACTTCACAAATACAACTTCACAACAGACGAGCTTCACAAATACAACTTCTTGACAAAAAAGCAAAAGGCAGACGTAGGAATAATGTTACTCACATTTTTTACTTCATCTCTCTTCCTGCGGCTTTGCGATCTCTCTGATGAAATATGAACTGGCTTAAAATCTTCTTTCGAAATTTCTGGTGGAGGTTCAGAATAAAGGAGTCTACCCTAAAATAAATTAAGACGTAACAATGTCAATGAATAGAAAAAATAGCTCTCATTATAATAAATTTTGTTATTGATGAATGCTAAACAAAGAAAAATGAAAGCTATGCTGCTTCTTTTCGACACAAGCAAATCGAAAATAGTCCACCGATAGTGCTGTTTTCAACCTATGCGAATTGAAAAATCTTGATCTTGTAAAAAGATTTATGAGTTAGTTAGCTAGTTAGCTAGTTAGCTAGTTAGCTAGTTAGTTAGTTAGTTAGTTAGTTAGTTAGTTACTTACTTACTTAGTTAATTAGTTAGTTAGTTAATTAGTAAGTTAGTTAGTTAGTTAGTTAGTTAGTTAGTTAGTTAGTTAGTTAGTTAGTTAGTTATTTCGTTAGTTGAGAAAAATATGAAATGAGCTGCATCAGGTATTTAGCAATAGTCAGGCGACAAAAACAATTTTTAAAGATGCAATGGATTTAAATGGATCCTGCCAAGCCTATTTAATTTAAAGCTTAGCGGAAACCGGAGCATGGCTCCGAACTTTTTCTCACTAGCAGGTCTTGGTAAGGGAATATGAATAGAAAAGTATAACTGTATGCTAACTGCACAGCGTGCACTTTTCCGAACTAAGCAGACTGCAGAAGCGGGGACTCCCATACTTAATAAATAAAGGGCCTTTTGTGGGAAGGCTACACGACATCTTCCTCACTGATACCAATTTTGTGTGAATCGTACAGGATTCGAGCTGACGCCCTTGCTTTATGGGTTCTCATATCCTACTGCAATACGGCACCACACCAAGTGAACATAAATGAATAGCTTGCAAACATACACTTAGGAAATCTTTGATGATGTATCGTGCACCACGTGAGCAATCAGGAACCCCATGTGACGTCATAAAGCCACGAACACGTGAATACGCGGATAAGAATTCATCAGCAGTTGGGGGGCGATCGGGGTCTTGCCCCTCCCCTGGCTCAGGAATATTGATACCATAAATAGATTCTAAAATTTCACGTGGAATGAGCTTGCATAGCTTCACTCAGAGTTAAAGGAAATCGTATTTGAAGGAATGAAAATAAATGAAAACAAAAGGGAAACATACAGAAAATAAACAAGCTCAAGTTTTATCATTTCTCTAGCTCTGGACTAAAGAAAGTAAACTTGAGTCCGGTAGTCGAAACGAACGTTGCGGGCACCTAGTTCGAGGCCCCATCCTGAGCCACATGGCATTGTGAGGTAGGATTGCCGCTCCTTTCCTTGCCGCATTTTGCCCCCAGCTTTACATCCGGTTTCCATTTACTGCTGGGTCGATACATATGGGCAATCCAGAAACGTAGGCGAGAGGGCCTAAATGCTGGAGTCCTCAGTACAGGAGACAAGAGAGCTGGCCACCGTGCAAATTGCCCCTTCTTCTGGATTAAAAGTAGTAAAAATACACATTAAAACAACAGAGAAATCTAAAGGAAGGATACAAGAGTGGCTGGTGGTCGATAATCTCTCATTTGATCAACGGGAAGAATTCCATTCAAAATCATCTCAGCTTTTGTAGAAACGAACGTAGGAAAGACGAGTCCAGGACAGTCGCATAAGCAAACAGTTTTAGTTATGTTTATCGTCTGAAAAAGAAAAAAAGTGCGAATAAGAAAACACACAACTCAACAGATCAACAGCTATTAAGTTTTAAGTTCTAAGTGTTGGTACACGAAAACCCAATTCAGTTGAGCTACAGTAAGATTACCTGAAAGTGCTTTGTCTTTCCAGGAGTAGATGAAACGGACGTTTTCTTGTCACCGAGTAATGCATTTATTGTGGAACTTTTGCCAACGTTCGGAAATCCGACCATTCCGATCGTAATTTTTTCTTTCTCCGGATGACATAGTCGCAGTTTCAATTTCTCAAAGTAATCGATAAGTTCATCTCTTAAAAAAACTGAACTATTTGAAGACATAATTCTTCCATCTTTGAACTCGTTGGCATCGCTCTTTTCGCATTTGCAAGCATCAGCATCTTCAAGCAATGTTTCATCAATCCTCTCCTCCTGATCACATGACCCTTCATTCTCCACTTGAAGATCGCATACGTTTTCAATATCCATCGTCGCCGTCTCTTCCTTCCTCTCTATACCCTCTTCTGCGTCATTCTCCTGCACTTTCTCGTCATACCTCGTGCATGCCAAATCGTCTTTCCGTGCATCAACATCCATTGACTTCTCGTCTTCCGTTTCTGTCTCCTTCGATGAAAATCAACAAATTGTTATACTGAACTGAGCTATCTCTTGAGAGGTCCCATAATGAAAGCAGTTTTCAATGACTGAGCATTGTGACCTGAATAACTATTATAATTATACTATTATCCCCCTCTTTCTTTGGTACTGCTTTCTTGTCCCTGTTGACAAAGCACCACAAAGTGTAGCCAATAGACTCAAAGTACTGACACAAAAGTGTAAGAACATCTACCCTGTTTTTTATAGAAAAGATTCTCCTTAGCATAAGCTTTTCTCCCAGTAATGCTAAATTTTCGCAGCATGTCAATCATCGACGGCCCATGCATCTCCCATACGTATCTTCGCACGATTTTCTGACAAATTCTAGGTTGCTGAAGATGACTGATTTTACATACGTCTTCACGTTCCACCTGTTCAGCAGAAGTATGTTAGAATTTATTCTCTTGATTAGTGCAAACTCACCACCTAATTCAAAATTACAAATTTCGCTTCCATTTATATATATGAATATATATATATTTCAACTTATCTTCGTTATAATTGCAAAACTGACATCACCCTTTCTATGAAGAATATCATGGCTGATCATCGTTATAATGCAATGTATGAAATAAAATATAAAGCATTAACTTACCGACATGCTAGCAATGAGAGCTGACCAAAATATAACATTTATGTTTCTTGACGCAAAATAGTCTGCCCAGTAATGTCTTCAAATAGAAAGAAAAGAAACTTGTTTACGCTAAGGAAAAAACCAAATTTGACATTTTAATTCATCAAAAAACCAAACCAAACTCAGTCGGGGGAATTACCAATAAGGTGACACCGCTCTGCTGGTCCCAAGACAATGGTAAATAGGAAATGCTGGCTATAAGAAGGGCATCAAGCAGCAAAAACTTTATGCTGAACTGAACAGATGGTGCGGAAAACTCATGCTATATTTCTAGTGAAAGAATTGAAAGATGAGGATGCCAGAGATAGCATGGAGTGAAGGAGAGCCACCCCCAACAGTGACCCTACATAAGTAGGAAAAAGACCCAACAAAAACAATAAGACTTTGCTAACAAAGCCCTGAAAGTAGTAAGAGTTATATCTTGAAAAAAGCCATAATGTTGAAAATTACCGTTGATCTTCTGTCAAGTAGTCAGCCTTGTTTACAATAATCAAGTTTTCTTTATCTTCATCTATTTCTTTGACGTATTTCTCCTTCAGACACAATTAAAATCTTATATCAACAAATAATAAAATAACTGTACAAGAAGAACAAAAATAGGAATAGAGAAATTGAGCACAACAAAAATATTAACTTAACTTACCACATCATCACATTTGAATAAGAGCGGATTTCTTGCATCAACAATTTGACATAAAACATCACTAAAACATCAAGCATTAAAGCATATATTTCATAACAGCAGTTGGCTTTCACTCTTAATGTAGCTTATAGAATTAAAGGTCTTCTCAAACTCTTTGGGATTAGTCTTGAGGATTGGCCAAATAATAGCACAAAATTTTCTGAGAAATACTGAGTGCTAAGAAGGGAAATAACATATTGAATCAACTGGGCATAAAAAGTACTTGCAGACTTAGTGAACACTCGACTACTATGATAATATGTCCATCATTTATTGCTCATTAGCAAAAACCTGAATCAAGTAATTACACAAAAATTAATCCCATTCTAATCATTTCAGTCAAATTTTCGACAATTTTCATAATGGGATGCAAATTTTGGCTATGATTGTCACACCAGCAAGTCAGTGTTGAGACCTGATTATGATGACAATGAGGGAAAAGGCCAACAGCCATTGATGGATCCCTGCGCATTGCATGCTTTTCCTTTTGTTGTGAGCTCTATTTACCCCTAAAACACAAGCACCCAGTGCAACCCCTAACAATGCTTTTGGCATAATGATTTAAAAACATTTTCCCCCTATTTCACTGGTTGTGTTTCTTTATTAAGAATGATTTATTTGAAAAGTTGAGTTATGTGTTTTTGGTTTGAAAAAACCGCATATAATGAAATGCTATCATTCAATTATGCTATGTGATGGCTAGTCCATTAAGTACTGAATCAGACACCTTCTTTCAACAACTCTCCATAACTGCCTCCAAACATCAATGTTCTTTTCATAAGGTGTCAAAACTAGCTTGTCATCTTTCTCATCCAACCTTTGGAAGGAAACATATTTTATGAGAGAATTCGATAAAAAATGTTCTTGCTATGCAGGTAAGTGAATTTAAGTCCAATACTTGAAAGAAGCATGGGAAGAATCTTGTTAGATAGGCCCCATCCTGGGGCACAGCAATGTGAAGTAGGCTGGCTAGTTTCTCTCCCCAGTAAAATCACTCCCCAGATTTATACATGTTCCCTTTCTACGGTTGAATGGAGAGAACAAGGTCATCAAAACTGGACATTAGTGTGGGACTAAACCTGGAGCCTCCAGTAAAGTAAACTTGAGCTCTTGCTACCAACTACATCATGCAAGCACTGAGTTGAATAAAGTTTGACAAATTACAAGGTCTAAAAATGAACCCATCTCATCAAATGTGACAATTAAATTTTTTTGGCTGTTTGAAATGGTAGAAACAATTACTGTCTACTTACAATGCAAGTTGTCTCCTCCATTGCAAAAATGACTCTTTCTCGTTTAATTCAAGCTGTTCTGGGGTGGTGCTACTATCCCAATGTGGTCTGTTAGGAATCAAGATGAGGTTGAACATTGATACAACAAAGAAAATATTGAAGAAGTAGCAAATATCAAAATCTTTTCCAATTTTTAATTCATCTTTTGCACCTTCCAGTTTCCGATTCTTTTCTCTTATTGTTCTTTAATAATAAACATCATCATGGTACTTTTGATAGCTTTTGCACAGACACACACATACACACACACACACACACACACACACACATACACACACACACACACACATACACACACACACACACACACACACACACACACACACACACACAGATTGATACACAATATAGGGAGGGAAAGTATTGTGAGATGTACAGGGGATGGCATTATATAGTTCTGTTCATATGTTGTGTTAATCCATTGCTATAAGAACTGATCTGAATATCTCCTTAAAATGTTTAAATTCTATCAAATCCAGTGTTATGGTGCTGTAAATACCATACAGTATAAGTATATTAATTAGGGAGACATTAAAAGGTTTCGCTCTCCTTTGCCTAACCTGCATAGCTCTGATAAAAAAATTCAAGTAAAATCTCCATGAGTAGAAACTTAATTGAAACAGACTTTTAACATGGCAAGATAAATTTGTGATATCAAATGATGACACAAATGGATGATTATGTTGCTTGAAAATTGTCCTTACTCTTACAATGGAAAAAACCTACCAAGGAAGAGACTCCAAACAAAATGGATAGCTTTGATGAACAAATACAAGGTCAAACCTGAAGTACTGATCACCAAAGGAAGATACCCTATCAATTGGACAGCAGTCCCTTTTTGAGTTATAAAAAGTCAAGCATACAATAAACAAACAAACAAACTTGATGGCACCAGATGTCAAGGCTATGAAAATCATGAGCTGTACAGCACTTGAGTATAGTTTCTCAGGGTAAAAAGAAAATGTACAAACAAACTTGATGGCGCCAGATGTCCAGGCATTGAAAATCATGAGCTGTACAGCACTTGAGTATAGTTTCTCAGGGTAAAAAGAAAATTTTAATCATAAGTAGGAAGGTAAAACCCCTGATACATCTCTCCCACCTTACCTTCTTGGAATATTTAGAAATTCTTTGTTCATATCTTGAAATCTTTTCATTTCATCCAATTCTTTGTCGGTCAGAATTCCAGGAATATGGGCTGATGTTACAATTGTTGTTGTATTCAGTTTTTCTGAAAGGAGTTTCAGTTTGTTATTTCATTTACTTCGGCAAGCAAAGAATTGAATAAACAAAGGACGGAAAATTCTACAGAAGAAAAAGATCTGCTTGTATACCAGCGGTAAATTCTCTATTTGCAAGCTCTGCTGTTGACATAAATTCACTGAGCGCATCTTGTTCCGTGACTGATTGCAATATGAGTTTACCACTGTCGTCGTGGGTATCGGTTGTGTGACGCTAGAAGAACAAGCACCATATCATACAAACACAATTTAGAGGAACGTTGTCTACCTTAAACACACAAACACAACGTTGACTACCCCTTATAGATCTATTCCAATCAATTTTGGTCGCCATCCCTTTATGAAAAAATAAAGGGTCCAAAATACCGTTAACCTTTTAAAACTAATTTGTCTATCAAGTGGATGAGATGTGCCAGCCAGTTGCCCAACCCAAGCAACTGGTAAATGAAAGTCTTGATCAAGCTTCTAGAATCAAATCCAAATCCTATGAGAATTTTGTTTCTGAACAGGTAGATGCTAAAGTAAAAATCTTCTCTTTATGAAGGAAATTTATTTCTGTCAACAGAAAAACGATACCTAGTTGCTCACAAAAACAATTATTATCACATAAGATATCACACAAGTAGATGTGTTGTTGTTGGATCAGATGCTTACCGTGCTTCCTCCAGATGATTCTGGCATCTTTCTGCTTCGAATGAGCGCACTTCCAAGATTAGGTTTATTTTTCTTCCCCATTTTAACTACTAACAAATCTATCTGCTACCGTCACATGTAACTTTACAGTACTTCCAATCCGCCATTGGATAGCCTCAGTTTGGAGTTGAGACTGACCGCAATTGGGTCATTTTTTCCGTCAATGAGCATCCTTGAGTCTGGCCTCTCTTGTCCTCAACCCCGTTTAGGTGGGGTTGCCGGCTGTTGCTGGCATCCCCGCTTTGAGAAAGTGCATCATGAGCCATATAATTCACCCTTTACTACAGGATAGGGTTTTTAAAGCACGGGTAGATCAGATTTTAAAGTTGCAAGGGTGACAACAGAAGGGCAAAAAGCTTCAGCAATCATCTATTCAAGCACACTGCCTGCTATCATAAGAGAAATAACCACCACAACAAATTCAGGAAAACTTTAAAATCTTTTTTAACTAAGGAGTGAAATAACCCTTCTTCTCTCCTGAAGTAAGGACGTCATACTTTTTTTCAAAACTTGTAAATCTATTTGCATATTTATTATTTTACTCTAAAAAGTTGGGCCACTATTTATATCAATTCAAAATTGCACAGTGTTATACAGTCTAAATAATCATAAACAAAAACAACAACAGGCCATTCATGTTCAAAAACCTCCCCATTTGTCAGTGTATGCGACCAGAGCCAGATGTGCCCCTAGATGGGCCTATCTGCACTGGGCTGAAGATGAAGTTCATATAATCAGGTTATGAATGAGCACCAAAATGCCTGACATCAACTTTGGAAAAGATTTGTGCCTAAAATCAATTAACCAATTTACAAACAATCTTATCACAGAGAGGGGTAGCAAATAAACAACTAAAATTGCAGAGTTGTTCTTCAATAATGAAACGAATTTCCACACTATATGAGTCCGTTCAATTTACTTCCAATTGAAAGTTGCGTCTTTGCTAAACTTGCAAGGTACATAACCATCAACAGATCCTAGAAGAAGAGAAAATTTCCGAAATAAGTACTATATAAAAACACTTGAAATCTAACATTTATTAAACAAATATAATCCGGTATAAATCCTATGATCTACTACAGAAAAAAATTCTTTAGAAACTTAAAAATATGAGATAAGGCAGACCAAGCAAAAATATTTCTGCAAACAAATATCAGCTAAAGTTGAAGGTGTAATGAATTTGGTTGCACCTTCGGTTTTATTCCTTCCAACATACTCAAAAAAATGGAAGATAAATTAATGCATAGAGAAAACTTGTAAGGCTTTTGAAAGACTTGAATTTTCTAAGCTCAAGGCTTTTCTTTGCAAGTATTAGTGTATATGGGGGTTCCCATTGCCACTTGTTTAGCCTTTGAGCCACACAGCTGTGCAAACACAGTGAATTCTAACTGGTAACTGTTGTGTTATACTTTCAAATTGATATTTTATATTTACATACCCAAGGGACTTTCGTCATGGGTGCTTTGGCGTAAACAACTTAAAGGTATAAATTAGACGGGCTCAAGGGCGTAAAGGAAGATTGAGAATTGTTGGCTTATAGTACAGGCGTATTTTCTGTGTCTCCTCTCAACTAACTCAACATGGTGACAGAAGTGTAACGAGCCTCAAAGCGACATTCTGGAAGTGAGCTTGGAAAGCTACAGTTGGGGAAGAGCGGTCGTAAGACTACGGTCGAAGACTTACAGGCGCCGCGGCTGTGAGCTCGAATGGCAACATTTCAGGTTACACCTCCAGAGAGGTTCTCGAAGAATGGTCGAAGTGGATCAGAAGATTTGAACGCTTCAGACTAGCGTCAGAGCTGAACAAGAAAGACGAAGAAAGTCAAGTGAATACGCTTATCTATTCCATGGGAGATGAAGCGGACGATATTTTACAATCATTTGTAATGAGTGCAGATGACAAAAAAAAGTACAACGCAGTAAAGAGTAAGTTTGAGGAGCACTTCATAATCAAACGCAACGTGATATTCGAGCGTGCTCGCTTCAACATGCGTGTACAAACGGAAGGTGAGTCTGTTGATAACTTCATAACTGATTTGTATGCCCTTGCAGAATTCTGCAACTTCGGCGTTTTACGCGACGAATTAATCCGAGATAGGATTGTGGTTGGAATAAGGGACAAAGCCTTATCCGAGCGACTCCAACTGGAGGCAGATTTGACCCTGACAAAGGCAGTTAACCTGGTTCGCCAGAAGGAAGTTGTCCGCAAACAACAACACTTGATGACCAATTCACTTTTCACATCGCCCGAAATTGACGTCCTGAAAGATGTAAAGCACGCAAGGCAGAGATCAAATCAGCAGAAAGCCATGAGAGGGGAAAAACAATCACGAGCAACTTATAGAGAACAAATTTCTACGAAGCCAGATGCAAAGAAATGTGACAGATGTTTCGGTCCTCTCCATAAAAGAATTCACTGTCCGGCACGAAATTCACAATGCCATTCATGTGGAAAAACGGGACACTGGAAAAAGGCTTGCAGAAGTAAAAGAGTCCGTGAAATCTCGGGTGAGATCTTTCCAATTTATTCTGCTGATAATGATAGCAATCTATTTCTGGGTGAAGTGCACATCAATGTGATGAAAAGTGGTTCTCCTCGTGATTTGCCTTGGCAGGCAGAGGTTTGCTTGAACCAAAATAAGCTGCAATTCAAACTGGATTCAGGGGCAGATGTCTCTGTGATTCCTCTTTCACTTTATGAAAGGCTTGCTGAAAAGCAAAGTTTGAAATTGGAGCCAACAAATAAAATATTATTAGGGCCATGTAATTATAAAATCAAATGTTCAGGAAAATTCCTAGGAAATTTAAGCACAGACAGCAGGTCTCTACAAGAAGAAATTTATGTTGTAAAAGGTCTTCAAACACCTTTGCTAGGAAGAATGGCTAGTTCTCAGCTAAAATTAATTCAAAAGGTTAAAAAATTGACAGCCATTCCCCAAGAAAATGATGAACAGTATACCGAAAATATCATTAAAAGTTACCCTTCTCTTTTTAAAGGTCTTGGAGAACTAGAGGGTGAATACAGAATCCGGTTAATAGATGAGCCTACTCCTTTTGCTTTGACTGTACCTAGAAAAGTACCAGTACCACTTCTTAAGAAAACAAAGGCAGAAATAGATAGAATGCTTGAGATGGGGGTTATTTCTCCTGTCCATGAACCAACTCAGTGGTGTGCACCAATGGTTGTTGTTCCAAAACCAAGTGGTGATGTTCGCATATGCGTTGATCTGACTAAGTTGAATGGAAATATCTTAAGAGAAGTCCACCCCTTGCCTTCTGTGGATTACACCTTAGCCAAATTTGGTGGGTCAAAGATATTCTCCAAAATGGATGCTAACAGTGCATTTTGGCAACGAAAATTATCTAATGAGTCTCGTTTGTTGACAACATTTTTAACTCCTTGGGGGCGTTTCTGTTTCAACCGTCTACCATATGGTATCTCCACTGGCAGTGAACAATTCCAGAGATGTTTGAGTGCAAAACTAGAAGGTTTAGAAGGGGTTGAAGTACTTATTGATGACATAATTGTCCATGGTGCTGATCAAAAACAGCATGACAAGCGACTAACTGCTGTCCTGAACAAATTAGCTAATGCTAATATAACCTTAAATAGAAAAAAGTGTGAATTTAATGTGAAAACTGTGAAAGTTTTAGGCCACATAGTTTCTCCAAATGGAATTACGGCTGATCCTACGAAAGTAAATGCAATTATTTCCATGCAGAGACCTAAAAATGTAAAAGAATTGAGATCTTTTCTTGGGATGGTCAACCATCTCAGTAAATTTCAAAGTCATTTGGCAAATGAAACAAAACCATTGAGGGACTTACTTTGCAAAGAGAATCAGTGGTTCTGGGGCCCGAAACAAGACAAATCCTTTCTAAATGTAAAGCATTCACTTGTATCCACACCTATTTTAGCTCTTTATGATCCAAACAAGGAAACAAAGATTAATTCAGACGCATCTTCTTATGGCATTGGCGGTGTTGTTCTTCAGAAACAAGATGATGGAAACTGGAAACCAGTGTCATACGTTTCAAGAGCACTTACACCTACAGAGACACGATACAGTCAGATCGAGAAGGAATGTCTTGCTTTCACTTGGACATGTGAGCGTTCAAGTGACTACATCCTGGGTAAAGAAATCATTGGTGAAACTGATCACAAGCCACTGATTCCCTTGTTGACAACATACATGTTGGAAAAACTTCCACCAAGAATCCAGCGATACAGAATGCGACTCATGCGATTTCAAATAAAGAAAATGATTCATGTTCCTGGCAAACATATGTACACATCAGACACGTTGTCACGTATGTCAGCAATTGCGCAGTCCGCAGAAAGCCTGATTGACCATGATGAGATGACCCAATATGTAGCAAGTATAATTGAGACATTGCCAGTTTCTGATGTGAGGCTGCAGCAAATAATCCAGGCCCAGGGCAGTGATCCTGTCTGTTTCAAACTGAAAGAATTTATACTAGAAGGATGGCCAGAGAAGTATAAAATATCTGATTCTCTTAAACCTTATTGGAATTTCAGGGGGGAACTCAATTTGGTTCAAAACGTCATATTGAAATCTGTGCAGATTTTGATACCATCTGCAATGCGACTTGATGTTTTAGATAAAATTCATCAAGGACATCAAGGTATAGTGAAATGTAGAAGCCGAGCTAGACAATCAGTTTGGTGGCCAGGCATTAGTCGAGAAATTCAAGATATGGTTCAATCCTGTAGAATTTGTGCAGGGTATAAAACAAATACCCCTGAACCGTTAAACCCCACAGGATTTCCTGAAAGACCTTGGCAGCTTGTGGGTATTGATTTCTTTCATACCAAGGCATCTGATTATCTATTAATTGTAGATTATTATTCTAGATACATTGAAGTTGCAGGTATGAACAAAGGCAAAAGGGCACCTGATGTTATCAATACATTGAAGGATGTATTTGCTAGACATGGGATACCTGAGGAGATCAGATCAGATAATGGACCTCCATTTGATAGCAGTGAGTTCATGCATTTTGCCAAAGAGTGGGACATTCACCTCAGCCCATCTAGTCCATATTATCCTCAGTCAAATGGTGAAGCAGAGAGGTCAGTGCAAACAATTAAGAAAATTTTGAAGAAGGAAAAAGACAAATATCAGGCATTGCTAGCTTACAGATCAACTCCACTTCAGAATGGTTTCTCGCCTGCAGAATTGTTGATGGGAAGGAAGCTCAGAACAACAGTTCCTGTTTTCCACACACAGCTTCAACCAAAGTGGCCAGATCTCGACAAGTTGAATGAGACTGAAAGATCATACCGGCACAAGCAGCAAGCTTATTATAATGCACGACATCATGCTAAACCATTACCTCAATTATACCCAGGACAGGAAGTGAAAATAAAGACTCATGCTCAACCTGGCATTGTTGTTGAAAAGTCACAAAGTCCAAGACAATATGTCATAGCAACACCTACCACAGAAGTGAAACGCAATAGAGTTCAGATCACTCCCTTACCACCTTCAACACCTTCAGTCAAAACAGCAACCACACAAAGTCAGTCAAGCCCAGTGTCAGTTTCTGAAAGACCAGTAACTCCCCCTTTGAACATTCTGAGCAGACCAAAGAGGATTATAAAACCTTCACTAAAGGCACGTGAAAACATGAACAAATAATTTCGTATGAACTTTAGAAAGGGAGGTGTTGTGTTATACTTTCAAATTGATATTTTATATTTACATACCCAAGGGACTTTCGTCATGGGTGCTTTGGCGTAAACAACTTAAAGGTATAAATTAGACGGGCTCAAGGGCGTAAAGGAAGATAGAGAATTGTTGGCTTATAGTACAGGCGTATTTTCTGTGTCTCCTCTCAACTAACTCAACAGTAACAATGTGTTTTAAATGATCATGCTCTTTCTCAAAGTGTTTAATGCTAAGCTGGGAGATAGCATGTATCACTGTTCAAGTCTTTAGGATGGCCTAACCTGAGCCGCAAACCCTGACCTAGAAGCAAGCATTCTACCACTGACCCATGGATGTGGAGAGACCTGAATATTAACAAACAAATCAACTTAGCACCACTGCGTAAATCTGTAATAGATCCATTGCTTACAGCTGGGATGATCAAGGATCTAGAAAAGCTGAAATCGGGAAGGGGGAGAGGTCTAATGAAGAGGGTGGAGCTTTTACCTGCATGTTACAGTTGAGCATCTTCTCAAGTTGATCAGGGTCCATTTGTGGAACTGAGCCAACAACTTCCATCAAACTTCTTCCAATTTCATTATTGGGTGTGGTTTTACCATTCTGCATTTCATAAAGAAAACATTGTCACTTGACGTCAAGAATTTCACAGAAGTGTGGCTCCTTGTTTTGAATGAAAAATGGTGAATTTAAAATGTTTCAAAACTTACCAAAACATCATTGACAAATTCAATTGTTTGACCAAGTCTTTCTATAAGTTTATCACATGACCTGAAGGTGTTTGGAAAGAAATCACTCAAAATGTAAAAAAGATAGGCAGTTGATAAGCAACATCAGAAAAAGAGAACTGGGATCTTCAATCAAAAAGGGAGAAATCCAAGATTAGCAAAGAAGGCAAAACAGTCCAGAGGGAGCAAGGGGTTGGCAAAGAATAATGGCCAGCGGTTTCTGCATGGCAGAACCTGACACAATGTACACAGGAGAGAATAACTTTTTTGAAAAAAACAACAGCCATATTGACATGAAAATGCAAATACCTTCCAATGTGTTGAATATTTGACAACAATGACAATGGCTTCTTTGAGCCTCCTTTGTTTTTTATAAAGGTGTCAACTGAAAATGAACAAATCATTAAATAATGGGTTGGTGTGATATCAATCAAATTCAAAGATCAATACAATCATTAATCAATGGTTCAGGCTAACTGAAAATAAGATCAAATAAACAAGAGAAAGGGAACCAATCGCTATATTATAAAGTGAAATAAAACAATTAAAAATAATATGATAAATCATTGTGCTGAAAATAGATTGATTGATGGATTGATGGATGGATGGATGGATGGATGGATGGATGGATGGATGGATGGATGGATGGATGGATGGATGGATGGATTGATGGATGAATGGATTGATGGATGAATGGATTGATGGATGGGTAAATCCATGCCATGATGGAATTCATTGCTGTTTTCTTAAGTAGGATGAAGTGTAATTGGCGAGGATTGTATATGACTTAGTTTATTAAAGGCAATATCAAATCAATAGAAACAAAATTACTTGCGACAGCCTCTGGCGGATGACATGTTATTTCTGTTTTTATTGGGGTGAATAAAGATCCCATTGTTGCACCAGGAACGCCCATGGGGGAACTAGAAAGCAAAAATGTGTTTATTATAAGAAATAAACAAAAAATTGAAAAACTATATGCAGAAATCTACCACTTACTGCAACTTGATAAGTGTGAATCAAAAGTGTGGTAACAATTGTTTGCACTAGAAGCTTTTTTATGACACTCTCAACAGCATTAAAATTGGGCAAAGGCTGTCCCAGATGCAGATCCAATGGTGCCAAAGCAAACAATTGGTGCAATTGATTGGTATACTTGCAATCATAATCTCATTTGGCCAATTATACAGCATTTCATATTCTGATAAGTCCCAGATAAACAAAGCTCTAATATAAAAGATGTAATTTGCCCTTCCATGCACAATATTGTGGTGTCAACAATAGAAATTAAATTGAAACCATATCAAGGTGATTGGTCTACATGCAGTATAAGCAGAAAATTCTACAAGATTGTATCCATGAAAAATAGTCCCTCTGACACTTGCGAGTAATAATTAAAAAGTTGGCGTACCTTACATATGCTTTGATTCCCATTCTTCCAGACTTAAGAGTTGTGTCCACGGTCAGATGGATTGGATTTTGAGTGACTCGCGAATAATACTCGTGAATAAGAAGAGACTGTTCTATAACATCATCACATGTTGCAAACCTTAAGGACAAACAAATATAAATTCAATTAATCTTAACACCTGTTATCAAGAATACTAATTTTTTGATTGGAACAATTTGGCAGAGAAAAGTGCCAATAGAGGAAGTGCTAATTGGGGGGAAGTGTCAAAGCCTTTAAAAAGTAAACTAAAGAAAAATGAAACACAACTGAAATACATTTCATAAAACAAGAGTTATTTAACGCTAAATAAAAAGAGAATAAAAGAAATCTTTGGTTTGTTTCTTTAAGTACATTGGCATTAGAAAAGTAGATCAAAGGTAATTCAAAATATGATCTTAATATGACGTTAACAGCATTTAGATGCAATCTGACATAATCAACTTACTGATATAATTAATAAACGATGAACAATGAACATTATTACATGAACACCAATTCCTTCAACCATTGGCAGCAATTCTTAGTGTTTGAACAGGGCATGTGAGATCATATAGTCTATGTTGATGTTAACTATTTAAAGATTTGTTTGATTAGTGAAATCTGCCGGTTAGTGAAATCCCTGGTATTGTCTGAGAAATTCTCTTTGTATCTTATCAGCAAATTTTTAAGAAAAAGATATGGTCTAGAAATCTAAATCCTTAATGACGTTGGTACTTCGGAGTTCAGCCACTGATACTTGGTTGGTTCCTTATAAGATGGTCTAGAATAAACTGAGGTGTTTTCCAGGACTTGAAAAGTGGACATCAACAAAAAGCTTGGCAATACTGGGTCTTTAAAAACACAAGCAGAAAAGGAAAATCATTCCATCTTATGGAACGTTGTGCCTTCCTCTTCCTTTCCTGAATCTTACAACTTGTTATCTTTCAAATCCAAGATCAATAAACTTGGTCTGATCCCTCTCTCCTCTTAGCCTTTTTCTTTCTTCATTCTTCCTTTGTTGAGGCATTGTATAGGCCACCGTGGCCTTTCTCCAACATAACTCACTAAAAAAAAGAAAACAAAAGGCTAAGAAAGCTAAGAAAGCTAAGAGGAGAGAAAGATCAGATCAAGTCTATTGATCTTAGATTTGAAAGAAGGCAAGTTGCAGGATTCAAGAAAGCAAGGAGGCAATTAAACCCTTCTGGAAATGTACCCGTTTCAGTACAAACATACAGTTGATACATACCAAAACACTATGCAATCTTTAAAGTCCATAAATTAGAACCATACTGAAAAGCTCCAATCAAAGTTAACCTCACAAGGTTTCAATATAACTTTCCCTTCAATCACTCTTTGAAAGCTGTAAATTTTTTTTTCTTTTTCTTTTTAAAAAAATATCTCACAAAGTAAGCTACCAAAAAATGTGTTAACTTCACTATCATGTATTTAAACAAAACATTTGCTAATTGCAAAAATCTCCCACTGTGGAACCCCTTCCTAAGGTCTGACTGCAAGTTTTGTTTCCAGCTTAAATCTCTTCTCCACATAGTTGCAGGCTGTAAAAGGTATCTCAACAAATGCTGCTACATGTAGATATATGACTCTATGCTAAACTGCTTGGCCTCGTCATTCTTAAGTTTGAAACAAAGTACTGCCTATGTTGACCTCTCACAATGTCTTTCCCCTTATAATATTTAGTACAATATATTTTAATCACTGATGATGGCTTATGTCTTGACCTGCTCATCTCCACTTCTTGCAACACTCTTTACACTGTCAATCTGAGCCTTAAAAAATCTAACTAATAATGCTAGTAGAAAGTCTGCTAAATATTGCTACCTTCTGAACAATTTATCATCAAAATACCGACATGTTAAAGTTTCAACTTGTCCATAAGCTCTCTTGAAATCTTTGGACAATCTTGCAATTAGCTCATTCAGATGTGTAGCAATCTAGCTAATAATCAAAGGCATATCAACTATATAAATACCAAATTAAATAATACATATTTTACATACATATAACCCTTGGACTAACCCTAGCTTTCTATCATACCAACAGTTTCCTTCCATCCATTGGCTCTTTCAGTTAAAATGATACACCTTTCTAGGCTAGTTTCCTTTTTTAGAAGTACTTTCAATTGGGCCAGTTTATCAAAAGTTATCTACCACTAGAGGGATTCTTATTTGTATGTTTAGTTTATGTTATAGATATCAAAATGAAGCAAACAAATTATTACTAAGAACAGAAAGAATTGTTCGCATTCAAAAATGATATATGGATTTTAGATGAAACGTGATTATATTACCATCCAACGATTTCTTCTGACGGGCATGCTTTCTTGTGCAGTTCGAACATAATGGCAGCGTATTCCATATCCAGAGCAACCTTTAAATGAATGAATTACATGAATTACATGCAATGAAAATGCTATTTCTTACAAGCTACGTTGTGAAAAATAACGTCATGACAACAAGCTGATTCCCTGTAAACATGAACGCATAAATAAACAAACATTATCTTAATACAGGTTAGATTTTAAGATTTTCTGATTGTTGATTTACGCTGGTTTTTGGTCTGAATACGTTAGATGCATATTTAAATGACTTGCCTCATCTTCCGTTTCTTGATGCGGCACAGAAAAGCAATTCTTAACCTCGACGACACCCTTATCAACTACTCCTACGAGCGTTCCTACAACTCTTTTAGCATCTTCATTCCTCCTTTCATAACCGTCGATGATTCCGAAAAGAGCGACTGGGTGTATGATCACTTTTACCACGTCTTGGGTCGCCATCTTGAAAGAGGAATGTGTTTGAATGACAGCCTCGATATCGTCTGATCAGAGCCCTTTTAAACGGGGCTATCATTCTTTTTTGCTACGCCAGTGAAAGAAATGGTTTGTTTTAGGGTCTGCACTACATCCAACATTTCTTCAATCCTTAACTTCTTCATTCCATGCCCTTAAATTTGCAAAAAATAACTTTCTGATAGAAAATTTGCACATGAATTCCTTGCATTTATTAACAATGCATGAATCAAAGACAGATTTACATCAATAGGAGCTCTAGGCTTTACCCTTTTCTATTTCTGCAGCAGGAGAGGTAGGTAATAAGAGGTGCTGATAATGTTCAGAGAAGCTGTTATGATGTGACTGAGGTGACGCTAGTCAATTTATGCTATGCCTTTAAACATCTCAACGATTGGTTCCAAAGATGAGACGCTTCAACAATCGGTCCACTTTGCTTTGTAAGTTCCAGCTAAATACAGACATCTGAGTCACAACTTGAAGTTGCGACTCAGAAAACGACGAGAACTGATCAAACCAGACAACCAGACTATTTTGCGGCTTTTCAACTAAGTGCGAGTAGCTAGAAACTCCCTTTTATAAATGAATATCTGAGTCTACGATCTGTTAGCAATTATCAAGTCGATATAGTCTAGCTTTCATTTTGCAGGGAGATTTCATTCTGACTTTCAAAAAACTGAAATAGATCGAAGAGGGCTCCGTTTTTGAAGAGCACGCTTGGATCAACAGACATAGGATGGGCCAGAGAGAGCGATGATAATTTCACAATGCGATTCGTATCAAATTTATTAAAACAACGGTAAATAAGACTGCAAGAAGGCAATTATGAGAAGAAATTTCTTTTTTGATCTACATGTCTGTCAATTCGACTAGGGCTGCATCGTAATCACGCTTCAATTTCGTGTACAAATCTTTCTCTGCGTTTACTTCCGCTGAAAAATGGAGATAGATCAGCTAAAAATTTCAAAGAGACGAAAAAAACATGCAATAGATTCTCCATTCGTAACTCAATGCTAACGTTCCAGAACATTCCAGAACATTCCAGAAGATTTCAGAACTCCTATATGGAATTGCTGTTGCCATTTTTAGCATTGAATCGCATGAGTCAGCATTATACTTTATGGAATTAATTGTTGAGACTAAATACTAAATGAGTTTCGTAAGGACAAAGCTAAGCAGTTAAAAACTATCAGTAAGAAAATGTGTTGAAAATCACGTTAAGGTATTTGAAGATCGATCTTATTCATACTTACAGTGTCATTCAGTGAGAATTTAGTTTCATGGATGCATCTCATTATTGTTCAAGGGTCGAGGAATTAAGATTATAAAGAAATATTACCGGAGAAAACTTTGAGATTTGTAAAACAGATCTACGAAAATTAGTAATATCTGTAGATATTGGAGGTTAACATGCAACTATTGAAGTGAATTTAGTTGTTCAATAAACTTGTCATCATCGACTGACTTGATCCATTACTTACTAATCGAGAAATCTACGATTACTCTCGTGATTTTGCTTCCTGCAGTGGTGTGATTGACACTATTCTCTATGTCTTCTGTCTCTCAAACGTAGTTCTGCTCATTCCAGCCTTCTTATTTCACTAAGCTGTTTTTCTAAGTAACAGTATACAATTTATACGACGACCTAATTAAAAAGAAACATCTACTGAGTAAGAGGATAAAACGTCTAAGACTGCGTTTAATAACCATCAGCTTTAGTTAATACAATACTTTGAATCTGTAAATTTGAGTTAAAATGAAAATCAATTCCACAAGAAATTTAGACGTACAAATTGAAATAGGTAAGAAATGCATCTACTTTTAAATACTTAGACATTTTGCAGCTAATATCTATTCAAGCATTCAAACTACTGTCTAGTTAATTCAGATATTGCTTATTCAGCGCTGTTATGTTCTCGTTACATTTCAACAACTTCAAGAAGCGCAGCTGTATAATCACGATGTGCAGCCTCGTAAATCTCTCTCTGCTTGATTGAATCCTCTAAAAAACAAGAATTTTGGATTTGATCTTAAATTGCCAACAGACAGAGGTGCCGTTACGACAAGGCATGAAAACGCCAGACATCCATTCTCATTGCAGGGAAATACGGGATGCGTCAACATCGACTTAATAACATTGATTGCACAAAATTTCTAAGGGACCAAAATCTCAGAGTGCAGAGGTAAGCCCCCAAAAGAGCTGTGCCCTGCACCCAAAAGGACTCCTTTTGAACTTATGGAAGACCTATTGCTTTAACGCAACAGCACCTCTGCCAAATAATTTTGAAATTATTTTAATCTGCTCGAAGCAATCCAGCAATCTGTTCGAAGGTACAAATCAATGTCAAGAATTTTATCCGTCTTCAAAACAATTATTTTTGCTAATCAAGATTCCTTGAAGATTCTACACGAATCTATTTGCTTCAATAAGAGCTCTCCCGAGATTGACTATCCCTTGGAATCAAATCTTTATGGTATGATCTGGTTGGGTGAATTTGAATGATAACCATGGGTATCATCGAATTGTGTCTTAACATCAATAGGCGATAAATTCACATTAATATATTCATACGTTCTTACCTTGAACCTGCAAGGGAAAGAATTTGAGTCCAAAGATGCAAATTGATATACAGTATTCGATGTGGATTTACCGAAGGGGGTCAAATGACTCCATGGGTTTGGATTAAAGCAATCGCACAATATTGAAGCAATGCTGTTTTGTGGAAGAGGTCGAGGGGAACGCAAGAGAGGCTGACAGACGGATCGTGGGGCGACGGGGCAGTCGATCTGTTAGGTTGTAGTACGGGTTGAATTTTAGGCTACGCAGGCCTTCAACACACGGGTTAAAAGAGATTGTGAGAAGAACGACGACGGGTAATCCGTTCAAAGAGCAACCATTGCCAGCACCGTAACGCGAGACAATCCACAACACTATTTAAATACAGGCCTGGCAACCAACAGAAACGATTCAAGATACAGTCTGATCCAACTTTTTGACATCAACAAAAGCCGGGAACTTGCAATGAACGAAATAAAAATTAAACCAAAGTTCGGTCATGTCATTTGTCCAGTGATAAGCAGTGACGTCACATTGCTCTTCACTAGAGAGCATCATAAATGATGACATTGTCCCCAACCTGTATGTCAATGGTTCAAAAGTCGTGAAAAGCACTTCTGATCATGCAGTACTGCTGATCATTGCACTTTTTTGAAATTTTGCGCTACAACCTTGTATGAAGTACATGCCTGAGATTAAAAATTGCTCCTTCTAAGATTCTATTTTAAAACAACTAGACCAAAATAGCAACTTCCTTACTTGTTGATTTTCGTTAGAGCACACGATGTTTTTATCAAGATCATACGTGTTTAATGAAATGATTTGATCTTAATTTGGATCTAATGAAATAAGACATTCTCAATTTCGTTGCTCGAGGTTACGGGCAAATAGATGGAAAACATTGTTTGGTCATATTTGAAAACAAATCACACGCAACTTTGATACATATAAAGATCACACATTTGAATTCAGGAATATTTTGATGTTTGGTTTTGATCCAATGAAAAATGAACTTTAATATAGGCCATGTGTTAAGAGGCAGACTCGAAACCTGTCAAGTTAAGAGAGCACACAAACACGCAGTTTATAATTGACAAATAGTGAAATATGAAAGCAAAATTAAAGTTAAAATCAACATAAATTCAAATGACAAGCAAAGAGTATTAGCAATTTAAACCGTTCTAGTCTGGCAAAGAAATATTTTTAGCTGTTAAGTAGAAAAACACAGAGTAAACAACTATGTTTACCTGTCACATTATATACAAGTTCGGAAAGGCCTATGTTAAAGTAAAATCTTACGAAAAATAAAATGATCAACTCGTGAAATGTTTATCAATTTTAAGTGCTGTGTTATTTCAACTAATTTAACAATGTGGTACAGTTGAATTGTTGTTTACATTTCAGCCAATTCTGCTATCGTTGAATCGTAATCATGTTTAACTTTGTCGTAGGCTTCTTTCTCCTTCTGCAACTCATCTACAGACAATACGTCACAAAACAAGATTAGCCAACACAATGTCATAAAACATAACAGTCAGAATAAAACTCTGATGTTTCGGTGTTTGCATTCCTCTGTGTCATATTGGATGATGGCCAGTTGCACCATTCATCATTATGGGGCATTAAAGCCCAAGGATGCATGATGGGACATTCATGTGACAGATATGTGAATTGGAATTAACACCATACTATGTCATGGAGAGAGGCTTGCGTGAATTCAAAGTTGAGTTTACAAGGATGTCAAATGTAACATAAAATAATGGAGGTTGAATTGTAAAAAATCACTGACCAAACGAGAAATCAAAATTTGCTTTTGCTTTTTATGGGAGACTCTTACACCATAGAATACACAAAATAGTTGAAATAATCTGAAAAAATGCATTAAGCACTCGATATTTTAAAACTTTAAAATATTATCCCACGAAATCTTAATCTTAAGCTTTTGGTATGCAACATACACACCACTTTTTAACTATTCATCTAGTTACACCCAATTGTTGAAACCTGATTTTTCTTTAATTTGAATTAGTAAGGGAATTTCATCTTCCTGATGAAGAAGGGAATTTCTCTATTCATTGAAGATAAATTTTGTGGGCTTACCTTCTAGGTCTGTCAACTGGTTCTCAAGATCCTTCACACCATTTTCCAGCATTTCAGCTTGGGCATCAGTCTGAAAAATACAAAAAAACAAACTTTTAATACTGAATTGTCACAAACTGGTAAATGATGTAGAAATATGATAAAACTGTGTAGATGTGTTGAAAGAGCCAGGGCAGATTCTTTATGGATCCTTAAAAATTTTTGCATTTCGTTGGGATCTTCACATAAAAATTCTTATTGATCATAGCTGGCCCTACCATCAACAACACTATTACCAGAGCCTTGACCACTGTCTCTAATATTGCACACAATTCACAGCTATTTGTAAATAAAAACAAAATGCATACAAATTATTTTCCAAAAAAGCTTAACTAACCTCTTGAAATTTATCACTAAGTTCATTCAGTTTGGCTTGATGCGAGTCTTCTCTCTCAGATGCCTTGCCTTCACTAATTTCCAAACTTCTCAAGTTGTTGCCAACCAACATGACTTCAGCTTCAAGGTCTTTCACACGCCTGAACAGTTGTAAATCAATGCATTTATCAAAACACTCTAGCGTGACTTCTAGCTTCTAAAGACATGAAGAGAACCTAATGGATAAGGGCCTTGACCACATACCTTGAGATTAACTTTTTTCTACAGGAAAGAAAGTTGTTAGTTCTCTTTAATACCAGAGGTAGGAATCATGAGGCAAGTTCAAGCTGAGAGGGGGCCACAACTTTGCTTGATAGTATGACACAGTCATATATGCAAAACAAATTAAATATGGGAAGTGATGGAAAGTAGAAGTGAAAAGAACTTACGCTTCATATTCTTCGCTTCTGCTTTCAGCATCATCAAGAGTTTGCTCCAGTTCATTGATTTCGTTGCAAGTCTGGATGAGGAAATAATTAATTACCACAATGAAAATACGCCTAAGTTTTTAGCTGCTTTTCTTTAAAAAATTCTCAAACCATTTGATGGTAACATCAGATGGAGATCAGAAATGTTGTTAGGAGAGCAAGGTGCTTGCTCACAGACTGCAGTCAGTGCCTAGATGGAGGAAAATGCCAGCTCTCTGCAATTCCAGGCAAAGAAATCATGTGTGCTCATGCTGAAAGGAAAGCCAGGGGCACTGCTTGAAATGCGTAGCTTCTCAGTGTCCTAAAATCTAGACTGAAGTGGTACAAAGCCTATTCAAAAACTGGCTTCATCTGAACCTACTTGATTATAATTCTCTAGTCTTATACATGTTGTCACAAAATGTCAAAGCCAGTCTAGCAGGACGTATAAAATTTTTCACTTGACAGTTATTCAAAATATCTTCCTCAAGATTAAATCCATTTTCTTCATTAACTGACCAAATTTTAGAGCATTGCTTCACTCAACACACAGAATAGTATTTAAAATCATACAAGTAAGTCACAAATCAAACTAATGATGACGAGTAAGTACCTCCTCATACTCGTTTTCAACTTTTTCATTCTTTGAAATAAGTTCATTGAGTTCGGCTTCAAGTCTGTTTAACTACAATAAAAAGATGCAGAATGAGCAACATGTCAACAAAAAACAGGCCACAATTGTCAATAGTAGCAGTCAATCAATCTACTATCCAGTGCGGAACAGACAAGGGTTCTAGAATTCTATAATAAATGAAGTGGGTTGAAAGCTTGCCAAATCCAACAAACTGGGGGTGTGTAAAATGGGATAGGTGAATAATTTTCCAAATCATTATAAGGAGTTGCATGAATAAGATTTCTTTAGAATGGAAGTTGAAGCTTAATTCTGTTTTTTTGTAGTTGGTTATGTTGAGGAAAGGCTATGGTGGCCTATACAAAGCCCCAACATAGGAAGAAAGAAGAAAGCGAGCAGCTAAGAGGATAGAGAGATAAGGTCAAGTTTATTGCTCTTAGATTTGAAAGATGGCAAGTTGTAAGATTCAGGAAAGCAAGGGGAAGGCAAGACGTTCCATAAGTTGCCAGTTCTAGGAATGAATGATGATTTGCGGGACAGAGTTCGTGGATTAGGCAGTGCAACTTGGAACAGGTGTGAATGAGTTGAGGTTCTGGTGGTTCTGACACGCCTCAGAGGAACTGGAATAATATCCCTGATCTCCTGAGAACAATGTCCGTTACAGTATCTGTAAAAGATGGAAAAATCTCCAACTAAACGACAATGGGAAAGAGGTTGAAGGGGTTCTGTTGGCTTAAATAAGCAAATGTATGCATAGCAAGAAAAATATGATATCTTAATCTTTATAATCGTGTTCTCACTCTTTGTGGTCAATATGCATCCACAGGGAATATGTAGTTAGAATTCTTTTGGTGAGTTTTTTTCCAAAAAAACTCTGACATTTATTCAGGTACATTTATTTCTAACTTGAGAATGACTATTTTGAGAACACATATTGGTTTTTTGTAAAAATGGAGCTAATTGATGGCAATTTATTAATTTAAACCAGACCACTTATTAACCACAATGAAACCATTGAACATAAGAAAATAGCATGGTATCAATAGTGATCAGATCTTATTTACAATTTTCACAACTTACCCTCTCATCATCAGTGATGCCACGGTTCTCCAATACTTTCCTTGCTCTGTAAGAAAGTCAATGCATTAAACCAGTCTGATTAATTTAGTTTCATAAAGTAAAATGTTTCAATATTTCAAACCAACCTGAAGCCCTTTAAGTTTGACAATTTTGCAGTAAACCTGGCAATGGTAAGTTCGCTTTCTTTGGAAAAAGACCAACCAGCTTGCAGGCTAACATATTTTTGATGCATTGGGACATGTGGGAGAGGGGTAGCGATGCTATTAATATAAACTTCCTACAATGTTGATGAACATCATATAAACTTCACATAAAAGACATTCAAGCAACAGCAACTTCCCATTTACCTTTCGCTTTCATCAGCTTGCTTCTCTGCATCAGAAAGTTTTTGCAAAGTTGTGGCAAGCTTGGATTCAGTAGCATCCAGCTCCTCTTCTAACTTCTCCATCTCCTGGATCAATTTTGAAACATCCTCTTCTGCCTGAAATTAAAAAATTCATTTCATCTAAAAATCATCTCACGATAATAATAATGTAACAATCAGTGGCAAACTTCAAACATCAAACACAAACCACAACTGTTAGCCTTACTAAAAAAAATTAAGAAGTCAAAGGTGCTCCTCCACTTTTTGTGAAAGCAACGACATCTTTATGTGTTCCTTCAACCGTACAGCAAGACAGCAGTGCAAACAGAGCAAAAACTACAGGCATGGGTCAGATAAAACTGTCTTTAGCCCCATGATCTAGCTATAAAAAATACACTAACTATCAGACTATCAAATATACATGAACAATCAATGCAGTCATCCATCCCACACTGTGACAACTACTAATCCCTTTAAGCATAAAATAGCCATGAGCTGAATTGTTACTCAATCCAAATGATAATAGGTATCCTAGAATCCAATTAGTCTTTTTTCAAAAACAATGGGTTATGAAGCCCCACCCACCACCTATTCTTTTGCATGGATGCAAGATTTGAATAATGGCTTAGCAAATAAGTTCTTAGTGAGTTCTTGACTCTTGTTAAAGTGGCCTCTTGACTTTTGGAACCAGTTAGGTATTGAAGAAAATACTGAAAATCCCAAGGTGGTGAACTTATTGTATTACTGTTACTTTTATAATTGGTGAATGTTGTTTCTCAGGAACAAAAATTGACGACAAGTAAAGTTACATTCTTTCGTTCAGGGGATGACTTTCAATAGGTCGAACTTCTTTTTCCCAATCAGAGATATATCTTGGTTCCTTGTGCAGGGATTAACGCTAGATTCTTAAAAATAATTGAAAAACTGATTCCAAATAATCGCAACACAGCTCCCAAACTACGCATAAAATTGACTGGACCGAGAAAGTTTGATTTCTTAAATAAAATGATCCTAACTATAGCGTAGCATTCCAAGTCTTATCAATAGAATCGACTGTTTGTTGTGCAGCGGAATGATATCAAATAATTTTCGACGTAGTCAAATCAGGAACAAAATCCTTGATAACGCCAAATTTTGAGATATAGTTAAAATCCCTTAGGCATGTAGTTCTATAGCCTTTATTAAGGTGAAACACAGTGATCTTAAACAGACAGCCAAGAGCATTTTAAAATTCCATTAGGCCTAGCAAGTAAACATTTTAAACAAGTAAAAATTCACGGGAAAAACGTCTCAACTAAAGAAATTGAAACCTCTATCATATTTCCATATAATTTCTTTTTGCATTCTACTGATAATAGGATGAAAATTTATCGAGGGGATGCTAAACGAGCAAACAGATAGAGATCAGATGTGGAAAAGGAGGTAGGCCTAACTCCAACTTACTGCTTGGGCCTTGGCGTTGGTCTCTGCCAACTCATCTTCGGCTTTCTTGGCTCTTTCCTCGGCCTCCTCCTGTGTCCTCTTTAACTGGGCCATCTTCTTCTTGATTTGTTCCATTTTTACTGAGGTTTTTCGAAGAGAAAAAGATTGCTGAGTTGAAGCTTCGGAGTAGCAGCTATTCACTGAAGGAACCAAGTTGAAGTGAACACCCTTTGACAAAATCAGACACTCCTCTGATCACAAAGCCGATTCGTACCAAATATGGAAGAAGAAGAACAATAGATCGAATACAGAACAATAGATAGAAGGATGTGATTAAACAAAGGAGAGTTAAAAGGGCAGAAACAAATAGATTATTAACCACATACCGCACACCGTCAAATTCCTTACTGCAGGCTCATTCCAAGCGATTCTAGCCGATGAGAAATCACAGTTGTGTACAGGAAATTAAACCCACATACTTCATGTGTCTAATTCGTTTAATATTCCTTGATTAAATTCATATATGAACAAAGTATTGATGAAATGCAAAAACAGACTGGCATTTCTGCCGAATCAAACACAATCATTAAATTACCATCAAGGGGACTTTCGAATTAATGCTAATTTTCAAAATCACCAAATTTTCTTCCTTCAAGTGAGTTTATTTTACAGTAGACTTAACGGAGAGAGCCTCCTTGACATCTTCCATTGCTGTTGTCGCTCTTCGACTGACACTTCACAATGCCACAGTAAGTGTCACATACTACTGTGAGAAACAACGACAAGCTTGCTGCTATTTCTCAGCACGAAAGCATTTTTCAGAAGAACGAACACTTGCATTTAGTATGAGATGTTCTTTTTCCACCAGCTTGGCACCTCATTGATCAGAAGTTGTGGCTTCGATGCTGCATGGTTTACAACGAAAAACTATTTGCAAGGGAGCCATCGGGAAACCAGCCAATTAAATCTACATCAGACTAAAAAATTCAAGTTCACTTGGTTGCAAGGTAGAAAGAAGAAATGGTTTGTTACTGAGTCTCTTCAATCCATGAAACAAAAATACAGAACGTCAGATTATCTCTGCCCAATATCGCTTCTCCTCTCTTCTCTCCAATGATCTGACAGTTATTGAGAAGTGGGGTAAAGACAACCCAGTTTCGTTTAACAAAAGCAAGAATACATAGACTGTCATTTCACGCAAATACAGCCAAGACTTCCCGCAGGTCCTGATGAATGGTGATGAACTGGACACTCCAACTTCTTTCATACAACTTGGTATTTCTCTTTCATCTAATCTCACTTGGAAAACTCACATCCATTCCTCGCTAAAGATGCACCTCAAAAGCTCGGTTTCCTTGCCAGAGCCGGCGGTTTTTTTCTCATCCTCTCACCTTCTAACAATATACAAGTCCCAAATCTGTCCTTCTTTAGAGCACTGCTCCCACGTCTGGGGTGGTGCTTCAAATTCAATTCTCTTTCTTCTTGACAAAATCCAGTCCAAAGCCATGCGTCTCATCAATAATCCTAACCTCACCAAATCGCTCCAACCTCTTTCCCATCGTCATTTGGTTGGAAATCTTTCCATTTTTTACAGATACTTTAACGGGCATTGCTCTCAGGAGATTAGGGATATTACTTCAGTTCCTCTGAGACGTGTCAGGAACACCAGAAGCTCGACTCACTTACACCCTTTCCAAGATTCACTGCCTAATCCACGACCTCTATTCACAAATCATCATTCATCCCTAGAACATGCAATTTATGGAACATCTTGCCTTCCTCTTTCTTTAGTGAATCTTACAACTTGCCATCTTTCAAGTCTAAGATCAATAAACTTGATCTGATCTCTCTCTCCTCTTAGCCTTTCACTTTATCTTTCTTCCTTTGTTGGGGCTTTGTATGGGTCGCCATGGCCTTTCCTCAAGATAATTTACTGAAAAAAAAACAAAATTGTGCGTCTACCAACGAGCAGTCAGATGCTTATTGGGACGTGCAGGTGAATGGTAGCTTACTGCAGCTGAGCAAGTGCTGCATTGTCTGGATCCCCCTGCAGTCACAGAGTGAGAGCTCTCTCCCTGTATATCCAGACGTAAGAATGGTGTTGTAATTAAGTCAAGAAGAAGAACAAGTACCCTGCTCGATAGGCAGGGCTCCTCAATAATCTAGAAATCTACTTTATGATTAGTGAGTTATATAAATCTTAGCATGACGTCACATTGCAAGGAGGAACACGGACACAGCGTTCCATAAGCACAGCTTCTCCATGCTTTAGAAATCTACCTTCGGATGCTCGGTAGAACATATCATTTGAAAAAATAATTAAACCAATTAAAAAGACTGATTAGTATTTACACAATATAAGTAGTTATACAGTACAAGCAAGTACGAGGGAATAGAGAATGTCAACATGTTCACGTGGGTAGCTGCTACTCAAACTAAAGACTGCATCTATACTGATTTACTTATGACATGATGATAATATTTCTAGGAAACACAAGATTAAAGACTTCTTTTTACACGAAACTAATTATAACAATTATTATTGTCATGATGCACATAATTGCAGTGTAAGAACTATTAAAGTCTGTTCTTGCATCATCAACATTTACTTCTCTTATGCAAACAACCATAATTAATGAAAAAACTATACCAATAAAAACAAATTACATAGAACCTGCACCGCCTTGAACTAAGACGCGGCACAGTTAAGCAGCCGCTGCGCATCCACGCATTCACTTTGCAACTTTCACGCGAGTCAGTCTGAAGCACCCCTCTCGTTTTAATCTTCGTAATAGGGCAGTGCGTCTTGAGGTTATCGAAAAAAAGTGTTGACCAAGAATGACCAAACAAAATGGTCCTTTTCGTAGGTAAACAACGATTCAAGCATTATATCTTACCGGTGCAAACTTTTAACTACATTCGAAGATGCTTCTTTCACTCAAAACGATACCTATTTTGCCGGCGCAAATAAACACTACCTAAAGGGGCCTTTCGAAACTGAAAATCGGGAATGTCTAGCGGGGTCCGTCCGTATAAAAGCCGCAGAATGATCCAGCATCGCAATTCAACGCCTCTTAAAGCTGTAACTACTACCTCGTATGAAAATTATGCGTTTCGCGTTTATTTAAGGAACTTAAGTTGAATAAAAATAATGGATACAAGAAGGGAAGCTTTCGATGGAAATCTTTCTGCCGATCGGATAAGAAACTCGGTTAGAAATAAAACACCGATAGCCAGCTGCAAAGGCTTCTTCGCGGACCAAGATGAGACGGGGAAACTAAATTAATCCGTACAAACGAACGACTAAGCCTCTAATCATTAACTCATTTTTCAATTTGGATAACAGAATCAGTTAACTGATAATCAATTACGAAACCCAGACATTAAGTTGAATAAAAATATCCACAGATTATCCGAGGAAAAGAACTTGATAATTCCGAACACTATGAACCTAGGTGAGGCTTCGAAATAAGAAAATTTCACAAAATTCGCTTATTCCTGTTTGTTTTTTCAAGCATTGAAACGGTCTCAGATTTCTCAGAATTATTGTACTTTTGTTTGATGGAACCCAGTTAAAAATTGATGGGAGTGGGAAGAAAATCTGCAAAAATTGCAACTTGTTTTTTACTTCTTTCTACGGGAAGCTGGCTTTTTCTTTTTCCTTTTGAAAAAACAGCAACATCTGAAACGTCAAAATAAAGAATGCGACTTGATTCAGCAATTTGAGCTTAAGTTGTGAAATAAAAGGAGAAGCAAGAAGGAAGAGGGATAGGGGAAAAGAAAGGAAGGAAGAAGAAATGAAAGAAAAGAATGAAAGAAAAGAATGAAAGAAAAGAATGAAAGAAAGGAATGAAAGATAGAAGGACAAAGAAAGAAGGAAGAGGGAAAGAGAACAAGAAAGGAAGGAAGAAGAAATGAACGAAAGGAATGAAAGATAAAAAGAAAGACAAAGAAATAAAAGGGACAGAGAAAAAGAAAGGAACAAACAAAGAAAAAAACAAAGAAACGAAAGACAGAAAAGGAAAGAAGAAATGAAGGAAAGAACGACAGAAAATGAAAGAAAGAAAAGGAATGAAATGAAAGGAAAGGAATGAAAGAAGAGGAATGAAAGGAAAGGAAAGAAAAGAAGGAACGAAAGAGAAAGGAAGAAAAACTAAGGAATTAATGGAAGGATTGAAAGACAAGAGTGAACGGAAGGAGGAGAGAAAGAAATATCTAAGGAAAGAAAGAGATGAAAAGGAAGAAAGGAAAGATAGAGAAAAAATAACGAGACAGATAGAAAAAAAGAGAGAGAAGGTTAAAAAGAGTGAAATTAATAAAATCTCTTTTCATAGAATGTATAGGGATTAAATGGAAGCGACCTGTTCGAACATAAAAATTGATACAAGTGTAGAAAAGGGCAGAGATAACCAGATAAAGGAACACTTACTTGGTTTCATCGACGATTTCAACTTCGGGCTGAGAATTCAACGGAACGCCGGTTCTTCTATCAACTAGGTGAGTGTCATCATTAGCAGGGCCTAATTCCCCATTGGTGGAACTGACAACCTGTACTGACCCAGCGATACCAGGTCGCATGTAGCGAGAGTCAAAAGTTGGCTTTGAACCTTGCCAGGCGTCACCTGTGCCCTGCAATACGAAGCAACGGAAAATAGCATTAACTCCATGTTAGCATTTAAAGTTTGAAGTTGAAGGGTCTGCGATTTCTGCGATTTCTGCGATTTAAGGTTGTGCGATGGAAGGTTCGCAGTTCAACGTTCGCGATTCATGGTTCGCAGTTGGAGGTCCGCAAAGAGATGGTTGCAAAGCACTGAACACACACTGATATCAGCAAATCTAAAGTTAAGCATTTAATCCAGTATAAATATTCGTCAAAAAAAATTTTGGTTCACAGCTCCTTGTTCGCCGTTTCAGCTTAGCAGTTCACGCTTGCGAGTCAAAGTCCATTTCAAGTTATTCCAAATCTCTATAAATGGTTGCCCCTCAAATAATGTGGCTTACGTGGGCTGCGTGAAAAGCTTACATTAGAAGTTGAAAGAAGGCCAAAGTACCCAACATCGAATGCCAAAGTAATGAGAACATTAAGCAGAAATAAGCAGGAACGAAATATAAAAACACGTTATAAGGGGGTGGTTTCTCCGAGCATTGTCAGTTTCATCCGAGAATAATGGCAAATGATGAAATAATGATCTACCGTCAGACGATGATGACATGAAGATCGTCGGCCTCTCCCGCCCTGTGTACCAACAGTTTTATTTTCTAACCCTGGAGGTCTTAAATCTAAGTTGGAACTGTAGACATGTCGCTTTTTCAATAAATGTATGCTATCGCCATCAGAGGGAATTTTAAGATACCAATAGGCAGAGTTTCTACCAATCATGATCAATTTCACGAAATTAATTAAAGATTTCGCGGCAGACTGAAGTTCCATCATAGGAAGATAAAATTCTTCACAACGATTCTCTTTACAGACACCGCAGAATCGGTAAAATCTGGATTTGTAAAGAAAAAGCAGTACAAAAAACCTATTACTTAGCGCAATCTAAAAATCCAACAACAAATCAGCACTCAGTTCTCAGTTCTTCAACAGTCTCACTTGCTTGGAACTGGCATCTATAGAACAATGGTTTGTAAAAGTTGTGAATGAAAATTTAAGTGGCTAAAAACTTCTCGAGAACGACATACTTTTGATGATGAATGCGGAGCAACTGGCCTGTTTGATGCTACTTCCGTTGTTGTTGATGAGCTAACTGGTTGAGGCTGACGAAGAGTAAAGGGGGAATTTGAACGGAAAATTCATTCAGTTTAAAAAGTATCAAATGGTTAACTCGGGGGTCGGCAACCTGCGGATCTTAAGCGCCACCCTAGTGGCTCCCTGAAGCTTTTTCAAAGATGTTTGAAAATGGAAAAAGATATAGCTACTATAGAGATAAATACAGCATGTATTATCTTCATTATAACGCTTATATAAGGCTTTTGATATTTGCGGCTGCAGAAATATTGGGATTTTTTTGCCCAAAATGGCTCTTTCAACATTTTGGGTTGCCTACCCCTGGGTTAACTAAATCGAAACGCCGTAAAGCGGTTGGACGATCAGAAAAGTATATTTCCAGTGCATCTTACATCTTACAAATTCACTAAACTTTCCACTGAACATTGTTCGGTGCACGAATGATTTTAGTACAACGAAGAAAAAACAACGAATCAAAAAGTAAATGAACAGACCAATCTAGAACATAATACATAACCTGGATAGGATAAATTACAACTTATGGTTAACATAATGAAATGAAGACCTTCTAGCGGACAGTTATCCGAGCGTAAAAAGTAAGAGCAATACTGGAAAGAATGCTACAAACTAAATATAAAGCGATGCAAGCATTATGAAGGAATTTAAACCTTTTCATCTGACACTCACTAGTGGATTAAAGGAAAGAATAGGGATTTGCACAATACACCTCTGGGTAATTACTTCCGAATGTTCTTTGGATGCCATTCCCTGTGTTATATATGAGTTTCAGACAAAAAGATTAAGATTCTAAGAGACTCCTTAATCAAGAGGCAACTTTCCAAGCCATTCACTAACACCCATTCCAAGTTTCACTGCCTAATCCATCAACTCTATCCCACAAATCATTAATCCCAAGAACATGCAATGCATGGAAGATCTTGCCTTCTTCCTCTTTCCCGATTGCTACAACTTGCGCTCTTTCAAATTTAAGGTCAATAAACTTAATCATATCTCTCTCTCTTCTGTTAGCCTGTTCCCTTTGTTCCTTTTTGGGGCTTTGTATAGGCAACCATGGCCTTTCCCCAACAAAACTCAATAAAAAAATAAAAAAACTTACAATTGTCTTGTGGCTCCAATCAAATTCTGTTTCGTCATAGTAACCTTTCTTTTCATATAGAGTTCGGAACAAATTGTGCAGATAGTCATAGTCAGGGGTTTCAAAGAAGTCAAGTCTCCTGACATATCGAAGATACGTGGCCCATTCTTCTGTTGAAAGTAATAAAAAGATCAATATAGTAAAGAAAAATATATAAATTGAGGAATGCAAATTAAGGAATTATCAATTAATCTAATAAGTGACTCAGAAATAGAGGGTTTGCCTAGGAATCACAAGGTTACAGGTTTGATAATATTCATTGCCAACTTAGCTTATGAGTAGCACAGCTCCCGTGATCTAACTGTGCTGCATGCTCGATTTTGAACATAGGAGAAACCAGAGACAGGGCTCTGAGTCTTTATAAGGAAATGGAATTAATGAGATGGTTTCCTGTTGCCTTCCTCACCAATGGCGTTTTAAAAGTGGCACATGGAGGAAGCGAAGTGACAACACCTGTGTTGTGAGTCCGCATGATTAACCACTACGCCACTGCACCACCCCTTGACCTGACATATGCAACAAATCTTCTGGGATATGATGGAAGGTGGGGTGGACTACCTCACTAAAAACAACTTATCTGGCCTATGACAATGAAAAAAGATGATACATTTCCTCACAGTTTGGCTGATACTGACATTTACCTCCTCATAAGATTTGCTTTTTTCATGAATCCAGTAGATGAATTATGAAAAAATTAATGCCCCCAACAACAATACCATATATGGAGGGGCTACAAAAATGGATGAAACTGTGGATATACTAGTAACAAACAAGTTACAACAGATGAAATTTAATGCTAAAATCATAAAAAGCTTAGGCTTTGCGTCTGGGCTGCAAAATAACAAGAAAGAGAATGGAAAATAGAAAGCACTGAAAATATCACAAAAACCAAGACCACATAGACTGCATTGGAAAGCATGTTTATAGTTCCTTTGTTGGGGCTTTGTATAGGCCACCATGGCCTTTCCTCAACATAACCCACTAAAAAAAAAAAAAAAAAAAAAGTGATAAGAACCTACCAGGAAAATTCTCACACAAAACTTCAATTGGTGTGGATCTCTTTGTGTCACCTATCTTTTGATATCTTTCTTTTAAAGTATCTGCCTTAAGGCCTTGCCAAGGAAGACTTCCTCGCAGGAAGTACAAAAACATGTGGCCAAGGGCTTCTAAGTCATCTCTTCGGCTTTGTTCTTTGAAAAATAGAGAAAAAACTGTGAATAACACTTCATTTCATGTTGGAAAATTGCTTAAAGTTAAATCTACTTCAACTCAAGTTGGTGAAAAGACAGTTCAGTGGTAAGATGTTTGACCACAGACCTTCATGCCATTGGATAAAGCCCCATCTTTAGTAAGACTTGAAATTCTTAAAGAGTTGCTAGCTCCCAGCACCTCTAAGCCTGTATGAGCAACAAAGTATGGTTGCATTGAGAGGAAGGACCAGGACACTTCTTAGTTCCCTGAAACATCACTTTGGTTGCTAGCCAGGAACTATAGAATAACCAAAGCATTAGACATGAAAAAGGAAAACACTAGTGCATACCTTCTCAACTAGGTCACCCCAAAATTCCCACAAAACTAACACAAGCTATCACTGAAAGCACGTCATTACTGACCCTAAGCATAAAAGGCGGAGAAGTCAATAATGAACCCATTTATTTATCCCTGGACATTTATTTTTCCCTGGAGGATAAGGGACCATAAAATCACATTTTCATCCTCAGCTGATCATAAGTTCTAAGTTGCTTCCTATTGTTTCCATTTCATCAAAAACCTGGACAGCTGATCAAAATTGCAATTATTCCGCATAACAGTGCTTAGGTTAACCAAAATTACATGTACAGCATCATTGAAATTGATTTAAATTGCGCTAATGAAGACATGAAAGTAACTCTAAAGAGCTTCTATGTCACATCCCTTATTCTTTGTATTCTATTTGATGGACTATTCAGATGAAGCTTAGTGGTGTTGTGTTGGCCTCAAAAATAATCATTGAGATGAAAATGACTTACCCTTGCCCAAATGCGTATTGATACTCATGTAGCGGGCAGTGCCTGTTAAACTTTTATGCTCTCTGTAGGGTATGTGCTTCTTTGTTTCTGGGTCAATGTATTCTTTAGCTAATCCAAAATCAATTATGTATATTGTTTTATCAGTCCCATTTTGTTTTCGACCAATCAGAAAGTTCTCTGGTTTTATATCTCTATATATCATGTGTTTATTGTGCACGTATTCAACTCTTCTGATCTGGAAAAGAAATAAGAAAATAAGGTTGATGTTGTGCAGAGGCATGTTTGTGAAGTTTAATACAAAATGAAAAAAGCATCTTTCAAACTGCACGGTTAAAGAACAAGAATTTGAGTAAACATGACCTAGCAAAGTGTCTCAATCAAGGAGAGAATATACCAGGCCTCAGATCAACTTAAATACATTTCCATCCAGTAAGTATATTGCACAAATTAACAATATAAATTTGATGAGACTTCAATGAAATTTTGAAGCCATTTTTAGCAATCCAAACAATTTTGGGCCAAACTGATAGCATCTGCAATTCAATCAAGTTGCCAAAATAAAATTTTAATCAAATTTCCATAGATGTTTTCGTTTAACAAAAGAGAGTGATAGGTTATGTCATATTGATACAAAAAGGAAGAAATAGAAAAAAACCAAGTAGAAATAACCATTTGCATTGCAATCAGTAGAACTGTCTTCTGTGAAAACTGTCTCTCACAAAGATCGAAAAGGTCTTCTAAACTGGGTCCTAATAATTCCATCACCATGGCATTGTATTTTCCACATGGTCCAAAATAATAAACCTGTGGGATCCCATCTGAAAAACAGAGATAGAAGCAATGGAAAAAGGGTCATGAAATAGAAAACAGATCAGATCATTCATTTTTTGTACCTGAATTTTATGACATTAAGAAAACATACTTATCATTATCCTGGCTCCTCCTGCAGATTGGGAAACACCCCTTATGTTTCCAAGCACTTGTGATTTACCAGATATGCTTCTAGGCCACTGAAAAGTTATGCTAACTGCAGTGTGCAACTCTTTAAACCAGGTACCGATTAATAGCTGGCCAGACAGAGAGCTGCCCTCAGAAAATGGAACAAATATTGGCTCAGACTAAGGACCTTCAAAACAATAAATTTCATTCAACCAAATAGCTTGATAAATATACTCTCTGAAGTGATGTGAGAAACTGGACATGCTGTACAACTTATTTTTCCTCATTTTTTCAAAGCTGCTGCAAATCAACAAATTCACATGAAATGATGGGATATCTCCCAGGAGAGAGGGTTAATTAGAAGCTTATGAAGATCAATGAAGCAAAAAAGTTAACCTGATTGCCCAAGAGCTTTATAGAACCGATACTCCAAGTGTAATTGAGGTGCTCTCGACTTCAAAGGTTCCTGAAAAAATCAAAAATACTTTTGTTAGCAAAGTGGTCTCAACACCATGTACTTTGAATTTGTCTGAAGGGGTTCTCTTCATAAGAGCAAATTATTTGCTTCTGTAAATAATAGTAAACCTAAAAGGTTACACAATTTTCCCTAATAACATCAAATTTGAAAATCTCTCATTTCCAGGGGACATGTTGCTGTTTTAAAAACAAATTAATCAGCTTTTTGGTTTTGGAAAATGACCATCTAAGTATTTTGGAAATCTACATGATCAAACCACAAGAAAATGCATATAAACTTGTTTTTTCCATTCACACATGAATTATGATCAAATAATTTTCATTAAAATAAAGAAATGAATAATTAAGACTGTCTCAATCAGATAAGAAACTTACAAGTTTAATAGCAACAAGCTCATTTGTGTACAAATTTTTCCCTGAAGAAGAAATATCAACAATGAAGAAATTATGAACAATCTGGCATTGTCAGCATGATAACTTTTCTTGGAAAATGCCTTGAGCTTACTTAACAAACTCAGTATATTGCTTTCAGTTTCAATTAGTGCTTCCCTTCCTTTTCAATTCAAGGGTACAGAAAGTGCCTATTCCTTGGAGGTATTTCTGATTAATTGCCATAAGATTACACTAAAATGGACATCTAAAACTAGAATGTTTTGGTTCAAAGTTGCAAAGCTTTCAGAATTCAATCCAGTCAGATTTTGTAAGCCACTTGATAGAACATCAAAACAAATCATATTTCTAAATATCGTCCATGATTCATTCTTCCTTGTGATGAAAGCTGAATGACATTAATGACCAAAAAGTATAAAAACAAAACAATTCACCTAATCGGAGTTCACCAAAATTACCACAGCCAATCTTTTTTCCGACTCTGAAGTTGGGACCAACCATCAGGACCCCTGAGCTTGAAGAACCTGAACGGCCATGATGGGATGCACCAGTCCTTGTTCCAGTGCTACCCGTCCCCTTTCTTGCACCCCCAGAATAATCGTTTCCGCGTGTCCGCTCTCGGTCTCGATCACGCTGCATTATTTATGGAACAGTGAGACAGTCCTTTTTATAAGGTTTGAACAAAACAAAATGCAACACGTCCTAAATGCTACTAGACCAAAAATAACGAGTAACAGAAGGAACTCAAGAACATCTCTGTTCTTAAACGCACGCTGTAAATGCAAATATCGCTCGCCCTTGTTATTTATCTGATTTACACTCTACTTTTCCCGTGGATGGATTGGTTGCGTGCAATTTCTAGTCATTCAGGCAAATTATGACGTAAATTATCTTGCGTTGCGGGAGAATGCCAAATCCGCGTCAGATTCTTGATCTATTTTTTCTACTTTTTAAATCCTCTAGGAGTTTATCTTCGGTTGAAATTGTTCCGTTATCCTTACACTCCGCTTTTCAATAAAGCTCCGTTCGACTTACGATTGACGAACTTTCAATTTGATGGAAACTTGGACACTGAACTGGCCTACTGGTATCACGATGAGTCCAATGCTTCCTTGGTCCACTTTAAACTGCGCCAAACGAAAAAAGCTGAAGATGCAATAATTCAACTTTCTTTTGCAAGACAATCGTTGCTGAACTTTGTACCAAGCAGTTTTCATGCAATACTTGCTTCAAATCAGCCTTGACGATGCTATATGAAGTTGATTAAACTTCGGGTGAAACAATATGTCGGCGTAAAATTGTCCTTCTTATGGCCAAGTTTCTTCTTCATCGAGCACGATTTTGGAATTCGTTCTAGCCCACTATAAAGAACGAACTCCCATTTAATTGCCTAATGCTGAACCGGAGCCAGTAGATTTAACATCTGAGCTTCTGCAGTGGCTAGAGTGAGTCGAAGTGAAAGTTATAAAAATATCATCGACTGATCCCTTCTGCCTGGCTATTCACACAAACTGCACTTGCGCAGATAGTCATTCGAGATCTGTAATTGCATTAGCCGTGTCATGGTCTTCCGCGAGTAGTCTTTAGAAATCATTTACAATAAGTTCCCCCACATGGCCGTCTCTTGACAAATGCAATAATTTCAAAACATTAACAAAGCTATATAGAATCTACTTTAAATTTATCAATCTGATCATCAAAACGAGAACCCTTGAATAATCTCATCTTGCATTCCTCATTAAATCCCTTTTTTGAACAATTGAGCTCGTCTTAACAAGTATGACATTTACCCAAAATAAATCGTATCATGGAAGCGAGGGCGTTGTCACGTAGAAACGGAAATATATGTACCAAATAATAATAAGCAACTTTTTCTAATTGATTAAAACACTGATTTTTCAGTTGCGAATTTTGCATGTTTGATGGTCTACGTTTGAAATAGCAATTTTCGTTATTCTTCTAAACAACCTTCGGTCTATATATGATGAGCTGAATGTTAGATTTTAAATATGAAACATACAGTATTTGTTCAAGTTTGTAATCTAAAATGATTTCGTCCAAATGTCTTCTTAGACCTATAGCTAATCCCCTTGTAGGAATGATTTTTCGATGCAACCGAGAACGGTGCCCCTTTGAGCATTAAATTCTCTAGCGAATTAATATGCAAGAAGTTTCTCTATTATTGACTAAACAAATTCATACTTCTGACGCGTTGGCGCAAGGTTAGTGTTCTTCCTACGATAAGTAAAACATATTGGCGTAAATCAAGTAAAAGCACAGAGAGCTCAACAAATTGTCATTACACCTGCCCCATTGGATCAACTCCAATGACGATCAAAGTCAACCACTACATATATGGTTGCCAGGGTAGAGAAAGGCCATCGCACCATCTGTGAGTCGCTTATGGCAATTTAAACAGGTTGCTGGCAGGAAGGGCATCCGACCATACAGAACCCAAGCCAAACCGAGCTGGGAATGTGAACTTGACGCTTGAAAATGCACAAGTTTGTGGGAGACGCCAGCTGAAGTGGTGGTAGCAGAGAAAAGCCAACCACGACGGGAAATGAACCAATTCCCAAACTTGCCCAATTTGAAATGGGAAGCTTAAGCATGCAGAAAGAAGCTAGCATTTCAATCCTTCGAATCTATCGACAGCAGTAAACTAGTTCTGCCGACTTGGAGCGGAAGGTATTGTTGCCATTTGGAGGGAAATACTTATCTCAACCATGATTCTAAAAATAATTTCATTCACAAGCAAAATCTGAGAAATATAGCAAGCATCGTAAAAACTCCTAGTACAAATATCTTAATGCATCACTTTAAAAATGTTGGAGGGCTTTAGGACTTGAAGCTTCGGTACCTATTATGACGCCATTCCTTCATTTTTGCGAATGTGAGTAATGAATCTATATTTTCACGTGTATTTATTGATTGATGCAGAGGGGGGGGGGCAAAGGCACCGGTACTTGGAGGAGCTGGCGGTAGCTGTTGGGGGCAGGGAAGCGAATGTGTTGCTGGGCGAGGGAGATCGCATGGATCTGGATGCATGAAAGCCAGCAAACTTATGGCCTTGACATGGCACTTGAGATGCAAGAAGACATTGATCAATTCTGTTGAAATAATAAAAACAATTATAGTTAAAAGCAGCATGGATTTAAAAATAAAAGGGAATTGATCTTAAATTTTATGGCACTACTAAAACTTGTTTTCTTTAGGATAATATTGTATGAGGCAGCAAATTTGCCAGGCAAAGAAGATTTGTCTTCCACATCCTGTGATGAGATTTTCCAATAAGTTTAACCCTGAGGTGCTCTCCCTTGGTAACCTCTTTCAGAGTGGAATAAGATAACTTCCTATTTAAGAAACTCCATTTTCTACAAAGATACAATTCTTAACTACGGTATTAAGGACATAAATATATCAGAACAAATTTAAAATGCCGGTATCGAATAGTGCAATAAAACAATAGCGGGATTCTATCAAATTGATGATAATTAACAAAGTATCAAAAATGATGACCAATTCTCTATTCTTCTCCAATTTCAAAGATCTTTTACTTGAAGAAGCACATGTTTGATGAGTAAATCTGAAAGCAATAGTAATAATCATTGCCATATGCATTGAGGATAGATGAGCCTCATGAATCATATCAATTCTCGTGGATTTATTGATTCTTTATTCAATGGAATCAAAATCTACAACAAAACTAAAAATAATAGGTTCATCACCCATTGAGATGGTGATAATGATTGCGATGATGATGAATACAATGACCTTTATGATAATGATGATGACAATGATAATGATGACGATGATGATTGTGATAATGATGATGATGATGATGATGATGATTATGATGATAATGATACTGAATATTTTGATGATTTTTATTATAATGACGACGATGATAATGATTCAAATGAAGACTAATCTTTCCTCTTAACAGAAATTAAACCTGAAAAGAAAACGTCTGAGGATTTGAGACGAAACTTTCAAAGGCTTCTTTTTGAATCCATTTTCATAACAATATGGATGGTCTCCTAAATAGAATATTTTTATCATGATCTGAAAGAAAAAGATATGAATCATGGGTTTATAGCAAATAAAAATTTGAAGATGAATAGGCATAAAGGAAATTTGACAAACCTGTGTGCATTGTCAGTGATTAATGAACTAGGGGTGGATTTTCTGGCCCAATGATGTAACTCTCGATATCGAGTAACTCTGCCTCCATAATGCAATCTGAAAGAGAGGCTTGAATTAAGACTAAAAACAAGCCACGCTAAGATTGGAAATCGTCCACCTCCAATAATCCTCGTCACAATGGTCCAACAATCATCTGAGATCCAAGCTCCTCATCTTCCTAAGTTCCTCATTTTCATTCAATCCAAATGACCATGCTTCCACCGATATCCAACTCCATAGAAACATTTCAGCCTCGCTTCTCTCCAATGATCTGACAGTTATTGAGAAGTGGGGTAAAGACAACCTAGTTTCGTTCAACCAAAGCAAGACGAAACAGGCTGTCATTTCACGCAAACGTAATCAAAACTTTCCAGCTGTCTTCATGAATGGTGATGAACTGGACGCTTCAGCTTCTTTCACACAACTTGGTCTTTCTCTTTCATCTAATCTCACTTGGAAAACTCACATCCATTCCCTTGCTAAACATGCATCTCAAAAGCTCGGTTTCCTCACCAGAGCCCGTGGGTTTTTCTCAACTTCTAACCTTCTATCTATATACAAGTCCCAAATCCGTCCTTCTTTAGAGTACTGCTCCCACGTCTGGGGTGGTGCTCCAAAATCTACTCTCTGTCTTCTCGACAAAGTCCAGTCCAAAGCCATTCGTCTCATCAATAATCCTAACCTCACCAACTCGCTCCAACCTCTTTCCCATCGTCGTTTAGTTGGAGATCTTTCCATCTTTTACAGATACTTTAACGGACATTGTTCTCAGGAGATCAGGGATATTATTCCAGTTCCTCTGAGGCGTGTCAGGACCACCAGAAGCTCAACTCATTCACACCCTTTCCAAGTTTCACTGCCTAATCCACGAACTCTATCTCACAAATCATCATTCATCCCAAGAACATGCAACTTATGGAACGTCTTGCCCTCTTCTTGCTTTCCTGAGTCCTACAACTTGCCATCTTTCAAATCTAAGATAAATAAACTTGATCTTATCTCTCTATCCTCTTAGCTGCTCGCTTTCTTCTTTCTTCCTTTGTTGGGGCTTTGTATAGGTCACCATGGCCTTTCCTCAACATAACCCACTAAAAAAAAAAAAAAAAAAAAAAAAAGCAATTTAATTCTCTTACTTAATCGAAGGAACTCCCGCCAGAAATTTTTTCTGAATTGGGTAGGTTTTGCAAAAACTAGTCTGTCGTCACTAGCAGAAGAACAAGTCTCAAAAGTAATAGCGCACTGGAGGCTTGACGGTTGAAGTCGAAAAATTTACAGAAAAGGTGATAAAATATAATTATAGCCTTCCGTAACTCTTTTGCATAAATAATTTTAGTTTTAGTATTTAAGTAGTGGTACTGGGGTGTAGTGGTTAAGCGTGCGGACTCATGCGGAGGGGTTGTAAGCTCGAATCCTACACGTGTCACAATAAAAAGACCATTGGTGAGAAAGGCAACAGGAAAACACCCCATGAAATCCACTTCCCTAGAAAAAACTCGGAGCCCTGTCTCTGGTTTCTGCGACGCTCGAAATCGAGAATGTGACATAGTTTTAAACCATTTCGTGGCTGTTATTAACCTTCAATCGCGGTTTGGAAGTTTGGAATGCTAGCAACCAGATAAGGAATAGCATTGCAAAAGGAATACTACGCTTGAAATTAAGTATGCAATGCAGTTTTATAGCATTAACGATGAAGTATTATTATAATTAGTATTAAGAAAATAATAATCAGTTATAATACGAGTAAACATAACGAATTGACATAACATCACTACTATTACTATTAATTAGTCATTAATGAAGCTGTCAGTTATCATCATGATGATAGAGGTGAATATTTTGATAGTTAGCAAACAAAACCAACAACCTTGTTACAAAAAACTTGAAATAAGTATAGCGATGAAAAGAAAACGGCTCTCGATGAAGATTTGGAAGAACGTGTGAGGATAGCTCAGTGGTAAGGTGGTTGCTCACTGACGCTATGGTCCACTGACCATGGTCCAAGTGTGAGGAGAGTCGCTAGTTCTCTGTATTTCAGGGGTAGAAAAATCATTTGGTGTGGTCATGTGAAGAGGAAGGACCATGGCACTACTCGATGAGCAAAGATTTCAATTGCACTAAGATCTACCCTTGGATGCTACGTAAAAAGTACATAAAAACTAAACAGACACTGGGTGCGAGGAAGAATGCATACCTAAGACCCATTTTTCATGAACAAATTTGCAATCAGCTTCGCGAGCTTTCTTATCTCCAATGCAAATCTGAGCCTTTTTTGAATTTGATGTAACCTTGAAGGAGGGAACAGAAGATCCACGGTATAGTATTGATTCGTCTATTGGAACTCCGTGTTGTCTTTTGTATCGTTAACAACGAACCATAACAAAGAACTAAACTACTTTTCAATGGAGGCGTGTAGTTTTCTTTAGAAATTATTTAATTGGAAATCTGGTGATCTGGCAAGCAGATGTATTCTCTCTGTGTGTATTCCTGCTGGAAAGCGTTGGGCCAATACACGATCTTACTGCAGTAAGATACAAAGGGCACATATTATCAACAGTAACGATGATTAGCATGATCGTGGTCATGATGATCAGAAATTGAGAAAAGCTGCCACAGAAAATATGAATAGAAATAAAGCAATGAGAAGCTCGTTGGTTAACTAATTGCTAGTCTTCTTAGTTATTTGAATTAAAGCACACTTCAAAGTATGACAAAACATAATTTGTATGATATTGGAAATATAGACGAAAACAAATAGGTGATTGAAGTTAAAATTCTCTCATCGTTACCTGTCCACCACATTTCCGGATCAATTTCAACAACTCACTTCTCGGCGGAACAGAATTCTCAGAAATGAAAAACGGGTCCTGACCTTTGAACAAGGAACTTGATAAACTTATACCAGCTTGCAGTTTCGAGAATCGATTTATCTGCAAGGAGCAAAATTAGCACAATCATTCCATCCATCAATCGATCAGCGAGACAATAAATAAATCAATCAATTAATCAATCAATCGATCACTTCAGTCGCACACGGAGCAATTACGGTGAGTTCTATATTCAAATAATTCGGCATATAACCAGCCGAATCATGACTACAATAATATCAATCACTATGGTAGGAGTCATCTACAAAGTTATATAAATATTTGGCCTGATACCAATCATAATTGCTAATCGTTAATGATCAATGATTGATGATACACAATTCAACATTGCAACCTTGATATGAATCAGAAACCCCTTCTTTGTACTACTAATTGATTAAGACTAGGCACTAGGCATTAATAACAATCATAAATCACATGAAATCACTCGCTAATCATGGATTACTTTTGCACTTGGAAATGACTCATCTAACGCAAAATCCTCTTCGTTCAGCCATTTTCCTTTATCAAATGAATCACTGATCTGTGAGAAGCAAATTGTTTTCATATATCAACATTTTTAATGAATGAGTGAAATAAAGATAAATAGGCTTAACTGATTAATGTCTTATTCTCCTCTTTTCTTTCACAAGAGAAGTGGATGACGCTGTGGCTAGAGCATATGCCTAATATGGCAAAGCTTCCGGGCTCGATCCCTGGCATTAACCCGTTTCTGGATGCTCTCTATCTGTCCACCCAGCAGAAAAGGGAATCCTTTGTAGAGCTGGGGTGAAAGTGCGGCCAGGAAAGGAACTAGCCACCTTACCTTACAATGCGGTTGCTCACGATGATACCTCATTGGTAAAATGTTCCTAAATGAACGCATCCATTGTTGCAAGATATGGACGTAACTGAAAATTCTCTATCTAGAACGTTCCTTGATCAATCACGTGTAGAGAGCCGTCGGTAGTCGTCAGTTCATTTCAGACTGGAGAATGGGACTGAACTTTATCTCCCTTCATACATTCAATGTTATATAAGTATAAAAGTTCCAGGAAGAATCTAAAATTATCTGTTGATGAAGCAGCTTGCTTTAATGTTTGAAACTGAAAAAGCAGGTCAGTTTTGAAAAAGCATTCAAAAAGTGTAAATATACTAACCCAATTAGGAGAGAGGATCCAACATCCTTGCACAACTGCGTTTAAGATATTCAAGGTCCTTCTCTGATTACCAGCCACCACGTGAGTTGTCGTCGAATTCACAGATTTTGCTATCGAGAACGAGCCAAGCTTTTTCACAACTTTACGCACAAACTCTTGCTGCCTTAAAATTGCAAAATTTGCAGAAAAAAACACGAAATTAACGGAAGATGTAGATTGAAAATGAAGATAATTCCTGGTTCCTAAATACACCCATTGTGAATTTTAAAAGGACTATACAACTAGTGAATAGTTTTTTTAATGCACGTAACTTCAATATTGCCTTCGTACTGAAGTCATTTTCATCAGAGAATTTTTTTATTAGAGCATGAAATGGCAGATAATTGTTCAACGAAGACAATGAAACTTATACCTAGATGCCAATCAAAACAAATGATAATAACCGATTGATGCAAACGATCAGTTGCCGCCTGTTGAGCAAAATCATTCCCCATCACTATTCACATTCTTAAGGATTGAATATTTAACTGAAACGGAGAAACACAAGTACGCAGCACTGAATATTACTGTGCCGCTTTCCTTGTAATATGGAAGTAGTTTAAATCAACAAATCTATTCACCTTAGAGTACTTTACGACAATCAAAAAAGATAAATTCAGAGGGATAAATTTAGCATAAAATAAATGCACGAATTGACAAATTAATGACTGACTGAATAAATCAATCAATAAACTAAGTTATCAATTATAGTGGTGCCGTAGATGGCGTAGTGGTTAAGCATGCGGACTCACAACACAGGGGTTGTCAGTTCGATTCCTCGATGTGTCATTTTCAAAATAAACGCCATTGGCGAGAAAGGTAACGGGAAACCACCTCATGAATTCCACTTCCCTAGCAAAAACTGAGAGCCCTGTCTTTGGTTTCTTCTACGCTCGAAATCGAGTACGCAACGCAATGTCCCTTATCAATTATGTCAACATGAAACAGACATGAACAAGAAACGGCTTTAATCATTGCATTAGACTATAGGTGTGAGGTTAGTTCAATGACTGCGGGGTTTGCGCCCAAGCACTGTGACAAGTTGCTTGAGCCCCGAAACGAGGTTGAATTCAAATATGAGGGAACAGCGTCTCTGTTCCGTCTGACGAAGTCTGGTTATGAGCCATGAGACATCTCGATACGCATAGCTTCTCGGTGTCCTAAAACCTACCTTTGCATGCTACCTGGAAAACATCGAAAGAGACGAAGGGCACGGAGGAAAGAACAAAACAGATCCAACCTAAAACAATGTCTTCTAAGAAGACGGCAAAGACAACTGCTTTAAAGTGAACGAGACAGAAAGGTACAAGTGAGGCGTATAGGGCCTGAAATGCGAAAATCTGTTGGACAAATTGGGGAATGAAGATGATGGTGCGATCAGAAAAAGTGGGAGTAACAAAATGGATACGTTGTTTCAGCTATGCATTTCTGTCACGTGTTTGGTTGTCAATAAATAACCAGATAAGGAAACAACGCTTCATCAACACTATTTCATTCTTACCCGAAATGCATGCTGGTCATCACCAATGATCCTTTGCTCTGAAATTAAACGGAGAAATAAATCACAGGTTACACGGAAGCTGTTGTATGGAATTAGAATACGTTTGAAAACTTGATAAAGAACACCAGTTAAAATGGAGAAGCTGTAACTTATATTGAATGAAGACGAACTCAAATGAGGAACGAATAAGAAAATACAGCTACTTGCCATCAACTTTTTGCTGGCACTGGTCACTTGCGCGGGTTCTCCCCCTTTTCTTTTGATTCTCTTTGATTCATTCTCAGAACTGCTCTCTTTCATTTCCTGGTGCTCATTTTCACTTTCTTCCTCATCACTTTCAATTTCATGATTTTTTAACACTTTAATTAATTCTTTAAATTTCCCTCCCTTGTCATCCTTGTCTCGCTTCACTCTTTTTCTTGGCGAATTTTCAGGCAATCGCTTTCGTTTTTGCTTGGCTTTGATTTCGTCTTTCGCATCGTCTTGTTCCTTCTCCGCTAAAATAAGAATAGTATGTTTCCAACATGAACTGCTCCTTAGAACAAAAAATAGCTCTAATACTTTATTTTTGCTTTCTGCCTGTCCTTAAGGTAGATTCAAGACGCTGAGTAGTGATGCAGCATCAATATTCTTATGATTCATGATTCCGGAGATGGATTCAAGACCCTCAGAAGTGATGCATATGATTCCTACGTATGAAATTACTTCCTTACTCTAAGCAGAACTATAGCGTGAGGTAGGCCTCAAAGAAAATCGTGAAGGGATGCATGCAATTGTCATATCAAACACACGCCATTATGGATTTCAACATTAACCGCGAGGGGATTCGAATCAACATTAAACAACACAAGACATACGAACGAGAAAGAACCAGCGGTGGCTGCAAAAGCTAAGTTAAGACTTGCTGCCACCTTAGAATACTGATCAAAACATATTTGTGAAAAAACTGTGCAAGAATACGGCTGCCGGGACTTTTAGTGAGCAGAACAACTTTGATTTGGTCCCTGTTCATAAAATCATTCATCTTCATTTTCCAACATCATGCATTATCATGGTTGTGGATTATCAAAACTAGGAGATAGGACGCATGTTACGTCACCTAAGAAGTTGATTCATAGCAGTGGCACAGGTATAAACAGTTGAACGGACCGGCATTCGTATTTCCTTTTGAAACCGTGACCGCTTTTTAACCATTAAAGATGCCAACTTGGAATAATCTATGAATTTTCAGATTTCGTTTGAAAACTCACCAGGTGTATTCGCTGTGATTTCGTTTTCTAAAACTGAATACGACTGCAGTGCTTGGTTTTTCGGCAGCAATTTCTTCTTTTTAGGCTTCCTTTCCGCAATTTCTTTGATTTCACCATAATTTCTTTGATGATTTTCTATTTCTGATGTTGATGATTTCATTTCAACTTGCTTCTTTTCAGTTGTCCTTTTCATAAATTCTTTGATTTTACCATCAATTTCTTCGTGACTTTCTTTCTCTGATGATCTCAAATCACTTGTCGTTTGATCATTTTCCTCGTTGATAACTTTCTTCCCAGAATCAGTAGAGCCCATACAGATGTTATTTGCTCCTCTGTTACAATCTTCAGCAATGTTCATACTCAATCTTTTACCACTATAAAAGTTTCTGTTTGCTTTCGCTGCCTTTACATACTCATTCAAACTATTAGTTGCAATGTCTGAATCCTTTTCAACACCATCCTTAGCAGTCCGTTCAAGTTGGAGTCCCTCAAGGGTCACTGCTGGGTCTTTTGCTCCTACCGCTTTCACATCCTGTTCGAACAATGTGTTTGGACTTCTACGAAAAACGTCGTCGTTCAGTATCGAATTGCTGCCATTTTCAAGAGGCTCCCGCTTCTTCATTTCCTTCCGTGAATTACTCTTCGCCAACCTTGCGCACTCTGGAGAGCCATTTAAAGAGGCTGCAAAAATTAGATCTTGAAAATGTCACATGATCAATCATGGCTGACACACAAATAAGCAAATAATATTGAAAGGACATCCTTATACAATAAGAACTATGAAAAATAACAAGCAAACTATTCAATTTAATTTTTTTAATCAATTAAGGTACATCGTATTTAAAAACAAAACGTTTTAATCACACCTTTATGATACAATCAAGAAAATAGCGTCATTATTATAAACTTTCTTAAAAATGTGAGAAATTTTTTGCTTAAACATTTCTCCGATGACTTTTCCTACCTCTTTTCGCTGACAATCGTCTCATGACTTGGTCAAGGAAAGGACTGCTTTCTGCGATTGGTGAGTTGACAAACGAGTTATGTCGCTGTATCTATAAACAAGTGACACATGACCTGAGATGGTGATGTTTGCAAATAGGTTATGTTCAAAGAGAAATGTACATCAAACGTCATCTAATTTTCAAGATAGGAACACTCTCTTACAGAATCGATCATAAAAAAAATTTTATACCTTCTGGTTTAATCTCAGTTGGAGGATGAAAGAATACGACATTTACCTTTTTAGAAATATCTTTCATTTCTATGTCTTCTAACGAAATAATTTCTGAAATTTCAAAGCAACAAAATGCGGTCAAAGAATCGGCAACGCTGTATAAAATACTTAGTATGTTTGGAAAATAAAGCATTGACTTCCCCCTAACCTTAACACACGGTCAGTGGCTTGAATCCACCCTCTGAACTTTCTCCCAGCGAATCGCTCGCCCTCTATGGCTCCAGGCATAGGAATCATAAGGTGTGCTCACATCAAGAGGACGAGCCTGGACACTACTCAATAAGTGAAAAGCTTCTGAGTGTCCAAAAATCTACCTTCGCATGCTAAGCAGAAATCAGAGAGAGAAAACGTATGCTTTAAACACTACGTCAACTATCCATATCGTCTACATGAATTCAAGCGAAAAGGATTAAATGCTTGATTTAACCTTTGTCTTTCAATCAAAAGGAGGATCATTCAAAACCAAGAGAATGTTTCAAAATTTGAACTGAAAGCACTGCGTGTTCAACTCCCATACTCTTTCCAAAAGTACAAAAAGCTAAATAGGAAAGCAGCACGTGCCGTTGGTACGAATCTACTTGACATGGAACCCAGACCTACCACATACAAAGCCAGCGTTCCTACTACAGATTAAGCATACTTGAAATCAAATGGTAATAAACGATTAACACAATAAACTAGAATTCGCTTAGATGCTAAGCGACTTAATCACTACGAAGAGATTTTGAAGACCTATCCGTTGAACGATATGAAATCATTGGAAGATGATTAGTAACATGGTATTGACGAATGAAGATTAAATTCAACAAATTATGCCGTCCACGGATAAGAACTGAATACGCAAGGAAAGGCTTCTACTACATGGGTGCTAATATTTTTAGTGAACTGCCAGTGACTGCAAGGATTTCTGAAAGTTTATTTGCTTTTAGGGAGATCTTGAACAATATGTTTGTAGAAGATGTTAATATGTTAATAATATAAAACTGTGTTTTAGACGTACAATTGTAAGAAATATATGTTTTCTTTTTAAGCACCTTTCTTTTTACAGGACAAACATTAATAACAGCAACTTTTTAATCATCGAAGTTTTCATCCTGTTAAAAATTCGATATATTATATATAAAAAATGATAAATTCAAACCAAAACGATGGTCATCTTTCTTCTCTTTCACAACATTTCTTCTCCTTCTTCGTTCTTCAAGCTCTGAAAAGAGAAGCTTTTAATTGGCCATGGATGACTTATATCGCAAAATGAATAAAAATGTTCCTAAATCTTGTAGCTCTGTGCTGTGAATTATTTCGCTGTTTCAATTGTAAACTAATCACAAAAGACTGGGAGCACAGTAGCCCCTACCCTTTGCAAAAACCGCTGTTAAGACCAAATGTTTGAGAGAAAACCAACCATTTGCATCAATCTGTAATCTTTACATGTTTCGATGTATAATTGCGTATAAGTTTCATAGTCTTATTTCGATCAAAATCCAACGGTTTATACAATAAAGAATGTCGAGCGAAATGGTCTTTAGTGGGACATAATTATATTTCTGCTCTTCTATGCCCCACTCATCTACTTTGCTTCCTAAGATTGACCACCCAAAAGAGGCTTTGAGATTATAAAGCATCTGGAAAAGAGCAATAGGCAGACCAAGCGACAACTTTTGGGCAAGAGTGCAGACTGATCTGAAGAGAAGAAATTTGGTATTCGAAAGAGCAATTGAGGTAACAGAAGACAAGAGGATCCCAAAAGAATCCTGTGAATGCCTTCGAGACGTTTATTTCACAATGATGAGACTTTGTCACACTGAGACCGAAAGACAATGACATAGCTTGATGAAATGGATCCTATAAGTGTATTGAATGATACGCATCTCAAGATAACACAATCACAGATCTTGAAACTTATCAGAGAACTAGAAAGCAACATACTTCCGCTCTTTTTCATTTCTTCTTCAAAAGATTTTGGCTGCATTGATTTCAAGCGATTCAATTTATTTCTATTGATTGCTGTCGGTGAAGCAACGTCATTCCTTGATGCAGGGTACAAATCCTCGTCACCTCTTCTTTGGTTTTTAAGGCAACTGTCCACCCATAAAACGGACACCAAATATGCATTAATCTTCTCAGCAAAGTTCAATGTACTTTTTCGGCCATTCAAGAAGACCTGCAGACGAAGTGAATTCGTTAGACAATTTAAATCAAACCAGTTTTCATGCATTCATCCATCCATATATGCATTTGTTTTTCCTACGTATCTTCAGCAATAAGCAAACATATCTCAACACTTCCAGCTTGTTAATCGAAAGGCCTCCTCTTCTTGCTTCGATCGTCCTTTTTCTTCTCCATTTTGCTTGGTTCGCTGCCAGCCCAAAATCATCCTCAATTGCTTATTTTCTTCTCTGTAAATCTCGCCAGCCTGTCTACAACGTACTCGAATTTATTCCACCACTGCACTGATTTCCATTTGATAATATCTACTAAAACTGACATTCTATCGAAATGCAAAATAACTTTTCGATGATATTGCATTAGCAAAATGACATTGCAAATTTGCATAACTGCTTCAAAACTTACTACATGAGTGATTTCTGGAGTCAATTTTCTTGGAACCTGAAGGAGATTGTGCAAAAGACTCACATACAGTCTCAGTCATGTATAAATTTGCTATTAATGAGAAATAAATAGCAAATGTGTGTAATATTATATTGATTCAAAGTATCATTTGGCAAATACATCACTTCATTTCACCCATCAAGTCTAATAGGACAGCAAATTTAAGTTTGGTTCCGTACTAGGAACAAGCATTAGACAGCACCTTCACGTTTATGCCATGTATCCATTGACTGACGGGGGTAAGAAAACCAGCCATGAGCTTGGCTTGATTCTGGCAAATTCAGCACAGCATACATGTATTCTAACCACTGTGCAAACAATTCTTCTGGCAAAATAGAACATCTAACATTGCTTTTTCGTGGGAGCAGTTTTTCACCTCTCAGACATTCACAGACAACGATTCTAATACCTTTCAGTGAATCCTAAAGCCGCATCTACTTCTATCAATCTTTTTGCATTCTTGCATCCTACACTGCAAACAATCTCACATTCTTCCCTCTTCATGGAACAGCCTACTTAGATCTGTCCTTGCCTACTGGAGTTCCCATACTCTCCCTTTCTCCACTAGTAATTGATCTTTTCCAGTGTTCCGGGCTTTTGTAGAGACAAATTTTCAAAAAAAAGAAGAAACGCATAGCAGATCAGAACAAAAAGAAAATTTTGTTGTACTGAAGATCTTCTTGTCTGACACTCACATGAGTATTCACTTATTTCTGGCAGAGGCACAAATTTAGCAAGCATGATTATAACATTGTGTTGATAAAGTAATGTAGACACAATATACTCATTGAGGTCATTACATCAATTGGCCTTTATTTCTTTTCTAATATAGATAGATAGATAGATAGATAGATAGATAGATAGATAGATAGATAGATAGATAGATAGATAGATAGGTAGATAGATAGATAGATAGATAGATAGATAGATAGCTAGATAGATAGATAGATAGATAGATGGATAGATAGATAGATGGATAGATAGATAGATAATCAACTTGTTAGTCAAATTGATTTCAAATCAACAAGCTGACTACTTACCACAGCTCCAAGATTTTCAAGGACTCTAGCAACTCCTTCAGACCGGTTATCATGAGAGGATCTTACATCAACAAATGCAACCACACCTAGGATTAAGAATTTAATATCACTGCAACCTATGTAGGATTTGAAGCCACTACTCTTGCAGTTGGTTCCAGTCTATGCAGGATTTGAACTCGCGAGTCCTACAGCAAATTGCAGCCCAAGCATCACTTGAATGCACAAATCCTGCCACATGACTATGCAAAATTTACTTTAAGGATTGACAACAGAAGGAAGCAGAAATCAAAGATAGCATGGTAGCAGTGACACAGACAGAATGGCAAGGGGTCAGCCTAAGACTGTGTCTGATAGCAAGACATGAAGAAATTTCTATGGTAAAAGAATGATAAACCTATTTCATGAGGTAACTGGATTACCATTAAAATTAAATTTTGGTTGTAATTATTTGACAATTATGACTATTGTGATGACCATATAATCAAAGAATAGCAATAAGGACAAAGATAATGGCAATGATGATCATAATGACACTAGTTATGCATGGTGAAGGTGCCTTGAGGTTCAGTGTGTGGACTCATGATGTAGGGGTCATGAGTTCAAATCCTGCGCATTACCTGTCATGAGAAAACCATTGGTGAGGAAGGCAAAGGGCAACAGTCTACTTCCTTAGAAAAACTCAGACTTTAATTAGGTTTCTGCTAGCTTGGTATCTAGTATGCTGTGCAGTTTTTCCATAACTATTCATCATAGATACTGATAATGATTTATGATGAGCAATATGGTAATCATCACAATGATAACTTATGACAGATATGATGACAGTGATGATAATAATTTCATATTATCAATTTTGATGGTGACCTTGTAGTGCAAATTCTCTTTCATCTTCTCTCGTTGAATCATCAGCTTTTTGATCCTCTGACCATTCTTCATTTCCAATGCTGTCTCTTTTCCCACTTTCAAAACTCATCTTTTTGTGGCTTTCATTCAATAAAGGAGTCGTAACTAAAAGTTTTGACAAATTTACTGAATCAATTTTATCACATTCTGACGTAGATTGAGAACTGAAAGATGCTCTCGCATGAACCTTAAAGTCCTGTTTGGCAACTCCATTTTCACCAGAGTGACAAATCTCTTTTGATTCATCAATGCTTGAATTTCCCAAACGTGAGGTACTTCGTATTGATAAACTATCTTCAATAACGCTTCTTGAATTTTCATTTGACAAGTTGCTGCAACTAAGCTCACATTTCCTAAGAAGTACCTTCATTGCGGTAGAATTATGCTTGTCAGTGGGGGATCTTACGTCCATCTTACTTCTAAATGCTCTTTTGATTGTGTCCATTACTGGCAGACTTTTCATTATCTCGGGAGTAGATGCTGTAGGCCTAATACAACTCAGATCTGAATCAGCTAATTCACTATTCTTTGAGTTTAATGAACAGTCTAGAGTCTTCTCCATGCTTTCTGAATTTCCCTCTCGTAGCAACTTAACTTGTCTCGAAAAAGAGTATTTTCTTCCCATTGATTTTCTAGAAAGTGGCGAACTTGCTGTACCTAACGATTCGCCTTCTTGTTTCATTTTTGAAACGTTCCATCTTTCGTCAGCCGATCTCTGGGCACTGTGACTTTTACCAGGTTCATTGTCTATCTGATTGATCAAAACCGAATCTCGAATAGCACCGTTATAACTTCGCCTTTTCATCTTGATATTCAACAAGCTGCTGCGCCCAGGAAAGCCTCCATCCTGCCTTGTGCAATGGATCAGTCACATATGATCAATTCGACCTAGGCACTCCAGGTGAAATTGAATGCATGCAGACGAATATGAATGATGAAACTTATTTAAACAAGAGGCAAACAAGCTAGATGCAAATTATGTCGGTCAAGATATCACTGAAAGACTCCAAATAAACATTCCGCCTTGAAATTCAGTTTTCGCGCCGTTAAAAGTGCTCTCTGGGCAAGACGAAGCAGGCCTAGCGCCTCCGCAGTTATGAGCAGAATAAGAAACTACCACGCAGTGCTGGAGATCAAAATTCAAACCACTCCTCAGGGAAGTGACGGGAACTTACAGGCCTTACAATTAAATGGGGCTCCGTTTTTACGTGCCTTATACGAGAAATAAGAGATTTGATTGAAGAAAAGATGAAAAGAATAATTCAGCAGGCAAGTAATTCGTTTATGTCTACCTTAATTTCTATAATTGAAATAATGACTGAAAATGAAAACTCTTCCAAAATCTAATAAAGCAAAGACGATTTGAAAAGGAAATAGTGCATGATGACGAAGATGATCATGCAAATAAAAATTGCTTGGATCAGTTTCAAAGGGAAAAAATCTCAAGATCTGCTCTCTATAGCTGCGGCGGATGTAAGACTGGAACTTCAATGAAAAGCTGAAATGTTTCAATTGCGTCTATTTCGTTTAGCTAATTCCAGCTATCCTCTTTGAAATCAGGTAGCGTCTACGCACGATGAGGTTATCTGCGGTGTATGAAGGCAGCTGATGTAGGTGTAACCATTACTCATAGCTCGCTCACAGACCCGGTGGTAATGGTTCGATACCCGCTAGAGTGCAAGTTTCACTTTAAGAAGTAAGGAGAGTCAGCCATTGGACAAGCGTATTCCGAGATCTGCTGGAAAAATGAGAGGGAGAACCAAGAGACTGCTCCCTAAGTAAAGAGCCTAGATCGTTAGTTTCTTAAAATCTACCTTAGAGTGTAAGTTACAAACCAGTAATCTTAAATCAATACTTGCTTACATTACATGGTCAAACCAAATAATTAACGTGATTAATCTCTCGTGGATAACCTGCAGGTGTTTATGACTAAAAGTTTTTTTAAAAGGGAGGAGGGATAGATTTTTGGATGAATGGAGATAAATGGATGGATAAATTGTTGGATGGATGGATGGATGGATGGATGGATGGATGGATGGATGGATGGATGAATGGATGGGTCAATAGATGAATGGATTGAAGAGTAGATCGATAAATGAATGTAAGGATTGATGAATGGAAAGAGAATGGATGGGAGGATGGGTGTATGGGTGGATGGGTGGATGGATGTGATGGATCGACAAATGAATGGAAGGATGAATGAATGAATGGAAACAGAATGGATTGGTGGATGGATGGATTGGTGGATGGACGGATGGATTGTAAGATGGATGGGTGGGTGGGTGGGTGGGTGGGTGGATGGATGTGATGGATGTGATGGATGGAAAGAGGATGGATGGAAAGAGGATGGATGGAAAGACGATGGATTGATGGATAGATGGATGGATGGATGGATGGATGGATGGATGGATGGATGGATGGATGGATTGATGGATAAATAGAGTCATAGATAGAGAGTAAGGCTTCCTACTAATCATTGAAACATATTTTAAATAAAAACACAGGATAAAAATAAGTGGACATAAATGCGAAAACTGAATTAAAATGGGCAAATAAATCATGATCACATGATGGAAAATGCTTCTATGGTCTAATTCATATCTTTACTACTATATAACTTTATACCAATGAACAATATTTTCACTCGTAATAATACTTAAACTATTTCTGGTCTTACCCACTGCTTAATATATTCAATTTCATTTCCAATATTACTGCTATGAATAACACTAAAAGTCCCAGAATGGTGGGCAGCAGGAACTTCTTTGGCACAAGGGAATACCTCTGCTCGCTGGCTGGTTTTTCATCAACTACCATCGCCTCTTGATTTTCCTCTACTGACTCTGATGGACGGTTTTCGGTGCGATCATTCTCCGAGAAATCATCATCGGTAACAGCAAGAGAGGTACGGGATGCATCCAAAGGTGGTTCAGGTGGAAATTCAGTCGTTTCAAACTTTTTAAGGTGGTCAATGCTCATATCATGATGCTCTGTTCTCTCGTCTGCTACATTCGAGACAAAAGCGACAGAATTTCGATTATTTTGATCAGCAGTCGTGAAATTTTGCGATGCTCTGTCATCCATGGCGAAAGAATTGCGACTTTGCTGTGCACTTGTCTTTCGAGATGAGATCATTCGAATGCTTGGTGTCCTAAAGAGTAAAACAAAGCTGCTAAACATGGCTGCAAAAAGTTTATCTAACATTGAACTTACTACTACCCTAAATCTAGAATCAGAGAGTACTTGAATTCACATGGCATGCATTGATAGTCTTAAAGGTTTCAGAAGAAAAAAAAGCTTCAACATAACACTTTTATATGATATGCCTTTCTCAAAGGAGAAGAAACTCAGATTTTCTAATCGTATGGCTCTGTAATCTTTGCAACTATTTTCTGAAAGAAAGCGACGGGATAAGTTGCAGTTCGATCGATGTTTGAACAGATTAGATTGGATTACAATTCAAAATCCTAGCTGAAACAAGATAGCTTTAGATAAATACAAAAATAAGGGATTGGCAGCCGTTTTTTTGTCACAATTATGTGGCTTTTAATCCCCCATCGACAAGCTTTCAATTGTTCAAGCGTCTGAAAAATCTATCATGATCGATGGCACGAAAAGGCGGTGAAAACACGAATTCCTCTATTCATTACGAGGTCTACTTTCTGGTCGACGGGTGTGAAAACCTACAACGATTTACTAATTCGATATAGTCAACCTGACAACTTCTTGACACTTGAAAGACTTCTAACAAACATTCCAACATCTAAGTAACGATTTTTATTACGCTTATATCTAAGTTTGTAATCGCTTTTCATTTTGAGGGGACACATATAAATAGCAATGTACGTAACATTGAAAAGTAGGCCTAAATACATATAGTAGTCTTGATACTATTGTGGTTATGACTATTTATCATATTCAGGCAAGCCATTTGTAAACTGCCTAGTTATAGAAAGATTCACATGTGAATGTTTAGTATCTTCACAAATAAGAAGTTAAAAAAAATTTTCCATGCATTCTTCCTAGCATCCGAAGGAAGATTTGGGAAGATCTTCCAGCCTCTCGAGTGATTTATGCCCACTTCGTTACTTTTTAGTGAGTCAAGTTGGGGAACAGCCTTGGTGGCCTATCCCAAGCTCCAACAGAGGAAGAAAGTGAAATGCTGAGAGGAGAGAGATATGAAGTCATTGAGCCATTCTCGACCGGGCAGGAATATTGAAGCATCAGAAATCTTATCAGATCACAGATAAAAATCAAACATGAGGCTTTGATTTTGATAAACAGCGATTTTGATAAAATAAGTAAAAGTAAAAGAGACTATGGGGAAATAGCGAGCAATCTAGAGAGAATTGTGGAAAGTAAAGGAGAAGTGAAAATGGCATAGAAAAGAATTATACCTTGAAAATGATGGCTGCAAGCGGTCAATCCTTTCACTCTCAGAATTGATTTGCGCCTCCGTCTTGCCACTGTGAGTAAAAAAAATACGCAAACGAATTCAGCGAAAAAAATGCATTAGTTAACTTGAACTAAAATCACAGAGAAAAGAAGAATTTCTTTGTACTGAAGATGACTTCGTCCAACAATCGTAAAAGTATGGGATGCTGAAATATGGCTGAAACAGGACTATAGACTCTGAAGATTTATTCATCCGCAATCAGCATCTGTAAACATTTCCTCCACTTCTTTAGATCATTCACTCCTACATGATTCGAAGTATAAACAAATTTATTATTAATTCAGAAAAACTCGACTGCCATTACCTGTAAGAGTATTTCTTCCTTTTGAAAAGGTTTTGTGGTGATAATGCTGACCTTTTAGGGTAATGGAACTTTGTTGTGTCTCCACTGAAACAAGAATATGGATATCAAAAATTGTGAATGAGATCGTCCAGCTCTTGATTATATCCAAGGCCGTGGCTACAGGGGGTGTATGGGGGTGTCACACCCTCCTGTGCATATATTCATCGGCATATTTTAGGAACATCATGTCAGTAGAATTTATCAACTCCCATTCTGTCGGAAAAAAGTTTTCTCTTGCTAATTCTGAATATGCGCCGAAGAATTCATCCCAAATTTGCCAATTAATGGTGAGATTTACCGATCAAAGCGTTGAAAATAGCGTTTAAATCCGACAATTTTGCGACTCTCGCATCCCTGCAATTCCACCCTACCTGACCTTAAAATGCAATAATGATAGCTATCAACCACGCCTTTTTTGTCGGCTCCATGCGCTCAATGCATATAACCGTCATATGCAATTCGTGTGCAATTCGGGTGCAATCTTTATTCGATATGCATGCCATTGGCATGTGACTCCCCAATAAATTTTCTGCAATTCTGATGCCATCTCCATACAATATATATGCAGTTCTTATGCAGTTCGTACGTCATTTCCCTATAGTCTAAAATTCTAAGACTTTTTGGCACATTTGATCAAAAGATTGAATGGAGCAACGCTTTATAGCTTTCAAAGCAGGAATCAATCGAAGTCTGAAATTCATTATCAAGCATACTCGTAAAAATGCTTATCCAAAATACCTGTAAAAAGCCATTTGCTCAACAGTACACTTCCACATATGCTTGCAAGCTTGAGTGTCGTTCACTTTGAAAGAGTAGTTGGTCTTTTTCTGCAAAATATTTGCGAAACATTGCTCGTGAGGCGATGCAAATTATAATTTTTTTCAATTCAACTTAATTTATCGGTGCTGACAAATCTAGTACTGTATTAAAGTATTAGCGAGAGCTTTTCTCCATTCAAATAAAAATTCATAAAAATTACGACATCGCAGCTTTTCCTCTATCGTTCAGTAAACAACTCTTTAAGCTTTGAACTGTGACCAAAGAGGTTCAATTTTCAGTATAACTACTCAGCGCGAACATTTTTGGAGAATCAAGAGAGAGTCATCTACGTTTCCATGAACATTAGCAAAAAAATGAAAATCAAAAATCAGTTGAAAGGTAATTACACTGATACAAACCTTCTCTTTCAGGATTTGGATAAAAAACGATCTGTTCTCATATGTAACTTTGCTAATATCGGCCCTGAAAAAATGAAAGTCGATCGTAAGACAGAAAAATGTCATTAAACTTACATATACACACTTCAAAATGATGCCTCAAGACGGAAATGATTGATTCTTGCGGCTGGAAGGTCAGAGGATGGATTTTCTGGATTCTCTGCCAACACATGATGGAAATGACCACTAAAGAGAGAGAGAGGCGGGAGAAGGGAGTGTACGGGACTGCCAAGCAGTGTTTGCCTCCGGAAAAGCGGACCCGTAAGATTTTTCGAACAGAAAAAGGCTCTATAAAAATCAGAAACTGCAAAAACAAGACAGATAAAAGATACGGCTGAGTGAATGCGGGCATATTTGTTAACTTGCTTCGAATACAACGAGCCGTTAGGGCAAATGATAAATCTGACCAAAGAAAAATCTACTATCTGATAGAGAAGGACAGACGACTTTGCAATTTTAGTCTCTATATACCAATGGGGAGGGCACATGACAAATAGTCCCTGAGGCATCTCGTCGCAACGGCTACAGTCAGAGATTCTGCCTGCATATAACGAAAGAAAGCCTCCACATTGGCACTTGTAAGATGATTGGAAGAATGGAAATGAGGGAAAAAGAGAGAAGATGCAAATTTGATTTCGACAGAGCAAGTAGCCTTCCCGGGGACAATGCAGAAACCTCCACGTTGGTGTCGGCTCGTAACAGATTCTGCAACCACTTTCCCTCAAAGTACATTTTAAGGAAAGACCCGATGAAGCATAATCAATGGGACAATGCAGAAACCTCCATGTTGGTGTCCCTGGATATCGACCGCCAAAAGTGATCTCGACTCATTTTTGTCGGCCCGTAACCGATTCTGCAACCACTTTCCCTCAAATCACATTTTAGGGAAAGACTCGATGAAAACAAGTAGCTTTCCCAAATATATTTGATAATGACTTGCTTACAGTCGGAGATGATTTTCATCCTTTGGATTAGAATAAAAGAAAATCAAAATCAAAATGAAAGGAAGGAAATACTTCTATCTACGATGAGATGATGATTTACGTGAACATACCAAGGAAAACCAGAGACTCGCTTGGCATCGCGAATCACTTGAATGCCATTTGGAGTGAGGCCCAAATACAACTGGGCATCATCTTGATCCTGTTCGAATCAATCGAATCATGGTTAATCAAAATCGGTCAAAGTCAATCATGATTTTCTGACATTCTGACAAATGAAAAGGTTATCTGCAGGTCATTACAAGTAATTATCAATAAAAAGTTCAAAACATTGTTATGAATGAGAAATATATGTGGCCATCAAATCAAGCAAGAGAGAAATTACAAGCTAGACCAGGGGTGGGCAAACTTTTCAGCGCAAGGGCCGGAGTCACAAATTTTAAGTTTTAGAGGACCGCACAGCAAGTTGCCAAGGCTGTTTCAAAGTTAGATTGTCCCGCAATAAAAAAGGAAAAATATGCTTAAATCTTTTGAAAACATAATCAATTCTCAGTATGGTGAAACTTTGCATGTTTATAAAGAGTTTATACGGTATCAAGCGATTAGAAAACGAGAATAACGGGAGAGTTTTTGCTTGATACAAGTTCTTGGCGGGCCACAAAAAAGCATGCGACGGGCCGTAGTTTGCCCATCCCTGAGCTAGACAGTGCCTCACTTCCTGTCTTAAGCCTGGATGAATTGGAAGGGTTGAGGGCAAGAAGAGTACAGGTCCGTAAAAATTCACGTCAAAATGAAGTAATGTTCTGAAAAGTGCTTGTGCGAGAGGCGACTTGGAAGAAACTGGCCGAGGTAGAAGAATGCCAGAGAAAGGACGTAGTGAGCGGGAAGCTCCAAGACTGGTGACGAATCCATCCTAGTGAGTAAAAGCTCGGAGATGTGACCACCGTGGAATATCAAACAAGAAGCCTCAATCTAAGTTACGAGAAGCTGATGCATCAAAAAATGCCTCACTCGACACGGGTGTGGATCCACGCCATACAGGTCCATTTCTTGTGACAATTCCAAGAAATTTTCCTCCGCTTGGAAGGGTTTCAGTCCACTACAAAAAAGAAAAACAGAAATTTTCTAACGACAGTGGAAAGTACGGCAAAGATTAAACTGAAGAGAAAAGTCAGATGACTTTTCCTATCATCACAAGTGCGGGAATGGATTAGGCAATTGCTCTTATTCATTTAGCGGATCTTCATCAGGACTGAATTGGCATTAATACCCTCGTTCAAATCCATTAGTCTGACAAGGCATAAATCATCATCATCATCATCATCATCATCATCGTCATCATCATCATCATCATCGTCATCATCATCATCATCATCATCATCATCAAAATCATAAATCATCATCATCATCATCATCATCATCATCATCATCATCATCATCATCATCATCATCATCAAAATCATAAATCATCAGTTAGGTACACCCTAACACTTGACCGTCTCTCTCACAGAAGTCCCCCATCCAAACCTGGGTCTCATATACAGAAACAACCATGTCACTTCTAAGCTGAGTAGCTTATTGGAGAGCCGTCCTACTAGGTTGAATGTTCCAAACTGACCCCCTTCCAAAAATATTGATGCCTATCAGTCCCAACAACTGATTGCAAGATGCAAGACGCATAAATCAAATGGTTTTGTCATAGTATCATGGTTTTAGCAGGGTCAAATGCTTCCACTCTTCTGTGAAATATCAAAGTTTGAAGTTCTACGCAATGAAACCTTTCTTAGAAATAGCTTTTTGCTCCTTCAAACTTTTCCCATTCATCAACCAATGACATTGTTTAGAAGTTACAAAACATCAATTCAACAAATGACAGTAGCAATTTGATGAATTGCGAAGACAATGTACAGGTTTAGCAAGTGATGGACAAATTTTTCAACCTTAGTGGAATTGAAATTTTAACTGAGGTAAATAGGAGGCAGCTTGCATGCTCATAATGTTTTATGCAATTTATGAATTACCTGAATGATCTGTGAATTTCTGCAATTTTATCCTCCAGTTTTTCAGTCTAAAGCAAATGAATTAACCAAATTATCAAAGAAAAACAGCTATACCATGATCTCTAAACTATTGGATCAATCATTTAATCAATAATCAACCATCAATCAATTAATCAATTTGTTGACCAAATATTAATCAATGAATCAATTGATCAACTGATCAATCAATCAATCAATCAGTATGTCTGCATACAAACCACCCAATTGATCATTTGATTACTCATTAAATAAAACAAAAAATAATAGAATCACTTGCTCCATCTAGCAATAATTGAATCAACCAAGAGACCATTAAATCAATCAATCAATCAATCAATCAATTTATTAATCAATCAATTAATCATCATTCCATCTACCTATCAATAAACCACTTACTGATTCAATTGGTTGTTTAATCATTTAAGTAAACAACCAATTAATCAAGTAACAATAGATAAATGAATCATTAGCTCAAATAACTGTCCTATCATTCAATCACAGAATCATTCAATAAATCAGAGACATGACATGACTTTGGAGAGAACCTGTCTTGGTAGAAGCTTGATGCTGCTGAGGTAATTTCCTCCATGCTCAATGTCATCATAATCACCAGCTTCGGCTTAAATTTGGAGAAACAAAATAGAAGGAAATGGGAAAGCAGAAAGTCAAATAATTCAGTGAGTGAAATTTTCCAAAACTTTTTAACATGGCACTAATGCATTGACTGCTGGCTTCAAAAAGAACAACTTCGATCATTACAGAAATGGAGAGATACCCATCACATTAATCAGTTGCCATTGAAATAGCTGCATACAGTAAAATAATTACTTCAACTTATATATATTAACAAAATTCTACTTTCTTTTTAACTGAACTGATAAGTCATTTGAAATGCTTGCAGTCTAAAAATTGAATCTACAACCTTTGAATTTGGATTAAACATACATAGTAGTTCTTTGCAAGAATATTTGACATAAATCTAATGTGGTGTAAATAAGATAAATACCTTGCACTACGAGGGCAGCTAATTCTGTGATTTCATTGAAAGGACAGAGCAATCTACGGAAGAACAGGTGCATGCATTGTTAGATGAAAAGTAGGCCAAAGTAAAAACAGTCACGAAAAAGATTAGGGCCAGAGAGAAGCTCATGGGAACGGACAAAAGCTTAAATGTATTCAAGGGAGCTCATTTTTGCAGACATTTCAAGACATGAATGCACTCTTCAACAAAAATTACTTGACTATAACAAGAATGTGTTGTATTTCTAGAGCAGATTTTAAATATTTGGTACAGCTACGGAGACCTTGAAACTAATTGGCAAAACAGCTGCATTGTAATGTTTCCACCTTACCACAACATTTACCAAAATGGTCTTCACAGATGAGAATAATTTAAAAAATGCATTTTAGAATTCCTTCAGCACAAACTATTTCTGTTTATGGGGCTGTGGCTTGGTCAATGGAGCATCTACAAATGCTTTTTTCAAGTAACCTCTTAAAACATTAATGAACTCAATTGTTGGTCCATTTGTCCACTCAATGCTTTGTACTTCTTAAGACAGTTTATTCACTTATTCATTCATCATTAGGAATAAAGAACCATTACCTGCCATGTAGAATGTCTCTTTTTAGTTGCAGAAAAAGCTGGTATCTGTGAGAGAACAGTTGAAATTTTTTCAGCAATATGACCATAAAAATTGAAAAAAATAGGGCAGAAAATTTTTTGAGGCACCGCTATGGGGTGTGGTTGCTGTCTGGGTACAAAGTTTATAAATAGACAATACTTTTGCAAACAGAAATAGATCCTGAGAATGATTATTTCTCATTTGATGTACCTTACCTGGTGATCTCTTCGTGAAGTTTTGATGGGTTTGTTGGATAGAACCGTACACGAAAGAAAAACATATAAGGCTGTCTTGTATCTACAAAAAATGTTGAATGTCAAAAAAGTCAAAACTTATTCAAAAATCCTTTTCAACTTCTCTGTGCTTTGAAAAATCAACTGGAAAAATAGCGAAAAATGAACTTCACCCTGTTTAAAAGAACCTTGATAGTAAGTCATTATAGAAGTTTTGCAAGATCTTTGAAAGAAACCTTCTAAAAAAATATTCACAGGAAAACAAACTATTCAAAACTTATCTTAAACAGGAGAATGATTCATTCACTAAAATTTTAAAGAATTTGAGGATCACATTTAAGGAGATGGTGCTTTGAAAGCAACTTACTTTTCAATTGTTTTGATAACTCTCGATTCAACTCTAGCCAATGCTAAAGATATTTAAAAAAAAAACTATCAAGACATAGAAATATGAGTGAAAAGGCATAAGAATATCAAAAAATATTGGGGAAGTTGCATAGCTTAAAACAAAGTTCCCAAGGTCAATCTAAAAACATGCCAAACTTAAAGAAACATTGAACCGCGAGAGAACAAACCAATGGACAGAAAACATGCATGTTACACAAACGTGATACAGATTAAAGAGCTGTGCCATATGAGCTGCTCTAATAACATTGTTGCATGCCTGTGCATGTCAAATACAAGATAGAGGAATAACATTGGTGCTTTTATGGTGTTCACTTAAATGTGAGAAAAACCAAGCAGTTTTTTATATCATGATAAAATTTCTACAGATAAGTATTCTACAGATGATAATTTATAATGTTGTGATTAATTTAATATTATTAATTATCATTGTAATTTCATACAGCCTAAGTAAAGCACTTCCCCCTAACTTTATTCCAGATACCTATTTATTGACGGGTAGACAAAGATGTAGAGACAGAGTGGACAGATAGGATTATAGGCAACACCGATTACAGCAGAAAGGATATGCAAAGCATTGCAGAAGATCACAACAGATGGAGATTATGGATGAATGGGTTCAATTGCTAATCTTTTATATTGCAGCAGCAATAAAAAGCTTTCTACAACATCAATCATTTAGGCAATCTTTTATCTGTCTATCTAGATCTGGCATTCAGAAACTTTCACAAGCAAGGGGCCCAACACAAGACCTTTAGCACATTAGCCATTTACCTTCACCTAAATGCCAACAACCATTAGCAGGGACCCAGTTGCATGCAACAAATTCCTTAAGGACAAGGTTACCCCAGCTGATTTGTACAATCAGATGTAAAGTGATTTGCAGAAACTGGCTTAAAATAGAAGAAAAGCATTTATTCGCAGGAAGATATTCCGTATGATCAGATTGTGCTTTTCCATACAATATTGAATTTGAGTACATCAACAATTAATTCCCAAGAAAATATTTAGTGTGACAGAAACGTCTTTCTTTTCTCTCTTCAGCATTGTAGCTTAAAATGAATTGTTTGACAAAATAGATCTTTCAAAATGTTTGAACTTGGTAACTTACTCTCTGCTTGTTATTATCAACATATCTCAGTCCAAAATAGTCCCTCTCAATAAGATCCATTTCTTTGCATATAAACATGAAAACATCTTCTCCTTTGGCATCTTTCTGCATGCAAAATATTATTCAATATCTATCAATATATTCTCAGTCTGTATGGATTAATACTTCATATTAACATATCATATTCATAGCCAATGAATTGTTATCAAGCTGAAAGAATAAGCCTTTAGAATTAAACAATAATCTTTTCAAACAGGAATAGTTAGCGATTTATACTCTATAATACCAAGTGTAGTTTCCAGAAGGGGAGCATATGATATTTGTTTTCACAGAAGAAATACAATCTTCAGCACATCTGTATGATTTGGTGATAATATTGTGAAATTGCAAAAAGTGATTTTGAAATTCTAATGGAAAAATCTAAAGCTAGCTTAAGTGCTGAGAAAGCAATAGAGGAAACAGTTTTGCCAATTTTTTCTTGCAAATACTTGCAGCATTGGTTTAAAAATATTCCTGGTGAATTGATCATTGAAACCAAAATTACATTGGGAAGGGAAAAGTCTAAAAATGCGACTCTTGATTTACCAGACTGATTACTTGATAGCAAAAATTTTAAACAATAAAAGAAAACTGAACTTTGATCTTTCACATGGTTGTTTCAAAGCAGTTGATTGGCGAGGAAATGAAAAATCATAACTTTCAGGTGTTTCTTCATACACTTGTTTGATTGTTTTATTAATACAAGAAAATATGGAAAAAACAAAACAATACGAAAACGAATAATACTTAGTGAAAGGATTTCTATGGCAGGATAACAAGCTGCTGGCATCAAAGCTTGATGGGGAGGAAAATACAGATACACATCTAATAAGAAGTGCTGACGAACTGAAAAATTCTCTCTGGACTTAAGAATGCCAATCATTCTAATGATTTTAAAAATCACATAAATGCTATAGTTATAGATTCACGACATCGGTCGTTAATTCGATAATACCTTCAGAATGCCTATGACAATTGCATAAACCAGCTACCATCATTCTTTCTACATTAAACAACAAGCTCTCTTTGGAAGCAGTAAAGCCCGCTTCTTCATTCATTGAAATCAGGATTTCAAAAATAATAGTGCTTGCTAAGTCAATATGATTTTGCACTTGCGACTGCTGCAAGAGCGAGATAATTACTGTTTGGTAGGCTAACTTCACCTTGAAATCACACGACAGTTCTGAGTCATCCAGCAGGCGTATTTTGCAGCAATACTCTGCATCTAAATCTCTCGATCTGCTTCCCCTCATATTCAAATAAATTTTGCTAACTCTGCATCTGTATGAACGAAGTTTTAAGTTAGCTGCATCCACGATAAGCCCATCTCCTCTTATCTTAGCATATATCGCATGGAATAGGGAACAGATGCCTCGACCAACTCCACTATTGCTGTGCACGGGTCAAGCTTGTGATCCGCGGGTAATCTGCGCTAGCCTCGCACTTCCTTCTACTCCAATGTGTGCAATTAGCATCGATATCCATCCGCACTTCTTGATAAGACCTCTCTTTTTCCTTAACATATGCTGCATTAAAACTAACAAAATATGGAGCACACAAATTGTTGTTATGATGCTGCATAAGAATGCAAGGTGGTAGATGAGTTTTACTCATTGCCCGAGGCAGTACCACCACCCTGCCTTTTGTTGCCTTCAGTGACTATGTCACTTTCAGCTCTAGGGTAGAGATGCCATCGCTTGTGATTGGTTTGTCATTGTGAACAGGGACTGCGGGAGACTGATTTGCCAGTCTGTTCCCTGGCTTTACCTGGGGGTACCGTTGGAAAGGGTGTACTGCAGGCCCTGACGCCAGATAGTACAGAGGCCCAAACCCATTGGTAGCGCTTTGGGAGGCTGCCTCATCAGCTGGTATATAATCCCGGGCTGCCTTTTATGCCAGTTCGCAACTGGAGCCACTCTTAGCTCGCAGCTCCAGGGGGCCTTCTGAGGCCACAGGATAGCTAACGGAACTCTCAAGGGCTTTCAGATTACCGCTGTCACTGTCATTTTGACTGTCCCAACCATACCATACTATCAACTTCTACCATGAATCATCACAATACTAACAATATTTCCACCGCAGCAACTAACGTGGCACCTAAACTCTTGTCCATCTCATTCTGCAACATCCATTGACTATTTTCCAACGTCAATCCAGTACACCATCATCTCCAATTCATAAACCCCTACGCTCTCTTCCTCACCGAAACAAGAATCAAACCTCTCAATCCCAATGACAACACCATTCTCTCTCCTCATCTCAAATGCCCATGTTATGAGCTATTTTCCTCTTTCTTCCCTAATGGTGGGGTTTGTGCCTTTATTCGCTCCGATGTGCAGACTTTACACCTCGAACAGTTCGATCTTTCTAATCCAGGCTTTCAACTCTTCTGGTTGAAATTTCCCTTCCTCATACCACAAAATATATTTGCACTCTATGCCAATCTCCTAACTCAAAAACCATGAACTTCTTTTCGACCACCTTTCTTAATCAATCGAAACCGTCACTTTACAATCTCCACGCTCTGAAATCATTGTTCTTGGTGATTTCAACGTCCACAACTCCGACTGGCTCTCCTATTCCTCCAATGTCACCAACCCTGCTGGTCGGGAAGCTGAGGCCTTTGCCATTGTCAATGACTTGACACAGGTAATTTCAGAGCCGACACGCGTTCCTGGTTGTGTAGGAGACAAAGAAAATACTCTCGATCTTTTCCTCACATCTAATTCTAGCATTTACTCTCCTCCCACCGTTAGCTCTCCTCTTGGTATCTCTGATCACTGTCTCATAACCTTAATGTATGACTTCCGCCCTCACCTGGACAGGCCCTTTGCTCCGCAAAGAGTCTTTCACTATAACAAGGCTGACTGGGACTCCAATCGCACTTGTTACTCTTCCTACCCTTGGTCTTCAGGCTTTTCAAATGATCCTTCCTCTTTTGCTTCCCTCATCACCGAAGCAATACTTCTTGGCATGGATCTTCTTATTCCCTCTTCTTACAAGCCTGGTAAAAAAGATCCCCTAAGTGGTTCAATTCACAGTGCGCCAAAGCTGTGAATAACAAAAACCACTACTTCAAGGAATGGAAGCGACTTCAAACCCAACATTCAAGAGCTTCTTTCACCCACGCACACAAAATTTGCTCCCAAACCATAAAAAAGGCCAAGTCATCTTTTGTCCAACGCATCAACAACAAATCGTTTCCCGCCAGGCTGGCTCTCGCTCCTTTTGGTCTATGGCCAAAGTTGTTTCCGAAAACTTTTGCCAATCATCTTTCCCTCCACTAAAAAACAACTCTGACTCTTCTTCTACCACTCCTTCATCCAAGGCCAATCTTTTTGCATTAGTCTTTGCCTCCAACTCCAACCTGGACGACCAAGGGGTCCAACCACATCACTTCCCCCCTTCAAAATTCACTATGTCACCAATTAAGTTCTCCACACGAAAAATCCGTGAAACCCTTCTCCAGCTTGACACATCCAAATCCAAAGGCCCTGATGGTATTCAAGCAATAGTTCTCAAAACCTGTGCTCCTGAACTTGCCCCTATTCTGAACAAACTATTCCAGTTTTCCTACACTCTTGGCATATTTCCCAGCTCTTGGAATTAAGCCCACGTCTTTCCTATCCCAAAAGAGGCGATAAGTCTAATCCACTCAACTATCGTCCCATTGCAATAACTTCACTCATCTCTAAAACAATGGAGACCATCATCACGAAACAATTTCTTACCTTCCTAGAAACAAGCAATCTTCTCTATGATCACCAGTATGGCTTTCGAAAAGCCAGGTCTACTGGCGATCTTCTTGCTTATGTTGTCCATGCCTGGTCCTCTGCTCTAGAATCCTGTGGTGAGAGCAGAGTAATCTCTCTCAATATCTCCAAGGCCTTTGATCGCATCTGGCAAAAAGGTCCTCTCGCTAAACTACCGATGTTTGGTCTCCATCACACTCTCATTAATTGGATTAGTAGTTTCCTCTCTGATAGGTCAATTGCAGTCGGAGTGGGTGGCTTCCTCTCCAATCTGCACTCAATCAATGCTGGTGTACCCCAGGGCTCTGTCATCTCCTCTGTACTCTTCATCCTCTTCCTCAATGACCTGCTCACCTCTACGTCTTCTAGCATTCATTCCTTTACTGATGATACCCTCCTAAGTTCTTCATTTTCGTTCAATCCAAATGACCATGCTTCCACCGATATCCAACTCCACAGAAACACTTCAGCCTCTCTTCTCTCCAATGATCTGACAGTTATTGAGAAGTGGGGCAAAGGCAACCTAGTTTCGTTCAACCAGAGCAAGACGAAACAGGCTGTCATTTCACGCAAACGTAATCAAAACTTTCCTCCTGTCCTCATGACACTTCAGCTTCCTTCACACAACTTCGTCTTTCTCTTTCATCTAATGTCACTTGGAAAACTCACATCCATTCCCTTGCTAAACATGCATTTCAAAAGCTCGGTTTCCTCGCCAGAGCCCGCGGGTTTTTCTCATCTTCTCACCTTCTATCTATATACAAGTCCCAAATCCGTCCTTCCTTAGAGTACTGCCCCCACGTCTGGAGTGGTGCTCCAAAATCTACTCTCTGTCTTCTCGACAAAGTCCAGTCCAAAGCCATTCGTCTCATCAACAATCCTAACCTCGCCAAATCTCTCCAACCTCTTTCCCATCGTTGATTAGTTGGGGATCTTTCCATCTTTTAAAGATACTTTAACGGACAATGTTCTCAGGAGATCAGGGATATTATTCCAGTTCCTCTGAGGCGTGTCAGAACCACCAGAAGCTCAACTCATTCACTCCCTTTCAAAATTTCACTGCTTAATCCACGGACTCTGTCCCGCAAATTATAATTCATTCCTAGAACATGCAACTTATGGAACGTCTTTCCTTCCTCTTGCTTGCCTGACTCTTACAATTTACCAAATCCAAGATCAATAAACTTGATCTGATCCCTCTCTCCTCTTAGCCTTTCGCTTTCTTCTTCCTTCCCTTGTTGAGGCATTGTATAGGCCACCATGGCCTTTCCCCAACATAACTCACTAAAGAATAAAAAAAAGGCTCATCATTACAGATTTTTTTGCACTCCTATTGACATGATAAAATGGAGTAATAAACAACTTAAATATTTTCAATAATTTTCCTAAAGATGACGCCAGTTTTACTTCAGGCAATGATATCTGTGAAATCAATACTTCTGCAACAACCCAGGCAAGAATAACAAGATACATAAGCATAAATGATAAAGATTCACACAATGGAAAACTTTGGATCAATTTCCTAACTTAGGATAACTGCTTCATTTTCAATCATTCTCTCCTAAATAGTCTTGAACATTCTTTACTCTTGCAGAATCATTAATAATGCATGAAACCTACCTGCTTACATTGCAGTCTATTAATCCACAAAAACCTTTAGTATTTTAAATCCTTTGTCGTCATTGTTACGTGAGAGGCCTAATAAATGGGGGGGATTTAGTGGACAAAGCGATTTATAGCAGATAATAGTCAGTAGTTTAACGCAAAACCCAAGATTAACTTTTACTTAGAATGGGAAGCTTTCCATAATTCCAGGTATGTAGGAATCAAAGGTGTGATAATAAAGCATAGCCCATCAGCGTAGCTGCTCTGGGTCATAAAATCTACTTTCAGATGTTAGATTGAAAGCATAAAAAAGCAACCTTTTGACAAGTCTTGGTCTTGTAAGCAACCTCATTAGCTGAAAAGACCTAGGCTGATCAAATTTCTTGTAACTGCTATCAGAAACTTCAAAACATATCCAAAGTTGTGTAAAATCTGTTTAAAATGCACACTGGTAGGAAAAATGAATGCAAGGAGATAATTACTCAAATTAAACCACAGGATGACTTGATTGTAGAAATTAATCCATACATTTCTAAATATTCTATTCAACTATCTTTAACAAATCAACAAATGCAAAATGTGTTTCACTTTTGAGATGCAAACTTGATCATCATGTCAAATTTTTTTTCTGTCCAAAATATGACAAAACTCCCCAAAAAGGTAAATTGCTCCTTAAATTGCTTCTTATGCTGACCTCTTAGTTGAAGCATGAGATTTAATCCAGTTCTTCATGATGCTTTTCCATCATCCCATTAATAATTTGACTGCTATTACAAATGTATTAATCCCAATCAGTGGAACTGAAAAAAATGAAGAATAAAATGAATAACCCAGCAAGCAAGATTTATGACAAAGTAAAGAATGAAAAAGACTTAGCATGCCTCATGTCAACTGGTGCTTGCACAAAGGACAGCTTGCTTCAATATTAAAGGTGTGGCAAGTCAGATGCTCTGTTGACAGAGTAGTGGCCCAGGAATCTCAGGGTCCCGAGTTCATTGCAAGTCATGTTAAGAACAGGGTATAAGTAGCAAATTATATTTGATTTGGCCAGTGCAATGACTCATCTGGGAGCTGGTGGTAGGTGTGGCACTCCACCTCACAAAAAAGGTATAAAAAGAGGATAGACTATCTTGCTGTTTGCTAACAACTACATTACTGGCAACAACTGAGTCACTCGATTAGTTACCTCCTCAGGACCCGTTTCAAATGATTCCGACTTCTAAATTGCTATCAAAAACGTTCTTTTTACTAATGACATGGTTTTGCATGCAAAGCTAAACCTTTTCATTAAGGTTGTGGCAAGTAAACAAAAGTACAAGCTCGTGCAGAAGATGTGGTTGAAGCATTGCAATTATTGGCTAAATAGCACTCCAAAATTAATCTAAAAGGGGAACTTGGGGCACTGAGATAACAATACAGAGCAAACATTGAAGCATCCACGGTGATGAAAGATGAATGACACATACTTCTCATAACTGTTCTCACAGATCTAACAAGATTGAGAAATTGCTGTTTGATTCCAGGTTCTTCTCCAAAACCAGCTACTTGATTTGAACCCCATCCAACTGTATAGAACAAAAGAAATACATAGTTAAATGCCATTGTATTAATTCATTTTACCACATTACCCAAATTACATCAGCAAGATACAATCATCTGTCCTTGTTGTTACATCTGCCGGATAAAGGCTGCTGTATCTAGGTTCTTTGGTTCACTTCAGCTTTGAAAAGCTAATATCAAACATCCTATCTAATACGTTCTTTTGTTCTGTAAGTATTTCACCGCAGACAAATATAGAGTAAAAAAAATAGAGATTTAAATTCATTTCGAAGTACAAACTTAATAGTTAAGAAACGAAATTTCTGAAAATTACCTTGAAACTTCAGGATGATAAGTAAAGGAGATCTAACTTACTTTTGGAAAGAAATCTCTCCTCGTTAAGAACTGCCATTGCATTGACAACAAGGAGCACAGCCTCAAGCAAACTATAAATGCCGAACGCCATGTTTATTACACGAATAGATTATGGAAACGAGGCAACATTGAAATCGCAAAGGCCAGGCGTGGCCAAACAGCGGCTTGCGAGCCCCGCGCGGCTTTCTGACCTTCTTATGGCTCGTGACAATATGCTGCCTGCTGGACTACAGACTTGGATGAAAGTGTACAGTGTTTTGTGTGTTTTATGCCTCCCTTTGGCTTTTATCCTATCAAGGTTGGGTCACCAGTGCCAATGATTGTTCATCTGATATTTCTTGCATATTGGGGCTTTGTATAGGCCACCATGGCATTTCCTCAACATAACCCACTAAAAAAAAAAAAATATTCTAGCATGGGGGCTGCCTTGTTCTAAAGCACCATCCTAGATGTGAGCTTCAAGCAATTCATGAAATCTCCCAGCAACTTTGCTTTGCATAAAGAGAACCGTTACTTGCGGAAGCTGGCAAGAAGCCAGTTCATTGGTAAGGTATGATATCAAGAACATACTTTGGGATCCTTATTGTAAAAAAAAAACTGGAAAAAGTTAACAAGGTGACAATCTTTGTCCTAGAATTATGCAACACAGAAAATTAGAGAGCTGGAGAACATGAGGTACGCGATACTGAGAAATCAGACAAAACAACAGACAGGCTCTAAAATAAACAAATGTTCAGATACAAAAGGGAAACAATCATGACAAATTAGTTTGCCTCCATTTTGAAAGCAATTGCTCAATTTTATTCATATTTGGTTCAAAGTCCTCTAATGTGTTACTCTGAAGTTCGTGAACAATTTCATGCTTATAACTGTCTCTTGCTTCTTCCAAAATTGTCTGGAATATCTCGCATTCAACATTTTCAGTTATTTTCTTCTGGCTATAGCCCCTGCAACGAATTCAATAAATATTTGATCATATGGTCCAAACGGGTGGAAAGGAGTAAATTTACAAAAGAGACTTGCATATGCAATTGTGAAGAGACTTATTTGAGGTTGCTTGACTGGGAAAAGAATGGAACCCAACTCCATTCCTGGTTGAAATCCGCAGGGCCATTTCAAACTTGCTTAGAAATTGTCTTTTATTCAATAAACGCTAAAAACAGCTTGAGTATTAAATATTACTTTAATAATATAGCTTAAGTAATTAACATGCTGGAGAACACTAGACAAGACGAGAATTTATTTGCTGCTTAATTACATTATGTCATTGGGTTAAGGCGTTTCCACCTGCAAGACGGTTTAGTTGAGTATGGTTTGGTTGGATATGTTCATGAAGGTCTTGAGGTGCATGTGTACTCTAGGGTGGCATCAATCGTCACCTTAAGGAAGATTTAAAACAGAGTTATCCTTCTCCTAGCTGAGCTGCTATCCAGAGCTACGTGGAGCCCCAGCTACCCCCTTCATTCACCAGAGCCTACTTTGGCGGGACAGTGCTCCAACCACGTCTTTGCTTCTAAAAGGTGATATTGGGGACCTAGGTAGAGTTCGTCTGCCAAGGGATACCCTATTAGGTTACTAAGACTAGTTGGCCTGTTCCCCAAAAGCATAGCCTGAACCCCTCATTGCCCAGTCACTGTAACGAGGACCCAGTAGGTTGGACTTTGGTGATTGAATGGGCTGGAATGGACTAGAATGCTCTAAAAGATGCAGCCTTAGCCCACCATCATGTCACCAAAAACACTCAGCAGCTACCCACTGGATACAATCTACAAAGGTGTGCAGGAGCTTTGGATTCCTAAGGCTTACCACAAAGCATGATGATGATGATGATGATGATTGGGTAAACATACTCATGAGGAGAATGCTGCATAGTTGCTCTGACATCGAGAAATGGGGAATTTTAACAATATGAATGCAATGCAACTTTGCAAATTATTCTCAGCAAGGTTTTCTTACCTTTTTTGGAGCCTATCATACAGGATGGTATTGTCAGTTCTTAGGACTAGGACAACATCAAACCATCTTTCCGGAAAGAAATCACAACCATGATGATCGACAACAACACCACCCTCCTCCATTCTAGATTCAAGCTCATCAATGACCTGAAATCGATCAATAATGATCGATAAGTCGATCTCATGATAATGATGAATGCATTGGTTGATTATGATTGAGAAACAAATTGCATTGGCTATGACAAGTCGAAGTCGAAGTCCTTCCTTGCCATTCGTGGTATACAGGGTGGCGCCCATCTCCGTTTCCTTAGCCTGTGCGCCACACAGCTATGCAAGCACAGTGAATGCTACATTTCTGGCCATCTGATAGCACTGTCTGTTTCACTCCCGTGCATTTTCCCAACGTGCTGAATGCTTAGCTGGGAAATGACATTGGCCATATTGATAGTGAAAACGAACTTAGTCTCATGCACTCTCGGATTTAGCCGGGAATCACAAGGTAGATGCAAGCCAAAATAATAACATGCCCTTAAAAATTTCTATTGAATTCATTTCTGCTTCAAAATTCCTGCATCTAAGCACGAAGACAATGCGATGTCTCGGACGTGGATACCTACTCTGTCTTCGTCCAATATATGACATTGCAATTCCTCATCCCATCCATCGAATAATTCCTCAATTTTGGCGAAATTGCCGATATTTATCAATGTCATTGCTGCTCTTTCGCATAATTCTAATGCCAGAAGACTTTTTCCAGTCCCTGGGGTACCAGTGATCAGAATATTTGCATCACGGCGATTTCCACATGACGCCATTTTGAAAAGATCGACTTTAGAGAAGCGGTCTAGTTTGAAAGCGAGATTAGAACAGGTGCAATTTGGACGCACAAGACGGGATCCAAGGAACCATATCTATTATCCCAGTCTGTTGGTGTCTTTGCTTGACTGTGGCAACCTACATTTGACAAATGCGAAACAAAAGCGATTGAAATTCATGAGTTTCAAGGTTAGGAAGGAGATTCAATTTGAATTGCAAATGTTGCGAATGACAATTGAAGCGTAAAACTATCTCTTCCTCAGTTTGAATAATTTCATGATAAACCAACTTATGATGCTATGTGGAGACTGTATCCCAAAAAGAATTCGGAGCAAAGAAAACTTGAGTGCAAAATTGTCATTGTTTCCCTTACAAGCAAAGGGTATCTGGGTTCACTGTGTTAACACTACACAGGCTGCGTATATAGCTACGTCATGCTACAGCCACTTCATTATAATTGCGCCCAGCTCTAGTTAAACTCGTGATAGATGACATCACCCAGGGGATTTGATTGACCTTTGATTCACTGCTTATATCACATCAAGTCAACCCTTCCCCTAATTGATAAGATTTATGATGCTAACCTCACCAAATCTCTCCAACCTCTTTCCCATCGTCGAGTAGTTGAAGATCTTTCCATCTTTTACAGATACTTTCACGGGCATTATTATCAGGAGATCAGGGAGATTATTCCTGTTCCTCTGAGGCGTGTCAGAACCACCAGAGGCTCAACTAATGGAACGTCTTGCCTTCCTCTTGCTTTCCTGAATCTTACAACTTGCCATCTTTCAAATCCAAGATGAATAAACTTGATCTGATCTCTCTGTCCTCCTAGCCTTTCGCTTACTTCTTTCTTCTTTTGTTGAGGAATTGTATAGGCCACCATGGCCTTTTCACAACATAGCTCACTAAAAAAAAGACAGATTTATGCCTTGATTCTGGGGCAATCGCGGAGACCGTCTGCTCTCTCCTTGTTCAAGAAAATCTTATCTGAATTTAAACAATTTGAGAAATCATCACGTTTCTTAGGCTGTAGTGTCACTGAATATTCTAGATAAAGAAAAGCTGTGTCTCTATTCGATTCGAGCGCTGGGAAGTACCTTGCTGGAGGGGTACTAACCTCAGAAATTTAGGTAGTGTAGTCGGTTTCTTCCCCTTCTTCTTCAACCCCCATCTTCACGTCAGTTACCGTCTTACTTCTGGGTAGACAAGGAGAGAGCATCCGGTGAGTTACACAAGCTTAGACCAAGTCCATAGCTTTCAGCAAGGTAGACCTGTGCTCTCAACATTTCGTCAATTATCCCTGCCTGAGTAAACAGTCACAGTCAATTTCAGCAGACAACATAAAAATATAAACTCAAATCAAACCTGTTTTTATCAGATCGAGAGATAACTATAAATAAACTACTCTAAACGACTTAAATAATCTTCTATTTCTACAGCTAACAATCAAGGTAAAAATTCATAGCACTTAACAGTTATCAATACTAAGATACAGCTAATAAAATCTATACCTAACAAGTTCGCGAAAACGACGTTCTCAGTGGCTCACCACAGTACCTAAAAGCGACCAATTTTCAATGAGCGACAAGTTCTTTCATTTCGCAATCTCACTAACTAATATCAACAAATTTCGAGCTTAGATCTAACAGGCATAATTCTCTGTGCTATAAAGATATTAAAGGTATTAAAAGAATTTGATAATCAGTGTTGTTGATAATCGACGATTCTAAAGAGTACTTGAAAGCAAATATCATAAATTTACTTTGCATGTGTGTGTATGTGTGTGTGTAATTCAGTTAGGTTCGCTTTCTCATTTTACTGTTCCGTGCATTTTTCCCGATAAAAGTCAGAGCATAACTTTTGTTCTTTTCTCAGAACCGTGTCTTGACAATCTAGATGCTGCTCTGCTTCCTGTTCTCGATGCCCCTGAGAGTTCATCGTGAAGGAGATCCCTGTTTACAAATCTTCCAACAGCATGGCCTGATCTCTCTGCAGGGATGTCACCTGGAACACTAGACGATGATGGTGCTTGAGAAAGATCAACCATTGATCGAGTTGATGCATCACGATTCAGGAATCGAAGAATCATTTCATTGACACTGAAATAAAAAATAGTCTGTTCTCAAACCAGGAAAAAACGTTACAATGAAAATTTCTATTAAACCAAATTAAGGCATTTCTGAAATGTTTGTCTCCATTATCTATTCAAGTCGATGTATTCTACTACGTGTAAGATTACTCCTTTTTGAGCTTTCTTTTTTCCTTCTATGTGACTCAGAAAATGGATTTCAGGACCCTGAGGACCTTTGCTAATCATGCAATGTCTTGCTTCTTCCTCTCAACGTGATGGCACCTTATGATTCCAGTTAAAATGACCTGGAATTAACAAGACAAACAAAAATTCTCAATCTCAGTCAGTTCAACTGAATGCTAGGCTTGGTGTTTGCCTCAAACTTCAGACCATATGGTATGTAATAAAGAGCCATAGTCACTGAGCTTTTGTAATACCATCAGTAGCTTAGAGCTTCTTCAAAGCCCAATCTCGATCTTGCATCATTGAAAAGCTAAAATCAAGCCTCAATCTAAAAGACTGTCATCCATTTGACTATTACAGGGTGCAGTGAAAATGAAAAATGAGCACAAGATTTGATATCAAATCAGCCATGCTTACACATCTGGTTTTTCTATCATGACCATGTGACCTGCATCTTCAACTACTTCCAAGTATGAATTATATATTACCTGAAAAATGCAGATGCAGGTGATCTGTCATGTCCAATTACAACCAAAAATCATATAAAAAGTTAAGTTACAGGTGTGAACGCTTTTTAATACACTTAAGGGGCAGTGACTCACGCTCAATCTAGTTAGACATCACATATTTGTCAAATATGGAATTTCATGGCTCTTTACAAATTCCTATCTCCGTTCTTTGCCCTAAAGCTTGCTATGTTAATTCTCCTTTCCTTCTTGTTCCAACAATCATGTGCACAATTACATTGAGAAAACTAGCATTTTCTCCTTTCCTTTCCCCTTTTCTTTTCTATAAACCTTCATTTCTCTCATAATGACTTTGTCATTAAATCTGCTGGACCATTTAAAATACACAACTGAATATTAACTTACCAAAACAATCTTATGCTGAATTAAGTGTTGAAACATTCACCTTTTATCACAAAAAAAGACTCAAGGAAGAATAAGGGAGCAGGAAGCTAGAAAGCAACAAAATAGGGAAATGTGTTGAGTTGATGAAGTTGCAATGATATAATAGACTAAGATAGCATGAAATTTGCATTGCATAGCACCTCTTGTGTCCACCGTTCTTCTTCTAAAGAGACAAATCTGTCACTTTTACCATAAATCAAAACAACAGGTACAAGTAGATCTGCATGAAATTCTTCGTCACCTTGGGGCCAATTCTAAGAAACAAGAACACGTCATGAAAGAGGATAAGAAGATATTTAACACACAATGCGTCAAAAATCAAAAAATGCAGACAACAAGTATAAGGTCAGCAGAGTGGACATTGAAGATACATGAAAGACAAGATGCAAGAGCTGTACATACAAGAGCTGTACATACTTGGCCTTGCATGACTCCCTTCAATGCATATGCTGGCAAAGAAAATCCATTAAATTTTGTGGAATTTGAATGGAAGGCCATTCTGAAAAAAGAAACAATAAATTTGTGGAAATAGATTTCAACAAAAGATGCTGTTATCAACATGTGTCTTGTAACATAAGGAAAAGAAAAAAAACTCATATTGTTATTATTTGAAAAAACCTAGCAATAATTACAATTATTACAAGCTCCAGATATATTATGAGTTTTAACATAAATTTTTCTTTAATAGCCACTCTAATTGCTTAAAGGATTTAGTTTGTCTGAGTTCCATTGGGGGCTTTTTGTAGACCCAAAAAACTTTAGGGACAGAAAAATTTCCAAGCGAACTCTCTTTTGTAGCCGAGAAGCTTTATCAACTATCCACCATTCCTTTCTTCTGTTTTGTGCTATTTTAACTCAAAATATTCTCGGGAGGTCCTGCAAATATCTTGCTGTAAACATTTGCGTACGTGTCTTTAAAACTAAGCAATTGAAAGTAGAAGCAATCATGAAAAAATGTGACTTTGAGATGCAAACGAACGAACAACCAAAAAAACTTAGCTTACGATCTGTATTTCTTCACAATTAGCGGCTTGAGTGGACCAAATATTGCAAGGGGAAGGCAAAATAATGAAAAACGCTCAGGTTTAAGAGAAGATGGTGGTCCGCCACTAATGAGAACAACTTTAGAGACAGCTGTCTTTCTTTCTGATGCAATAACAGTAACAAATGATGCACCATACGAGTGTCCCACTAGGATATTTCTCTTTCCTTGAAAGAGATCAAATATTTGTAAAACGTCTTTTGCGAGATTATCAAAACTATATGATTCAGATGAGCGTGGCTTTGAGCTTTTACCATGACCAAGTAAATCAAGTGCCACTGTTTCATATCCTCTTGAAGTGAAAAAAATCATCTGATGCTTCCAGATATCAGCTGATCCTCCAACACCATGAACAAAGAAGACCTTTCTTTCTCCATGTGCATTCAATAATGGGCAACTTTTACGACCCGATTCAGCTGGATGTGTCTGTAACACCCGTATTGTTCTATTTTCGTCAACTTGAATTGAAACAGATTGGCACCATGTCCCAGGAGATTCATCGGGCTGAATTTTTGCTCTTTTGAAAATTGTTTTCAGTGACCTACTGGATGATGCAGATGTTGTTCGAACTGGTTTGATTTCCATTGCAACTTACTATGCTACATATGTCTAATTTGCGATAGATTCGTCCATTACTAGCAGTTTCATTAGAATATTGGCGATGACTTCTTCGTACGGAGAAGGTCTTTTCAAATATGTCTGCCGAAGCTTTCACATTTCTAATTGAAATTCAATAACGTGCATTGTGCCACAAATTTCGCAACAAGGTTGATTTTCACCAAAAGCTTAACCTGTATCCTTGTAAGGTTGATCCATGGATTATGCTACCATAGGATTCGATCGATTTGCGATCTGAAAAATTAAACAAAACTTGAACCTCTTGGATGAAGGATCTTGCGCTGATGCCAGGCTACGGTGGTAAGAGTTTCACCAGATCAGCAGTCGCTACAAAACTAACATTTTGGCGAAATCCATTGCTTCTATTTCGCATGCACCTGGAACTAGATTTATCGATTTTTCGCTGTTTTTTATGATTCACTCACTACCTGCCTGTTTGCTTTTCAAGACCACCATTTGATCCTCACAAATCGCAAAATGGTTTGTCTCGTATCCGTTTATCATGTTGCTAGGAAATACGCGGAAATGAGACCTGAATTAGATCCGTCTCTGGCTTCATTTGTCTTCCGAACGCCTTTTGTCTTTTCGAATGCCTTTTGTCTTTTCGAATGCCTTTTGTCTTTTCGAATGCTATTGTTCTGTCTTCTTTGTCCGATCCGAACCTGTCGCTCAATGATGACTAGGGTTAGTCTCGTTTGCACGCAACTTTCGGTGAAGTGTCGTCCTTCCTTATGTTTGATGGCAGTTGGATCCAAGTGTAATTGTTTACAAAGAAATCCTAAATTGAGGCGAACAATGAAGCTGATTTCAGGATTAGGTGTTTTTCTTGGCATTTTCTTTGTTGCGCAACATATTTTGGGCTCTGACGCTGCGAAGAAGAAGCCCAAGGGGCCCAAAGTAACTGCACAGGTACATTTGCAACACGAGAATTGTCATTATCAGCATTACTGGGTTACCAAAGCAGAAAGTGATTTTAAACATTTAAAGAAAACTTTCGATAGCTCATCAATTAAGTCTCAACGAACAATTGGAAATGCTCCTAAGATATGGACAGACCCTATCTAGGTCGGAAAAAATTTGCAATTTCAATTTTGTCTAAAGCACATGTTCGTTTCACTCTAGGTTTATTTTGATATCGAAAGCGGTGGAAACAAGCTGGGAAGGATAGTTATTGGTCTATTTGGAAAGACAGTCCCAAAAACTGTTGGAAATTTTGTTGCACTCTCAACACATGAGGTATCTTGGATTCTTCTGGCTTCTTCAAATAAACTTTTTTACGTTTTCCTTATTTTAATGGTGCGAAAATATTAACTGCAAATCAATACAATCAATATATGTTTTCAACAAAATTCCATATGCTGAATGTCTTTATCCTGAATGCATGAAAAGGGACTTTGTATCTTTTTCAGAAAGGCTATGGTTATAGAAAAAGCAAGTTTCATAGGGTTATCAAAGAATTCATGATTCAAGGTAACAGTTTTTGCCCATGCATCAATCAAATGGATTACATTATTCCAAAACCTGAAGGTTTCTTAAAAATAGAAAACTATGCTAAAATTGCCAGACAACCATGGATGTATAAGCCTAGATGTCTTAATGAAGTTCCTTTTTCTGTTGTTTGCTAAAAATATTAAATGAAAAATGGCAATTTAATGATGTGGTTATTACATTTGTACTTGCTGTTTTTTAAGGTGGTGATTTTACGAATGGAGATGGAACTGGAGGTTTGTTTCCTTAAACAAAATAAGATTGATGAGCATATTCAAGAATTATTTCTCGTTTTTTTGCGGTTGCCATTCCTAATTACATTATGAGACACTAAAAAGCCATATGTATTAGTATTAGGCAATGTCCTAGTCCTTCCTTTAATTGTGACCACATCTGTTGACTCATGTTTGGAGGTACAGAGAGCTGAGACCACCAACACAATTGAAAAGACGCTACAAGACTCTTATCAGTATTCCAAACCAGTAACTTCCTAGTAAATTTGTTGCTAAAACAGTTGCTATAATATATGGTTTAGCATCAAGATGGTGATGTGATTTTTGCCATTTAGGGCGAAGTATTTATGGAGAAAGATTCGATGATGAAAATTTCAAATTAAAACATTATGGACCTGGGTGGCTTAGCATGGCAAATGCTGGAAAAGACACTAATGGCTCTCAATTTTTTATAACAACTATCAAAACATCATGGTTAGATGGAAAGCATGTTGTCTTTGGCAAAGTGATAAGTGGCATGGTAAGCTATGATATATGTTTTTATATATAATAATGGTAGTTAGTAATGGTGTAGATTCATGTCAGCTTCATTTCTGCACTGTTAAGTATCCTACTGTCAAAATGACAAATATATGCAGCATTAAATGGCCTAGAGAAAGCAAAGTTACATGGCTTTGAACATTTTTAGAGGTAGCCTAACAAATGAAAATTTGTTGCTTAACTATCGCATCGCAAAGAAGTTTCTGCAGAGAATTATTATTTCAAACTATTGCGCTTCAAATAATATCATATGAAAAAATGAAGAATGTTGCAAGTTCACCAAAAAAGGTATATAACTCAAGCAATATTTTTACAAGAAATGCATCTAAATTTTGGTATGGGTCCTTTACTTTTGATAACAGCTTTCTGTCCTATACAGTCATTGTACAAAGAGAAGAGGAACATTTTCCCACGGTTAAAATATGAAAAGCTCTGTTTTGTTTGATGGTGGATCTTTGTTGAGCTACTTTTTCATGCTTTGCAATGCCTCAAAGGGACATTTCATCTCTTAGCATTATCAACTTTCTTGGCCAGCCAACTCCTGGCAAAGTTTTTGTGTTTCTTGTTTAGGTAATTTTTTTATACACAGCAAAAGCTGCACTTTTGAGCAACCCACAACCACTGCTGTCCCTCAAAATTTATTATCCAAACGCTTTCCATGAGATATTTGATTTCTTTGCAAATTCCCATGTTTGTGTCTCAAGGCCCAAAATTATTCTTACAATTAATCTTTTTCCGAATTTTGGTATTGGTTGAAGGCTTCAAAGCATGAGCGACATTTTCGGATAACTTTGTTTAAATATATATGTCTTGCACTGAGATAGTCCTTCAAAAAGTCAATGCATAAAACTTCTTCAAAGTTTTGAAGGTGTCCCATTACTTTTTGAACAGAAGTGTCTGTGCTTTATGTAATGATGATTCCATTTATAGTATTATTATCTATTCTATTTTCTCGTTTGCTGCACTTATTGGTTCCAATGATCTTTCTAAATCAACCCGCTTGGATTTTTCAGGATGTAGTGAAGAAAGTTGAGAATGTAGAAGTAGATGGGACCACTCCAAAGAAAGACTGTGTCATTGCTGATAGTGGAATTTTGCCATTAGATGCACCTTTCAATGTTGATAAAGAATGAAGTTACTGGTGCCAAAAAGATGAATTATGGACCAAATTTTTTAGTTGATTGGCAAATTCATACTACTTTTTGCTTCCAAACTGGTGTATTCTTAATGCTTAAAATTGAATAGTCAAATGATTCAACATGTAAAATAAAGAGAGAACATGGTTTCCATCTTTGATAGGAGCAATTAGAAGTGCTGTATTATTACTCAAAGTACCCATTTATTGCTTGGCAAAGGAAAAGAAGGCACCTAAAAGCTTGCCAGAGGTGCAGAACATGCCAATGAGGCTGGTGCAAAGAATGATATGACACAACCACTGCACCCACATCAGGGATGTAGGATGCGTCCAAAAGGTTGGGGGGGCAAGCCAAAAGAAGGGCCCATTCTGAAGCAATAGAGATGGCTGATGATAACCAACTCTAATCACAAATAATGCAAAGTTAACGAAATCAATGCTGACAGTCATCCTGATAGAAAGCCTAATTTACAAATACAATTCTGGGTCTTATCTTAAATTGAGAATTCTGGCAGAATGATTACGTGCAAAGGACACTTTTTGGATTTAGAAGGGGCACTTTTGTTTACATGGCAAAAAAAGTGTGAGGCATGCCCCCTGGTTCCTGTGTTCCTACCTCACACACCGTTAATAGGTCCTAAATAATTCCCAATATTTCATGAAAGTGCTCCAGGTGAGGGGGTCTCTGTTGAGACAACTGCATCAGCAGAGGCACATGTAATGTAGTTTTCTTAGACCTTCCAACTTTGATAAAAAACCGGGTTGAAACTGAAACGGAACGTAATCGTCGTTGGTTAATGATCTTGCAAAAACCTCGTTTCTGATGTATTACAAGCGAGATCGCGTCGAAGTCTTGGGAAGATGGCGTCTACTTTTGGGAAAGGAATTCCATACAAGCAGGATATGCCGCGAGTTGGAGGCTATCCTGCCATAGAATATGCAAGAAATCTTCCAAAAAGAGGTGTATCAGGACTTGCTATGTTCATAGGATGTGGAATTATGATGTCTTGTGGATTTTATCGCGTTGTTATGGCAAACCGCAAAATGAGGTCAGGGCTTAAAAGTTTTGTCGTACTTTCGACGTTCAACATTAAATAATTGCCCCAATAGAAGCTTCAAATAACGTTTCGATATGATATCATCATGGACTATCAATTAATGTTAATCTATGTGGTATATGGGAATGAATTGAGGGACATACCTGAGCTAAGTGAACATCTGCAAACCCCGGCTTTTTCCAGGATTGAATTGGGTTGGAAGTTGAGACATCGGGCTTCATTTCGATTAAGATAAACGTATCCTGATGTTCTTTATTACTGCAATTCTTCAATTACTTCATTGCCTTCTCTTTTATTGCAGGGAGCTGGAACGAGAGACCATGGCAGGAAGGATATCTCTGATGCCTCTACTGCAAGCAGAGAAGGACAGAGAGTAAGGGCTTCTCAAACTCAACTTACAATGTGTATAGGGCTTCTCTTTATTCAGGGCTTAATTACCCTATACAAAAAAATTTATTGTTATTATAATTATAATTATATGCAACTTTGAGAAACTGATAAAACACTGGGAATACGTTTCATGTCCACTTAGAATTTGGTACTTGGTCATACTAATACCAACACAATAATATGAAATGAGATTATGATGAAATATTTCTTGATAAGGACATCAATCAACACAGCTGTTTTCAACACTTCTTTCTCACAAGATTACGAGGCTCCAGCAAACCATTTCAATTTCAATCCTTGTATATGATAGTTATTCTTTATATTTGACTCCTGAAAGACATCTCTGTACCATTTATGATCTTCTTCAGGCTTTGAACCCACTCAAGTATGACCGCCAATACAAATAAGCATTCACTTGTATCCATATCATATACATATATATCATACATGTGTAGTCTTGTGTGGGATTCTACAGCTAGGTGCTTTTCCAGCTTCCAACCCTCCTCTCCATTTAAATTCTGACTAGAATTATGATTGTGTTTGATGCCTATCCATAGAGACGGACTGCTTCGAGTCAATCAGTTAAGCAAGCTTAAGTCAAACACAGTAATTAGTTGGTTACTTGCTTTCATACTTCTTGCAATGGTTCTTATCTCAAGCATATCTTTCTTAGTTTGTGCCTTTCTCCTTGACTTCACCTCCCCATTTTCTCTCTGGTTTGCTGCTTTTCCATTTACTAACTGTGGGATGCTATATAACGTTTTCTAACAAGCTGCCATCTTCACATTAAGGGTTCTTTGAGGGATGATTTGTGAACTTCACAAAAATATCCTTTTGAATGGGTCAGCAATTATTTCGATACTATTGACTCTGATGTAAAATTGTAAGTGCAACAATGGCCTAACCAGCTAAGATCCTGATGATGTATCTAGATCCCATTCGGTCTTTGGCCATGTATTTTGGCAAGTCACATCTGTCAATATACATGCCGGCACTGAGTCTGAGTGGTTCTAAGAACGGTTACAGGCAGCATCTGTGCTGCATATGCATATATAAATCTTCATTTCCTTTAACAGATTTCAATTATTGTGTTGCTATTTCCAGGATACTTCGGGTAATGAAAGACAAGTACGAAGAAGAAGCATTAATCATGAAAGATGTCAAAGGCTGGAAAGTTGGTGAAAGTGTTTACCACACAAATAGATGGGTCACACCAACAGCTATAGACGCTAGAAAATAATTTTATCTTAGCTGAGATGTCGCTTGATACAGTTGTGGAGAAGTGTTTATGTATATGAAATATTTTTCGTTTGTTATTGAAATATTTTTTCTCGCTTTCAACAGCTTGTATCTTCCTTTTTATGATACCTGACAGAAATTTATCGTAATACAAGGTGCAGGAAGTCTCTCTGCATTGAGTGTTTATCTCTTTGCAAATTTGATAATAACAAGTTTTGGAAAGACAGACTCAGTGGACGGCACTGCAATAAGCAATAGGCCTACCATCCTCTCAGTTTAAGCATTCTTCATGACATTATGAGAGATGATAATAATCCATTGTGGATAATAATACATTATGATAATACATTATGAAATAATCCAAAATTCGTAAAAAAATTGTTCACCCCAATGCACGATATCAAATATTGTATCTTAATTTTTGCTCTTATTATAAACCAAACAACATTTGATTTCTTTCTTTTATGTTCGTGGAAATTTGAAAACTTTCAGAGCTCTTGGCTCCCAATGGAGATTGAATTGCATCCTATCACTTTGTACAACAACTTGAGCAATAACTTGCCATTTTCATTCTGCAAATCTTCTTTCACCGGCTTTCATGATCAGCCATAGACCTTGCCTATTGTCAATGCTAATGGTAGATACATTTCAATTTGACTTGGCTGTTTCACTGACACTTTCCTTTCTGGTCCTACTGGCACTGTAGTGTTCCAATTGGCACTGAGCTCTTCTGCAATTTTCCAGTTTCTGTTTCTCTTTGCATTCTGCTCTCTTTTGGGGTATATGTTACCCTATGTGTTGTATCAAACTCTTGAAATGAAGGTTCCGTTATGTTGATACTTGAGCTTTTCAGCTGCAAACAAACGTCAGAATGGAAGCAAAACACATTTTCAGTACATCTATGACAATATTTTATTCCTATATCTTGTGCTAAACAGTCCCCTCTGACTTGCACTACACTTAACAGACTGGCCCTAGGGCCTTGTGGACTTGAGGGCCTGCCGCTCTGGCACCAGCTCCGCAAAACATGAACAGGTTTCAATTGGGGACAAATTCAACAAATCCTATAGGTTAGCATCAATTCAAAAAATGGATTTAGGCTTGTATTTTCTGGGTCTTATTGGAATGTCTATCCTATCAATGTAGATTATTAGGAGATATAAAATAGTAGATATATTGCACATGAAACTTACCTTCATTATGGCAATGGGATTTAAAACCGATTTGGATGATTCTGTACTAGCCTTATAGTCCATTCTGTAAGTTGCTTGCCCAACATGATTTTCTGAAAAAAAAGAAAGATCTCATATTTTGAAAAGACGCCCCAAATAGGCTTTGATATATGTATAAGGTCCATGGAGCTACTGAGCAGACTTCTCAAAGGATGGTGGAGGTTGCCAATGATAGAGAAACAGGCAGGGAGATCCTTAGATGCTTTAAGTGGTGCTTCAAATGCTTAGACCATGATAATGATGACAATCATAACACAATATCCATTAATATGGTTTTTATAGTGCTTTCATCATCATTATCACAATTAAATTTGTGCCAAGCACTACGAATCAGGTACATTCAGACGAGGAAGCATTTTGAGGTGTGCTCCTCTTTTTCATCACTTAGACAGTGGATCCCCTCTTGGTTACCTTAGCATCCACATGAGTCAAAGAGTGCTTGATCTGAATTAAACAAGCTAATAAATCTGAAAAAATTTTTTCCACAACAATCAACAGAAGGAATGTCGTGCCATGGAAGACAAAAACAGGCATGATTTTTGCTTGCAAACATGCCAATATTATACAAATAATTTACTTGCGAGACTGCTGAATGTTCACAAAGTACCTACTATAATAATCAGTTGGTATGCTGCTTTGGTAGACATTTCCAAGAGCTTTTTCAGGCCTGGAACTCAACTCCTTGAAATTATCTTTCATTGTAGTGGTATAAGAATTCAGCACATCATCATTCCCAAAATGCACACTTGATGCAGTCCTCAATTTTGAACCATCAATTTTGGGATTTCGAAAATCACTTGGTGGCTAAAAGAGATTGTACTGTGTAAAATCCCATATGATGAAAATATGATGATAATAATAATCATAAACAAGGAAGAGAATACATGAATATAGTCTCAAAAAGTGAGGGGTTGACATAGTGGAGGCATGGTCTTGCACACAAGCCTATTTCTGGTGTCTGCTATCTCTCTGACCAGCAATAAATAGGAAACTATCAAAAGCTTGAAAATAAACTGGCTACCCTACTCTACAATGCCATTCCTCAGCATTCTACCTCTCTACAAAGGTGCTCCAGCATCCATGTTGAGAATAGGACTCAAATTTACTTTTATTCTTCAAAGAATGAAAGAAAACTAGTCAGGCACCAAGTAAAACTCAACCATTGTTAAGCAGCAGCATTTTTCCTACCAAATTAATGTAATAATTAATGCCCTGAGGAAAACGCCTTCTTTGGGGGCAGGGAGGAGGCACAGTCCAAGCAGAAGAACTCAATTTTGGTTTGATGCTTCTCCTAACAACACCAATACCATCAATGGGACCGTTATGAAATACCTTCTATTGACAAGGCCTGATCACTCTCCTCTGCTTTATAGCCACAGAAACTCGTATTTTTCAACTTTCCCTTTGAGGCGGTGTTCCCACTGTGATTGACAGTACCCCAAATTTTGCACATATTATGAGACGTTTCATAATTAATAGGATGACTTGAATGACAAACACAGATACATACATACATACATACATACATACATACATACATACATACATACATACATACATACATACATACCTTATGATGCTATCTCTTGAACAATATCCACCAAGTACAAAGCTTGCTGCTACTTTTTGCAGACGTTGTAAACTGTTTATTTGCACATTGGTTAATGGGGAATAAACGTAGTCGTTGAAGTCTATTTTGGAAAATATATGTTACTCTATTCGCTGTTTCCAAAGCCTTAATGTTGTAAAGTTTTTTAGTTTTTTAAGAAGACTATTTTTCCATAGCAACTTGATAGCAATTTTTGTAAATGGCTCGTCCAATCTAGATTCTTATCTAAGTAGAGTCCAAGGAGTTGCGGGTTTTGATACAAAGCAAGGCTGTTGTTCCCTAATAGCATAGATGGATAGCATTGAAAAATCAGTGAGATTGCAGAGATACTCTATATTGCACTAAATATCTTGAGATATCATGATTTTGACAAATGTTATTTTAGAAAATAATACTCACTGGCTTGAACTGCCTGCTATTTGTTGTGTTGCTAAACCTTTCTACATTGTTCAGATAGTCTTTATCACCCTCTGGAAAGCTGCTCTTACCCAATGGTATTTTTATACTTTTCACTACACCTGAAAAGTAAAACGTTCCTTTTGCATAGAAGATGATAATTTAAAAATTCTTCACTTGCATCTTGTGAAATCAAGGTTCCTTGGGCCCTTCAATACAATGTCTCTGAGCTTTTAGATTCAGTATAGCAGGAGCAAGGTCCTCAGTGGACCGGGAAGGGTGGTATGAAATTCTATCAGCATCCATACATGACCACCCAAAATCCCATGACTTGTTTTTAATACAATTGATTTGGTGGTAAGTTTACTCTTGCCTCTATGGCAGTGTCCAGCTTCACTTAAGCTTCCCAACCAAGAGTTTAATCTTCTAAATTTGTGTAACAGATTGGAATTCTTAGATAAAAGGGTGGAAAGTTGTCTTACCTCCAGTAGAAACATTTTGGTATGAGTCTTGGACTGTTGTCTGAAATGAGTCCAACCTTTTGTCACCCATAGTGAAACTAGTTGACTGCAACTTCTCCAGTACCTTGCTTCTGTCGTCAAGAAGTTCATTCCTGCCTTTTGGAGGCCCAAAATCCTCTTGTTGAGTTGATAAAGAGTAACCAAACTTCTCCCTATCTCCTTGAGGTATATGTGTTGCTGGGTACTGAGTGAAAAAGATGAATTCTAACAATGGCTATAGAAATGCAAGAAAAAAACGAAAAATAAGTTAACAAAATAGATCAAAGAACATGACAGAATAATTTACCCACTGCATAAATTATTGCCATGTAGTATGATCATGCTCTATCCACTGATCAGTATTGCAAATAGAACTACTCGAACAATTATCCTCTTTCCTCTAACCCCCCCAAACCCAAAGAAGAATTTTACTACGCACTGGCAACAACTGTTCACAAAAACTCTTACCCTCACTGAATCATCAACTTTTATCTGTTTATTATATTTATTTCCATATAATTCTTTGGTAGTTGTTCCATACAATGAACCGTTATGAATTCTTATGTCTCCTTTGATGGTGGGGGGTCCATCAAATGCGCTGCTATGTTTGATTGGTTCAAGCCTTGTTCCAAATGGCACATAGTTTGATTTGTATGCGGATTCACTCCATCCTATTTTTTCTGGATCACCTGAAATTAAAAAATTACAATTGAATAAGATAGGATATAGCTTGCTTGATTAGGACTAACTTTATTCATTCTTAGGGGAAATAAAACAAGACTCCCTTAGATATTGGATGAATTCATGAGTGAACCATCCAACTAACCTACAGAAAGAAATCTAGACGAAGAAGACTATGATGATAAAAATGATGATGATCATTATCATGATGATGATAATGATGATTATGATTATGATTATTATGATTATGATTATGATGATGATGATGATGATGATGATGATTATTATTATTATTATTATTAGTATTATGATGATGATGATGATTATGATTATGATGATGATGATTATTATTATTATTATGATAACTTTTTTTTCTTTTTCAAACTTCACTCTTTTATCAAATACTTAAAACATATAGCTAAAAAGGTAACTTGCACTTGGCTGGCTTACAACGACTAACAACGATAAATTAAAGAGAGAAAAAAGAGAACAAGTTGTAGTATTTAGTAAGTATCTGTTGATATGAAAGAAGTTCCAGGTTAGACCAAGGTTATGATAATGATGGTGATTATAATGATGATCATAATGATCAAAATCACAATAATGATGATTATGACATGGCTCATTGGTAGTATTAGTTGTATTCTTTTTGCTACAGTCTGCTCTCTTTTTCAATTGATAGAGATGAAAATGGAGATGATGATAACAAATATGATTAAGATAATGGTGATGATGGATGATCAATATACACCATAATGTGGACATCTTGAAATCATTTGTCTTCAGCATCATCTTAAGCAATTGGAGTTCAGTTTCAAAATGAAGAGCTAAGTAGAGATATTTTCTAAACAAGTTGTACCTTGAGGAATATGACTTTTTGTCCAGTCCTCTCTGGCAGAGGAATTTTTTGCATCTTTAAGAGATTTTTCATAGTAATGATCACAATGAGTTGTTTTGAATGAATCTATTTTCTTATCAGCATCCATTTTAAAATTTGTTGTTGAGAGAGCATATGGGAGATTTCTGTAACCCGTCTTTATCAATTCTTTTGGTCCATAATGATCTCTTGTTACAGAGGTGTGATATTCTCCCAGTCTGGTATCTTTATGCATAATTTTTGCAGGTGGAAGGTGTGTTAAGCTTTCTCGTTCCCTGAGGTCTTGTGGAGGGTAATCGTTTTTGAAAGTACTTCTGAAAGCACCAGGATTGTTGCTTGCTAACCATTTTGGTTCGTGGCCAATTTTGAAATGAGATCTGGCTAAGAATTGGGTACCATGTCTTTGGACTTGGCTCTTGTTTGCAATGTCCATTCTTGAATAGAACCAAATATGAATACAGCTTAATTCTGACAAATTAGCAAAAATTTGTTAAAAGTAGCCTGAAACGTCTGCTTCTTTGATGTGACCCTATGAAAAACAAGAGCTAAACATTTTGACCCTATGCCACTGAGCTTTTTGAGGAAAAGGAAAAGGGCAAAAACTTGAATGCTTTCATATTGCACTCAAATGTTCTGCATCCAAATTTTTTATGAAAAAAGAGAAAAACTTTATAAAGATCAAAAACTTAGTTCTCCCAAAGGTCTAATGTTTCAGGGCATAGAGACTACAGATAATATAGGATGGGAGATGGAATTTGCGATTTCGAAAGCAACAAGATGTGGAAGCAACAAGACCAAAGATAAGAAGCAAAATGACTGCAAGGAAGGATTCCCAGGAAACGTCAAGTGTCTAATGACTGAAAAACTGCTTCATCATTCTATTAGATCACTGTTTTCAAAAAAAATTCAAGAGTATTACTCATTTTACAACTAGATGATAATAAATATTACTTATCTATATCATTATTATTGTTGTCATTGGCGCTGGCAAGAGATAGACCTGCGAAACATAAGTTATGAACTACCCCTCTGGAGCATTGTTAACATCAGGATAAGACATGTTCCTGTTCTCTAGCTTCTCCCTTAATTGGTTCAATGCAGAACTGCTTGACATGTCCCCCCACTAATCCCATTCATAAATCAGTGCCATTTACCTAGTGGCTTGGGGTTTACAGCCAACTGTCTTTCCTGTGGCCGACCCTTCCTATTGGTGCTAGCTAGCATCGGACTAATTCCAGATGTAACTGCCTTATGACTTTCAGAGATTTTCGTGATGAATGCATCAACAGTAACCGTGCAACAGGAATGTGACTTCATGGGATGAGAATCTGTCAAGGGCTCACTTTCGTGTAGCGAACTTTCTTTGGAAAAAATGAAGCCAAAACAAGCCTAAATGATTTGTTCTTCCAAATGGTGTCTGAATTGGTGCATTATGGTTACTTACATATCAGCTAGTTACAAGTAGAGGCGATTTCTTACCTTCCTTGTCGAATCGTTCTGGTCGCTAGTAGCTTGGTTGCCTCGCTGAGACAAAAACAATTGCGCTGGCAAATTTAGGCCATCCTGATAATGTTGCTAGCAACGCGCATTGTTTCCATAATAATGCTCCTGCACATTACAATCAGGAAGGTTCCCTGAAATGAAGCGAAGAAAGGATCAAACTTTTCTTTAGTGAGTTGTGTTGGGGAAAGGCCACGGTGGCATGTACAAAGTTTCAACAATGCAAGAAAGAAGAAAGCGAAAGGCTAAGAGGAGAGAGAGATCAGATCAAAAGGAAGGGGCCAAGTACTCTCTATTCACCATTTAAGACCATTCCTTTTCGCAAACTCAAAAACCCAGCACCTTAACACTTGATGAAAGATGCAAGGATTCGTGCATGATATGTGGATTTCATCTTTAAGCATTTTCTCTTTAAGAACATAATTTTTCATCTTCTTTCATCTGTTTCTTCATGCCGTGTGAGATTCCTGAAAAGTGAAGGGTGTGTGCGTTTGAATCATGCATGGTTCACGACAAAAGTTCTGTTGGTGGCAAAAGCAACGAGAAACTATCTAAATAAGGTCATTTTCCCTAGAAGCAACTCGAAGCCCGTCTGTTATTTCTGCTTTTCTTGCTTATATATTTCATAATCGTGCCTCTCTCAATACGTTTAGCACGTTTAGCACGTGCAGCACTGGCAGCACGCCGATCCGAGATGCAGTCTTTCCACCTCCTCTTTTGGCGGCCTCTCCTGCTTCTTCCAGTTTGCAGTGTTTGGACTCTCCGGCCTACATAACTGTCTTCCCGTCTTTTCACATGGCCAAACCAGCGCAAGTCTGCTCTCTCTGATCCTTCCCACCAATTATCCCACCTTCACTCTTCCCCTGATGACAGCGTTTTCAATGCGATCAAGCCTCGTTTTTCCCAGGGAAAACATCAACATTTTCACCTCTGCTACCTCCATCTTTCTCTCCTGGCCCTTGGTCACTGCCACTGCTTCCATACCATACAGCATAGCTGGCCGAATCATTGTCTTGTACATTCTGCCTTTCACTGCTGCAAGGACCTTTCTTTCGCACATGATTCCCGTGACCTTTCTCCATGCACCCCACCCTGCCTGGATCCTTTTTGCTACCTCCTTTTCCGTCCCACCGTCCATTTGTATCATAGATCCGAGGTATTTGAAGTCATCCACTCTCTTGAGTTGGCTACCTGCCATGTGTACCTGGTCTTCCTGGCTGCCCAGGCATAGGTACTCCGTCTTTTCTCTACTGACCCTCATTCCTCTGTCTTCCATTCGCTTTCCTCCAGTTCTCTAGCCGTCTTTCCACTTCGTCACAGGTCTCTCCGCACAGTACGACATCATCTGCAAAGAGCATGTCCCATGGGGCATCTCGTTGCAGTGGTCCTGTTATACAGTCCATCACTATGGCAAATAGGAGTGGGCTCAAGGCCGAACCTTGGTGGAGGCAAATTTTGACTTCAAAGTCTTCTGCTACTCCTGCAACTGTACGGACTCTAGTGCGGCTTCCTTCGTATATGTCCTGGATCAGGCGGATTACTTTTTCGTCCACTTCTTTCTCTCTGAGGCAAATCCATACCTCCATTCGTGGTACTCGGTCATGCGCCTTCTCCAGGTCGATGAAGACACAGTGCAGGTGCCTTTGGCCCTCTCGGTGCTTCTCCATGAGTTGCCTTAGCGACAAAAAAAGACGTCCGTGGTGCTTCTGCCGGGCATAAAGCCGAACTGTTCGTCTGACATTGTCACATCACAGTGCCTCTTAGTCTATTTTCAATTACTCTCTCCCATATTTTCAGTGAATGCGACATTAGCTTTATTCCTCTATAGTTTCCACATTCCTGGATATCCCCCTTGTTTTTACATATTGGTATCAACGTACTATGTCGCCATTCATCAGGCATTTTCTCTGAGGCCATTAATCGGCACAGGATTTCCGTCAGCCAGCTTACACCTTTTCCTTCAAGGGCTCTCCAAGCCTCGACTGGGATGTCATCAGGTCCGACCGCCTTCCATTTCTTCATCTTGCTCAGCGCTTTTCTCGCCTCCTCTTCTCCAAGTACAATCCAAACTCTTCCTCTTCCCTTGCTGGTACCTCTCTCTGTATTCTTTCGTTCTCCACATCCATCAACTGGTCAAAGTATGACCTCCATCCTTCCTTGATATCATCTTCTTCCATCAGCACATCTCCCTGTGCACTCTTGATTTGTCTGACCTGTTGTACAGAATTTGGACAGAATTACTATGCAAAAACGGCATTTTGCTGGATTTAGAAGGAGTACTTTTGCAAAGTTTGCCAAAAATGAGAGGCATGGTCCCTCTGGCTCCCCCGGTTCCTACGTCCTAGAAGAGAAGAGTTGCAAAAGAAGTTACTACCCATGCTCGGTGCAGATACCCACAGGATTCGCAATTGGGAGGGCTTCCACTCATGGATCTCTGTTATTCTTGGCCTCAGTTATGCTGTAGCGACTTCAGCTGTCTCACCTTATTCATATTTCTGCTCATTTCTTAGATAATTTCCGGCTCTTGTAATCGTGTTTCTGCATCCTATACTTATTTGCAATGAAGTCTGTTTCAAAAAGGGAGTCGGGTGAGGCACCCAAACCTAAAGCTATGCATTACTGACGCATAAACGAACACGTGGAAATTCACAATTGCTTCGCCTGACACACATCTTGAAACTGACTTCAAGTTAGTTGTTAAATGCCACAGGGTTGTGATGTAGTTCCATGCTCCCTGTGACACCTTTGTATTCCTTATTGTAATTCTTCTATGACCATATCAAAAGCTATTTCTGTCTATGCGGGGCATATCAAACTCGAGGCTCCCTGAGGACCACGTGGGTCACATGCGCCTTGATGTGAGGGCTGCACTCAAAATCCAAAAGTGCAACCTTTGAATTTCCGTTTCTGGTTTTAGGATGGCTCGAAGCCACCTGAGCTAGCCTCGCGTTACAGCATTGTACTGATGACCGTTCGCAGAGCAGAAAAATAGCTGGACTTTGACAATATTGACTTCTGCAATCTCTGACTACCCCCACTGGTAACACAAGGGTTAAGAAAGACACACAGCACACGACAACAATTCTGTATAGGATTGGCAATTCAGATTTCATTTTTGCGCTTCTTCGGCAACTTCATTTCCAGCTCTTCTTTACAGCTTTTCATTCCTTGTGAGGGTCGCATGTTGGACACGCCTGACCTATGCCACTGCATATTTCCAATTTTGTATACCTGTGCGTTTAGTGCCTTCAGTATTACGCCATTTCCTGCAACTTTTCACCAGCCAGCACCTGACCTATTCATCTACCTTCTTTTTTTATACACATGATTCTCTACCTCGATCTCGAACCATTGACCATAGCGCAAGAATCTTGCCATTGAGCTATCCTGACATCGACCTTCGCCACCTTAGCTAGCCTTCCTACCCTTCCTTTTAGTAATGGACTAAAGCAAATTCGGCTTATCTTTATGATTATATATAAGCACGTAATCATTACCAAGTTAGTCAGTCAGACTACAGCGCACTTATCTTCTCCCTGTCTCTGTGTTCTCTGCACGTTAGATAAAATCAAAACGTAGGAACTGTCCATGGAGATTGAGACAAGCAACATTTTTAGGACCAGCAACATACACTATTCCCAAAATGCTATGCAATTTTCTGTATTTTCGTCCAACATCGGGTAATAAAATGATGTTTTCTTCTAAGAGAAATCAAGCAGCTATCCTCTATATATGTAATGCATATAATTTCATGCATTCATTGCGACAAGGCGAACAATTTTCTTTGAATAGGTCCTAATTATTGTATGCTATCCATAATTGCGAATCTGGGAAAATTTTTTTCTTCATCCTGGCACAATTTGTACAAAACTGTGAATCTATTGCATCTGAATTTGAGCTTAAATGCATCCAAATCAGTCATTCAATCAGTTAATCAATCAGGCAACACGATCGACTACACAGCACGTCATTCAAATGACCAACGGCTGATCCATTACACAAATCTGCTCAATCTCGGCCAGTCAAATTGTAATCTGTTCAATCTTGGCAATGGGATGGACGGAAATCTAAGACCGTTTATTCGTTTTAAATACTTGCAATTAAGCATTTGCTTTTATCGAATGTTGGCGCCACTCTTGTGCAAATGGGACGATGAAGAACAAGGAATGCAAATCTCCCAGAACTTTTTGTAGCAGGAGACAGGGGAAAACTACAGCGGAAATTCGACCCCGATGAGTTTCTACCGAAAGCAGACCCAAACCGTTCTATGACCTTGTCATTGGTGTATATGCTCTTGATTTTTGTGCACTCATCTTGAAAACATTGAAAAATAGATTTGACGAGAAGCGGCTATGACTGATGACGTAACCTTAATATAACTTACGTCCAAAATTTAATTAGACATTAAAATGAATATGATAGTTTGAATGTTAAACAATTTTTTCAATGTTCTATTTTGTCTAATTAGCTAAAACAATTGGCTGTGTTGATTTTCAAACTCCGTTCAAAGGTCTGTTCTTTCAGCGGGTGGCCGGTTTATTCAAATGTCGTAGGGAACGACCTTTTGGTCCTCGTTAAAACGAACCTGCCCCGCATTACAGCTGCCGAGGAATGCATGTTCGAGAGAATATGGCAACCATTACTTTCACCTACAAGATCGCAGTACAGACATGTGCCGCCAGGGATGGAGTTATTTAATTGCGAATTGACACTGGGATTACATGGATTGTTTTCAGCGGAAGCTGCCGTGCAGGCCCAGGTAGAGGGTTGGTATCACTTGTCTTGTGACATCTAGACCAATCCATCCTCTCACACAGTATTTCGCGACCGCAACGGAACCGCGGCTCATAAAGGCCGTCCCAAGTCATTCGAAGCTTGGACGAAACAGAGCATGGAAAGGGTGCTGAATTTCGGAATGATCTACAGGAACGCTATCTTATTCCTTGGTGCTATGTGTGCGGTGTGTCTCGTCCTGCAATATCGGTTCAATTATGCTTCGGTTTCTAAATGTTTTTCGCAGAAAGGGTAAGTATTCAACATCAGATTTAAAAACAGGACTTAAACCGATATTGTTAAACAGGTAATTTGGTGAAAACCTCATGAGCATATTGATTAAAATGTCTCAGCTTAATATGCTCTAAGTTCTTAAGAGTTGCGTCGATAGATGTTTTCGCTCGCATGCGTTTCTAAGATAATTGCATCTACTTGAAACCGGTAGCAGCTATCACGATTCTGTGGACTTTATTTACAAGGTACGGTTACTAAGATACATATCAGACTACGAGGAAACTAGCAAAACTCGTTCACAAGATGGCCTATCATCGATTTTTTTCGTATGGACGTTGATTGATTTCGAAGTTGGAAGCGATTGAAACACAATGTTGACCGTCCCCTCCGGACACGATTGAAATGAGTCGGATTTCATATTGAAAAACTGCCATTGTGTGCTGCAGTCCGTGGAAAGCAACACATAACAGAACAAAAGAGACCAGCACAGAAGATTGAACATTTTTAGATCGATAAGCCAGGTTCAGATCTAAAAATCTCTTGACAAAAAAAAAGAAGGACGCAGGGTGAGAGAGAGAGAGATGCTAGAGCGAGAGGGAGAGAGGGGGGGATAACTGATTGTGAGGATGATATGCGAGGATGAAAATTATTCCATTGCGAATATAATTGTTAATGGGTTCGAGAATACAACCTCGAGCTGCTGAATGCTACGCGGAGGTCACGCAACGCAGGGCTCTGTCGGTTTGCTAGAGCGACGATGTACCGTAATGGCTGAATTTTTCGAATGCCTCAATCCACTTTTCCGTTAATGATGATGCTCTGTTTACAAATACGTGAAAAATTTTAAGAAATGTAATCTAAATTTAACGCCGTTTTTGGTGTAATTACACTTTGATGGCCTTCAACCATGCGGTATACGACTAAATTGAATAACGGTCGCTGAATTGAAAAGTAATGGCGAAAATGATAGTCACTAGCTATCAAGGAAAAAGGAGATATCGCCTCAAGAGCTGGATGCTCGTACTACCTAAGTAACTACAATACAACCCAGTTTGTGGCTTATAACCCTTTGTGACTCTGGTACTTAACTTGTTTATTTAGAGACATCACCAAAGTATTAAACACCCGGAGCGTGAATGCACCGGACAGACAGTAGGTGAATCCCCAGACCGTGTCGACCTAGTAGGTTTGAGTAAGGCTGGTTGATTTGACTCGCAAAATCTGCCTCTTTATATGAGATGTGTTTCCTGATTTCATACATTGATAAGTGAAGTATTTTGATTTGGCTTGAGGCCTTGAATTCGTTATATTTTCTGCCCGACTTCCGGTCTCTCAAGTCCCTGCCCCTTCCTGAACCAGAGACTCGCTATCTTTGTTTATTGGTAGGCCCACAGCTTTCTTTCGACCATTTGTCAGGCGCTATCTTTGTTTATTAGTAGGCCCACAGCTTTCTTTCAACCATTTGTCAGGTTGCCCGCATTTCGTGATACGCTTTTAGCTGCGCGCCTGAAGCCGCAATCTTATTTCAAAGATTAAATTCGGTTGTGGTGTTAGAATCGTTGAAATTAAAGATTAAACATTCAAATTTATCACGATCAAAGAAGAAATGCCCAAGTCTGATTTTCACTCATATCACATGACAACACGAAGACAACTGAATTATTTAACCGGGACTTATGACATGTCTGGCCCGTAAATCGACCGGGTCACAGCAGGTTTTGTTAGCTAACTACTTCTCGATGCAAAGGAACTCTACGTTTTCATGCAGTGAAGATGAGAGAGAGACCAAACCTTGCGTAATAACAAGAATCTTCCTTCTCTGGTATAAATCACCTCCACCTGCGTCCTTCGAGAAATCCATCCGGTGGCTCGAGCTATGCAGGCAATAGGAACCTGCTTCAACTACTGTTAGGATGGTAGTCGTGTGGGGGGGGGGGAGGAATGAACTCCACCTTCAATAGCTAATCCATAGCGAAAAGGTTTTTCTGTGATAAAACATCGCCAAATGGGATCAAAGAGACGAGAGCCTTCATCCGTGGGTTAACTCTACTCTTTGTCCCCAACAGTAAGTGGGTACCTGGCATATACCAGGGATAAAGCGCGGCGAGGAAAGGAATCGGCCACCCTACTTCGAAATGTTGTGGCTTAGGTTTGAACCCTCTAGCAAGGTGTTCCCCGTCGCTCATTTCGAGTATGACGCTATGTAACATTGTATCAAGCTCTAACTGAAACTATGGTTGATGCTATTGACTAGAAGTATTGACGGGACAATGACCAGGGACGTCGCGAGAACCTTTTGATTGGGGGGTGCAAGGTTGAATTTACCTGTATTTCAAGGTCAAGTTCCTTAAAACTTGCCTGATTTTACGATGTAATAGCATGTTTTTACCTGAATTTCAAATCGTTCCAAAATTTGGGGGGTGTCCACACCCCCCCCCCTCCCACACACACGTCAGTTTCATTGGATCTGCAGGCCAATTCAATCCTAATAGCAAGGCCCTGTGAAATGTAAAATCAATTGGTTATTGTGGATATGTATACCATAGTCATGTGAATTTCAGTTTTCCTTTTAGTAAGTCGACCAATGGCTTAGAATAGGAATACTAGATCCTGCGAAACGGGTCAATTGGTCATTGGGTATTTCAGTATGCCCCGTGTGATACAATGGGGAAGCAATAGCACAGTTTTGGAAGGTAGCGAAAGCCTGATAAGTCAGGCACCGGGGATTTTTCTTGGATTTTAAGAGCTGCTTTTCTGTTTGCCCTTCCTATCAACAGCGCCTTCAACCGTGTCCAATCCATAACAGCAGCTTTGATCAGTACACAGGGTCGCCACCCACTTGATATGGTTGAACTGAAAGGAAGCAATGAAGGATAGTCTGAAAATATCTCATGAAAGAAGTGCAAAACACGAGGTAAAACACTGGAACATCCATCAGAGTGTTAAGCCCTTCAAGTGAGATAAGATAAACCCACTTACAGAAACCCAAAATATTGTCAATATTGTCAAAATAATGGAAATGGTCAATAGATTTATTAAAAAATACTAATTAAAAAGGAGCAGCTTTCATGACGCAAAGTTATCCCTTGTTAGTAACAGAGCATATCCAATGGGTTTTGTTGAATAACTGCCTTCGAATAGAGAAACGGGTCATGAGTTTTATTTTCATAATCATTAGCATCATTTTCGGGCATCCCATGTTACTAAGTGAACATAACCAAGGGGTCGCTACATAACTACTCGGAAATAAAGAAATTGGACATTATTATCATTATTACTTCTATTATTTTCACTTTCAAAAGGTTAGCGAACATCGTTACTAGTTTCTCAGTCAGATGACTAATAGGTCGCATAATTAGTAAGTTTTGAATATCCAGTCTGAAATATGAATGAAAATAACTTCCGATAAGTTTCTATCTATGGCTATCTATGGCTATCTATCTATGGCTATCTATGGCTATCTGTGGCTATCTGTGGCTATCTATCTATCTATGGCAATCTATGGCAATCTATGGCTATCTATAGCTATCTATCTATCTATCTATCTATCTATCTATCTATCTATCTATCTATCTATCTATCTATCTATCTATCTATCTATCTATGGCTATCTATGGCTATCTATGGCTATCTATCTATGGCTATCTATCTATGGCTATCTATCTATGGCTATCTATGGCTATCTATGGCTATCTATCTATGGCTATCTATGGCTATCTATCTATCTTTCTATCTATCTATCTATATGTCAATCTATCTATGCCTATCTATCTATGCCTATCTATCTATCTACCGGTATACTGAATGCCTTCTAAAAAGAAGCTTAGCATCAGTGTCTAAAATAATATAAAAGGAAACTTTTTTTCGTCTATTTTCTAAGTTAAAGGGAATCTAACCATATTTAGGTATATACAAGCCTTCAGTGAAAAATAAACCATGCAATATTGAAATTGAAATGGATGAAGCTGAGACATTTTTATATGCTTAGTTTCCCTTTGAGGCTATAAATACAGTAAAATAAGACTTTTTTTGTAATTTTTTTCTAAATTTTTCTATGTCATTGAACAAACCTTTCATGTTTCATATCCTGCACTCTGCTCTTGAAAACTTCTAGAGTTTGACTGTCAGTCACATTTGAATGTAAGCCTCTCCATTGTATGGCAGTACGTGGCAGGAATGAGAACCTACAGTAAAATAATATGTTCCAATGGCCGATTTCCTGCAATAACACAGGCTTGAGTTAAATGCAAGTAAAATAACGAAAATTGACAACAAAAAGATAATCAAGTGTATCTTACTTTGTGGTAGTCTCTCCATAAAGTATGTCTCATATCTTTATTTATCTCTCAAGAACAATCCGTTATAATTCCAACTTAAATCCAGTTGCTCCAGTTCAACGTGGCCTTTACGTTATGCGTGCTCGCGTCACCTGACACAACTGTTCGTTTGGCGGGAATGGCGACGTAACATTTACTGTATGGATTAGTTAGAGTCACTGTGGAGCATTTTCTTTCGTGTTGCTCTTTCCAAAAATATTCGTTTTCACATATGCATGAACTAATCTGTCAGCTAATTTTTTATTTGGCCGGTCTGTTACAAGCTTGTTGCTACAACATGATAGGAATGAAGAATTTTTGTAGATGTATGAAAATTATTCAACTAGAAAGATGTGAATGAGCCAAAGGTGTGTCCCACGACGAGTAACTTGGAGTCTAGAAACCCGGGTTAGTCAAAGGCAGCAGACACGCAAAAATTAGTGAGCTGAAAAATCCAGAATTATAATTTGACTCTTTTTTCTTTTTTGTCAGTTCCAGTTTACGAATTTGGTTTCAAAAAGTTTGAAATTCATAATGCAAAAATCATACACCTTTTCTAAATCCACATTTGGAGGGATATCAAGCATCTCCAGTGAAAGTTAACAGCTATAAGAACTTCTAAATTATCAATTTAATTGTTACAGTAGATTGGTAGGTTAAGGACATTGAGAAGCCATGCTTGTTTAGATGTATCCTCATTGTCCCTTGCCACGTGACAATATCTCGAGATTCCTAGGCCTGAAATTAGAGAGAGCTCCAACTGTCCTCACTTTAGCAGAAAGCTAAGCTCGAGGCTTGGCTCGAACCACTAAGCATAGGATCAAAAAGCGAGCACCTTGTCGCTGCGCTATCCTCAGATCAAAAATCGTTTAATGGTTCAAAATAACAAAAGTCCAAAAGTGGAGTCTTGGCGTACTCCATACTTCAAAGATACCAATGTTGAGTTACAAATATTTAGACGGAATAGCCAATTAGCACAGTTTTTGCAAGAAGCTACGGTTTTTCAAGAAATAAATTCTTTGCTCTACAAGATTATGGCAAGCTCTGTATTGTCGATTTAGAAACACTTTTTCGTGCCCCAATTCGATATTGCATATCAATTAGTCTCGTTTTCAATTTTAGGTACGTTGCAGCAAAAGCAGTAGAGCGAGTCTACTTTGAAGTGCCCATGTCTCCAACACAAAACTCTGTTCAAATTTCAACGCGGGGTCTAGAAGGCGTGGCGTCCACACCAGCGATGACTACAACGTCTGAGTCCCCAACTACCCTTCCATTTTGTGAACCGCAGAAGTACGTAGTGTTTTTGAAAACTCATAAGACTGGGAGCAGTACAATAACAAATATCTTAAACCGTTTTGCTGATGCAAATAATTTAACTATTTTGCTACCAAATGAAAATACGTATTCATTTAATTGGCCGAATAAATTCAGATTGGGCTACGCGAGGGACACTCATGGGAAAATGCCCCATATATTGGCGAATCATGCAAGGTACAGCAGAAAGTCTATGCATGTTCTTTTCCCGCGTGAAAAAACCGCTTATATCACCATTCTACGAGACCCTGTGAAGCAATGGGAATCGACATTCAGTTATATGAGTTTTCCATATATTTTGAATATTCAGAAGAAGCAGGACCCGCTGGATTTTTTCCTCAAGCATCCACCGTCAATGGCGAATATAAACAGCAACGCCCGACGATTTCCATCAATCTATTTGATAAAAAACCCGCTGTTCTTTGATCTTGGACTGGATTATAGATATTATGAGAACACAACTATGATAAAAAGAGCCCTAAAGACTATTGACAATGACTTCGACCTTGTTTTGATGATGGAGCATTTTGACGAATCAATGGTCTTACTGAAAAGGAGACTATGTTGGGATATTGACGATGTCATATTTTTCAAAACCAATGAGAGGCTGAACAAGAATAAGCGTCGCGTTATGACTGGCGAACAGCAGGCTGAGATCCGAAAGTGGAACAACGCGGATGCATCGTTGTACGACTTTTTCATTGAAAAATTTTGGAAGGAGATTGAAAAGGAAGGGACCGAATTTTACGATGATTTGGAAGAGCTGAAAAAACGGAAGAAATATTACTTTGATGTTTGTGTTTCAAAAGAGACTGTAACGAAGGCCTACTCATCTGTTTTTGTAAAAGGATACGAAATGAGGAGAAACCTGACGACCGAACTGAAAACATTTTGCGAACGAATGCTTAGAAATGAATTGTCCTACTTGGATCACTTCAAAGCAGAGTACACAAAAGCAGTTACCGACATTGAGGGAGACACAATAGAAAACTTCGACGATCAACTAGAAGAAGCTGAAATCCAGGTTGAACAGGGTTCACTATGGGGTGAGGATGGGGCTGCATATCGCTATGGGATCCCAACAAAAAAACCGATACCAACCAGAGGTGTTCTGACCAACAGAAGAATTCGTCAAAAAAAGTTGTCCAGAGAACGTGACTTAGGTGAAAAGACAATGAGCAAAGAAGGAGTGAACAGAAGTGAAATTAAGAATAGCAGCCAAGTGGGATTGAAGGCCGAGGTGCTAAATACTGATGAAAAAAATGGGCAGAAGCGCATGTCAGACAAAGCAAACTCTCGCGTTTACGCAGCAAGTGGCAAAACACTACTGAGCACTAAAAAACCAGCAACAACTGCTCCTACAATGCCAATAACATTAGAAATGTTTAAAAAGGACAAACTAACCACCTTGCAAAAGCGCATGAAGGATCTTGAGAGAACCACTGAAGAGATGGCAATACAAACAACAGCATTGCCTAGTACTACATATGATAAGACCATAAAGTCGGTCCGAAAACGAACAAAAGCCGAGGAAACGATTATGCCATGGGCTACTAGTCCAACGAGGAAAATTGACACAAAGAAGCAAGGAGTGGTGAGGACTTCGGCTACGATTGAAGAAGGAAGAACTACCGTCAAAAATGTGAAAAAGGAGGCGAAAAATGTGAAAATATCGACTTGAAAGGGATTATATCGAGTACATGATGTCAGACGAAGTGGAATGAGCAAATTAGCAGCTAAATAGAACGACTCAAGAAAACGTGACGAAATTGCGATAATTAATGGTATTCAGCAAAACATAGACAATTGATATCACTGTAAGTGCAAAACCCAGCGTTCACTCGCTTATGTTGAATATATTAAGAAGGACTGTGTAGATAACTCTAGGATATAGCGAAGGAAGATTTGTTACTAGGAAATTTATATGATTTTTTTATGGTTAGTATTAGTGGTCTATAGATGCATGCATGCTACTCATCTTTAATCGTGTCTCTTGTATAAAAGGTTATTATATACCGCTTTGCCAATGTCTAGCCACACTTATTGCATTTTGGGCTGAGAGGAATGTGTCCTCCAAAGTGCAAGTCACAGGTAGTCTGCTGTAGTTGATTGGTTGTACCATGTCTTGGGGGAGGCCACACTCAGTTCACCTGGGGGGGAGGACACACTCGGTTCACCTGGGGGGAGGACACACTCAGTGCAGAGGTCCGATTCGGCATATCCCTATTTCTCCATGAGCACAATCACTCTACATTAACACGTCCGTATGAGATTCAATCTGTGCCAGGTCAGCCATTGGAGATCATTCCCAGGTGCCAGTTTTTCAGATGGTGACGTTAGGGAGAGCCTTTTAATTGGGGGGGGGCGAATGGGAGGATGCAAGGCTGAATTTACCTAAATTTCAAGGTTAAACTCTTCGAAAGTTACCTGATTTTACGACGTAATAAACTATTTTACCTGAGTTTTAACTCATTCCAAGAGTTGGGGGGCGACTGCACCCCCAAACCTCCTGGTTGCTACGCCCCTGTGTCTATTGCTGCTCTGTCTCTTTCTGACGGTGGATTTTCCCTTTTCAACAGGCTGCATTGTCACTTAGTCGGCTGTGACATTTGGGCGTGGACAGGCCTTGGTGTTGTCGTTTCCCAAAACCGTCGTCATTTCCCAAAACCGTTGTCATTTTTCATGCCTTTCGGTTGGTGTGTTTTATACCGGTTCTCTCTAAAAGGTTCGGCCAAGATGCCCGTTTCTGTTCTCTAATGGCTTCGACAAGTTCTTCACCATGTTCCACTGTTTCCTTGCGAAAGATATTGCTTCCAAAAGCAGTCTGGTACTCTTCGCAGAGCCATGCTGTGTGCATTTAGTCCAGGTACAAATCTCCTTCTGCATTATCTCGGTATTGTTTTCTTCATGCAGTTTTTGTCAGACCGACGAAGGCATCGTAGCTTGGCGAAGTTGGTGCCATTTCTTTTTCACCTATGAAACAGTCAAGTGTGTTCTCGAAATCTTCCCAGTTTGCTTTTTTGAAGTTGAAAAGTCGCCCGATTGGTATCTTTCTGGCTTGAACTATTGGTCTCGTGCGGATGCCAATGGGTCTGTGCTGCACGTATGGGACTGGCGCATACACATTCTTTGTGTTGTTGTTGCTTGGATCATCAGTGATGATGACTAGGTCTGCAATCTATTCGCTCTTCCCTCTACCACTGTTGAAAGACTCAGGCAGCTTTGAATCGTGGATAATTATGACGCTGTCTGCTTCTGCTCAAGCGACAACGGCTTCCTCATCAACATCGATGTTGGCTGATCCCCAGTTTTGGTGGCGGCTGTTGATGTCTCTAGAGGAAATGTGGGGCAGGGGGTCTTTTGCAGGCTTTAGATCAGAGCATGTCAGATGATCATTTTGTGGTTTTTATACGGCGGTGATGTGGACGTTATTCGTGTCGATGGTCCAGATCTCGGAGCTGTTACTGATTTTGGTCGTTGCACGTATGATCGATGCTTTGTTCTTGACAAGTATTGCACCGCCACACTTGTTGTGCGGCAGTTAGGCTATCAGAGTCTTTACTTTGAGTTTCGGCCAGGCTCTATCAGAGCTGTGATGGGCTTTTTGCAAGCACAGGACGTTGCAGTTATCTGTGTGAGACAGCGTGGACAGTATATCAGCTTTGCTAAGGAAAGACCCCCACAAGGCATTCTGTCAATCCAGTAGAGCAACTCATTGTATGGTAAGATTGCATGGTAAGAGTGGTGATGGAAAGTATGTATATCAGCTTTGCTAAGGAAAGCTAAGAGGTAAGAGTGATGATGGCGTTCAGCTTCCCCTCAGTCAAACTGAGGTCACTAAGGAGGGAGATCATTTACTAAGGAGGGAGATCATTTACTAAGGAGGGAGATCATTTACACAGACCATTTTCCTTCCCATGGTCTATGGATAATAACACGATAACAACAGAATAAAGTCGGGTATGGATTTCATCTCAAGATGGCGAAATCACACCATTTACCTCTGTTATTTGCGAACCAACGAGGACTTTGAAAGAGTCAGCCACAAAGCGATTTGACATCATCCGAATACCTAATTTTTGGTCTTCCTCGACTTCTGGGGCCATGTACCCTTCCTTTTAGCAGATCTCTATCCAGCCCATGCGCTCTCACAACGTCACCTACATATCTCAGTTTCCTTTCAGTGAGGGTGTCCATGAGCCTTCTTTGACAGTCAGCTCTCGTGAGGACATCTTTGCTTGTTATTCCGGACAACTTATTCGTAGCGTTCTTCATTTGCCATTCAGCTCGGGAAGCATCTGCGCAAGTGCCAAAGAACCACTTAGAGTGTACCAGTATGTTACAGTGAACTCCTGATATAGTCTTTCCTCTTGCAGTCATGCTTCAGTTCTTATCAAAATGTTGCCCATTCTCGAATCAGTCGAGAGAAAAGCGGAGCAGTAAATTTATGTATTCAGCATTTAAGAAAAAGCAATATCGGCTGCTTCTTTCTTCTGTCTTGGCATTTTCCTGTTCGATCTTTGAGAATGGCAGATTATAACTTTTGAATCCTTTGGCACTGAATCAGGTCTCTTGGCTATTGTCACGGATACCTTCGCTTTTCTTCCATGTTTCCTATATCATTATTAACAACACCGTATAGCATCAATTTTCCCATATCGGTGCTTTGATTTAACTATATGAGTGCGTCTAAATTTGCGTTGTCAAGATAAGGCCACAAAAGTCGATTTCTATAATTCATTTAGCTGTTTATTCAACTCCACGTTAAGTCACAGGTTTTTCGAAAACAGTAAGTTTGGTGACAACAACCATAGTCGATTGTTTAATCAATACATTAATAGTTATCACTACGAATGACATTTGGAGAAAATTTCCTAAATTTCCCAAAATACTACATCAGACACAAGAAGGCGCGAAATTTGGCGAATTCCCAGTCCCTGGTTTGACTGGACAATTGTGCCAAACTAATGTTTCAAAATCATCCCATGCATCATTTGGCCTGTGCGCAAAGAATGGATTCTTTATTTTCTTTATAGTATTTCGTTACAAAGGATGAGGTCTGGGATGCCCCCCTGGGATGCCCCCCCCAGTTGTACGGCCTGGCCGGATATGCAGATATATCCTGTGCAGTAGGAAACCACTGTCCGATAAACAGATGTATTCCTTCAGTGCATGAGGATATACCTTACAAGGAATTGGCTAGAGAGGGAGATTGTCAGCTGCCCAAGAGATCTGGCTCCATCTCTATGGGTGACCGTTGGCTCACAAACGAACTCGCCTGCTGTTCAAGAGATTTTGCCCTTCCTGTCCTGCTAGACGTGGCCGCTGCGAAATTTAAGAACAGCTAAGGTGGCAGGAGCGTAGGCCCTGGTTAAGGCCTAAGAACAGAATTGGTGCCCAGAGATGAGCAATACCAAATATATCTATTTAACAGTTCTACTAATAATGTTCTCGATTTTCGGACTATTCTGCGCGAAAGACTACATAAAGGAGAATTTATGGAGTAAGCCTTATCGGTCAGAGAAGGGGAAGGACGTTGCATCAAGGCAAAATTGTGAGTTTTTTTGGAAGGGGTACCGGTCTTTGGTTCCCTTTTGTCTCTCTGTATTCATCTAATACGTTGTTTCATTACATCATGTGATACGATATGAAATCGTCTTACATTGGACTGATGTGATACCACACTATCGTTAAGGTTGCTATATTTTACTTCATGCTGTTCGATTCTTGCTGTGCTGTTATGTTAGTTCCAGTGTTATAACTTTCGCGTGCTTGCCTATGCTGATTTACTGTTTTGTTGTGTGGATTAAACGAGCTTGATATTCATTTCGTCTCCGTGCGATCTTTCTTCTGAAAAGTTCTAATATGTTATGATATATCTCATTATATTAGACACAGTTCCGTTTGCATTGTTTCTCGTTGTGCGTTAAAAGGAAGTCACAAATTTACAGAAATGAATGGTAAACGCCTAAGAAATAAGCCAATACCTTAAACTGAGTGAATATGATATAAAACAGTATAGTTTATATAGATGAGATCTGATAAATTGATATCCATTTTAAATAGGGTGCTACAGCAAGATTTACACAACTGTATAAATTTTTAAACAGGGAGGTTTGAGGTGTCCAAAACAAGAGTTAGGTTGAGATTCATTGTAACAGTGAAGATTTGCAGCTTCAAATAGAGCGCAATCTTTCATGATGAACTTAAAAAGGAAACAAATAAAACTGAGCCTCATGCTCCATACGGTCATTTGGGAACACGTTGTTGAAGAGGCACCATCCTAAGCCATGACATTCTGAGGTAGCGTCCTTATTCCCTTTCCTTTCCTGAGTTTAAGCCCAGCTTAACGGCAGGAACCCATTCACTGCTGGGTTGATGGATGAATAGTGAAGAAAAATGGGAAGAAGCATGCTTAAGACTTGCAACCATCTGCACAACTCTTTTTATGCCAGCTACCACCTATCATAATTGTTTCTAAATGGACATGACTAGAGTGCATGAATTGTGTAGCCCATGCAGGCTAAGCTGAAGGATTTCAATTGTACAGGGAATTATGATTTTTATGCAGATAAAGAGAATCAAGGCTCAAATGCAGAAGATGGTGACATGTATTCCAAAGTAAAGTATTTTGTGCTGTTCCTTGGTTATGCAAGAAGCGGAAGCACACTGACAGGCTCAATCATGGATGCGCATCCAAATGTAATAATATCCAATGAATATCAGATTATTGGAAAGTTTCCAAAGCTCGAGAAGGGAAAAAAGAAGCAGAAGTTTATTTTTGACAGTCTCTATCAAAGCTCAAAGAGAGAAGTTGACAGTGGACAGAGGTCACCAAATTTTAAAGGTCTCTTTAATTACCATGTTCCTAACCAATGGCAAGGACAATATTTATCTGCAGTAAAGGTTATTCACTTTCAATTGTTTTAGTTCAGTTTATATTGACTATCTAGCTTTGAAGAGCATACACATCAAAGCGTAGGAAGGGAAATGGTGCCAGTGTAGGTCCATTGCAAGGCATTGGCTCACAGGCCGCAGTGGTTTAAGCCCCGCTTCAAGATTAACATCCACTAAAGGCAAGGAGAGTTGCTTGTGTAGAAATCGAAAAGGGTAGGCAACATTGAGAAGGAGAACAAGGGCACTGCTCAATAAGAATAGTTTCCCAACGTCCTAAAGTCTACCTTCAAATGGTAGGCAAAAAAAGTTAAAAAAATATTGGAATGTGTTATTTACATCACAGTATCGTGGAAAGCCTTCAATTTATAGGAAAAACGTTTAAGCGGTTAAGATTGGATACCTGCATAGCACCACAAATAGTACAAACAGGGTTCAAACTGCTCACCTTTTGTCTAAGAGCACAATGCAAAACGGGTATTTGTGATGTTTGGTTTTTTGATTAATTAGGAGACAGCCATCTAAGAAGATGATTGAAAGGAGCTCAAGAAAGCAATGCATAGTTTAAGTTTACAGTTAATGTGAGATTTCTTTATGGTAAATTACTAAATGTATCGCTCATCGAGTTGTTAGTTAAAGGGTGTGTTTTTTAAACTTACTTTTCCTGCTTCCTTCTAAATTTGCAGGTAATTGGTGACAAGTGGTCTGTTGGAACAACACGTTCCTTGATTAGAATGGACCAGAACATTTTTGATGAATTTAGAGCAGCCATAAAAGTGCCAATCAAATTCATTCATGTCTATAGAAATCCATACGATAATATTGCAACAATGACACTTAGAAAGGGAAAAGAAAGAAACAAGGCCTCAAAGTTTGGATACAAGGTAAATTTGTATAAAAAAGTTTACTGCAATCCTAAGGAAATTTTTCAATGGATTTTCCAGGGGGGGGGGCTATTCTCCAAGAAAGGATATTTCAAGATAGGGAAATTTTCAGGGTATGGAAGAGGGCTGTTACCAAAGGAGCTTTTTGGCAGTTATCCTTGATGTGCTGAGTGCCCTTTTCCTCCGTCTTTTTGACATAAGAACAGAATTGTTATTGTCTTAAAAAACACTGCCTTTCAACTGGTGATTTCTTTTCATAAGTCAGAGGCCTTGTCCTGTCACTGAAATTTTGTTTATAAGAAGGTAATCACATGGAAACTGAAATTTAAGTAACCGCCGTTATTTGTGCCAGAATTTACCCAAGAGAGAGGCTGTCTTAGAAAGGAGGGTATAAAATGAGAAGATAGAAAATATCAATTAAGTTGTGAAATATGATTTGATGTCATGATCTATATGACAGCCTTTTTATTTGCCATTTGCCTGATCATCTAGAACGTTTTCAAGACAGGTCATGTTTTAAAAATCATTCTTTTCTTTTTCAGCCATATAAAAATAATGAACTTCTTATGAGGAAAATCCACCAGTATTTGAAGTGGGTAAAAAATGTGGAGAATTTGAGGGCAAGATTTTCAAAAGATGTACTAGATATTGATTATTCACAAATGCTGAGAAAACCTCAAAAAGTTGTGAAAAAGATGTGCAAATTTCTTGACCTAAAGTATACTGCAGATTACATTAGAAGCTGCACAAAGAAGATTTTTCGTAATGAAACAAGAACTAGATCCAAGGTTTTTTGGCCTGAGGAAATAAAGGGCTATTTAATTGGAGAGATGAAGACCATAGCTCCATACAGAGAATTTATGTTTGATGGTTGAAAATGCAATTTTTAAAAGCTATCTATGCGTTTGGAACTTCAATGAAATGCAAATTTCGCTATTTTGTATCAATTTTTAAAACAGTAAAAGATACTGCATATATTTATAAATACAATATGGTAACTTCTAGCTGTGTTACAAAAATGCTATTTACTACTCATAGACCCGAGATGGGAAAGGGGAGCCTGAGAATGTTAAAACGTTAGGGGAGGTCGAATTACTAAAGTACGCACTCCAAATTCTTGAGAGAGGGTAAGATCACGGTAATTGAAAACTGAGACAAATGGTCAGCATCTAGCCCAGTCTTCTTAAAGATACAGGAGATGCTGGGGAAGGGGCTAGCAGGTGCTACCCTGTAAACTGAGATGTAAGGGTGAGACAGTGGTAAAGAGCCCCTCGTTGATCTTATGGTCAGAGGCATGGTCATTTGAAACTGTACCAGAAGGAGCAAAATTTAATCAGCATTTTCCTTGGGGGGAGAGCCCCCGTGCCCTTCTGCGGCTACTTGTCTAGTGTGGCCATACCGAGCGGAAGGACGAGGGCTTGCTCGATAAGCATGTAATTTCAGTGTCCTGGAATCAACCTCAAAAATGAAAAGTGATAGGAATCTTGAAAGACGTCACAAAGAAGGAGGACCGAGGAGCTGCTTGATAAGCTTAGCTTCCCCTTGTAATCTAATTCCAAATTTACTTTGTTTAATGGATATCAATTTAGTTGTGTTGGTGCTTCTATCGTCTTGTCTTGAAACGACGTCACATTATGAGAAAGAACCAGAACGCTGCTCGTTAAGCATGGCGTCCTAGAATCTACCGTAACTTGCCAAGTAGTACGGATAAAATCCCCGTGAACTGATTTTAACCGGGTAAATTGCTCTTAGTGATGCAAAAACAGCCAGCCTAGTGGTCGAGGCGCGTTATTACAAATCATACCGTTAGTGAAGCACCATTCCAGACCTAACTTTCAATGGGAGAGAGGAGAATTGCCAGGAGGGAAACTAATTAAATGTCATCAAATTGGGAGAAAGGTTAAGGTTGCCACTTAATACACATGGTACCTTATCTTCTATCTGCAAATGCTAGCTGGATCACTGAAACACACCCCCCCCTCCTCCCCACTAGAAAAAGTAACTGAGGTTGGGCTGTTCGATGGTTAGAAGACATGAAAAACCCCTGAGACCTTTCCAGAGAGTACGGTTTTCAGGTGCATAAGATGGATACGTATATGTTTGACGGAAAGGGAATTCAAGAAATCTGAATATTTTGAAGAAGGCCACAGCAAGAATGATTCAGAATGAAATGGCATGCTGGGTTGCCATGAAAAATTGGCAAACATAGGTAATCTCTCTCTTGAAATAGGACTGAAGCTGTTATTTGTGGAATTAAAGAATGAAAACGATTCTTAATTGAGACCTCACTTACTAAGACCCCATTCTTGAATTGAAAATATCTTGTAAAATTCCTGTAACGTATCAAAGGGAGTCATTCTGCACGTGAGATTCGAAGGATCCGACCACACGAGACAAGTCGATGACAAAAAGGATGATGAAAATGAGGAGCAACCAACCACTTCTCTGTTTTGCCATTTTGATTTTGATGGCTTCCAAATGCTTTCCAATAACTATTGAAGATGTGCAAGAAATGAAAGACGATTTGGACCAAGGTAAGAATGTGCAGACATGGTTTATATTCCGTATTTCTTGAAAGGAATAGATTGAAAGGTGGAAGGAAAGGGAGAAAGAAAGACGGAAATAGAGATAGATAGAGAGAGAGAGAGAGAGAGAGAGAGAGAGAGAGAGAGAGAGAGAGAGAGAGAGAGAGAGAGAGAGAGAGAGAGAGAGAGAGAGAGAGAGAGAGAGAGAGAGAGAGAGAGAGAGAGAGAGAGAGAGAGAGAGAGAGAGAAAGGAACAGAAAAATAAAGAAAGAGAGAGAAGGGCAAAGAGAAAGGAAGAAATGAAGGAAGGAAGGATGGAAGGAAGGTAGGACGATGGAAAGGTCCATGGTAAAAAACATTCACAAGCGATGGACAGCATGGGTGGCGTGTGATTGAAGTCTCCATATATCAAATAATGCCAGCAATGCCAATTCTTACCACCAAATGTTATCAACTACTTATGGATCAAACGTTAATCTTAGAGTCGATAGACGAATTAATTCGATAAAACTGCATTTGATTCTTAGATCTTGTTTATTCAAATCCTTCTGTAATGTCAAGAATACACCCCGAAGAGACATTGTAAGATCACTAGGTGTGGGCCTCGTCTCCTAAAGTGCAGGATTGTCTAGAGCACTGTTAACACAGTTTAAATGGGAAAAATATTACGTTTATTTGATGCGCAGGGTTACGGTAATGGCCAACGTGAACTCAGAAAATGAAGCTAAATATCGTTTTCGTCTTGTCGAGAGATCTGCATGTTCATTGCTACCGGTCGAATCTTGTGTGTTTATCTATCAGTCTAGGCATATTGGGCAAGTCAAGATTCACTATTTGAAATATTTAAAGACAGAGATCAACCACCTTCGAACAAAAGTCTTTCATCATCTCCCGCACCAAAGTCTACATCTCCGCCGAAATAAAAATCATGATTCTACCCAAAGACCTTGTACCAATTAAACATTAGTTATACCTCTTAAGGTAGTCACTAGTTACCTGTGAGGAACATTGCTTTGTAACATTGAAGGCCATACTATGATAATAATCATGAAATAATAATGATGATCAAATGTGATACTACTCTCATACAAAGGTACTCAGTTGCATCGAACAATGTCATCGTCACATTCATACTTAATAATTGTTCCCTTAAGACCTAATTAAGATCAAAATTAAAACAAAGCCTTCTTCATTCTAAAATAAGTAAAATCAAACCGATGAAAAAATCTGTTATCCATTTATGCTTTGAAATGAGAATGTCAGAAAGCAAAGCTTCACCTGGAAATTTCCTGAATTCAATAGAGCTAAAAACTTTGGAGCTTCAAGCCGACGAACGAAAATCTGTCCCAGCTGGCAAGAAAATGAATGTTGCAGGTATAGGGACTTTCAGTTTTAAAATCTTTCGGTTTTCACATCTGGCAATTTTTGCGTGAAAGCAAATAGCTGTTATGTCAATCTGTCGAAAGTAACATTGCATAGATAGCAAGAGCGATAGATCTGCTGTCATTGAAGCTTACTAGGACTGACTTTAAGGCAAATTGCAGAAGGGGTTAACTGCGGTGAGAGAAGTAACTGGTAGCCTTCTCTTGCAAAACCGCGACTCAGGATAGTAACTTTCTCTGTAAAAAGGTACATCCAGACCCTCGTACCGAGCATGGGAGTCAACTTCACTGGCAGCGGTACCTTGACAAAGTTGTGGCTTACGAGAGCACCTCCCGAGCAAATCCTTTCAAAATCTTGTGTCGAGTATGAAATTCAACTCAACTCTTTACATTTCAATGAAAGAAGCAAGAATTCTAAATTGCGGCATGATTGCATTTCACAAATTAATGTTTATCTCTTATTTTCTGTTTTTACTCGTGCCACTGATCAGATGATAATAATATGAGATGCCATTAGTGTTTCTAACAGTTCCATCTTCTACTCTGCTGAAAAAACGCCTTTTACTGTGACTAGATGGTGCTTATGAAGACGTTTTGAGTGACCTCATTAAACACGACATCCAGGACTCACTGAAACGACTTCCAATCGAAAAAGGTACTGTTGTCAAAACTGGAATTGTAAAAATTTATATTAAAGTCTAATTTAACCAGGGGCTCTTGTAGAATTCTTAACTGGTGTGGAAACATATGATAAGGGGCCCATGCTTGCACAAATAGCAAATACATATACCGAACAAAAATGTGTACTGTCTGCACTAGCAGCTGTATCAAAGAATACGTTAATAGTATGAATGAGAGCCATATACATTCAAGGCATATATTACAAATAATAAGGGCCCTGACTATTGGCGCTAAGTGTCAATATATATTGTGCTTAGGCAGGCACTGGGGCATACTTGGGCAAGTGACCACTTGTGACAATGCTACGTTATTCTCAAAGGTATTGTTCAAGAGGTGCTTGAGGCTTTGTTTAAATTTTTCATATCTTAAGCTCAAGAGCAAGCCTCAACATGGGCATAGATCATGAAAGGTGTCCTCTTTAAACCAAGTGATAAAGAGCCACATGCGTCTTGAACTGACGTTCCGATAAGAGAAAGAACCACAACACTGCTCGACAAGCACAGCTTCGCAGTGTCCTAAAACCTACCTTCAGGTGCTAAGTTGAAAGCATGAGAAACATGTCTCTGTTAATCATAATTTCGTCTTAATCTTTCATTTGGACAGATTCTCCAACAGAGAAAAGCGCCAGCGAATTTCTCAAGAAGCTGATCGAAGATGAAAAGAATGAGCAGCAAAAAGGTACAGTTGTTTTGAAACGAGAGATTTTTCAGTTTAACGTCCTCTGCAAGATGAATATTTTTGCTTCTACTCAATTGATATCCATTCACTACGTGGTATAAAAGAAAGTCAAGAAACTTCTGTCACCTTTCGAACAGGTGACGACTTAATTCTGGAAAAACTTCTTGGAAAAGAAAACAATAAGAAAGCTAACGGTATGTAATACTCCCTTTCTTCTAAACATTAATTCATTGGTATATCTATTAATTTATTCGTTAATCGTTTGATTCACTCAACAATTGGTTCCACCATTTATAAACTTATCAATTCATCCATTCATTCATTTATTAATCCCTTCATTTGCTCATCCATTCACTTACGCATTCAGTCACCAAACCATGAATTCTTTGCTCAACTACTAACCCATTACTTCAATCATTCATGCATCGATCTATGTATTTATTCATTTACATGAATTTGGTGATCTATTGTTTGATAGTTTTGACAAAGAAAGAAGCACTAGATGAACTGAAGAAACTTGAAATTAAAGAAGCTGCCCGCAAACAGGTTAAAGGTATTGGAAAATATCCATCTTCTTCCAAAAAATACATCTTAGTTAATGCATATATGACGCAAGAATACGTACAGTCTCAATAAGAAATAGGCAAACTGGAAAATTTTTGCATTCAATTTAATTCTTGAATTTGCGTTTTGACAGCCGCTTTCTTTCAAAGAAAAGCAGCGAAGTTACGAGTATCTGGCAGAAAACTGGGTGCCAAAAAACTAACTGAGCCCTTAGTGATATCAGAAGCAAATCTGAAAGGTGCTCCTGCATGAATATAGTATATTAATACTTTTAATATTCTTAAATGCGGCAAGGATAAGGAGTGGCCACCCGGTCTCACAATGCCATGTCTCAGGATATTACGTCTTTAGCAATTATCTTCAGCAACGTTATCCCCCATAGCTTCTATCGAGTATGAGACAAAACTGTACAATTACTTTGCAAAATAGCTCGTCGAGATTTATGATAAAATGATGAAAATTATAGCATCGATGTGACATGTGAGGAATTTTGTCACAGAAGCAAAAGATGCGATGCTTGTGAAGAAGCCCCCAAAATCAGCTCATATAGGTAAGCATAAAAGAAGGCGAAACTTGTCATAAGGATTTTTATATTGAATGAAAAGATATGAAAAGAACTAACAATATTGCAATGCGAGTTACAAGAATCATCTTGATCATCATGATCGTCATCAACTTCATCAGCTACCTGTGCCTATCTATGTCTATCTATTATCTATGCATATCTATGCCTATCTATCTATGCCTATCTATGCCTATCTATGCCTATCTATCTATGCCTATCTATGCCTATCTATGCCTATCCATCTATGCCCATCTATGCCTATCTATGCCTATCTATGCCTATCTATGCCTATCTATGCCTATCTATGCCTATCTATGCCTATCTATGCCCATCTACCTATCTGGCCATCACCATCATCGTCATTCATCGTCACCATTATCATCATCAGCATCATTCATCACCTTCACCTTCATCATTATCATCATCACCATCATCAGTTTTAAGTTGCTTTTAAACATAACTAAAACAGTTTTGTTCGTGCAAAAAATTGTACACATAAATTATATGCAGGTTTCTTCTGAAAAGCGTTTTTTGGGTTTCAGATGAAGTTTGTTTTGATAAACGTAGAGACTGCCACCGTTTAAGTCAATATTGCAAAGCAGAGGAGTACAGACACGTGTTGAAGCGGAAATGTGCCTTCACTTGCAAATTTTGCCGTGAGAAAACTTTCGACATTATCTTTAGAATTGACGTGCGGAATACTTTTTAATGAACATTGTTGTAAATTCTGTTTTTGTGTACAATAGGTAGGCGGGTTCTTAGTTGATAGCAGCTCAATAATCTTTCTGAACAAATTACATGTATGAGTACGGTTTGCGGGTGTTGTTTGTCCAACTTGTTACTTCAACTTAAACTAAAATTAATCGTTGCATGTGTAAGTAAAAAACGACGCAGTTTAATTCAACAAAAAGAGCGGTTTGAGGAAAGTCTGATTGCAAATGAAAATGGATGAATTAATTAACTAATAGATAAAGAAAGCTATACATGTATGAATGAAATCAAGGGAGAACTAATAAATGAATGAATAAAGAAATGAATTAGTGCAAAAATGAAGGAGTAAATGAGTGACTGAATAGATGAATGAATGAGCAAATGAGTAAATGCAAGGGCATATAAATGACGAAATCAATCCTTTGCTGTAACAATCATTTTTCTTTAGGAAGATGTGAAGACTCGATGGGAAAGATTGTTTGCAGGAGGTTGGCGAAACAATGCAGAGCTCCGAAATTCATAGAAAGAATGAAGGATTATTGTTATGATAGTTGTGGCTACTGCAGTAAGTTACCGATGCAAAGATTATTTCTTGAATATCAACAAGCTAGGAGTCTCATTTCTGTCACCTGCAGTAACATTATGCCAATCTTTCTAACATGAAGTATGATTTGACATTAAGAAAAATTACATCTTAGTTTAGGCCTATCAGTCAATCTCTAAATGGAAAAATGACTTCCATTAAATTGGATAGCTCCATTTGATTGGTTGATTACTAAGTCATGTAAATTGCTTATTGCTCCTTAGTAAAGCAAATAAGAGACGTAAGGCCAAAGCCTTGCAAGATAGGTTCAGGGAAATGTCCTGATGAAAAATTCCATGTTTTAGAATGGAAATCGCCACCAGCTTGTCAAAACTCACCACATGGTTGCTGCTGGAACAAAATTACGAAAAAACTGAATGCACATGGCAGCAACTGCCCTGGTTAGTATGAAAGGATTCACAATATATAGGCTTAGAGGAAACTAGGGGCGAATGCTACCAATAGCGTAACATTTTGGGCGTTGATTAAGGGAACAGTAGCCACGATTGGAGAGCAAAATGGTTTAGAACCAGTATTGCTCCAAGCTCATTGATTGAGGGGGGAGCTGAATACAGTGACAGATGGAAAGGGTGCTTAAAAATGATTCAGGATCTTGTACAATGCGAACAGTGCATGCACTACAAGTTGGAGTGGACAATGATGTCATTTACTGCTATCATTATTACTATCAATATCATTTATATTACCGCCAATGAGAATTAGAATCAGCCAGTAGAACCAACAGCAAATGGAAACAGATAACAATCCGGGCATTAGTTAGAAAGTTAGGTTGAGACTCGGTAAAAGCCTTGGAGAGCATTTCGCAAAAGAGGTAGCATACTGAGCGAAGGCATTGTGATGTAGGGTGGCCAGTTCCTTTCTTAGCCGCAGTTTACCCCTCCCCCCTCTTTACGCCACATGCTCATTGACTGCTGGGTGGACAGATAGCGGCTACCCAGAAACGCACCGAACAGAACCGGACAGAACCGGACAGAACCGGTGACTGTTCTAAACACTATGCCAAATACCCTTTGCTACTACATACACGGCGAGAGAGGCACGATACAGTCAATTAAAGTTAAAAAAAAGAGCAAAAATATTTTCGATTCTGAATGGATCCGAGTCCACCAAAAGTACAAACACCAAAATATAATGCTTCTAGGTTGATTAGCGTTGCTTTAGCTAGCAAACAGGTGTGTTTGATAATTACGGCAAAGCAATGAGTTAGCAAATTGATTAGGATAAAACAGAGGTAATTTTGAACACCCTTCGGTCGGATTATGATGATAGAACTAAAATGGACAATCAGAAAAAAGACCATTAATCAAACTACTGCTTTATGAATAAATTTTTAATTCGGAAACCCATTACTTCCAGAAAAGGTGGCATAAAAGATTAATGCTTATTTGATTTTAAGATCAGAATGCAAACACATTTCACTTCTTTTTGCCGTTTCAATCATAATAAACAATAACTTCAAGGCGAACTCAACTAATTTCATTCTCCTTAGTAGGAGATCACTGTAAGATCACACCATGCAAATCTGTCGAGGAGATCTTCTCGATTGCTTGGGAAATAAAGAACGAAATGAAAAAAGTAATGAGCCTCTATTTTGAATATTTCTGGGCACCTCTTGAAGTCAATTTGAAAAGGAAATTTAAAGTCTAGAAAAACAACCGAAGGAAAAGGTGCTAAATATAAATAATTTGAGCTTGGTAGCTTTTCATATGGTTTTGGCATTTTCGTTCACAAAATCCATAAGATATTGCGAATACTGGAAAGGACTTTAAACTAGCTTTTCCGTTTTAGAAAAAGCAGAAAATGCTTGGCTGAATTAGCACAGATTAAGTATAAGATGAAAAAATCTGAGAGAGCAGGAAGAAGGTAACTTGAGTTCTAGATATGAAAAGAAGACCGCTCCATTCTGTTTAGCCTGCAAAAGTCAGCACTATGATAATCGTTGCGCTGTTACGATCTTAATGAATACGAATACTATTACAGTTTGTGCCGATCGATACAAAAAACTCTGCAAGAAATTCAACACTTACTGCGACACAAGGAGATTGCCGGGGAAATTCATGGTAAAGCATTGTCCAAAAACGTGCGGCCTTTGTCGTAAGTCGTTTGAAAAAGTAATTATTATGTAATAAAAACGAAACAACAGGTCGTTTCTCGCCAAGACTACAATTCTCATTATAATCATCATAATACTCCAAGCACTAGCAACCTTTCGTTATAATCAAAATCAAAATTTCAATCGCTAATTAGAACCAACGATCGTCCTCGCTACTTGAGAATCAATCATCACGCAATGATTATCAATAACTAATCAAGCATAAATTATCAGTCATCAGCCATTGGTAATCAAGCACCAATCATCAATCATCTATCAAAGTTAACCAAGAACCAATCACAAAGCATCAATCGTCGTTAACTTAGCATTAGTCTTGAATCATCAATCATCCTTCACTGATCATAAATCATTGATCATCGCAGTCGTATGCAAATCTTTATTCTATTCTTATAAATAAATGGAAACATAATGAAATAAGTGTCCTTATTTTTCTGATCTTTGCATATTAAATCATAAGTATCAATTTTTGCTGTCAATGCAGATGAGTGTGAAAAGAAGAAAGACAAGGTTGGCTTCGAGAAACTCTGTGCGAAGTGGCAGAAGCAGGGATACTGCAATGTTTTGGACATTGGGGAAACGTACTGCAAACACACGTGCGGCTGCAAGATGTCAGGCACATGAGGCAGCTGCACTGCAAACATTTGCACGTGAATACCTGATGCAAGTGGTGATGCATCGTGATATGTATATTGCATACTGAGAATGTTTAAGGGGAGAGGGGGTCTGTTTGGATGCAAGTCATACTTGGAAATAATGAATTGATACGACTTCTACCGAATCGCATCCACATCTTATGGCACTTACACATAATCGAACATTTTACGCATTAATTAAGTTAAGTCTACCATGCTTGTTCTTGTTTCTTGTTTCTACAATCCTCACTTGATTTCACAGTCAGTTTCCAATAGCTTGCTCATTCTAAAAAGCTCGTGATCGCCAATGAAACATTGACCCGATCCTGGCTGCTTTGACTGGTCAGGTCTTGAATCTCTCATCAAAACCGTGAAACAACGAATGATGACGACAAACAGCAATTTCACGGACAGATTGTTTCCAGAAGTTTGGAAAATGAGTGATGCTCATGTTTGCTTGATCAAATGAACAGATGGATACAGCCAGAAAATGACGTTAATCCAATCAAACATTTATTCAATTAGGTGATCAGTTAATCAATCAAAAACCGGGCAACCAATCAATCATTTGATCAATCAGCAGTCAGCTGATCAACAACTCAAACAACAATCAATCAAGCAGTATATACGAATCACTCAATCATTATGTTAGTAAATCATTGTTTTTGGTGTGGGTTAATTATTCAACCAGCGAAACATTACAGACATTAGCGATTGCTTTCGATTTCGCCTTGCGACAGTGTTGTATTGACTCTCATGTTGAAAAATGTCGAGGCCGAGAGCCATGACAACTAGAAGCGCTCACACTTGCGAAGGCCCTTCAAAAACTCCACCGCGATGTTAAACTTACAAATGAATGTTGAAAAATAATCCAGGTGATACTATGTCGCTTGTCAGCAATTGTCCAACTTCTATTGTTGATTGATCTGCGGGGACTGATTATCGCCGGGTGTTTTACAGCGGCAAACAAAACGCGTGCAGACGCAAATCAATCGAACGGCTACGGATCGACGTGGCTTTTGCAAAGCGCTGTCGAGGAAAAGCGAAACGAATAACACTGCGGCAAGCAGCAGCAGCCAGACAGCAGCAGCCAGACAGCAGCTAGCGATGATGACAATCAATACTACACAAAATGCAACAACAGACAACCAGTGGCCTTATGTTCCAATTGATCCTAAACAAGGCTTGATCCTATTCCTTATCGTTCTCCCTGGGACACTTGCCAATATCATCGCGTTTCTTGCTACATCAAAACTTCTTCAGCAGCAAAAAGCAGCAGCCGCACCAAATTACCTCATCTTGGCATTGAACTTCACCGACTTTTATGGCATCGTTTTCTGCACGTTGCCAACCCTTCTTTGCTACCTTCTCAAGAGATGGGTTGGAGGAAACGCCATGTGTAATTTTCAAAGCGTCTCCACAATGTTTGCAAGTTTGGCTTCCGGTCTTCTAGCTACTGCAATGGCCGTTGATCGTCTTTTGGCGATTTGGAAGCCCTTCGTGTACAAAAGATATGTAACACGTGGGAAAACGTTCATCACAATCATCGCCACTTGGCTTGGCTCGTTCGTAATTGCCATTCTTCCGTTGGCCGGTCAAGGGTTTTTCGTTAAGAATCTCACGGGAACTTACTGCACGATCAATTGGTTCGCAAAGAGAACGGGAAACCAGGTTTACGCCGTGTTTTATGCTGTTTTGGGCTTCGTCTTAGTGTCAATTGTTGTGTTTTGCAACGTGAAAATCGCGCTGTCAATGATATCAACCAGGGCGAAACGGGAGAACCTCCACGGTCTCGGGGGAGATGACTCACGAAGCAAGTCGGAAATGCAGTTGGTTAAATCGGTCGGGGCGATTTCAGTTCTATTTGTTATTTGTTGGTTCCCGTTCATGGTAAGATTCCTATAATATCACCAATTCAAAATACTTTCAATTGGGATTATTGAGTTTTCCTTTGTGTTCAATGGCTAGTCTTGTTGGTTTTTAACTATTCTTATCATGCAAAACTAACATGAATAAATTATTATTAGTACATGCAAGCTATATCATTTCTAGATGAACTCACACACATCGTTACGTATTCTGCATGCGCAACAAGCCATGTACTAACCCGGACCTTCTATCCTACTAACAATTTCCTTTCCTCCTTAAGCTCTTCTTTTCAATTCATTTTTTCATTAGAAATACCTGCAATTAGACCAGCCGAATACAAATTACCAATGAATCTTAGTTTACATATCTATCAACATGGAGCTTTAGAAAGAAAAATTATTATTATTACTATTATTCACACTACAAAACCCGACTTATTTGTACCGCATCGATCAATCAAATCCTTGCAATCAGTTTTATCATACTCATCATCAGCATCATATGAATCATCATCATCGCACGAATCAACATCAGTGCGATAAATCCCAATCTCAGTCATCATCTAATAATCATTATCGCTACTAAACGCTGGCCACAGCAACTCGCCGGAGCCTTTCAAATGATAAAGTGCAAATGCCGCGGCCTAGGAAGTGAATCTAATTTGCATTTGATCCTCCCCGATTTATTCTGACAAAGGAGACCCTTCCATTCGAAACAAGACAGTCACTGTGGCAAATCAATCAGCCGGTAAATGGTCAAATTTTGTTGAAATTTCTTCTCTGAAGGGAAACCTCATTTCCTGTCACCATTCCCCACTTCCGCATCGACCACGAAAACGAGACTTCTCCAACGACTACGTCATTTTGTTCCTAGTTCATCATTGAAATTTGAGTGTTCGATGAGCAAAATGGGGGTTTTCATATGCTCATAATTACCTATCTATTTATCTGATTTCAATTACTTGCTTTTCAAATGTATGCATATTTCAATAATGTCTCTCTCGACATGTCTAACATGCGCAGCATGGCAAGAGAGGGGTGGAGGAGATCGTCTTCCAGCTTGGTGAAGGTCCTCCGAGGGTTCGCCAGCGGAAATACCGTAATTCATACACCCAATCGTGAAATGATTAATGGTGCATATGGTGGTATATCAAGTGCTAAGGATATCAAGCACTTTTTGTGATAATGATAAACATTTGATTTCCATTTGGGTAAAAGTGGATAATTTACACTAAAAGGTACAGACTAGTAAATACCAACTAACTTATTAACTACAGCAGTCCTATGTGGGTGCCGTGGCGTAGTGGTTAAGCATGCGGACTCACAACACAGGGGTTGTCAGTTCGATTCCTCCATGCCTCACTTTAAGAACGCCATAGGTGAGGAAGGCAACGGGATACCACCTCATAAGATCCACTTCCCTAGAAAAGATTCAGAGCCCCGTCTCTGGTTTCTGCTAAGCTTGAAATCGAGTATGCAACGCAGTCCTGTGTACAAATTTTACAATCGTAACCGTCACCGGCCCAATCATAATTTCTCTACCAAAAGCAGAGGCTGCATCGCTGCACTTGGCCACATCAGGTGTAATGTTTCAATGTATGATACCCCTGGGCGATATCGAATTTGCGTCGATGCCCTGGGAAATGTTTATTCAGTGGGCTAGCATTGAAACAAGACAATAATAATCATAATAATAATTTAATAACAATACGAATCTTTATGTAGGAATTTACACTTCCACATGTAATGCTGTTATCAACGTGTGTCCTGCTTAGATTAAATGGAAAAAATGGAAAAAAGAAAAGTAGTAAAAAATCTAATCTACTATAAAAATCTCCAAAAACCTACATTGATATTAGTTGAGCTACTTACAACGGCGATAAGAATACATTACATGAGAATTCAAAACTGTTCAACTAAAACGTTTCTTGAGAAGTTTATTGTAGTGGCTGAAAGATTCAGTTTTTCTGGTGTCAATAGGCAGTTCGTTAGAGATTTTAGCACCCCCATGAAGCGAAAGGATTTGCGAGCATATTCAGTCTTAATTCTAGGGAGTTTCGTTGTTAGGTCTAATCTTCCGTTATTCCCAATTCGTCACATCCTGTCTGAAGTGGGCTGTTTTGTTCGCCAAGAGAGAAAGAAAGAATAAGAAAAAGAATGCGCTTAGCGAATCGTTTCAAGTATGGCGTGGAATTTGTTATGACGGTGAGAGAGATGGCAATAAAAAACTCCTTTAAGCTACATTCTCTGACAATCAACAGTTGACCAATTTCGCTGGTTTCTTCCTTTTCTGCAACCAACCACAACAATCCCAAGGTGGGCAACACTTGATCGCTTTGATTCATAGGAAACACGTGGCTGCGTCCACGATCAGTGACGAATGCGCTTGATAGAATTTAACCAGAACGGCGAAGTCAAATATCTTGAATACGTTTTATGCGAAAGGCGGGTAGAAGACGACTGAGATGTATTTGGCTGACAAAATCATTACCAATGGAAGCAGAAATAATACAGAGGCTAATGATTCGAATTGGTCTTATATTCCTATCCAGCCAAAACAAGGACTTATTCTATTTATAATCGTGTTCATTGGCACCACTGCGAATTTCGTCGCTTTCCTTACGACTTTCAAATTGGCAATGAAGCAGAGAAGTGCGATCAACTACTTAATAATCGCCCTCACCACAACAGACACATACGGAATCATCTTCTGCGCTTTACCAACATTGCTGTGCTACTTGCAAAGGCAGTGGATTGGCGGAGGAGCAATGTGTAATTTTCAAGGTGTATCAACAATGTTCGCAAGTTTGGCATCGGGGTCGCTCGCCACTGCAATGGCAGTGGAGCGACTCTTTGCAATATGGAAACCATTCTTATACCGGGAAATAGCGACCAAAGCGAAGACTTTGCTCACAATTGTAGTCATATTGTCGGCTGCCATGATTATCGCTCTGTTCCCGCTCGTGAAAGAGGGCAATTTCGTTAGGAATCTAACCGGAACGTATTGTACAATAAACTGGTTTGCGAAAGATAAAGACAACGTAGCATATGCAATATTTTACGCAATAATGGGCGTAATTTTGCTAGTTATTGTCTTGTTTTGTAATATCAACATCGCAGTCCGATTAATAAGGGTAGGAAAAAAGAGGTCATTGTTAAGGGCTGACTCAGCACAAGGACACCTTATAACAAAAAAGATGGACTCTGAAAGTAAAGAAGACGGTGGAAAAAATGGTGGCAGGGATGAAGATGAGGCAGCGAAAGTTGTACTGAAATCAAACAGTGGCGTTGAAATGATTGAAAGAGATCAAGTGAAAAAGACGCAAGCGAATTCGCTGGAGAAACAGCTTGCAAAGACTGTTGCTGTCATATCAGTTCTTTTTATCATTTGTTGGACGCCATTTATTGTGAGTCCATTGAAGAGCATTGTTGTCCACAACAGAATAACTTTAATGTTCAACATACAGTTTCAGAGTTGAAAATTAACCCAAATGTGATATGTCCTAAGTAATGCTGTTTTTACACATGGGTTGTCTTAACATAAGTGGAGTAAAGCTAAAGGTTTTTTGCCCTGGCAAGTTTTATTGATCGCCTGAGACACTTCTCCTCACTTGCCCTTCACCTAACTATACTTCGCAATTTTCCATCCCATACTTTCTTGATATGCAATCTCATCTCTGATGCTGCCTTGCGACTCTAATTCTCGATTATAACTAGACTTAATGATGCATAACACATAACACAACCCACATAAGCGCCATCTTCATGCTTCACATATGGGTAATAAAACTTGAAATAATATTAACTTGCATCTTTCTAGATTCGAATCATCTGCAACCTGGCAGGTGTATGGGTCAATGCATGGGTGGATGTCCAAGTGTCACGTTTGCTGCTAATCAACTTTGTTCTTGACCCGTTTTTGTACACACTTTCAAGGAAGCAATGTAGAGACATTGTAAAAAGGTGGCTTTGTTGTTGCTGCTCATCACCTTCACGAAGAAGGTACAAATATCTTTCCAGTTGGCATAGATATACATTTGTATGGACTTATCAGTGTATATCTACATTTCAGGGCTACCCAGCTGTTGACTTTCCAAAGCTAATAATCACCCAACTAGTATTGTTTCGATATTCAAAAGAGTTTTGTAAGCAAAGATTTGATTCAAACTGTATTGGTTTATCAGCTTGGAAACCGTTATGTGTAGTTATATTGAATACTTTCTACCTGAGTTTTCATTGTGAAATATGTTTTCTTGTGTTGCTATGTCCTTACAAGAATGGGATTTGCATCTGATCTCAAAATGCTCTGGTGTTGTCTTGGGATCACTGCATATTTGACACTTGATCTACGTTCTGACGAGACTTAGCATTTTAGAAATGCTTTGCATTGAAAGTTTTGAACTTTGGAGAATGTTAACGGTCTCTATAATTTTGTCTTACATGAGTAGGCAACTCTGTATAATGTAAAGATTTTAATTGTCCTAGTTTATCATAATGGTATCCATAACTTTTCATTTCCATAACTTCCACTCTCTCACATCTCTTTCCAGGTTTTCATTTTTTGGAAGATGGTTTAGGCACATGCGTAAAAAACACGGTTCATTCCTTTCATCAAGCCAAACTGGATCAGGACACATCAACTCTACCACCACATCTGTAACTAACGTCCAACTCTTGCACATCCAAACAAGCTCAGGAAATACGACGCCAGACCATTCAGTGACAGATGTTGTTGTTCACTCATCGGAGACCCATCAATCTGATACGCATCCATCTGATACCCAATTGAAGGATAATTTAGATAAAAAGGAAAAGAGAGAAGACGTTCATGGAGAGGCTTGCAGTAATGATGACAAAAATACTGAGAATGCATCACAACCACCAAGCCACATCATCAGATTGCATTCAGAGTTACATCGTAAAGAGGGAGTGGCACTGACAGAGAGAACAGCGTCTTTGCCAAATCTTGCTGACAATCAAAAAGAGGAAGATGATGAGGAAGTTAAAGTTGATGTTGGATATATGTATGACTTGGCATTTAAACGGCAAGAAAGCAGTCTCTAATAAGCACCCAATACTGTTCAGAAAAGTGAAACCAGAATACTAAGATCTTTGGATAATTGCCAAAATGAGACTTTGACATCCTATTTCTGCTTTTCTGTGCAAGGTTGTAGATAACAACATTACGCAAATAATTTTATTAATGAATCAGAATGAGAGGAGCAGAAGTTTCATTATCTGAAGGGTAATGAACACCCGATATCTGGCTAACTCCAAAAGCCTATTATTTACCTGCTTTATAGTACTTGGTCCAGTGTCACAGGCCCAGTTGATTTTATTTAGCATTCAATATAGTAGATAGATTTTATGGATATTTTATTTTGTGGCTCTAATTCAATCAAATTTAGTTTTGATTAGAAACAGCTATATTCATTAATTTAATCAAACGTGCAGCAATGCCAAATGAAGGGTTTGGCAAGGAGACAAACATTGTCCTGCTCAATGCTATCAATTTCAACAATCAGTTTTGCATGCAGTGAAATTAGGAGAGTATTTAGTGAGAAAACAAAGCTTTATCATTATCATTATTTTCTTTAAATTCTCAGAGGGTGTTATTATTTATATCTTACCCAAAAGTACCCTTCAAAAATGTCTGCCCCAGAACCCCACTTTGTTTTTGGCATAGCTGCACATATCTATGCAAGTATCAGTATATTAGATTTCAATATTGCAAGAGAAGCAAGAATATTATAGCACCCTTTAAAGACTTATTCAAAGTGATGGGTGTATTTTTTTGTAAAAAAATGCATACCTAATAGTTGGATCTCATGAAAAATGACTGTCATACAACACGGCTTAACATCACATGCAAATTCGTTAAGTCACAGCCTGCTTGCCAGGGGAAACTGTTAGATATACTTTGTGAATAGATTAATTAAACAATGAAATACAAATAGAAACTGCTGCATCTATTTCCTTCAACATTATCACTGCTCCCATACAAGAACAGGGCTGATTCGACATGGTTTATGCCACATTTATTGAAAACACATAAGGATAAAAAAGGTGTAGCATTGTGACAGCGTTTGAGATTTGACTACCTTTGGCTAATGGTGGATATCTTTATCACGCCTAGGCAAAACTCGTTAAATAAATATTTATGGAGGAAAAAGTATAACTTAATTTTAGAATCTATGAATTATCTTGATTAAGATGAGTCATCATTTGTTGCTTCAATGAGTCCAAACGGTCCGATCGATCTTTGACCATCTGCAGTAATGATTGCAGTTTGTCACCTCTTTCAACAAATTTCAATGACATTTCATAAGCTTGTTTTGGTGTGAGTTCTTTCCTGTGAGCATCGTCTGGATAAACAAGCGTCTTTTCTGAAAGGGGAAGCAGGCAGTTGGGATCTTCAAGACTGCATTAAAGCATGTATGCACATGAGCGTACTTTGAATAATTCAATGCTATCTTTTCTTTGACATTGATGCGCAGTTAGCCTTCCAGATACTCAGACTGATGTCTATTGGACCTTTATATTAAACGACCCAATTTTCCATAGTCCTTAGTTAAAAGCTTGTGTTCAAGAAAATCTATGTTGATGAGACCTGTATTTATTCATGGTTTGCCTGAGTTTCTTATTATATGACAGGATTAATGAATAATTTTTTCTTATTAGTACACTGTTTATCCTTACAAAAGTAGGATTAACAATGTATTAATAAGGAAAAATTATTTATGGATGACTTTAGGAACTGATAAGTGCAATAGTTGCAGGATGGCATATGTATTGATGTTTCTACTATGGTTTGTAATGATATTGTTAGTAAATTGTATATTCTAGATGAATGTAAAAAGAAAAATATGCCCACATGTATTGAGAAAGCAATAAGGATCCAGCCAAGTCAAAGATGATAATACAGACAAGTTAGAGTTGTGATTCCCTGTTGCTAAAAATGCTGGCAGAATTGTGGTGCCAAGAGGAAATACTCTCCTTAGCATTCAATGGTAGACATTTTTGGATGTGTAAGAAGTGAAACTTTGGGAAATATGAATGTATCTAATCAACGAAGGAAGCTTTCTAACCCATTCTGTCGTTCCACTCTAATCAAAGCAGCTAAAACTGTGAACCAGAACGCTTTCGATAACCTAAGAGTTTACATCCTCCAAATATATTTACTTTAGTATTGATCAATGGAAATTCACTTCACTTACCTTCATCTTCAAGAAGATTTGCATCGGCATTGGCAACATTATCAACTGTACTTGAAGATTGAAAGACAATATCATCAAGGGATGCCTTTTTAATATCATCCATCATATCCTCAACACTTGGAGGTTCTGGCAGATCACCATACTGATCCAGGGAGATTTTTTGTGACTTTCCTGAAATGCAAAGGAGTATTGAGGATGAGGATGGAAACAAGCACCAAATTTTCGTTAAGACTAATGTGCTTCCAGTACCAGTATTTGATTTTGGAAATTTGCACAATTTCAATTCTTAGAGCCAATTTACCATAGCTCTGTGTTTTACCAAGGAAATTTTTTTTAGTGAGTTATGTTGAGAAAAGACTATGGTGGCCTATACAAAGGCCCCAAAAAAGGAAACGGTTCATTTTTGTTCAAAGGATAGTTTTTATTTAACGACATGAGTTATTGAATACCTTAAAGAGAAACTTAAAATGCCCCTATTGGGTAATTATGCTTTCTTAACTTTTCATTGGAGAATTGGCCCCTACACACAGAGACAACATATTACTATAGGAGCATAGTAGTAGTACTAGTAGCAGAACTGAACTGAGTTGACATTGAAATTGAATTGAAAGTGTTCTTAAATCTAATGAACTCGGTTTTCAGATCTTAATGTTTACACAGAACAGATCTTTTCTACAATATATTATATGATATAATGACAGTCCCTTGAACTCATTACATATACGAGATGAAACTAAATAAAGAATAGAGATGTCAGTACTGTAAATCATGAATAAGGAGACTTTTAAAAGACAGAGAAGCAGAGCTGCAAGCTTTCAATACACAAACGTTTTGGAGGCTGTGGGTACGGCCGTAAGCTTTTTTAAGAGCCTTTACATTCTAGTCATGTGGTAACTTTCCATACCCATACATATAGTCTAAGAAAAATCAAGACATAGTTCAAGCCAAACTTTTCAGTCAAAATCAGCGAGTATGTTACCATTTACAAGGTAAATGCAAAGAAAATCGTCATTTTCAATTTACCGATGTTTGTAACACCCGCCATTTTCCAAATGAATCACAGCAGAATTCTGAAACCGAGGCTTCACTAAAAGAGCTGCAGAAACGCAAAGGAAAACATCAAGAAAGGGTAGAAAAGGTACTCAAGCACGAAAGAAACTGACCTATAAGATATTCACAAAAATGCCGACAGTTATCTTGTTAGACGTCTCTTTGTCCATGTCTAGACGAACCATCAGAGCTGATGGACGTAAAACCGACTCACAATTGATGCATCTGGCTCAACACGGCATTCATCATTTTTTGGATGAATTGGCTGAAAGAAGCAAGCTTGAATTCACCTCGTTGGTTATATTTTCATCCCTTTGGGAAATCGTTGTCCCATTTACGAGGGATTTCGCTGCCATAAAAGCTGGTTGCTTGTCTTTGGATGTATATGATAAAACTCGAATAGAGAACGCCCTGCAAGGGGTTGAAAGTTTGGTCATGGAGGAGTGGGGAGGAGTAGTACCAATTAATCTTATTTTAGTGACTGATGGGCGCATAGGTATTGGTTCTGGATCCCTCGGAGAATCATTGAAAAATGCTAAAATTGAGAATGAAGATTTTCCATTGCCATTTAGTTTCCCATGCAATATGTCAATTGTTTGTTTGAGCGACCCAAATGCAGACGAGAACTTCGCAGAAAATATGAGCTGTTACAGAGAACTTGTCAAACATAATAACAGTAATGGAGAGATTTACATTCCTGAAAGTCCACTAACAAAAGCAAATGTAGAGGAGGTATTCCAAAAAATCATGGAATCTCATTATGAAACTTACATAGGGACACTGTCATGTGGAAAACTTAACTCGCTCATAACACTTCTGCCATACCCAAACTTTAAGAACAGCTGGTTAAGTGTTCTCAGCTCATACCGCCTTGAAAATAAAGATATGTCAGATTTCAAATTGCCAACTGAAATACAAGTTGCTGGATTTCTTGATATTGCAGACATTTCAAATCCCCCGTATGTTAGTAAGCATGTTGTACTGCCGATTCCAAAAAAAATGAAAGATGGGGAGAAGAAAAAAGCATCCCAGTCTACAGAAGAAGACTCTAAAAATCCATCTTTTTGCGTTCTTTTGCATGGGAGTTTGAAAATTGAGAAGATGGTAGCTGTAGTCCAATTAGGGTAAATTGCTGTTGAAATATGTTTATTTGTTCTTTTATTTCCATCTGAGAAGAGAAATAAAGAAATGAAATGATACAGAGCAGAAGTTTAGGAGACAGATATGAATCTCATTTCAGCTGAATCTTTGTAGATTTAGATTTACAAATGTAGACTGTCTGTCAAGTTTCTTCACTGGGAACAATTCATTCGCACCAGTTCAGCTGCAGTACGGCATCATGAGAATTATCATATACACTCAAATATTTATGCATTCTAACGTTGGAAGAGTGAAATCAAGTCTCATACTTGAAGTCAGTCTCCTCTTAGCCATTGTTGGGGCTTTGTGCATGCCACCATGGCCTTTCCCCAACGTAACTCACCAAAAAAAAGCAACATGGAGTACCGTACTAGAGAGGTATCATTTGGATTAATGGGATTTTCAGGCCGGATGGACACCTTTCCTTGTGGTGCTTCACCCTTGTCTTTTTGGCAGTTGCTTATTTACAGCTGGGTGGACAATATCACATGAGGGTACAAAGAGGCAAAAAAAGGAGCCTGCCTTGAGCATAAGATCTTTATGACTGCCCTAACTACCTCTATGCTGTGTTTAACTGAAGTAATTAACTGTTCTATCTTACTTATCTAATCTATTTTGTATGTTATATTTATTGTGCCTAAGTAGCATTATGAGAAGATACAGCTATTAGAAATACAGAGGTTGTTTCCTTCTCCCTCAGACCCAGTTGGTATGGTATGCTGCATTCTTGGTCAGACAATAGAAAGAAGTCAACTCTAATGCTTTCTGTTTTTGAACCAAATGTAGTAATTTCATGGTTGGGAAAATTCACCGATCTGACCACAAGTGCCGAGCTGAGTCCAAATCCGTACCAATATGATCAAAAGGAGGATGCAGAAGAGACCCCTTTTCCTGTTGCACCAGCCAGGAGACGAAGTTATCATCTACAACCAAATGTTGTTTGGATAAAGAATACTGGCTTGCAGGTTCTTTTATGTTGAAATAGATTGTTGCTTGACTAGTCTGGGATGAGAAATATTTATCATCGGAGTTGTGATAAATATAAAGCTCCATCTATTCCTTTTAAAAAAATAGCAGACTTCACTCAATTTAGAGTAAAATTATCATGTATTTCAAATTGACACTGGAATTTGATTTATTTTTAGTCTGACATTCAGAAAGTTATGAGGTATGCAAAGAAACTCCCAGAGAAGCAATCTGCATTCTACAAGGTAGCAATTTCATGTTCTTGAACTTTCAGCTCCCTCGACGTCAATTAAAGGCGCTCTTTAATTTTTCTCCTTAAACTTAAATTTTGCTCTTTTCTTAATATCTGGATAAATGTTTTCACCTTGCTAACAGAAGTGAAATAGTGTGTTATACTTTAAACGGCTCTAGGAGAGCACATTGTTAGAGGGGTAGCACATAATTAGAGGGGTACCATCATAAGCTATGGCATGACCAGGTAATAATTAGAAACAATAATAATTTTGAATCTTTATACTGGATGAAACACCTCAGCTTTAGATTAGCTGTTATCAATGTGTCCAGTGCTTGTGCCCTCAGAGTTCTTCTGAGTACTCATTCACTGACCTCGGGAGGATGGATAGCTGAGTTGACTGTTGGCTTGTGGTTAGTGGCTCCAACGACTGGATTCGAACCCACACGAGTGGACCTCACCTGATTCGAAACACTGCGCCTTAACCACTCAGCCACACCACCATGCAAGGGACCAGTATTCCTTCCTTGCACCACTCAATCCCCAGCGTTCTGCCATGCATCCATTTACTACGCGGAGGACAGACTGAGGGTATCCAGAAATGTGAGGAAGCATCCTTGAACCCAAGACATTTAGCATAGTGGACAGCTACCATGCCAACTGCCACCTTACTAGAGCACACTGAAATACTTCATAAAATCCTCCTTCGTAATTCTTCAAAAGATCCTCTCATTGGCTTTATTTTTAGTTGTAGTATTTCATTCTTTCTTTACTGCTTCAGGAACTCAACAGAATCAGAAGGGCTGGCCTCTCTTACAGCTTTTATCAGCTTATTTACCATGTCGCTGATCTGCTTGAAAAGGAGGCTAGTAATTTGTCAACTGAGGTTGCACGTCACTTGATGAATGCAGCATCTGAAATGAGGCTGGCTCCAAAACGAAGCCTTAGCAGGAATATAGGCCCTTTGGATGGCAACTAAAAGGATGCTGCTATGGGCATAACTGGACGTCTTGCATAAACTTTGTAACAATTCATCTCTCTAAACGTCGTTGCCTTTTATTGGTAAATGATCAATGTATAAAAAGAGGAAAATTTTTCTTTGTTAGTCTTATGTAAACTGCCTGATTAAAAATGATGGGAACATTTGGAAAATATTTGCAAAGAGGCAACATCTCAAGAGCTGGATATCCAATTGAAGACGTTCAAGGTTGTGTGAAAAAATGAATTCTTTTTGTTAATCATTGCATTCAAACACAACTAATGTAAGCGGTTCATCTTATTCTACAATATCACTCAATAGACTATGAAGAAATTTGAATTGATGAGACAAGAACTTAACATCTAACATCTTTGATATTGTACGTATTGAGTGTAATAACAACTGAGGAAGGTTCCACGAAATAGATATCAAATCAAATATACTGATTGGCATGTCTGATGATTTCTATAAAATAAAGGAACAGTTGGTGAAACATTCAAAATGCTGAATTATTGGAAAAAATTTGTTTAGATCATATCACAAGAAATATTTTTTGGATATTTCCATAACAAAGCTCTTGTTCAGGATAAAACCTTCCAAGTCATTACTCCATGACATGGGTAAAACAACCCAGAAATTATCATAAAAACAAAGCATTCAAAACTCGTCCATGGATTTAATAATTTCATCATTCAAATTTGATGCCTTGAGCAAGTGGCAATTCTTTGCTGTAATTTATAGTGCTATGGAGAAAAAATAGAAAAACTGATGATATAAAGGAATAAGTAACAAGTGCTATAGAAATATATGAGAAATCGTAAATTTCAACAAGAAATACAAAACAGCAGAGTGAACTGTATTAGTTTTCAATCAACTTGGTAGAACTAGAAACAAGTTGGAAAAATTTATTTCTTTTCAAAATGTCTGTTTCTCTTTGACAAAATAGCTACGCTGGTGTTTCGCTCACTGGCTGGATAAAAGTTGACATTATTTGATGAGAAAAAGCGGACGTGTATGCATGTATAAATATAGCTTTTTATTCATGTGAATGAAAGGTCTAAGCTAATAGTCTAGCAAACTGTCTTTGACTTCCATACTCTTTCCCAAAAGGCTGCTTGCTAAGGAGGGAGCAGAATTTACCATAAAGTCATTGATGTGACCTCTTTGGGGCATCAAACCTAAACCCACTGCACACAGCAAGCACTTCACTGCTAGGCAACAGATGTGGTTGCGGAGTAGGCTCCTCCATTCTGAACGAGAGCTACTGCTTGCAGATAATAGATAGTGAATTATTTTCATAAGATTCTCCTGCTAAGAACCATGCATACATTGCCACCTGTAAGTTTCATCGATGCATATAAGCAGACATTTTCATTGTAAGGATGGCTCAGTGGTAAGATTCTTGTGCATTTATCCTATGGTCAGTAGTTCCAATATATCCTCAGCTGAACTTTCACTTGACGTGAGGACATTTGCCAGTTCCCTATAATTTCAGGCATAGGAATCACGAGGTGTGGTCATATTGAGAGGAAGGACCTGGGTACTGCTTGATAAGCAATAAGCTTCTCAGTGTCCAAATGGCTACCTTGACATGTAGGTAGAATCATATGGAAAAAAGAAAGACAGAAAAAAGACATCTAGAATTTCATGACGATTTAGAATAAAGGTTAAAATAAGAATCATCGGAAAATTGGATCATACCAAGTCGATCTTCTCATGTACTGCTTCCATGAGTCACTTCCTGATTCTCTTCCTCCTCCTGTGTGCTTCTCACCACCTAAAATCGGACAACAGCCAAATTTTCAGTTTAAGGAAAGCTTAGTGATTGAGCTGCGTGATCGTAGACTTTCTGAGAGGAAGCCAGAAGAGATGGGAAGATAATGTCCCTGAATCGAAAGGTTTTCAGCTGAGCCAGGCGGTCAGACTGGTGGAGGACAGAGGAAAATGGAGAGATTTCGTTCATCGATCATCTGTAGCGCCCAAACGGCAATCGCTACGGGATATATAGATAGATAGATAGATAGATAGATAGATAGATAGATAGATAGATAGATAGATAGATAGATAGATAGATAGATAGATAGATAGATAGATAGATAGATAGATAGATAGATAGGCAAAGATAGATAGATAGATAGATAGATAGATAGATAGATAGATAGATAGATAGATAGATAGATAGATAGATAGATAGATAGATAGATAGATAGATAGATAGATAGGCATAGATAGATAGATAGATAGATAGGCATAGATAGATAGATAGATAGATAGATAGATAGATAGATAGATAGATAGATAGATAGATAGATAGGCATAGATAGATAGATAGATAGATAGATAGATAGATAGATAGATAGATAGATAGATAGATAGATAGATAGATAGATAGGCATAGATAGATAGATAGATAGATAGATAGATAGATAGATAGATAGATAGATAGATAGATAGATAGATAGATAGATAGATAGATAGATAGATAGATAGATAGATAGATAGATAGATAGATAGATAGGCATAGATAGATAGATAGGCATAGATAGATAGATAGATAGATAGATAGATAGATAGATAGATAGATAGATAGATAGATAGATAGATAGATAGATAGATAGATAGATAGATAGATAGATAGATAGATAGATAGATAGATAGGCATAGATAGGCATAGATAGGCATAGATAGATAGATAGATAGATAGATAGATAGATAGATAGATAGATAGATAGATAGATAGATAGGCATAGATAGGCATAGATAGATAGATAGATAGATAGATAGATAGATAGATAGATAGATAGATAGATAGATAGATAGATAGATAGATAGATAGATAGATAGATAGATAGATAGATAGATAGACAGATAGATAGATAGATGGATAGATAGGCTTTTTGGTGAAGGGATAAAGCCCCATCTTGCGCTTAACATTCATTTTAGAGAGAGGAGAGTTGCTAAATTTTTTAACTCCAACCGTAAGAATCACGAGGCGTGGCCATATCGAAAGGAAGGACCAGGCCACTGTTCTATATCACAGTTCTTCACACCCATATATCCATCTTCGGATAATAAGCAAAAAATGGAAAACAAAATAACTTAATGTGGTGCTAAGATAGCTTAAGCAAAAGCAAAATTGCAACTCAAGCAAGGTCTTCAAAAACCTTGATGTTTATTTCACTTTTCTTCCCCCGGAAAGGCACGGCCTTATTCAGGGATCGAAAAGGAGCCCGATACGATGATTAGAACATTTGAAAGAAGCATGGGCGATTAAGTTTGGGCACCCCCTAACACTGATGCTTGCTCTAACGGAATCTGAACTGCGAACCTTCTGATTGCAAGTAAGGAGTATGCATTATAGATTATGCTACAGCGAATGTTTCAGTAATCCAACAAGAGGCTTTTACCTTTGAACAAGTAAATGTCGCAAGAATATGCAGGGGGGGGGGGGGGGTTGGCAGATGAAGAATTGGAGAACGGCAAAGAATCACGCTCAGCCGAACGGGCATAAAGAAAGGGAACTCGTAAAGAGAATGAAAAAAAAACTAGCGTGAGATATGAATCAATTCGTCTTTCAAAGTATTGTGGATGAATTGCAGATCACTCACCAAAAGCCCCGCCGATTTCAGCACCACTTGTTGGAATGTTCACGTTGACTAGGCCACAGTCTGAGCCAGACGGCCTACAATGCAGCATAAAACATGAGATAAAACGAAAAAATACATGATAAATGAAAATGAAAAAATATCAAATTGATACAAAGAAAATAAATGATAAATGGAAACAAACAAATGAAAAAAATCGAAATGAAACGTAATAAATCTATCAATGCGTGTAAGCTGAGAAACAGAGTCCTGAAAACTCTTAAAGCTTTAAAAAAGAGAGAAATTATATTGAAAATGCAAGACCAGTTAAGAAGATGATCGCCTTTCTGCTGTGAAGATCTGTTCAGATATCAACATTAGCCATTCCTTTCAGCTCTGCCTTAGCAGTTAATTTAAATCACAGTTAAAAATAGTAACAATAATAATAATTGACCATATTCATACAGGATAGCCTTGTCAGTAAAGATGTTACTGCTATCACTAAGGGTCCAGTTAATGGAGATTGGCTGAGAAAACTAGCAAGAAAAATACGAATGCCATTGAAACAGCAAAATATATAAATGAGTACGGCAATTAGAACAAAATCAAAAAGCGTTAACTTCACAGAGTCAGCATAAACTTCAATGATTTTGTCGAGGTTAAAACGTGAAACTGAAAACAAACCCCATCCATTTGAAAAGTCGTTCTGGGTCTTTTGTGAATAAACTACTGGACAATCCCTGTTTCACTTCGTTGTTCCAAGCAACTGCTTCCTCAAAGCTCTGCAACCAAAACAAACAGCTACCTCAGATCAATGTTATTTTTTTTCATGATGACTGATCAGGATGAATATTTAAGTATAGCATATATAAGGAATAATTCAACTTAAAGGGCCTCTTCAGTGAAATTTTTCTATTTTTGAATTAGACTCAGTCGAGTGCCCTGATTTTGTACCTACAACTACTTGTCTGATATCTCCTGAAGTCTTTCTGATATCTCCTGAAGTCTTTCTGATATCAGGAGTCCACCTCAGAATAATTCACTCCCTTTGAAAACACTCCGAAAAGCCCCGCCTCTGGCTTCGAAGATGCAAAGCAGTTTTCATATGTACTTAACATACAACTGTACCATTATACGTTACACAAGGGGTCTCAAACTAGCGGCCCGCGGGCCAACTGCGGCTTACAGGATGATAATTTTTGGCCCGCGTCTTAGAATAAAAATGAAGATATTTGAGAACATTGGGACATTTTTGTCAGCCTCTCTTGCGGAAAACCTGATGCGGCCCAGCCTCACCCAGACTCTGCCTCCAGCGGCCCCCAGGTAAATTGAGTTTGAGATCCCTGCTTTACGTGATGCCAATAAGTGATAGAAACTCGGAGACATCTGTCTCGTGCTTCTGCTACGCTCGAAATGGCTTTGCCATCAATCCTGGTTTGAATTCCTTAATCTCGTTTAAGACCTTTTTTTATTTCAGTTTTATAACTAGCCTAGTATACTGAAACTATATGAGACGCTGACGTTTCAAAAAGCAGCCCCAAGTGACCTAAAAATAACGCCCTGCCAAAAGAAGCAAGTGAAAGGTTAAGGGGAGAGCAACACAAGACGAAGTTTATCAGTTTTCGATTTGAAAGAAGACAAGTTGTAGGATTCTAGACAGGAAAAGGAAGGTGAGAAGTTCTGTCGTTCTGTTCAAAGTTGAAAACTGAATAAACGAAAACTTACGGTACATTTGATGATGTACAAAATCGGTGCGAAAGTTTCTGTGTGGACTGCTGGAGCATCGTGAGCAATGTCAGCAATTATCGTAGGCTCAACGAAATAACCAGGGCGATCAATCCTCTTGAGGTTGAAAAAGAATGGTTAAGTAAAATGATAAAAACGAGATCAAGCAATCAACATCAAAATTATAATGATTGTTAAACATGAAGATAGACTAAATATTTTTATCAAACAATTGAACTGGACAAGATTCAGTGGTGAGTATCTTACATCTTTTAACAACGTTGTGCAACAGAATTGTAAAAGGAAAAAAGCTAACCTTTCCACCACAGACAAGTTTTCCACCCTGGAAAAAAATTTAATCTGCATTAGAATTTAACATTTCGTTTTGAAAAATCTGAATTGGACGATAAAATGTTGAGTGACATAATTTTGAATGACATAATGTTGAATTCTGCATTTTTAGATCTATCTTTTGCATAGCAACTGCAAGTAAAAACAATTTAAATGTCCTATAACGGTAGCTCCTCAGTGCAGCTGCTTGGGAAAAGGTATAGCAACGTTTCCGATCAAAACCACGCCCACCTGTGACTGCGCATCAGCAACCATTTTTTGATAGCCATCCACTGCATTTTGGGAATGAAGAGGTCCATAAAGAGTCCCCTCTAAAAAGAAAAAGAACACTTGATGACTGAAAAATGAAAAATGATGAAAATGAAATGAAGGACAATGATGAATGAATTCTGGAAAAAGGGCAAGATTCACTCAATAAGTAAAATTTTCAATACCTTTAAAAGACCGGAAGAACATAGACAGCATAGTTTTAAAGCTTTCATTTGAGATCAGTTTGATTGACTGAATCTTAAGAAGAGTTAAATTTAGTGACGTAGTGAGCTCGAGTGCAACCCTCATCCCGTTAGCAGCTCAAACTCTCAATCAGCACCTAAATCCTAGGCCGACGTGGCCTCTCCCCAACAATATCTAATAAAAAAGACTAAGAATCCTGTCAAAAGTCCCTCTTTCTGCACTCTGCATACTCGATTTGAAGGTTCGATGAAACAACAGTCAGTGAGGCTTCCATTATGGTTTCTGCTAGGGAAGCGAATTTTCGAAGTAAACTGAACAGCTTCTTCCGAGAACTCCGAGCATCTTATTGGAAAGTGGCCTTCTATGACGTGCGTCCCCGAACTCCCCTCATCATTCACACCCTTTCCAATTTTCACTGCCTAATCCACGAACTCTATCTCACAAATCATCATTCATCCCAAGAACATGCAACTTATGGAACGTCTTGCCTTCTTCTTGTTTTCGTGAGTCCCACAACTTACCATCTTTCAAATCTAAGATCAATAAACTTGATCTTATCTCTCTATCCTCTTAGCTGCTCGCATCTTCTTTCTTCCTTTGTTGGGGCTTTGTATAGGCCACCATGGCCTTTCCTCAACATAACCCACTAAAAAAAAGAAAGAAAAAAAATCGACAGTAGTGTTTCTGTTGAAAACTGTGCATGACTCATTCGCCCGACTCTTGCGGTATGAATTAGTGTACTTGAACCACTAAGCCACATCACTCCTTGCGCTTTAACCCTTTTTCGTATCCAAATGCTGTGTATACACAACAAGAAATTACTTGCCATCTAACGGACTTCCGATCCTAACTTGCTTGTAAGCATTCTTTAATCTCTCAACAACTTGATCATAAATCTTTTCGTGCACAATCTAAAAAAATCAGGTGAAAATCGATCGATAACAAGGATCGAAAAAACCTGAGGCAATGATTAAAACATTCTGGTATGATCCGTGATTCCGTGATGACTGAACATCAAAGGCAGGCAAAGATGAAAACAGAGATCGAATTGTGCACACCGTGGATGGCACCTGAGTTCCTTGCTCAGGTAAATGATGCTTATCAACAAGAGTAACTGGTAAGCTCAATTAATCACTTAGTCAATCAATCAATCAATCAATCAATCAATCAATACGTTATTCATTCAATCAATCAGTTAATCAATCAATCATTAGTCATTTAATCAACTACCCAACCCAACAATCAATCAATGAGTCAATTAACCAATCAATCAATCAATCAATACGTTATTCATTCAATCAATCAGTTAATCAATCAATCATTTAGTCATTTAATCAACTATGCAACCCAACAATCAATCAATGAGTCAATTAACCAACCAATCAATCAATCAATCAATCAATACATTATTCATTCAATCAATTAATTAATCAATCAATCATTTAGTGAATAAATTAACCAATAACTCGACCAATCAATCAATAGACAAAGAATTTGATATTTGAAAATCGAATTCAATTATTCAAACATTATTCCATCGGTTCTTCAATCACACACCCATCAATTCATTCATGTTTCTTTTAATCAAATTAACTTAGTTACTTACTTATTAATTTATTCGTCAATTCGTTTATTCATCCCTTTGCTATTCTTTATTAACTTATTCATCCATTTATTCATTCAACTACTCTCAAACTAAAATGCTCGTTCGAGCCCTTAAGGCCGCTCAGATCCCCATCAGTTTTAACCAAGCCTTAAAAAACGTACTCATCAGTTTATTTGTAACATTATTAATTCATCCTTTTGCTGTTTCATTCATTTAGTTATCCATTTATTCATTCAATTACTCTCAAACTAAAATGCTCGTTCGAGCCCTTAAGGCTGCTCAGATCCCCCTCAGTTTTAACCAAGCCTTAAAAAACGTACTCATCAGTTTATTCGTAACATTATTAATTCATCCTTTTGCTGTTTCATTCATTTAGTTATCCATTTATTCATTCAATTACTCTCAAACTAAAATGCTCGTTCGAGCCCTTAAGGCTGCTCAGATCCCCATCAGTTATAATCAAGCCTTGAAAAACGTGCTCGAAAAATACTCAAATCCTTACAAGGACACAATAAGACTTATTCGTTCTGATATCCTTAGTAACCTGATGCGACCTTATACATCTACTTACAAGCCTCCTTGTTGTTGTACATCTTTGACCAGCTGTTCCAACAGCAGCAAAAAGGACGGCTGGTATCAAGATATTCACATCCGCATCATCCATTGCTAGAAAGCAAACACAAACACGAATGAAATAAAAAATAAAACAACAATAGTTGATATGACAAGGTAACAGTTAAAATGACGGGAAATGAATTATGAAAATTAAGACGGAGTAATATCTTATCAAATCGCAAGACATAATGGAAAGCATGAGAAAATCGTAAACGTGTTTCATAAATAGATTTTCAATGGTTCAGCATCCACCTTTCAATCCAAGGGAAAACTAAACGATCGGGATATTAATGGGCGAAATACAAAGCTGAGCCTGTTGAGATGGACCCAAATTGCAATACCAATTTTTGAATTTACAAATTTTAGATAATATGAAATCAATCAAGGCATGTTTCAAATAAGAATTCGAAGGTGCATTTACGACACAGACAAGCTATGCTTGTAACTTTATCAACTAGGGCCAGGACTTCTTCTCACATTATAATGCCATATCATGATTCCTGTGATTCGTTATTCTTAAGGTAAATTTTAGGACTCATTTAAGCTATGCTTATCAAGCAATTTCCTGGTGCTTCCTCTCAATGTCCTAACGCCTCATGATTCCAATCCCTAGAATAACAAGAGAGGTCGCGAAGATGGCGTCAAGTTTGTGGTCGGGTCGGGTCGGGTCGAGTGAGGGAGGAAGAAAAATACGCTTTGGGTGAGGCTTCAATTCTTTACTATAACTATTGAGCGATCTTGTAAGGCGAGGTTAAAAGTAATTCAAAATTCTTCCTGCAGTGAACTAATACAATTATATGCCAGAGTATTCAGTGATCTCCATCCAATGTCTGAAATAATTTCTAAGTAATGGATAACGATCTATGATGAATCAAATTTCTTTTCAGCCAGACTTCCGTATTATTTTCCAATCAAAATACCGAAAGTATTCATTCAAATAAAGCAAACGCTATACCAATAAGGGCATTGTTTCCACCCAGTTCCAATAATGATTTGCCTAAAAACCAATTTTGCACATTAGCATTAATGAATTAATTTGCAAAGGCAGAAATGATAATTGCAAATGCAACAAATAGGAAAACCAACTTTCCTTAATACGACAAATCTTATTTGAATGTTTTTCAAAGCATTCTACTTTTTGAAACAGTATCAAATATTCTTGTTGGTTTGGTTTATGAGTAGTGCAGTAGAAATCAACTCCCAAAATCATGCTCAAAAAAAAAAGAAAAACGAGCATATTGATACAAAAAGAAAAAAATACAAATCTGGCTAAACAAATCACCGAATCTGTTCTGCACTGCATTGCCAACCAAATGCCCAATCTGAAAGAAAAAAACAAAACTTAAAGAGCAACAAAAAACGACAGAGTTGAAAGGAAAAAAGAGCAAAGGAGCAAACAAATGAAAGAACAAATTAACAAACAAACAAACCATCCAATTCAATACTACATTGCAGGACGCTTTAAATTTTTGGATCGACCTGCAAATTTACTCCTATTTATCTAATTTGTTTATCAATAAATCAATGTATCTCCTCTTTATCAGGATTAGAATGAGCCCTTATCTAACACTAGAATACAATTGAGGGTTGATAAGAAAATTAATTAAAAACTTCTTCAGACATCATCTCACTGCTCCAACTAAGATAAAGCAATGCAAAGCTCAGAATATTATTAAAATGGGGATAACTTCTACCTCTGTACTGCCAGTAAATGATACAAGGCTAAGTCTTTCATCCTTGCTAATAGCTTCCCTGTTTTAAAATGAAAGAAAGAATTTTTCATTAATTTTCTCTAAAGATAAAAAAATACAACACTGCAATATCAATAGCCGTTGTTTTAGAGAGGTGCTGCATACCATGACAAAGCACAGGGACATGCGGTCTTTATATCAGCTCTAATAGATCTTCCATTGAACAGATCGTGGCAAGGTTGGAATACTGCAATTTGTGCTTCCTATTTCCTTGCTCTGCCTTGCATTTGCAAATTGCATACTGCACCTCCTTTTTAATACCCTCATTTGGGTATGTCTACTTGAAACCAGCCAGCCTGTGTTTGTAGTCTATTTAGACAACTCCACCTCTTCCAGTCTAGACTACTACCTATCGCATGGTTTGGTTGTAGTTTAAGAGGTTAAGATGTGCTATTGTCTACTTGTTGCTTTCAAACATTTTTTTTATAGCTGGTGGGGCATTGTTTTGATGTTTACTGGTTCTACAAAGTCTATGAAGCTATGCCATGATTTTATTCCTTGTTTTGCTGGCACATGGTTGAACAGTAGATGCTCCTCATTGTTGAATCGTCTGGTTCACTTCACTTGTGATGCTATGTCCCGTCTTGGGTTTGGAGGTGCTACACTTGATAGCAACTACGGGTTGTCCAAGTTCTCTTCCTTATTCAGATACAAGAAAGCTATGCATATCAAGCAACATCCTGGTTCTTTCTCATAATGTAACATCATATCAAGATTCATATGAGTCTTAAATCCTAAGGTAGATTTTAAGTCACTGAAAATATATGCTACCAAGCAGTGTCTTAACTCTTCCTCCCAATATGACTACACTTGATCCTTATGCCCGAAATTACAAAGACCGAATGACCCCTAACCGCATGTCAAAGTTAAGCTGGAGGTGGGCTAAGATCACTGGCAATAGGATGAATGGGAAGACCATCACCAGCGAGGTATCGTGACACCTACTGTTCTGCTGCACTATACTTGCATTCTATTTAACTAACAAAAAATAATGTGGCAAAATTGGATCCTTTCTTACCCGACATCAGCCCCACCACAGATCATGGAGCAAATAGCACCAGGGTAGTTATTTGCTTCCAAAACATCCACCATAATCCTAAAATGGAAGAAAATTCAAGCCTAAGTTAAGGGAACATTCTCTACCATTACTTCACTACATATAACATTTCACAATATTTCTTCGACTTCCTTTACAAGAAACATTTTGTTTTTTTAGTGAGTTATGTTGAGGAAAGGCCATGGTGGCCTATACAAAGCCCCAACAAAGTTAGACAGAAGAAAGCAAAAGGCTAAGAGGAGAGGGAGATCAGATCAAGTTTATTGATCTTAGATTTGAAAGATACAGGCAAGACATTCCATAAATTGTATGTTCTAGGGATGAATGATGATTTGTGAGATAGAGTTAGTGAAGCAGGCAGTGAAACTTGGAAAGGGTGTGAATGAGTTTTGCTTGCATTTAAATCAAGGATAAGTTTCTAAACTTTGTCATTTCAGTGTATAGATTCTTAGATGTTGCAAATACAAATTGTATTTATACATGTCACTCAAAAATGAATTGAGTACCACTTTGAAAAGCTTCTGTTTTCATCACCATGGACATGAGAGATGGTGCTGGTTATGATATAGAGTATGCTTTCAATGTCTTACTTTGTTGTGGCAACTGATGTCAAAGGGGTAGTTGGTGCCCCTTTCCAGATTTGCGTATTGCCGCATGTCAGACTTATTGCTGAGTTCCAACCAAGAACGGCAACAGGAAAGTTAAAAGCTGTTATGATGCCAATCGACCCAAGAGGATTCCATTGCTCCAATAAACTGTGGTTTGGTCCTGAATTGATAACAAAATTTGTAAATACCACAAAAGATTGCATCAAGAAATTCAAACATATGTTGCTTTTTTACTTAGATACATACCAAAACGATTCTAAAAAGACAGTTTTCTGCAATTTAGGCTTTTGGATTATAAATGAAAGCATACTCAACAAAACAGCCTTTAAATCAATGTTGATAATTGACAGCTACCAAAGCACTAAGTAGTATAATGCAGAAAACCAAAGCTTCTGCCGGTTGCAAACTTACTTTCAGAAGGGAAAATTTTTCCGTCAATCATTCGAGACAAACCAACAGCAAAATCACAAATGTCAATGTATTCCTGGACTTCTCCCTCACCTTCTGGCACAATCTTGCCCATTTCAATTGAAATCTAAGATCAAAATTATCACTAAATAAGTCGAAGAAGTATTTTTATCATTAACTTCTTTTCTGAAATGTGGAAAACTTTATCAAATCAAACACTCTAGAAGTTGTGCATCAGTCAAGGCCAGATCAATGGAAGGGCTGTCAAGTCCAGCTGGAAATTGGACAGCTTCTGCCTCAGTCTAGGCAAGATACAGAAGCAGACAAGTTTTCATCCACACTTGTTAGGAGACATAGAAAACACTATCAAAGAGCAACTTTCATTAGAGAATTAGCAAGAGAAGGATGGCAAACATGTAATTTGAAAAATCAAGAAAGAAAATGATAGGAATCTTACAAGCTTTCCAAGTTGCGTTTTCTTTTCTCTCAGTGCATGACCAATCTGCCTGATGATTTCCCCCCTGTGTGGCGCAGGAACCTTGAAAATAACACCTCATCAAAATATTGTGAATCAATCCAAAACGATTTTTGAAATTAAAGCGATTCAGGCTAAATCATAGTTTGGCGATAGTAAGGTGGTTCTCAAATAAGATTTACCTCCCTCCAGATTTTAGAGGCTTCTTTCACTTCATACACAGCATTGTTATAATCATCCAAAGTTCCCTTTAAAATGAATGAATCAAATTTAACATGCCATTTTTCTCTTTAGATGGCAAAAAAATATCAACTGCAAACAATTTTGCCCAAAAATCTACATTTTGAAATGACTTTAAAGTACTGATCATACGTGTCTGACAGCCAACAAACTCCGATTAAGATGAATCATTCAACAGGCTGATTCATATCCATGTTGGTCATTTAGTCAGCCAAAGACGCAGGTAGCTGCAATAAGGAGGATAGGACTTCTGCTGATCAGAGAACAATGCCATATCCACTAATGGTAGTTCTATCCACCAATCCACTATAAGATTTATTAACAGAAAGGCCATGGTCTGGTTCCTTCAAGTGCTATTGATGGTGTTGGACCCAATACAAATCACTTCTGATTCAGTCAAGTCCTATCCTTGGAGTGGACATCCTCCCCCCAAATACAGGGGAAATGGGGGCAGTGAATAAAAAGATTTAGCAATCCTTCAAATAGAAAAACCGTTACCAAATTACATTTTATAACTGGAATTACCTGCTTCACTTTAGCAATTGCTTCACCAGTTGCTGGGAAATATGATGTTACCATCTGCAAATAGAGTACCTCTATTATGATAAACAAACAAAAAGGGGGTACCTCTCTTGACAATACATTTCACTTCGTTTTTACTATCAGATATTTCAAGGGGATTGGCCTCTCTGCAATGGCTAGAACACATACAACTAATTTAAAGACTTTCAACGAACAGGTAAATAGACTTTTTATTTGACAAAATTAATTTTAAACAAATGTTCACATCTTATAGTTGATGTGGGAACCCATTGAAAATGTGGCTTCAACTGTCAACCTTCCATTCTTAGACTTCATCTGCAACTGGATATGTTCATGTTGGAAGTGAGACTGAATGTCCTGACACACCCCCAACGCACGCCTCTTCACCATTGTTGAGCTAATTAGGTCACGACACAACAGCTCTTTAATTTTCATTATTCTGAACAATTGGTTACAGTTTCAGCCACCAGCAAACGCACAATATGCTTTATAATGATGAGATAGCTTTAAAAACTTTTACCTCTCCAGAACCACCCCATTTTCCAGAATAAACCCCAAGATTTTCTTCTCCTAGGCCTAAATCTTTCAGAAAACTGTAATTCGGTTGGTGCACTAACAAGGACTGCTGCTTCAATCCAGACGTCGCAATTCCACTTCGTAGAGTCTTCTGGATCAGCTTAACCGAGCCTAAAGCTCTAGAAGGTCGTGGAATTTTGGTCAATTGGATAAAACTCATTCTCGGTTTTCCTTTCAGGTAAAGCAGTTACTGGTGACGAAACATGAGAGTACTCGAACAACAGAAAGGTCTGGGAGGCACGTGTCACACAGGGTGCCTCTAGTTTGAACAGCAGAGAGCCAATCTGAGGCAGGGACTGAATGTACACCGTACAGTATATTGATGATGATTATGATAACGATTATTATCAATTATCCTTATGGTGACATCTATGATTGTGATAGCCAATTATTAAGATTAACAGCCGAGAATAACGGAAATGCTGCATCTACATCTGCCAAGATCTTGCATTTTTAAATATGCCTAGAAGATAGCAAGGCAACTAGCAAGGCTCGTGGGTAAGTTCAAATAAAAGGGTCGCTGAAATCTTAGAGGTGGAGGCCCTGGAGCAGTCAGTCCTCAGGCTCTCTTTGGAACTGTGGACGAACTCGTCCTTCTTTACGCCTGCTCCGTGAAACAGTCTATAAAAATAATAATAATGATACGGATATTTATACCGGAATCGACACTTCAACAAGTAATGCTGTTATCAATGTGCGTCCTGCTTAAATAAAAGAGAGAAAGGAAAAAGGAAATACCTAACCTACTATCAAAATCTCTAAAAACTTACATTGATATCAATTGACGATGATACATGAAAATTTAAAATTTAAAAACTTAAAACTATTCAACTAAAATATTTCTTAAGAAGTTTACCGTAATAACTGAAAGATTCAGCCTGTCTGGTTTCAGTAGGCAGATCATTATAGATATGATGATGGCAAACAGAAATGGAGTAAGTGCAGAGCCCTGGTGAAATTCCATCTTTACGTCGAATTCCTCTGCAGTGCCCAGAGTTCACCATACCTTGTCTTGCTGCTTGCATGTAAGTCCTGGATCATTCTAGTGTACTTTGCATCAACCTCTTTCAACCTGAGGCTGTTCAAGACCTCGAGCCAGCACAGTCAAATCGATATGGAATAGTCTCCCATGGAATACTCTGTATGATGAAATTAAGAGAGATGGTACCCTGGCAAAATTCAAAAGGAGATCGCAAAGTGGACTAGCAAATCGTTTAATTGTTTAATTTGTAAACAAGGGTTCAGTTGAATAATTATTTAATTTATTCTTCTTTTTAAAACTGTCGGTTTCATTTTGTTTGTATCAACTATTTATACTAACCAACTTTAAATGATATCAAGTATAGGCTCAAACCCCCTTTATCGCTTCGTCCACTGCCATTAATCTTCCATGGAACGCGGCGAGGAATTCGCAGTCCTGCTGCTTCACGATTCGTGTTGCCTGTCTCCGTTCCTCTTCTCCTTCCTCTAAACCACAATTTCAGCCCTTGAAGGCGACGTCTTCCTCTTTGGCAACTGCCCACTTCTCCTCTTTGTTAGCCACTTTGGTAGTAATCTCCTCCTACCTGCTCAAGTCGATTTCGTTCTTTTTCAACTTCTTTTCTATAGTCCTTTCATGTACTTCTCTACTCCACCACCAAGTTTCCTCCTTTTTGCCGATTTTATGTCTTATCCCCCACAACTTTGCTTGCGGTTTCTCTCGGGACTTTGCTAGCTCCCTCCCAGCTCCACTCCCCGTCTTGCAATGTTTCACAAGCCTTAAGTATAAAATTGTTCTCTTTGCTCCTCTTCACTTAACTTCCACCAACATATCTTTTTTGTCTCTCTTCTCTTGATGACGATGAATGATGAACAAGGAACTTTTATTGCACCGTAGCTCCGTAGGGCACATAGCCGCATTACATACTTTACAACCAAAAGAGAAAATTTAATAAAAACATTATACATTGTTTATAATAATTTTTTTTGGAAATAGAAATGTCTTCAAAAGTGCTTTAATTGTATCTACTGAGTTTGCTGCCCTTGGTGAATATGGCAGTTCATTCTAGAGCCATGGGGCAACGTGAACAAATGATCGGTCCCCAGCTCCAACCAAGTGAATTCTCTTTATTTCAAGCAAGATATTACCCTTTGCCGATCTTGTTGCACGAGGAGCTGTGCGTTTCTTTATTAAATCAACTAAGTATTTTGGAGCTTTTTTTTAGTGGGTTATGTTGAGGAAATGCTATGGTGGCCTATACAAAGCCCCAACATAGGAGGAAAGAAGAAAGCGAGCAGCTAAGAGGATAGAGAGATGATATCAAGTTTATTGATCTTAGATTTGAAAGATGGCAAGTTGTAGGACTTAGGAAAGCAAGAATAAGGCAAGCTATGTTCTCAATACACTTGAATGTCAATAGCAATATGTTATACTGAATTCTGCGTACTACAGGTAACCAGTGAAGTACTCTTGAAATTGGTTTTATGTGACATTTTCTGCTTACACCCACCAGGAGCCGTGCAGCAGCATTCTGAACTTCCTGCAATTTTTCAACTCACCAGATGGCAGTCCTTGTATAAGGGCATTGTTGCCATCCAGTCTTGAAATGACGAATGCATGAATGGCCTCTTCCCTTTTGCTTCCATTTCGATCTCACATGGAGCAATTTTCTGCTGCCTCCCCACCACTTCACATTGCAGTACTTTACATTATCTTGCTCTTCTTCGTTCCCTCTTTCTACGCAGGATATAGTCAATTTGGGCTTGACTCCTTCCTCTTGAATTACTTATCCTTATTACGAGTCTTTTTTTGAAGGGAGCGTTGGTGATCGTAGTAGCCGGGGTATTTTAGGGAACGGAATGCCAAGAAACAAGATCAACTTTAATGGTAGCTGAGACGGCGGCATAAATTAACCATATTTGTAGGTTAGCTTCGCTGGGGGTGAACAAAGAAATTGCCCTATGTTCTGCTCTTGAGTATAAAAGCCGAATCACATCGAACGTGGACGCTGAGAGAGTGGTCGAAGAATTTTCTCTCCAGCAAAATCAGTTTTTTTGCAAAATGCTGTCATCTAACCCAGTAGTGAGTACTGTCAGAATAAATAGTTATTACAGTCAATGCCCATTGTACCATTTTGTTGCATTTCTAAATAAGTTTATTCTATTTTTAGCCTAGACTGTATCGAACTGTTGTCGACGAAGTCGTAAAAAATGTGCGAGAATCGTTTTTGAATGAAGGAGTTGATGAGCAAGTTCTTCTGGAGCTTAAACAGGTATGAAATACATGTCATGTTTCATTCTTTTTCGATCATTTGTTTTAATGACATCGACAGACTGAACAAATGTTGGCCATCTCCATTCAATTCCCCCTCGGCAATATGAGAGCCTACCGAAGGGGCGCTCTTCAGCCTGCTTGGGCTCGAAAAATATGCATTTCCAGCTGTACGACTAGACCAAATGTTTTCCATTGTGTAGTTTTACAGTTTATGCCACAATTGGACCATCTTCCTCCGGTCTCCTGCGACAAGCGTCTGTTGCTAATAACCACCTTCGTGAACTGGAAGCCATATTTATATAATCGTATTGTGATTGCAAAGATTTCTGGGAATTATTTTGATCAATGACGTATATCCGGTAAAGGTGGTAGAGCATTTTCTGATGAATAGCATTTGTTGACACAGATATTCTCAGGAATACCGAATGATATATCTATCAGTTAACATTTCTCAATCGAAACTATTGCATGAGAATCGAAAGTCGTTTGTGCTGCAAATGAAACTTGTGTGTCAATTTTTTTCAGCTATGGGAGAGCAAACTTTTGCAGTCAAGGGCAATAGATTTCATGCCAGCAGATGCATCAGTTCGAATGAATTTGACATATCCTCTCACTTTACCTGTTTCACGTAAGTTTTTCCTGTAGTTTGGAAGATGATTTTGGAAGACAGTGATTTTTATTATGGTGTTGGTGGTGGTGATTATGAATGTGATTATGATTATGTTTGATGGTGATCAGTGAATGTTGGTGATGGTGATGATAATAATGATAGATTTTGATTGATGAATAATAATGATCATTATTTTCATGATTATGATGATGATTAGTATGATAATGCTTGAAATTTTTTAAAGATGAGCAAGTTAGAGGTGAAAAGGTGACTGTTGCTGGACAATTGGTCACAAACAATCCAACAGCTGGACAAATGGTTTATGTCAGTCATCACCCAACTCTAGCAAATGTCCAGCAGTTGAGTGCACCAGCAGCCCAGGCGGCTCTTGCCATCCAAGGTACAAGCCATGATGCTGGTGCATCTTCCAGCCATTCTGCAGGGCATCATACAACAGTTACTTCTGTGCATCAAATTCAAAACACTCTACCGCAACAAAGCCAGCAGCAGTTGGAGCAGCAATTGCAACATTACCAACAACTTCAAAGAAAGCACCAAATCCAACAGCAACAACAACAGCAACAAGTTGAGCATCGTCAGATACAGCCGCAAGGTACTATAATACAGCACACATTGCAGCATGCACAACAACACAATCAGAATGCTCAGCGTCATCAGCAACAAATACAGCAAAGCACTGGCATTCAGGTGAGCAGGTTAATGTTTGGCACGAGCAACTATTTATCATTTGGGTTCCTACTGGCCACAAAGGGGAGGGGGCTAGGGGCAGTACCCCCTCTAGAAGTAAACCTAGGGCTAAGTTTATTCATCTGGGTTGCCTGCTGACTGATTATGTTTGCTTTCAGTTAGGTAAGACATTTAGGAAGCCTTGATGCAAAAAAGTATTCTTTTTTCAATAGTCAAAGATCTGTTATTTAGATCTTTTGAAAGTGTTGATCTATGCAGAATTGCTAAGGTTATGACATTTGGCATGAAAATTTGTGAATGATAGAATGGTAAGCATGCATATAAAAAGGCCGAAGTAGTGTCATTATGATTACATGTAATTCATTTTGTTCTTGGAAAACCCAGCTTTAGAATCAATTTGAAGAAAATAGCAATGAATAATACAGACATCTTTCATATTAATCAATGAAATGAGGAATTTTCATAGATATGTGCAATGGAGATTGCATGAGTTTTGGTAAGGTTTAGGGTTAGGGTTGAAGTTTGGCTTAATGTTAGGGTTAGAGCAAAGTTCTTGTGGGGGTTTGGTTTAGGGTTAGAGCTGTGGCTTTAGGTTAGGGTTAGAGTAAATGCTCAAATAATCTCCATTGATATTAGCTTACTTATTAATTTTCTTAACTTCAGATATAGCATGTATACAATATATATGAATTCATGTACTACTGTGTATACATCATTCTAGGTATTGTATCCGCACACTCCTTCCTCTTGCTAATCAAATTCAAATTAAAATCAACTGCTGTTATTTCATAGATAGGTAGATAGATAGATAAACTTTACTTACAGAGGATAAACCTGGTTAGCCTAGCAGCTAATCTTCCCCAGGGTCCTCTCTACTAAATACGCAATAAGAATATAATACAATTTTTCTTAAAAAAGTGTCCTTTAAGTTTCTAAAAAGCCTAGTAACAATTTTGTTTCAAGTAAAGTTTAAGTGATATCATATAGTGTAATAGAATATAATATATCATAAAGTGAAATTACTGGTACCTGTTGTGAATTTCAGGACTTGGATATTTACCTGGTTGCTTCTGTAGTGCCTTTTTAGTAATTTTTTTCTGTCTTTAAAGGGTTTTTATTGATCTTTGACAGGTATTATCTGGAGAGCCAGCAACCACAAGTTAGTTTCTCTCCTTTTGTCATGAGATTACTTTCAGTATGGTTTATCGTCTGAAAGAGAGACCCATTCTGTTGTTCAATGTTGCTCCTGTGTCCTTATCAACTCTATACCATCTATCTTGTCTAACTCTAAGACCATTTCAGTTTGTGTCCAAAATTCCAGAGAAATAGATAACTTTCAAATACCTAACGGCAATAAAGCCCAATCGAGCGCATTGTATTGTATACCCTATACTCTTCTTTATCCTTTTCAAGTTTTTGGGGTGACGCCAAACAACAGGGGACCAAGGGTGATTTACACGCAACCAGTGCAACCACAACAACAGTCACAACAGCAGCAGCGTATTATATCGTCCAAGGTTTGTCATCGGCATGGTGTTTATGTTTAGTGGTTTTGTTTGGCAACCTGACTTGATTGATTGTTTTTCAGTCCTGTGATGTCTTCAAATTTCGACACGGTTACCTATATCTTGAATAGTGAATGATCTATGAATCATTAAATCAATGTTTTTCTCCAATGCAGATAATTTTGTAGTCTTATTTCAGTCATTATCCGACGTTTCATACCCCGATGAGTGACGGGGGAATAGATCGTCAGTATGTAGAAATGATGTTTCTCTTCTGTACAATATTGAAATTGGTATAAAAAGGAGATAAATCCACTAAGCTCATTTCTGGGTCCTTCCTAGTTTATCATTCTAACTGAAAGTCAAGGGAATAGCTCACTATTCCATCCTTTTTAGCAGTTGATAAAATTAGTTGAAAATCAAGGCAGTAGCTAAGTATTCCATGTCTTCTGTCAATAGCAAATTATCCAAGTTGATGGTGCAAATGACAGTAGCAGCGATGATGATGATGAAGATGAAAATTTTGATGATTATGATGATTATCCAATTGGCGCTGAGCAAAGGGACGAGAACGAGGCTGATAATCTTGATGATGACGAGGTAAGTCTACTGGCAACCATATTCTCAACTTTTATCATCTTACGGGGAAAATAAAATACTTGGTTGATTTTGTTAGCAAGGTATTGATATGGTGGTTGCTGCCACACGACCCAGGTACTGTGTAGATCTTTCAAGTTATCAGAATCCAAATCCAATGTTATATCGTCATTATCCGGGAATTGAAAGATGTCGTTATTTCTCGCCGTTCTCATCGTAAAATTTCCCGTAAAGCTGCGATTTCCAAATCAGAAGGAATCTAACCACTCAATTCCGCTTTAAGTGCTGTGCGCAATGGTAGTGAACCGGCCGCAGTAGGTTCTATGAGACAAAAGAGTGGAAACATAAATATCACCGCCCTTCAATCCCCGGTGTATAAATCGCTGGTTAATGCTTTTCTCCAGGGGTTTTCGACCACGTGAAAGGACGGTGGGCATCGGTTGGTCTCCTTAAGCCTTACCATCCGCATTAGCTTAAAAGTTTCCTTGTCTTTTTTCAAGCATTATCAGACATTTTATTCATACTCTTATGGAAATTCGGAGAAGGAAGTCTTCAGTACGACGAAATTATCTCTTTTCTGTGCATTATGGAAACCCTGTACATCAAGACGTTTATTAACAATGTAGGCTGTGCTATGCAGTTTTTCTCCTCGCTGGCCATGCTTACCTTAAACATTTGAATGATTCATCAAGGTAATTGACTTTTGTAAAAAGCAAATTCTGTTAAGAATTTTTAATTGCTATTTGGTATCTGACAACAGGACACAGAACCTTTGAACACCGATGATGATATATCAGATGATGATCCAACTGATTTGTTTGATACGGAAAATGTCGTGGTTTGCCAATACGATAAGGTAATCATTAACAGCGTATGTGATTTGGTATGTTTGATATAGTTTAAGACATCGTGAAATATGAGGCATCATTCAGTCTTTGGTATGGTGTGATATAAAGGCACCATACCATACAAGGCATCTTATTATGTAAAGTGTCATTTGATGTAGGTAAAACATCATGCAATTTTAAGTTTCATGCAGTGTTAGGTATAATTCAATAAATGGCATCATTTGGTATAAGGCATCCTTTGATAAGAGGTATCAGGAGATTTAAGACATTATGCAATGTTAGGTTTCATGCAGTGCTAGGTATCATTTAATAATGGCATCATTTGGTATAAGGCATCCTTTGATAAGAGGTATCAGGAGATTTAAGACATTATGCAATGTTAGGTTTCATGCAGTGCTAGGTATCATTTAATAATGGCATCATTTGGTATAAGGCATCCTTTGATAAGAGGTATCAGGAGATTTAAGACATTATGCAATGTTAGGTTTCATGCAGTGCTAGGTATCATTTAATAATGGCATCATTTGGTATAAGGCATCCTTTGATAAGAGGTATCAGGAGATTTAAGACATCATGCAATTTTAAGTTTCATGCAGTTTTAGGCATAATTTAATATTGGCATCATTTGGTATAAGGCATCCTTTGATAAGAGGTATCAGGAGATTTAAGACATTATGCAATGTTAGGTTTCATGCAGTGCTAGGTATCATTTAATAATGGCATCATTTGGTATAAGGCATCCTTTGATAAGAGGTATCAGGAGATTTAAGACATTATGCAATGTTAGGTTTCATGCAGTGCTAGGTATCATTTAATAATGGCATCATTTGGTATAAGGCATCCTTTGATAAGAGGTATCAGGAGATTTAAGACATTATGCAATGTTAGGTTTCATGCAGTGCTAGGTATCATTTAATAATGGCATCATTTGGTATAAGGCATCCTTTGATAAGAGGTATCAGGAGATTTAAGACATTATGCAATGTTAGGTTTCATGCAGTGCTAGGTATCATTTAATAATGGCATCATTTGGTATAAGGCATCCGTTGATGAGAGGCACCAGGAAATTGAAGGCATGAGGAAATTGAAGACATCATTCAATGTTAGGTTTCATGCAATGCTAGGTATAATTTGATAAATGGCATCATCATATTATATGAGGTATCATTTGATAAGAGGCGTCAGGAAATTAAAGACATACAGTGTTGGGTATCATTTTATAAATGGCATTATTTTATACAAGGTATCGTGTAACATATGATGGTCACTAAATTTTTGCTCTTTTTTTCGCTTTAGATTGCACGAAGTAAAAACAAATGGAAGTTTTATTTAAAAGATGGAATAATGAATCTCAGATCGAAAGATTACGTTTTTCACAAGGCAAACGGGGAATCAGAATGGTAGCACTGAGGCGTATTCACCGTAAAATTTCAGCCCATGTTGCATTGCGCTCCTTCAGTCAATGCACGGGGTACAATGCATTTCGGGAATGAAAGTCGCTTTATTTGGCGTTACTGTGAGATCGCAAATTGTTGAGTACAGTATAATTACAAGGAAAACTCGGAAGAGAGGATAAAATATTGTGTCATTCGGTTAATGGATTTGGTTTTTGAAGACGGAGTTGATGGAGGAGGCATGGTCGTTGTCTTAAATTTTTACGAATTTTTGAAGTAACATAGTAACAAAATTAATGTTCTCGCGTTGTCAAGTCTTGGTGAAAATAATTCAGATCACCCGAGGCTTCCGGCGAGTGGTTTGCTCATAGCAAAGAGCATTTGGTTCGGGACAAGGAAGCGTTAAGAAGCGCGCCAAAGCTTTTCACGTAGCGCTCAAGAATCAAAGCTTCCTTCGTTTTGGTATCATGTCCCTCTGGGAAGGTGCTGTCTAATTTTGGGTTAGGGAGTGTGCACCTTCTGACGGGTGAGACTAGACTGAGGCCTAGGCACTACAGATGGCATTGCCGTCGCAATACGGATTGCATTACCGTCCTACCTAAATTTATGTTGAAGGTAAGACTAAATAGATGCCAATGGACGAGGAACATTCTTTGATTAGTGTATGTGATGTAGGCCCAGGAGTGCTGGACACTTGCCCCATAATGTCTTTTTGGGTTTATCCTTTGAAAATTTGTCTTTACATTCGATCTTTGGTTAGTAGTAGATATCGATTTTATGTTTAATTTGACGCAATCAAATTGATTTGGCTTGATTCTCTTTTGTGTCATCTGTCAATTAATTTCGGTTCCATAAGATTACTTAAAAGCAGTCGCCTTTTCTCAATTTTTCCAATGGAGGCACTGAGTCGTCTTGTCAAGATTCTTTCAACACGGTCCTCTTTGAAGGAAGTAGCCTGATGCTAATTAAACCAGGATACGTTGAATACAGATAAATGCATCAAAAATTGACCTTTGCGGAAATCAGAATCAGGGCCCCAAATTTTCCTCAACGTTTTGATAAGGGGGAAGTGTAACCGCAAACTGCGTATCATTCTCGATTCTCTAGTTTGACGAACACCAGGGACCGGATTCAAGAGCTTTTCTAGGGAAATGAATTGTTGTGAAGTTGAAGAGAAAAGGTTAAAGATGAAAGAGAATGCCAATGAGGGGGATTGGGAACGAAACCATTACTGTGACGTTACAAAGGAAAAAGTAATTCATATTAGCAGTTCAGGTTATTTTTTAGAAGAAATTATTGATTTTTATTTGGAATTTTGATAGCAAATTTGAATCAATGGGTCTTTTATCATTGGGTGATAGAAAAAGGCTGCCAAAATGTTCGCTGCGACAGAATCACCGCCTTCAAGGAGGTCAAAATATTAGCCTTAAACACATCAGAGGTTATGAGAATCTATTTGCGGTGCTCTCTCCGATCGTACTTATCACATTCACTTGGTGAAAATAGATTTTGGCTGCTTATAAAAAAGATAAAACACAATCAACAGAGCCTTCATTATGGAAGTAATTGATTAGATTGGTAGAAGTAGAAAATCGTAGTGCTTTAACCGCTCCGACTCAAGACGCAAAGGAATGTTGGTTTAAGTTGTCGCAAATTTCAAAATAGGAGAGCAATGGGTGGAAAAAGCAACGGGATGCCGCCTCTTGAAAGTCCACTTTCCTAGCAAATGAGGCCTACCTCTCACACCTGCTGTGCTCGGTTTCGATAATCCTGCGTAGTACCGAGTGTGCCACTGCGTAGGGCTTTGTGAAACATGGGGTTATTTATATATTCTATTGAAGCTGGCTTAAATCATGTTTATTATCACTAAACAACCAACTGATCAAACAGATGGAACATGATCATTAATTGATGAAAGCCAACTACTCACATTTCGCCCTTTGAAACGGAGGGAGTTGTGCTGATTCTATTCCGTGGCACTTAAAGTTATTTCAATAGAGCTAGATGCAGAGATGCGTAGAGACAACTGATGGAGCTCGGTGGCGTGAAAGAAGCGCGGCAGTAAAAATGCTACTTGACAAAGCACATCTGTGACCTTGCTTGCTTCATGGGAACAACTTGTGAAATCAGAGTCGAGGCTACGAAGGTATCATGGAGGGAAGACGAGGGGGTAAAACTTGACTGAAAAAGATGCGAACAGGAACGAGTGCAATTCACAATTCGTAGTACAATAATCGAGCATTAGACCCCCGGCATAGTTCTAATACCTTTCATATAACAATCTCTTGTTCACAAAACAATTTTGTTTTAGAAACCTTTCTTTACGGCATGCAAGATTCAAAAGAGGGGATAAGGAGGCTTAGATGTACTCCTCGAATTTGCGAAATATTTTGGTTAGAGTGGTGTTATTCTCCGAGCTGCGATCTCTTTAAATCAAAAATGATTTGATGCAAGAGGATTATCAACCTTCCACCATGCTGGTGTATAGCTGAGAGCAAGGCTGCTTATATAAGAGTCGAAATGCAATTATCGATGATAGCACTTGATTTTTGAGACAGATTATACCAGAGGCAGTTCTTGACCATAGGAATTAAAAAGCGAACACGGCGTTGGTTTTCAGTGTGACTTTTGCGGCCTCAACCAACTTAAAGAGGGTTACAAGATCGTTGTCTGAAAACAAGAAAACTGAAAACTGCGATTCATCGCAATGCATAATTCACAGACGGATAACCGATTTTTTTCTATGTTGTTTACGAGTGTTTCCTAGGCGATATAAAGCTGTGAAGACACATGAAGGAAAGTTAGAGTAGAGTGGCGACGATTGAGCAAGATGGCAAATGACCGGCCAACAGCGAACCCACGAATTGAAATCGATACAGTGCACGAGACGCTGTTGTTGGATGATGGAGGTGAAAAAACCACTGATCAACTTAGCGATGCTTGTTCTTTTAATTCAATCAATGTCAGCGAATCAATCACCCTTCCAAGTCTTACGTTTAAAAGAAAAAGACCTAGGAGCAAAGCGAGATTGCCAGGTGCACTGAAACTCCCAAAATCATATCAACCAAGATACTTGTCCCCGATGGAGGAGCAGATGTTGGCATCAAGACTCAGTAAAGCACCGGACAGATGGAGTGAAACATACAGCGAAGACATTGGGGCATCACAGAAATTCGCCACGAAGAAACTGAGCAAAAAAGATGTTGATAGAATAGTCGCACGGTTATCGGCAACTTCAAGACACGAGGAACCAGCAACATCTATTCACGAGGAAGACCTGTTCGGTTTTGAAGAAGAAACGAAAGAAGAAGATGGCGTAAGGAAACTCGATCAAAAGGAGGTCGACAAGCTGGTTGAAAGGCTGAGTCGCACTAGTTTGCGCAGCGATGCAAAGAGTGCAGGAGCGAATGAGCAATTCAGATCACGATTAACATTAACGGCACGTGAACTAGAAACGCTTACAGCACGGTTAAGTAGGCCGAGAAATCAAACGCACCCTCCTGTTGCACAGAAAGGGAACGGGGGGCGATTCATAGGAAGGAAAATGACAGATGAGGAAATCAACGGCATGGTCCACCGAATCGCTTATAAGGGAATGAAACCGAGGCAAAGTAATCAACGATTACGAAAACATAGCTTGGGATACTTTGCAGTATGGACACCTTGTGATTCTGATTTCAAAACATGGCGGATAATGAATGGAGAGCAACAGCAACAAAGAAGTGGGGGATTCTACCAATACTACTGATGTGATAAGTTTGACGGCTATTGAAATAGAAGTCAATCATTAACAGTGAGAACACAAATTGGTTTATAGATGTTAATTGCTAGGTAACAGTATAGATTAGGTAAACCCATGAAAAATGTACAAAAAAGCCATCCCATATGTTACTTGTCAGTCTACCTCTGGTGAGAATCGGTAACAGTTGGAGCAACATTGCTGATGATCGGTTTTTTGGTCTGATTTTGATAAACTGCGTTAAATCTGCAATCAAGGGCCATTTTTGCATCAATTTTACGGGTACAGCAAAGAAGAGCTTGTCAATTTGGTTCAATTCAGTACACTGGAAATTTATAAAATTTCAAACGACTTAAATGCCCCGAAATTTTATTCGAAGAGGAAAGAAAAATTTTCTTTATACAAGTTCTACAAGTTTCCACTATTTATATTTCCTACTCGGCGTTTGCAAAGCATTGCGGATCAGATCAATTACCTGAGAATTTGATGCTTCCAATCTGGCTCAATTACTATGCTTTTAAAAATTTTCTTCATTCCTTTAAATGATTTTTGCCAGAGGCAAAGAGAGAGAGAGAACCTGAGTGAGAGAGAGAGAGACTCTGAGTGTGTGTGAGAGAGAGAGAGAGAGAGACCCTGAGAGAAAGAGACTCTGAGTGAGAGAGAGAGAGGGGGGGGGGGATAAAAACTATAAATCTCTTGTAGAAGAGCCACCCATCTCCATTAGGTAAGGCATATAAGACAGCTACCTAAAATTTTAGGTGAATGAAGGCTTCGCATGGCGTAAAAATAATGACAAGAATCCGAAGGCCAAGTTGTGTGTTTGCTGCAAGGTAAGTTAAGCTAAAGGATGACACCAATCTCCGTTTCTTTAGCCTAAAGGCCAAACAGCTGTGCAATTGCATTGAAAGGAGCTGTTGAGAACGGGTCACCTGGTAATACGTGGTAAGAATGCACGATGAAAGTAACCATCGAGAAGGATTCCAATTTTACAATTTGTGCAGGAGGGTGGAAGGCAAAGAGGTACATATTTGGAAGAATCTTGCCATCTTTTGCTGAATTTTTCAGGTGCATTGTTCTCAGGAGATTAGGGATTTTATTCCTGTTCCTCTGAAGCATGTCAAGACCACCAGAAGCTCGATCCACTCACTCCCTCTCAAGGTTACACTACATAATCAATTACCTCTATTTCACGAATCATCGTTCATCTCAAGAAATTGCAGCTTATGGGACGTCTTACCTTCTTCTCTCGCTCCTGAATCCTACGACTTGTCTCCTTCCAATCTAAAATCAATAAACTTGATCGTATATATATCTTCTCTTACACGCCCTTTCTTCCTTTGTTGGGGCTTTGTATAGTCCAACAGGGCCTTTCTTAAACATGACTTATCAAAGAAAATTTGCACATGTCTTCCATTTGAGCTGAGGATCAATCAGGCACTAAACTTAATAATTTGGTAAGGTCTCGAGCTATTTTCCACCATCTAAAAAACAAACATTACCTGCGCAGCGTCTTTGCAAAAATCCCTGTACTGCACCTAACTAAAATCTCATCGAAATAGAGTGCCATTCACAGATAAGAAATTTTGACCATTAAAAGAGTATGTTTCGAATATTCCCCTTATCGAAAGAAGCAGCAATGACAACAAGGGAGCCTCCAGACACGAAAGGAGAGCCAGTGGCTGCGGAGGCGTAGTTAAATTGGGTGTGCAAAATTAGACAAGTACTATGATGATGTAAGCATTGTTAACTTTGTCTAATTGCAATGTTAACAATTTCTGTGTGCGTTCAAAACCTACGGTTGAGTGAAATGCTGAGTTAAGCTTTTCCTTCCATTCCATTTTTAAGTTATTGTCGTTAAATGTAGCCTCATCTTTGCAAACCGCGTCGGAATTTGACACTAAAGGCGTCTCTTCGCTAGGCCCATTTTACAGTACTCAATTTTTCTTGACTGCACTACTCAACTCAATATTTATGGAGGTAGTTTTGCTGCTGCAACACTAATTGGTCAAAATGGCAGGATCAAGTACGCACCACATCCACGGCTACCAGGCTCACGTAGGTTGAACAGTTTTTGCTCGATTAAGGTAATTTCTGCAACAAAGCGTCCTTCGCTGCTTGTGAATACGTTGTCAATAACTGGTATTGTGAACTTTTGGGTATGCTGTTTCTGTTAGCATTTAAAGCATCTGAAACACATTCCTACCTCAAATATGCAATAGCAAATGTTTTCGTTTATTTACTGTAAGAGTTGCAAAAGGGAACTCGGTTTATGCCATATCAACTTTTGGAGAGCTGCCAAAAGGCTTCCAAAAGGGCACGTAATACCATCTGAGATGAAAATGCAACCGATAGGTTGCTTCAAAAAAGATCATCGACGAGCATAATTTGGCATTAACTATCCATGTGATTCCTCAGATAAATGTTTTATTCGCATTTATCATTAAAAAAACAACAACTAGACAGAGTATTTGCATTCTAAAATTACATATACTGAAAACCTAATGAGCAATGAGGTATTATTTTTCTAAGAATGGTAAGCAAATCCAGCTATCACCTACAAGCTATGACCATCTTTGTTACAAGCAGGATGGCTTGTTTCCAATATTTTTGATCAATAAATACATGAGTTTAGTTTGGGGATGGTTTGAGAGGTTAAACTATTTTTCAGGTCCTTGATGCATCCATATTAAAGGTTACAGTTATTGGAGGGTTGAATTTAGCAAAGAAGGATATTTTTGGATTAAGGTAAGCCAGTGCCACTTAATTTATCTTACCTTAGTTTTCTGTAATACTCAAGAATCAAATAAGTGTTGTCATTTTTTCTAGAACTTTTGTTGTTCAAAATGTTTGATTTTGTAAAGTTGAGTTTAATCCATTATTTAAAATGGGCATTTTGGAGCATCTTGTTCTAGAGGTGCCATTCTGTGAGGAAAGGTGACCAGCTCCTTTCTTTGGTGCACTTTATCCGTAGCTTTATGCCAAGTTCCCATTCTTGGTAGACAAGTAGAGGGGCAAAAGAAGCGGGATCAAGCATGGCTTGGACCCAAGAATTTCAGGCGTCAGGATATCTCTCAGTTGTGAGATTTTTGTCCATTTATTCTATGGTTTTTAATTCAAATCAGCCCTCAGCTGAACTTTCACTCTGAGCGAGGGAGTTGGTGGTTCTCTGTAGTGTCAGGCATAGTAATCACAGGCGCCATGTGGTCACGTTGAGAGGTAGGACCTGGAAACAGCTCAGTAAGGAAAAAGCTTCCCAGTGTCCAAAATCTATCTCCAGATGCTAGTTAGAAATTATAAAAAGTACAGTAGACATACTCTAGCTATCCTTGCCAACTACCTCTCTAGTTTTGGATTTTTCATCGTTGGCATCCTTCAGTCTGTATGAGACGATGGAGTAACTCTAGTATCTGCTCATCTGCACTTGCAAGAGTAGCGATACAGCCCAACCCATGAGTGGCACTCCCGTTGGCAAATGGCACAGATGAAAGAGCTGGATAATTGATGCTGGAACTGTTGATCTTTCCGCCTTGATTTTTTAGCGGCGATGGCCGTGTCTCTAGACTCCCCAGCTTCCCGCACACCGCTCTTCATAGTTCTGTGCCGAGACGTGCGGTCCTCAGCCAGTTCCTCCCACGTGGCAGCAGCAATGCCGGGGTGCTTCAGGTCGCTCTTGGGGACATTCTTGAAGCGTAGGCTAGGGTGTCCGACTGGTTGTGTGCCCTTGGCCAGCTCACATTGTTATGTTGCTAATAATCGTCAATGTTTTTTTGAAGTGACCCATATTGTATCATCAAGCTGTATGAAGACAGCCGTGAAGACATCATAGCCCAGGCTCAAACTCACATAAAGAAAAAGGTTTGTTGAAAATTAATTTTTTGCGTTTACAATTGTCTAGGTATGTATGTAAGATCTGACAAATTGTAAAATAATTCAGTAATTCACTTTTTGTGTATTTGTTCACGAGTGCTGTTACTCTAGTGTTGTCGCTGAAATGGGGAAATCATAATGCTTGAATGATTGTGGGTTTTAACCCCCCAAGGAGGGCCACTTGTAAACTGCCATTATCAGATGGTTTACCCTCCTTAAACAATTAAAATTAGTGTAATTATTATTCACTTTTTCTCACCATCTTGCTGATATACCAGTATCTTGTCTATTTCCAGACTCCCGTGTCTCGCAAAATGGATCTCATGTCTTTCTTGCAAAATGTTTTCTAGCATTCTGTTTCATCCTACTTTTTATATTCCCAGACTTTCCTAACTATTTTCATTGTTATTATTAGTGTCTGTTTCTCACAGCTAATATTTTTTCTTGCTTTGAACCAATTATTTTCAATTGCTACTGGGCCACAAATAGTAACTAAGGGTAATAACTGTCAATTATTTGTATAATCATTAGTTTCATTATTTCTATTACCATACAGTAAAACATGAATGTTGAGGAAGCAAGTGGGCAACAACCTCATTTATGCCTTTGTATTTGCTGTGTTTGCGTAACTGTGTTGCCCAAGTGCTAAAGAAATGGGTGCTGCCCTATTCACCAAAATGGTGAGGGAGCAAACTTTGGTTTTGACCCTATGGAAAAGCTATGTTTTATTGGGGCTATTTTGATGTTGTTGTTACATAATGGCTCTCTGTATAGTTTTTCTGTTGTGACAGTATCCTGACTATGTTGAACAGTGCCCCAGCAGGACAATTTGTTTCACCACCTCAACATTCACCTCTGCTTTCCTGGAAATACCTCAGAACCCTTCCTCTCATCCCTACTATGCGCAATACTGTGCAAGCATACCCAATCCACAAAATCTATCCCACAAATCATCATTCATCCCAAGAACGTGCAATTTATGGAACGTCTTGCCTTTTTCTTCCATTCCTGGATCCTACAACTTGCCATCTTTCAAATCTAAGATCAGCAAACTTGTTCTAATCTCTCTCTCCTCTTAGCCCTTTGTTTTCTTCTTTCTTCCTTTGTTGGGGCTTTGCATAGGCCGCCATGGCCTTTCCTCAACATAACTCACTAAAATGGAAAATCTGCACATTTTACAAGCAGCAAATACATTTATAAGTTAAGGAACTTTTTAAAAGTAGAGATACATCTTGCTATCAAAATTATTTGAATATAACTTGTTGGAGCATGTATTTTCCATCACCTCAATAACATTCAAATGAATGAACTTTATTTGTGCTACTATCTATCTGTCTATCATAATTGTGCATTGACCTACAAAGAGGTATTACGTACTGCCGTAATATTGGGAATATCTCATAAGGTATCATATTGTATGAAATATCTTTTTAGACTCTGCATCCAAAATGGAATGTAGCCATGGTATTTCGGGTAAGTTCCAGACTTTTCATTATCTGTAGTACACATGTTTGAATAAGTAATGTGCATCAGTCTTGTTCTGTGAAGATTATTTCACACTGTATGTAAGATATCTGTTACAAATATCATTTGCCTAGTATTGTTTAACCAGAGCAAGACCAGGTGGTTTGTCATTTGACGTAAACACAACCCTGACTTTCCACCAGTTGTCGTTAATGGTAATGAGCTAGACACTTCAACTTCTTTCACACAATTGGTGTTTCTGTTTTTGTCTAATCTCAATTGGAAACCACACATTCATTCCATTGCTAAGAATTCGTTTCAAAAGCTTGGTTTCCTCTGTAGGTTAAAAAGGCAACATCACATTTGCTATTTGAAATTTATGATGAAAATAGATTGGTAAGAAGCTGCTGATTTTTTTCCTTTACTTGACCTGGCAAGTTGTTGCCCATCCATTATTCTATTATCTTGCAATTTGAACACTCGAAGGACCTGTTGTTTTTGCTTTATCCTTTGCTTCATCACTATAAAATGTTAATGAGTACAAAATTTTTTGCAGACACGAGATGACTTTCTTGGTGAAGTGGATGTGCCGTTATCTAATATTCCAGTAAGTTTGAACAAAAATACCTTATTTCATGCACTAGGTTGGACAGTCTTGAGGCAATTTTCTTCACAGTAGATTTTAGCAACTAGGCCTCTTGATTTGATTTTCTTTATAACTGATCCTGATTTGAAAATTTCATGCATCAAAATTAGCAGCTGCTGAATTTTGTCTTGAAAATTTCTTCTAGACTGAATCAGATAATCTGGAAGTACCCTACAAGGAGTACTTACTGCAACCACGGAGGTGACTCAGTCTTATGATACTACAGCTCAATGCGTAATGATGCATATTATGTAATTTATGTTAATGTTTGCACGCCTAAATGGATTATTATTCATATCTGTATCATATGCATTGGTGGATCATAGATTAAATTGTTTGTCAAGAAAATTTATCTTTGTCATTTGCATAAGAAATGTTCAATCATATGCAAATGGGCTGCAAGCCTTTTAAAGCTTGCAGGCTTCATTCTCATGTCCAACTAGGCCCCTAGCATCTTTGAAGGCATCTGCGAAAAAACAGCTCTGCTCAATGTTTTATCTTCAGCAGTTTAAGGGAATGCTAATTTGTAGATAGCTATAACATCACTTTATTATGTCTGCGATGAAAATGGCTAAACATATTACTATGGTTGCTTTTTGCTGGGAAGCTCTGTGCTGAAAATTTCCCCCTATTCCTGTCATTTTTGCTCTAGCCGTCGGTCACATGTGAGAGGACATCTGAGACTGAGACTTGCATTCCTTCCAAGTCCAGAGGAAAGCCAAACTGAACCGGGTTAGTTCTTGCAACACCTTTCCAAATCTTGCCAGTTTTGTTTCTCATATTCTATTCATTATTTTATCTTCCTGCTCTAATTAATTCCTTTTGAGCAATGCTTAGACTTTGAATCCTCTGCAAATTCCTTTTGTAGATCTTCTTGATTTGTATATATTCATATATCTACATGAGCGCCATGGTTTGCACCTGCTCATAATAGAGCAACGGGTTTGTTGTCACTGGAAAATTCATCTTCTTATGGTTGGTTATGTGGCTGTGTCGTCCTAGTCATCTTTAAAAAGGCAAGGACCTAGCACACAAGGGATGGTGTAGGCGGATGGGGCTGGTTCTCTATTCATATGTCTACATGAGCAAAAGTCAGATTCTTTTTTTTCTTAAGTTTCAGCTTATCTTATTTTTGTAGGGGATTCTGAAGGCTTTGTCCAAGTTGCAACTTCTACCACGGATCGCATCTCAGAGGTATCTCACTGCTCTTCAGTGTTTGTTGATGTAAGGCTACCTTGCATCATAAACACGCTTTGTTAGTTCTTTCATTGCTTAAGACATAGTTGTTGTCTAATATTGTTAATATTCTGTTTTGCCAGCTCAGGGTTCTCAGACCTTAATACGCTACCAATATGCTGTTCTCTGATACTTGTCTTGTTTTGCCAGCTGATGTTTTTGGTACTTTTCTGGTATAAGATTTCGATTTTGTAATGTCTTCATGTTTAACAAAGTTGATTTTTGACTAATCACTGTTTTGCCATATTTTTGAAGTCAAAATTTCTCTATATCATGCTCAATTTTTCCCCACCTTAAGCCTGGCTGGGAATCTGTCAATGTGAGTGATGCACCTTTGAGAGATACTCCTGCATTTGCCAGAGAACTTTCGACGACAGAACAGGACGAGCCACTCCCATCTAACTGGGAGGAAAGACAGGTTTGTGGAGTTGATTCAATGACAAGGATGTTTTTCATAGAAAAAGGGATGTTTTGGGTAAAGACTATTGGGAGAAAGTCTGACTGCATAGCTAATTTGTGTAGAGTATCTTAAGTTTGCCCTTTTATCATCTGGCTCTTAGCAGAACCAAAAATGGTCTTTATTTTTTGTTTGTTTGTGTTGACTCAGATTGTCAGAAATTCTTTCTGCTCCTCATCAAGCTAATATTATTTTCAGGATGCAAATGGGAGAACATTTTATATAAATCACTCAACAAGGGAGACAACCTGGGTGCGACCAGTATCAGCACAGTAAGCCATGAAACATGCATCAGTTTTATTGTAATCATTGCTTGTCAGACAGTTGCTTGACCAATCAGCAAATCCGTTAATCAAGTCAGCCATTCATCAATGTAACAGTTGACCAATCAATTGATCTGTCCTGGAAAAATTTGATTACTCAGTGCTTTTTGCCTTTAGATATTTTGTTACTAGTAAAAAGATGTAAATTAGAAATTGAATGATTTAAATGTCCTTTTAAATGGACATCACAGTATTCTTGAATGTAGCTTGACTCTCATTCAAACAGTCAATATGCAGATGACAATAATGTACAATCTGGGGCTCTGTTGTATCATCAAGCTAGTAATGTTTCATTGCTTGTTTTCTGTTCTATTTTTACTCTTTGCGTATGTAAATATTAAATTAACGTTGAATCAATTGAATGATTTATTACGGTGATGATGATGATGATGATGATGATGATGATAATGATGATGATGATGATGATGATGATGATGATGATGATGATGATGATGATGATGATGATGATGATGATTGGTGATGGTTTTATCAATTTCACATGCCTGTTTTTCATAGAAATGAGCCTAGTGATGAGCAGAGAGAAATTGCGAGGCAAATGGAGAGGAATTTCAGCATACGAAGACATGTCAGTGTTGAAGGTGATATGCAGGTGATCCTTCAAGTTGTATTGTTTTAATTATGAATTAATGCTGATTTTTCTCCAATTCCTTTTAGTAAAGTATACCTCATTAACAAAGTATCTCCCTTGTGTTCTCTATGATGAAATTGATTCTTCTAAGCAGTTTTGATTTGTGATTCTGAAGTCTTCGTCCAAGAAGATGAACTTTTTGCCGTATCAGTTATAGATCATTCCCTAGGTAGAACGCGCTGTAACGACCCCGAATAGGGATGTGCCGCAAAGAGGAAGGAGAAGTTATAGAGCATTCCCGTTTTGACATTGTGACTCAATCTCCTTCATCTTTATAGATTTCGATAGCTTTTTTGTCCTTCCTCACCTCTTCTTTTGCTAAATTCTAATTCAAAAGTTGCTTTTTGTTACTAAATCTTCAAAAATGTCCGTTAAGTTTACCGGGGTAAAATCAATATTTTTGAGGCAATCGTCGTAAATCAACTGCTATAAAATCCTTGATTTTGTCTCTCTAGCTTGAAATTTTGCATTTGTAGCATTTAAAGAATTGTTTAATAGAAAATAAGTATACATTTCTTTATCATTTTATCGATTGTGACAAGATGGCTTGATTTTCCAAATGCATTCTACCCCCAGTAGACCCAATATTTCACTTTAGTTGCAGTTAAGCTGAAAACTGATGGAGAGCATAAAGATGTGTAGAAAATTGAGTTCTTGATTGATAAGCTTAATCTCTAATCTCATTAATGTTTTTGATTTAGGGGAATGAAATTAAGAATTCTAACATAATCTGAATTCAAACGGAAAGTAAGACTTTTAAAAGGAGGTGTTTTCTCCTGTAGACTGTGGAAAGTTTTTATTGCGTTTTTTATTGGTTTTCATAAGTTTCATCATGCATTTTATTTCCAAAATATTACCATGTTTTCTTCCTAATTTTGAGAGCAGTGATGCTTCACCTTGATTTTTTTATTTGTTTATTTGTGAATTTCAGAATTTTGAAGTGGGGCCTGATACCAACAGAAGAGTGCAGAATATATCAGTAATACGATCTTTATTCCATTTTATCTTTATAGATACAATATTTGTGCTTATTTCTGGTCGAAGTCGACGAATGTTGCGAGGAGTCGTGACGGAGGATACGACAGGAAATGGGCTTGAGTTTTGGGAACTCCCCGTGAAGCTTCCGATCATGTTCCCATAAATTTATCAGTCATCATTGTGCATGGGAGCTATAAACACGCTTTTCGATTTTATCGATGATTAGAAAATAGTGACTACTTTGTGACTTCGCCTCTCCCATAGCTCACCCAATTCACAAAAACGACTTTAGAAATTGCTCTTTAACCTCCGTTCTATAGTTATTTTGCTTCCCATTGAGAAAACTGAGCAGTTAATCTTGAACCGATCGCCCTCCTTCGGAAGAGTGCATTACCTCTCGATTAGTCAAATTGATTTATATTCTTTCTAGTTATCGTATCAGGGTAGGTTTTTCTTGTCAGCTTTTTGCATCTTTAATTGAGGTCCATCTTATCTTTGTAACTTTTCCTTGTTTGACTCATAGGTGGAGCAAGCGCGAGAACACGACAGACTATCACGTGTACCTTCCCCACTGCCCCCAGGCTGGGAAGAACGAACGGTAAGTGTCTATTCATTATTTTTGTATTCGGTCCATGGGTTTTTAACTGTAAGGGGCTGGCACACTCACGCTTGTCTCTGATATCCACCCTCTGTCCACAAGGGTACCTCTCTAGCAAAGTGTCCCCTAAGCTCAGCTAAGCGAGTGTGCGGCTCAGCTTTAATTCAAGGGCTGACTAAACGATAATCTATGGCCTCGATAACATTTACGCTTTTGCTGGGATCATTGATTAGTCTGGTCGTGGCTAGATTCTTGTTTTGGTTTTCTTTGCAGGATGAAAATGATAGAACATTTTACATTGATCATAATTCGCGATCCACCACTTGGGTCAGGCCGAGAGCGTAAGTTTCATTATTTTTAGTTGAGTAACTTTTGCTAATCTTCGATTTTAAGCGTCAACTCCATTCAGCATTTATCTTCAAGTTCGAGTCATTTCATTTTCGATATTCCAGCTCCTCATTCCAACCAACTTCAGGGGACCAGGCTGAGGTCAGCAGTTTAACTTCTGCGTCATCAGAAGAAGAGCAGCCGCCAGAGAGCCCTGAGGGAGTTCACGTGGAACCAATGCAATTCACTCAGGTATGTGTATATAGAACCTTGCAAACGACGTTTCGGTATAACCATTACTATATATGTAAATGTAAATAAACTTGATCTTATCTCTCTATCCTCTTAGCTGCTCGCTTTCTTCTTTCTTCCTTTGTTGGGGCTTTGTATAGGTCACCATGGCCTTTCCTCAACATAACCCACTAAAAAAAAAAAAAAAAAATGCGGAGATAAAGTCTCCCCGACCCGATAGATAAACACACCCTTGACCTTACTATACAATATATTCATAAGACTCATCTATTCCATCAATAATTACTCATATTTCCCATCTAGTCAAATGATGGTATCGAATTTTGCGTGTTCCGCTTGTGTGGTAATTTGTTTTTTTTGTATTTCCTTATGTTCCATGTAATGCCCCCAAGACTGCAATTCCCATTTGGCTCCCCGGGGTATCGTCCTGTAGTAGGATCGCACTTTGTACTCTAATCCCGTATTAATTGTATGATTAATCACATGGTGATTATTATTGCACATGCGCACTGTAAATAGTATAAAAGCTCTTGTAATTGTATTTTGTGTTAGTTGGGTTTATATTCATAACAGCGATATGCGTTCAATTATAAAATTATAATGATAAGCTGAGTTTCCCTTATGGTGAAATGATTAAATACTAAAGCTCTACTACAGTCCTTGTAGTTTAGTAAATTATTTTTACAAGCAATTTAGCTAGTAGTTCGTTATGTAGCTTTTCGTTTGAATGTAGAAAATATGGAAATCCAAGAAACAATAGCGCAGAGTTTCGATTGCGTTGCTACGTTGTTTCCAATGCTTTCTGACTAGCACCTCGATAAACTGCGTAGCATAATCGATTTTGAGTGTAGTAAAAACCAGAGATAGGGCTCTCTGTTCTTTCTAGGGAAGTGGAATGCATGAGGTGGCTTCCCGTTGCCTTCCTCACCAATGGCGTTTTTATGTGACGCACGGAGGAATCGAAGTCACGACCCCTGCGTTATGAGTCCGCGTGCTTAACCACTACGCCGTCGATATCAAGACACCGCGAAACTACTCTTACGTTCTTCACGGGTGCACCACTCTAATAATTTTGTTTTTTTGTAGTATTTGGGTCCCTATGCTAAGTTTAGGGCTTAAGTTTTTTGCGTATTTCACGGTCTCTTTGCGGTTGTTTTGTTTTAGCGTTATAGTCTGTAGCTTTAATTATTTTCATAAGAGTATAAAACAATGTGGCCTTTTCCAGCAGCGCCCATTTCCCTCCCTCCTTACGAAGTAGCTATATTGATTTTTGAAACAATATTTTGCTGTACAAAACTTCAATGTCGCACAAAAGTTATGTTTGCTATTTCCTGTGGAGTACATTGATTAGTGCGATTCATGGGACGAAAGACGACGATCCTGCTACTCTCATTAAACACGCCTTTCACTCTAATTTATGTTCAGTCAAGTTGCTCCCCACACTCTTGGTTTGTCGTCTCCTAGACAAAGGGCTTTCCTTCCATCTTGAAATACACCAGCCTTTCTCTTTCTCTTCAAAAAATTTCTCCTTCTCTTCAACTTAGAAATACTCCCATATTCCCATATTCGCCCCTTACGAATTGGTGTGCAATCGTAAAGGGGTATTTGACCTGATCAGTTTGCGCACATATCTACTGTACTGAAGGTTCCGGGTTCGATTCCACGCTCATTTCCATTTCGGAATGTTCTCTGTCTGTCCACCCAGCCGTGAATTAGTACCTGGTGTAGTCTACGTTGGCGAGGACAGGAACTCTTAATGTCGTCGCTCTGGAATGGACCCCTCTATGAATGTGTTTCCCGACGAATGTATCAAGTATGGAACTCAGCTTTACTTTTTCGGTCTGAAATAAATCTAATATGAAATGATTAGTTAACTTAAACTGAATTACCTTCTGTCTTTCTCTTCAGCGCCTCCACCCTGATGTTCCAAGCACCGTAGAGATCGCTTTGCCACCAGGATGGGCCATGCAACTTGCACCAAACAGTCGCGTCTTCTTCATTGACCATAACAATCGTACTACAACCTGGGTAATCCATCATGTCACCATTCCTTTGCCCTGTTTTCAGTAAATCTGAATTGTTTCTTGCGTTATCTCTAAACGCATTTTTACAACGATGCATTTTGAGTTTGTCTGTTTTTATTTCCATACCAATGTGGTTTTCATTTTCATATGCCAAGTCACTTCGCTTCAGCCTCAGTAAAAAAGGCCTTGATAACTACTACCCCATTTCTTTCTTTGTTTCATTCAAAATCTTTACATCTTAGCTATCAAGAAGTCTATTCATGGACAAATATCCTGATCAATATGATCATCAATTTTTGTGTTTTTAGATTGATCCAAGAATCAACTACCAAGCTGCCGTGAAAGATTTAGGCCCTCTTCCAGTATTACCTCTTTCGTTTTCTTTTTTTTCTTATTTGAATCTTTAGAATGCTTGAAACTTGACTTTATTTCCTTCAAAATACCAGCCCATTTAATTTGTTTTGATGATTTGGAATGATTCAATGTCAGTCTATGTAGTCGGGAATCAAAAGTATCAAGACTTGATTGAGCAGAGCTCTTTGTTGGTATCTTGTTTGAACAGTAAAGTATGCTATCATAGAGAGTTTTGGGGATAGGCTGGTACTGAAATCAATGAAAATAAGCGAGAAGATGTGCGAGAGAGCCTTGAAACGGAGAAATCTAGTCCAAGCAAGCACATGTCTGTCTTTTAAGACGAAATAAATTCTTAATTGTGCAAGCGATATAATCAGATTGTCAATTTTTCACTTTTGCCTGTTTTCCTGGATACCCGTTAAGAATTTTGAATATTTCCATGTAATTACAGCCTGGGTGGGAAGAACGAATCCATCAAGATGGCCGTGTCTTTTTTATTGATCACAGTAAGTTTTATATATCATTGATGTGATCCATTATAGATCACCAGTCCTTAATCAGAATAAATGTCCTTTTGATTGTTATAAGATGCAAAATAATCGCGTTCATTGCTAATCAATGATCACTGTCGCTGGCATAAGATTAAATGTTTTTCTCGAAATCTAGACAAATTCTATGTGATAATTCTTGCATAAATTTTCAGCAGATTTCATTCAATAGTCTCCCATATCTCATAAATCTATGGCATGTATTTATTCGATGTTTCTTTAATGTTTTTTTTGACATTTAGTTCATGTTTATTTACTGCCGGGTGTTTGTTTGTTTATTTACTGTTTACCATCCGATTACTCTCTTGAACAGACACTCAATCGACTCAGTGGGAAGATCCAAGGGTGCAGAAAATCAATGCTGCAAAAAAGTCACAGGTATGCCGAAGATGTGAAAAACCGTTCATCTTGAATATTGTTGAATTTTTTCATAATTTCAATTAATCAGTGAATCATCTCAATCACTGACAGCCTCCACTGCCGGGTTGGTAAAGTAATCGCCTGATTTTTGGTAGACTGGGCCAAGACGTCAAGATAGCTCAGTGGTATGGTTATTGCCCATTCGAGCATTTTAATCATTTGATATTAGATTTCAATTGGATGCTTTTACTAACAGGTAGCCTTAATTCATGTATTCAATGTTTTGTCTTTATTTTTTTCTTAGGCTGTTCCATATTCAAGAGATTACAAAAGAAAATACGATTTCTTCAGGTCGAGATTACGCAAACCGGTAAACTATTTCTATTTATTCATCCATTTATTCATCCATTTGTTCATCCATTTGTTTATCCATTTGTTCATCCATTTGTTCATTGGTTCATTGATTTGATAGCTCATCTATTAATTCACAACTTTCTCTTACTGTCGCTATTTGTCATTCTTACTCAAAGCAGCAGGTAGGAAGCTGCTTTCGTTCATGTGTTACAATTCGGATTCTCGTTTTCAATATCAAGCTTCATTTTTATTTTGCCGCTTCGTTTAAATGCCAACTTTCGATTCATCTTTGTGATTTTCCATGCTGCAGAACAATCGACTAAGTCGCAAAAAGGAATGAATGCACGCGAGCCTAGTGGTGCGATCACTCATGGAGATCGTTAGCCTCTTTTTGAAATGCTCATGCATTTTCCTCGGTTGTTTACATGTTTGTTTGTTTTTGGCAGGAGCACGTTCCTAACAAATATGAGATCCGTATAAGAAGGAATTCGATAATGGAAGATTCTTACAGAGCTGTTCTCCTCACCGTCTCCAACACAGACATGCTTAAAACTAAGATATGGATCGTCTTTGACGGTGAAGTTGGTTTGGACTATGGTGGAGTTTCAAGGTAAAATTCATCAGTCTGCTTCATGTAATTAACCCAACACGATGCTTTCGTTTGAGATCAATGATGCGTTGATCAGCGTCGGTTTGAACATGAAATGCTTTTCTTGTATTAAATTTTCCATGAAGTATATTACAAAAAACCAAATAGCTGAAAATGTGGACTAGTTCGTAGGGTGAATGTTTCGCACCCTGATTCAGAGTGTGAAAGGAAACTTTTCCAGTGACGAAGCTGTGTTTCTACTTTTTTGCGCAATGTTGAAGTTTTGCACACTACAACATCGGTTCGACTGTGTCTATTTTCTATCGCTAAAGCAGAAAATAATTTCACCAATTCCAACCTCTTCTATCCCCAGTCATTATTATTTTCAGCAAGACAATGCAGAGTTCCAAGTATTATTTTGCTGTGATCTTGATTTCAGGGAATGGTTCTACCTCCTATCAAAAGAAATATTCAATCCGTATTATGGCCTATTCGAATATTCTGCCACGTGAGTTTGTTTTGCTTTCTACCTGGCATCTGATTTTTGGATTTTCGGACACTTAAAAGTTATGCTCACTGAGCAGTCCCCTGCCCCTGTTTCTTAACGGAACCATACCTGTTGATTCCTAAGATGATGCGTAGACACTGAGAAGCTATGCTTATCGTGCAGTGTTCTGGTTCTCTTCCCACGCCGTTTCTTCCACGTGAGCCACAAACTATCCAGTACATTTGGGCGTTTTATGCATGCTGACTGTCAATCAAAGCTAGGTCCAATCTTTTGCATCACACATTGTAAAGTTCTTGCTTTGTTCTAGTGACAATTACACCCTTCAAATCAATCCCAACTCGGGTCTTTGCAATGATGAACATCTTTCATATTTCAAATTCATCGGAAGGGTAGCTGGAATGGCAGTTTACCATGGCAAACTTCTCGACGGTATGGCTACATTCGATGGTTGCATTATGTCTATGTATTTATCAATGCAAGATATCTTTATGGTGATAAGTTGCTTTGATGTCATGGAATCTAGTGTTCGCATGAATCCTTTCACGTTTTCTTTACATTTGATGGTTTATTTCACAACAAATTTCATTCAGTCATTTTATCATATTTTCACATAAGAGTCCCATCAGTTGCTAAGTTGGTATAACTATATAAATTTGAATATGTATAAAAATATACAAATCAACGAATAGGACAGCGGAAATTGAATAAAGAAAGGAAATTGAATGTAGGAATAGATAATGCTCTTCTTTCTGGGGATTGTGCTTCGGGAAAGGATGAACGTACAGCTTTGTACTTTCTGAGATCCTCCAGTATCAGTGTATTCATTGCAATCTTTATGCAGTGGTGCCTTGACTCATAAGGCAGGGATTATCGCTTGGTTCACACCGAAAACACTTTATGCGGGGAAGGCGACGGGAGACCACCTCATTGAAATCCTCTTCTCTGAAAGCACTCAGAGCCCTGGTCTCTTTGTTCTGCCACGCTTTAAATCGAGCACGCACTTAACACTGTTGGTCAAGAAGGCTACAGGAAGCAACCTCATAGAAATCCATTTCCCTAGAAAAACGTTGAAGCTTTTAACAGCGTTCTGCGACGCTAGAAATAAGCGTGCAACGCAATTTTCGTGGTGCTTTTGAATGATGGCTTGATATTGTTCCATGGTGAACTTTTTAATGCCAAAAAAGTTGCTTGATTCATTGGCAGTGGTTGTAGTTATCGAGCCATTGGAGTTCTCTGGGTCGTAAACGTCATGGATTCTGATGTCGTTTGTGACTGGCTAGAACTGCTTAGCAGAGATACAAAAGGTTGAGCCTGGTTGGAAAAGAATTTTTGATAATCAGAAGCTCTTTTTACTTGGGTTTTTTGATGGAATGCACATCAATTTTTCAGCTTTCTTCATTCGGCCATTTTACAAAATGATGGTGGGGAAAAAGATTGCTCTTGCTGACATGGAGAGTGTTGTAAGTGTCTAACTGTTTTTCATGCTCAAAAGCTGATTTATTGAATTGCAAAACCGTGAAAAATATCAATCGTTTCGCCGGCTTTTCCACTCTTGAGTAGTTCGGATGTCACCATAACTTTAATTGTCTAAATTTCACAATAAGATAGTGTTCATAGTGTTGGGGAATTATGTTTGTCAATTGTGGGATGGAGTCAGTATTTTTTTTATTACTAGTATAGTTCTATCAAATGAGACATATGGTATGAAAACCTTATTTGAAGTGATCATTCTACTTCTTAATTGTATTCTAGTTTTAACGTCAACAAGTATATGTTTTCTGAAGCTTATCTTTTATTTTGCTTCTAATTGAAGTACGTTGCACATCTTAAGACGCCTAGGGTATACTTTACTAGGTGGAAGCGACCTTTCTTTAACCATTTGGATGAAAAAGGACCTTGTTAGAGAGATACAACCCTGAGTTACCCTAATTTCTTTTTTCGCAGTAAATCGCAGCACCCACTTTTTTCGGTCCTTCGTGGTGTAGTGTTATTTATGGTAATGTTTGTGTCGATAAACTATTCTAGTTGTTGAGTGTTTATTTTAAGTGCTATTCACAGTGGGAACTCGACGACCATGTTTCCATTTCCACTATGACTAGCACAATGTAACTTCGTTTAGTTTATCTGTTTGACGTATTTCAATTTCCATTGAATGTGAAAAATAGCCTAGGTAGAGTTACCGCACTATATGGTAGGGTGGCCAGTTCTTTCGCTCGCAACAATTTACCTCCCCCCGCCAGTTTTAGGGTAGGTGCCAATTTATTGTCGAGTGGAAAAATAAAGGGCATCCAAGAGCATGCTTGAAATCTGGGACCTTCAGCCAGGGCTGCAGAGCAGGGGGCTCTGGAGGGCTCTGGGGGGCTCTTGGGGCTCATCCTTCTGGTTATTTTTTCAAAGATTTTGGATTTTCTGAAAAAATCATTTATGTTCTTGTTCATTTGGTGGCTTTATATTCTTATTTTGTTATCTGGGGGGACAACATGAGCAATAATCCGGGCTGTGAAAGTGCAGTCAGAGCAAGAGTAGCGGTGGCGTGGAAGAAATTGAGGGACATAGCCAGCCTCCTTGTCAACAGAAAAATCCCTCTGGAATGTAGAACAAAAATATATGGAGCTTGTATAAGACCATTGATTCTTTATGGGGTAGAATCATGGGCCCTTACAAAGAACCTTGAAGAACTAATTCATACATGCGACTGTAGAATGCTAAGATGTATGGCAGGGGTCAAGTGGGAGGAAGGGCTATCAAATAGAGAAGTCATGAACACGTGTCAAATAGAAGATATTAGAAGCCAAATGAAGAAACAAAGAATCTGATGGTACGGACATGTGGAAAGGAGACCCCCGGACCATGTACTAAGAAGGGCGAAAGAGCTGGAAATAGAAGGAAGAAGACCCAAGGGAAGGCCCCAGAAAACCTGGCTGGACTGCATAAAGGAGAACTTGAAAGAACATAAAATAGCAGAAAAATGGACCGCAGACAGAAAAGTGGAAAAATGCCATTGGAAGAATCTGAGCCGAAAAATTGGAAACCAAATTTAAAACGAATCTACTACTATTACTACTACTAAATATTCTTATTTTGCCAATGATTTATTGTTTTGTCAGTAATATATTGCCCTTTGATAAAGACGTGTTGATTTGACGATTTCTCTTTGATACTGTTTAGTACCTAGCAACTTCACCCCTTTCGTAGAGCCTCCTAGTTTTCTTTCCAGCTCTAAACCACTGCCTTCGGCACCGTAGATGTGCGGTGTAACCATTATGCCAACTAACCCTAGCATCTTCGATGCTTCATCCATTTTATCGAAGCCAATGTGTTGAGTGGTCGGATTCCGATTGCACACCTACGCGTTAACCTATCGAAAGAACACTCCCTTCTTATAGCATCGTATAATCTTTTCTACAGGATTCTGAGTACTACAATAGTTTGAAATGGCTTCAAGACAACGACCCCGAAGACTTGGATCTTCGTTTTCAAGTTGAAGAAGAAGCATTCGGGAAAATCACGAGTCGAGAATTGAAAAGAAACGGAGCAGAAATCAAAGTGACCAATGACAATAAGAAGGAATTCATTGAGTAAGTGATGTCTAATCGGATGAAGTATAAAATCATCTCATTGAGGGTCTAAAACTTGAAGGCATTAAATGAAGTCCTGTATACACATCTCTGTGTTCATCTGTTTGGAGCATTTCGTGCTCAAGGTACAAGGCTTGAATTTGCTATTGTAGAAGAAACTGGTGACGTAAAACTCATCCTGGGGATCTTTTCATACGACACTCATCACAGTAAAAGCGGTATCAGGTGATAACGGAAATAAGACTATGAAGCTTATTCCCAGATGTAAATCGAAATGCAGTCAAACGTTTGTATCAATAGCACGCTTTGCATGTTTTGATCTGCATCTAGATACACTTGTTCTGCTCTAATTTCAATATTATATGACATTTCATGCCCTCATCGGTGACCTCCCAGAAAGCTTCTTCAGTATCACGAAATTGTGATGTCAAATTTCTATGGAATATTGAGAGTTTCCTACACCAAAATCCCATTATTCTATTGTCATTGCATTCCTCAGTACTTCTTTAAAAAATAGATGCCACTTTATTTTTGCAACTTTTTGAAACATTTCAGATTATAATTACCTTTCTTATAAATGATATGTTCATTTTTTTTGCAAGTTTGGTTATAAAATGGAGATTTGTGGACCGCATCACTGAACAAATGGAAAGGTTTAAAGAGGTCGATTGAAACTATTTCAGTTACTGTTTTTCCTTATCAAAACTCAAGAATATTTAATGTTAAGTCACAGGTCTCAAACTTTTAGTATTGGCACTCATGATTTTCACTTACTTTCACAATGAATCATTTAACTGCGTAAAATACTTAACATTATATCAATGCTAAATATTCCTTTGATTACTTATTGGTTTTCATTTCGAGTTTCAATTTTCATTAATCAAATTTCCAGGGATTCAATGAAATAATTCCACATGATCTACTGCGAATTTTTGATGAAAGGGAACTAGAGGTAGTACTTTTTATGCCTTCATTTCCAGCTTTTTAGTCATGAATTTTTGTACAAATGTTTTAACTGGAAAAACGATTCCAAAGAAACTGGAATTTATCTCCATTTCTGCCTTTGAAGAAAACGAAAGCATTGGTAGAAGCCTAATTTACAACCCCATAGGTAAACTCATTTTGAATGTGCGAACTCATAAAGCATTGGTAGAGGCCTCGGATCCTGCGCTATTTACAAAAAGTACTGTGGAGGGAAAGGCTACGCAAAACCACCTCATAAAAAGCTACTCCCTGGGAAAAAGCTGAAATCCCTGCCTTTGGTTACTGTGTACATATAGTGCGATTGAAAGATGAAATGTGACAAACAAGGAAAAATGCAGTCTGATGTTGATGATGATTTAACATCATTTTTTTTTCATACAACGGTTTGCAAGAGTTACCTCAGCAATTATAAGTTTGTAACTGATAATCTGGAATGACATTTTCACACTTTAGCGGAAACAAGTGAATGTTTTAAATGTGAATTATGACTTAAAGCTTTCTCAAATGCACATGGTAAAAACTTCTTCATCATGATCCAATGTGGTTCATAATTTTCATAATCTGATGATAGATCACATAGAATAAAACTATCTCTGAATGAATATTTTCCCTTGAATGGAAGTTTCTTTTGTCTCCTTGAGTAGTATCTCCTTTGCGGTTTGGGTGAGATTGATGAAGATGACTGGAGGAAACACACTAACTACAGAAGTGGTTACCATGATAAACACTATGTGATACAATGGTTTTGGAAGGTAATTTGAAAGTGCTGCTTGTTTTATGTTGCTATGTTGTAAGCAAAGCATTCCTGTATTTTTTTGCCAATTGAGCATGCAACAAGGTTTTTCAGCAAAGTGGTTAGAGCACACATCTACTGTCCTGAATGTTCTGGATTGAAGCCATGCTCAATCGTATTCCGGATGCCAGCTATCTGTACTCTCATCAGTGGATGGTGCACCTGGCGTGCGGCTAAGGTTAAATTGCAACAAATAAAGGCCCTGGCTGGCCTACTTTACCAGGTAGGTATCTCTCTAACAAGTTGCTCCACAACACTCCAGATCAAATGTGAGACACTGCTTTCACTACACTTTTCCCATGCTAGTTTGCAAACTGTAAATCCAACACAGACTGAGGTAGAAAGTCATTCAATTCCCAGTGTTTGCAAAATTATAATTGGTTCAATTCCCCTCAAGTTAACTCAGTCGATCTTTCCTTTACCCATCAATTTTTAGTGATCTGATCCAAATAATAATTCGATGTGCTAAGGCAATAAAATGACACAGCCAGCAGAGCTTTGCTTTGCGCAAAACATGCTACTATTGAACTAAAAACTAGTTGAATGAATTCTCTCAACAAACTGTTTTATTTTTTGATCTGCACCCCCTACATGGTACCCTTTTGTCAAGCCCTAGTAAAATGTCTTGTCAATTCTTTTGATGTTACATCTGTTTTTAATATTGTTTTAAAGTAGATTTTTGATGGGAACCAGGGGAGTGAAAAAGGTGGTTCAAGAATGCCGAAGACCCATGTTCAGTTTGTATATATATGAGAAGTGCTTTGCTTCACAAGCAGTGTCCAGGTCCTTGCTCTCAATGTGACCACACCTTGTGATTCCTTTGCCTGGAATTAAGGAGAGCTGGCGACTCTCCTCACTCTATGTGAAAGTTTAGCTGAAGGTGGATTTGAACCTTTGACCATGAGACCAACGCTCAAGAATATCTTACCACTAAACTATCCATTATTCTTGTTGGAAGTAAATCTTTATGCAAGGTTTTTCTACAGTCATATCATTTTACGCTAGGTACATATATTCATACTGTTACCACAGAGGTCCTGTTGTGCCATCAATGTCCAATGACTTAGTGCATAGTGCACTTGATTACAGACTCAATGGTTTCAGGCAAACCCAGAGCATAACTTACACATAGATTATGGATAGTCGCTAGGTCTCTGTGCTTCCGGGCATTAAGGTATAAATCAAGAGGCTTAGTAGCTTGGAGAGGAAAGACCAGAACACTAATTCACAAGCCTTGATCCTCAGGTTGTCAAATCTAACTTTCAATGCTTGATAGAGAGTGTAAAAATGCATGAGCTATGAAAGTATCTTCTTTGTCAATTGTGACAAACCTATTATTATAATTGTAACTATTGTTTGTTCCAATTTTAGGCCGTTAGCACTTTTGATAATGAGATGAAAGCCAGGCTTCTGCAGTTCGTAACTGGCACATCTCGTGTCCCTATGAATGGCTTTACTGAATTATATGGCAGCAATGGACCACAGAGATTCACCATAGAAAGATGGGGTGACACTCATTCTCTTCCCAGAGCACACACATGGTAATTCCTTATTCATTCATCTATTTGAAGCAATCATACTGTATCATGTTATATGACCCATATTAATTGAACTTTGTGTTCTAATTGATTTGAATTTTTTGTTAGTTCAGTTTTTTCCTATCCCTGGCTGAGTCACCTTTTTATCCCAATTTTCATATTTGGCCTGTGTCCTGCTTCTTTCTCCTGGTGTAGCTAAATCTGATGATTTGTATTACTGGTGATTCTAAAGTAGATTTTAGGGTACGGAGAAGCTATGCTCTCAAACTGGCCCCTTGTCATGTCTCTTTAATCAACACTCACAATGATTCTTGATACACAGAGGTGGATTTTACGACACTGAAAAGCTTTTCATGTTGGGCTTTATTTTGCTCCACACACCAATGTGATCATGTTTTTCATATCTACCCCTAGAATAGAATTTAAGCTGCAGGGTATTTTAATTTCTGAAGGCACTTTCAGTCCAATCAGGTGTGACATGTTTTTTCAATGATAATTTAAAACTGACCTTTTTGATCTTCATTTCTTTTTTCTTTCAGTTTCAATAGATTAGATTTGCCTCCTTACACAAGTTATCACGAGTTGAGAGAAAAGCTGAGGCTTGCAGTTGAGAATACGGAAGGATTTGAGGGTGTTGATTAAGGAGAAATATTTTGCCTTGCTTTGTGTACCCACTTCTTGATTATGAAAATCAATTTAGCAGCTTTGATGCTACCAGACTAAGAAGGGGGAATGACTTAGCCAGTAGCCATATGGAAATCTGGTAGGAAAAAGAATGCTCAAATCATGCTTTCAAGTCTACTTGGCTGTCAATAATTGGAAAATTCTCTTGCAAGTGAGAGTTATGTAACAAGGAGAGAAAATTACCAGAACTATTAATGTCATATTTAGCAAAATAGATTGAAACACAGCTGAAATTACTGTTCACCTTTCCACGGATTCGGTTAAAACAAAATCAACTTGAATGCTATTATGTTAATGGTTTGCAATTGCAATGCTTTCCCTGTTCAGCCTTTTGAAACATTTCCCTCAATCTGTGGAGACAAATGAGGAGCGAAACTTCTGTTGCTGAAAATATTATTGGATTCCTATTTTACTGATCGATGATGATTGATGATAATTCCAACTTCTTTGCCATGCACTTCTCTATCAACAAGCTGCATTAAACGCATGGAGTTCTTTTCGCATCAAATGATCTGCCTGTTTTAGAAATTTTTTATACATTTGGACTTACTTTATCTAAGCTAAATCATAATTGACTCAAACCGTGTTAGATGCATGATCAAATTGTATATTTTCACATGTAATGTGTGATGTCTGGTCTGTAAAACATAAGTTCAGGTTATTGCTGCTTGAAATGGTCAATTACAGGTTATTAAAATCATCATAGTTATATTAAGATTGGTCCTTTAAAATTTCTTTGAACATTTGTTATGACCATGGTATTATCTACTGAATTCGTTGACATTGGAATTCGCCACAGTGTTATAGTCTCCATGGACTCTCACCAGAAAAATATCATAATGCAAGATACTATCTTGCTTCATTGCGAGTCTTTCTCTCTCTATTGTTGGAAGTGATTCAGCAATCAAGTTGTCTCCTCCCATGCTTGCCCGCTTTGTATCTCTATAACCAGCGAAACAATGTTACTTAATTTCTGCAATCAGTATAATCTCAAGGGTGCTGGAATGAATTGGGCAGAAATGGTTCACTACCAAACTCCTTCAGAATTTTCACGGTTCTCATTCTTTCCCCTTCTCTTTTTAAATTATCTTTCAGTTTGCCCATTTTCCTTTCCTGCACCCTTTGAATTACTCACAATCGATTTTATTTTGAATTCTGAGTATGCATGTCAATTATCAACGTAGCAGTTTTCTTAATATTTTATCAGCATTTCCTTTATCACACAATTTTTATTAACGTTATTATTATGTTTAGCCTAAAATAAATGTCATTGCACACGGTTCTGATTTCTTTTCATACGTTCTTAGTGGACTTCAGCCAAATGGTTTCAACTGAAGCAGTAGGCACAGAGCAGAGAGAGCTGGAAATTTCCTAGTTTATAGCCAGTATTTACATGATGAAAATAAAACTGATAAATTTTAAAAAGTACAGCAGTTTTCTTTAGATGCTACCAAACAATCCCAGGCTATGAGCTGTGAAAGATACACACAAAAGCTAAAGAAAGTTAACAGCGCCCGTCTCTTAAGATGAGCCATACATACAGCTGCGTGCATCAAAAAGAATGGCCATCCTGTACATATCTGCTTTGGTTGAACATGAACTGTGCAAAAGACTTGGATGATGCCATTAACAGGGTGGATTGGCCATCCTTTCTTTGGTCCAAATTGTCGCTTTGAAGTCAGATCAGTGTTTTTTAGCCTTCAATATCAATTTCGTGTGAATCTTTTGATTCATATTTTAGCTTATCTAATGCCGATTCTATCATAGATGAGTTGTTGATCAAGTCTGATTTTACAAACAGTAAATTCTCCTGTGCTGTTGATCCACTTGCACTTCTATCCACCTTCATCTTTTTGGCTGGCGTGCCCCTGCTTTGATCGTCGTACCCCGACCTTAACGGGGTCTGTGATGCATCTTGCAACAGCCCTTGCTGTAGTCCGATCGTTGTCGTCGTCGTTAAACTTGCTCCTATTTTACTGTTGGACGATGCAACTCTCTGCTGGACAGCTTTCTGTTTCAATGCTGACCTGATTTGCGCTACGGATTTTGACTTAATATGCGTGCTTATTTTCTCAATATCATTACCGAATCTTAAGATTGCAGCTCTCAGCATTTCAATCTCTTCTTCGCCCCATTTGCCTTCTTCAGCAGAACCTTGGCCTGTTTGTTGTAACTCCATCGTCATTGCGCCTAAACGACTGAACGCAGCTCCGGCTGCTTCAAATATCTCCGCCACCTTGCTTGCTGAATTCATGTCTTGTTGCTTCTTAAATCCAAGAATGAGCCGTCCTCTTATGGTAAATAGGCTACGTAGAACCGCAAAGCTATACCCGAGAACTGTGAACAATATTTGCCGCAGCAACTGAATTTCAAGATGGCGGTGTGTCAGATGGACGAGGCCATTCTTTCATTGATACTTGGTGTGATACAGCAACAACAACTTGGCATCATGGGATGGGATGAGATGTGTTAGGGATTTTGGAGGCAGTCATCCTGGAATTCTTGCACACTTTTTGATTTGGCTTTAAAGTTTGCGGTTCGACTGAAATATGATGTTTGAGCACTTTTGTTTCAGAGTAAATACGTGCTAAAATTCAGAGCAAAATAATGCTTTTTTATAAACAAAGAATAAGATCACTTTAGTCTTAGAGCAAATACTACCTTGAATTCAAAAGACAATATTTGAACACTCTTAGAGCAAGTTACCATCCACTATTTACTGGAAAATATTTGAACACTTATCTAAGATCAACATTTCATTTAGGTGCTATGAAAGCACAGTGGTAAGATTCTTGTGCATAAGGTAAGTTGTTCGAACCCCCCCTCGCCTCAGTTAAACCTTCACTTAGAGTGAGGAGATCTCGCCGGCTCTCTGTAATTATAGGCGTATGAATCATGAGGTGTGGTTAAATTGAGAGGAAGGACCTGGGCACTGCTCAATAAGCAAAAAGCTCATCCAAATATCTACCTTTTACATCTAGGTAGATCATATTAAAAAGAATGGCACCTATAACTTGTGATGCTTAATCAAACTTCATGTAAGAAATACAAAAGCAAGAGAACAATGCATTTTTACATTCACTGATTTCAAATAATAAAGACACAGTCCAGATAGTTGGTAATGCTTTGAAGATATCATCAATGTTCATCCTGTTCATGAAGAAAACTGAGCATTTAATCAGTATCCATCTTTGATTCAGCGACCTTGAATTTTTGCGCAAGAAGGATCTTCTGTTTCGGAGGTGCTGTTGACAGAAAATTGGTTAGATTAGCATGTAATTTTCAAGAAATTCTTTGAAACAACATATTCAACACGAGAATTAACAAGACTGCATCGTCCAAATGTAAACATAAATTCAAAGCCCAAATAAAAGAGGAATTAAGAACATTGGAAAATGGTCAAGCAAGTTAAGTAAAAACCTGTTGGAGTTTTGATTAAGTTGATGTTCTTCTTAACTTCGTTTTTATCTGCTTCTTTTGCCAATTCTTTGCCTGCTTTAAATCTGAAATAAAGGAATGACTCTAATCAGATCAGAAAATGGGACTCTGCTTAACTGATTGAACAGTGATAAGATGAGAAGCTGCTCTTTAGAAGGCAATTCAGTATATTGGTAGATAGAAAGATAGATAGATAGATAGACAGATAGATAGATAAACAGATAGATAGCCATATATAGATAGATAGCCATAGATAGATTGATAGCCATAGGTAGCCATATATAGATAGATAGCCATAGATAGATAGTCATAGATAGATAGTCATAGATAGATAGTCATAGATACATATACACGAAGATAGATATAATAGACAGATAAATATATAGACAAATAGGTAGATAAACTTTAGATACAGTGGATAAACCCAGTTAGTCGAACAACTAATCTTTCCCAGGGTTCTCTTTATTAACTACACAGTAATAATGTAATACAATTGTTATAATCATATTAGCATATTGGTATAATCATCATCCTCAATAAACATCATTGTGATCAATCATATCATCATCACTATGACTGCTATCAGCACCATAATTTTTATCATCATTATTAATAATCAGCGATTCCCATCATTATCATTATAAATCACCACCAACATCAATACCACAATGAATTTCCACTATCATCATCACTCTGGTATTAATCATCATAATGAACAAGCTTCATGTAACAAAGTATTAGCAACAAATCAGGATAAATAGCACTTAAGTACAGATCTAATTTTAACTTAACTTTCAGGGTACATTTTTGGAATCAATCCGTTCCTTTTGGCATTGCCACAATTGTGCATCTGTACAAAAATCAATTTAACTACAGGTATTGGTGGCTTCTAAGCTGAATAGCAGTAAATTCAAGGCAAGAATACCTGTTTTTGAGGTATTGATTTTGTCTCTTTGCTTTGATTTCTTCTATTCTTTGCATTGCATGAATTGTTTTGGACCATTTTTCTCTGTTGTATAGAACTGGGACATTTCTCCTCTTTTCAAACTCAAAAGATGGATCGACCGTCAGCTCTTTTCCGGAAGACTTCCTGAAAGCTTTTGTCCACTTCACTTTCCTTGGATTTCTCTTCATCTTAAAGGCTTTATGGCATTTTGATCGACAAAACTTGAACATCTAAGATAAGATTAATTTTAGTGCTAATTCAACGACTTTCTCAATAACCATCGAGGATGGTTTATGCTATACGAGTACGTTATCTGCATTTGCTGAAAGAAAATTGCTTTACCTTACTGTCGTTTCGAACAAACTGTATTCCATGGCCTGGATAGACTGGAGAAGAGCAGAAATAGCACCTTTCAACTCTCATGTTTATATCTTAGGCCAGGCCACTTCTTGCCGATGATGGTGAAAGGCAGAATTGTCCTTGTTCCCATGTGATATTTCCTCCTTCGCAGTATAGCATTCCCTCGCAGCTTGCAGATCCTCTGCGAAGGAAAATTCATTTGAAGAAAAATGGCGGTAAAATGTAATGCCCTCCCTGTTGATAAAATACGACCAATTTGACGTTGTCTTGAAGCTGCTTTATGTAATTTATTAAAGGTAAGTCGTGAAATATTCTCAAATTTTCTTCTTTGTATCAATAGACTGACTTCTTCGGTACAGATAAATAAAATTGGTATAGACAGACGCACATTGCTGTCGGCCTAAGGTCGTAGGGCGACTGTAACAATATTAAGATATATAAGATGAATTAGAGTATTGGAAAAGTAATTGCGAAAGTATTTGCTGAAGTAAGAGTGTAAGCTGTACTGAAAGGAATTATTTCAACAGGTTAACTGCTGCAACATTGCATTCAGTTTGCAAAGCGTATTTAGCAATAAATTTTTCATTTCTTGTTTTTCATTTTTGTCATTTACTCTGTACTTATCAAATTAAGTGCTTTCTTCAGGTTTTGCTGCTGTGAACAACCTGATTTAACCATGATTCTGGCATTCACTAACTTATTTGACAATTGGTTTTTTCTTCTTAAGCCAATGATTTTAGGACAGAAAGTCCAGGTAATGGAGCGTTTACCTGGGAATCTTAAGGTCCTGGGTTTGATATTATTCCATGTCAACTCTCTGTGTAAGTAGCACAGTTTAAGTTGTCTGACTTGTTATGCAAATCTTCAGGGAGCTGAGGGTGGATGTTGAATTCCACCTCAACAAGATGAACTTCCCTGGTTTAGTTCAGAGGCAATGGGATAGATAGATTCACTCCCTGTTTGGCTAATACTAGCATTAGGCCACTAGGACTGATCAATTCTTCTAGATCGAAGAATGAGTCCAGGAATATTGAGCAATTGTAGGCCAAGGGGGGTGGCTAGGGGTGGCTAGGAACGAAAGGGCAATCAAGACCAAAGGCGAGGGAATTGAGCTTAAAAACTGGGTGCACTCCCCTGGAAAATTTTTGTTATCATACCCTTTAACTTGGCTTAAATTGTTACCAAAATTATCTCAAAGAATATCAATCATGCTCTTTTACGATATTTTGTGGCTATTTCTCCGCAGGCCCTCATTCCGAATTGCATATTGCTTATTTTGAAGTGGTAATTTCCAGTCACTGGCATCATCGGTTTTTATTACTGATGTTTGGGTAATAAGCTATTAAAGGGCACTTGATTGTGTTGGGCACATATGTCAAAGCTAAGGCCGGCAAAAAGGTTAAGCTATTAAAGGGCACTTGATTGTGTTGGGCACATATGTCAAAGTTAAGGCCGGCAAAAAGGTTAAGCTATTAAAGGGTACTTGATTGTGTTGGGCACATATGTCAAAGTTAAGGCCGGCAAAATGGTTAAGCTATTAAAGGGCACTTGATTGTGTTGGGCACATATGTCAAAGTTAAGGCAGGCAAAAGGCTTTTCTACGACCCCTGGGATGATATTGATTTATTATAAGAACAGGCCTGCAGACCGCAGCAAGTTGGCAGCCCGCAGACGCACCAATATTGCATTTCCTACAATGGTCCGGGACAGGAGCAATGGTTTGGTTCACTTGACTATATGCGGCCATTTTACATTTCTTCAATGAACATTCTATCAGTCCAGCCCTCGACTTATAGCTCAACTTTTTATTTGGCCCTCTATCTATTTGACTTTGACACCCCTGGTGTAGGGCATATGAAAGGGGATATTCTCCCCTGCTGCTTGGCTGATACAGACAGTAGACCACATCAATCAATATGACTTTCATTCTTTAGCTGATGATTGAATTTTTGGATTCATTCTTGTTATTTGTATTATAAATCAATATCATATATGGATTGGTGCAAAATATCAACTTTTTTGTGTTGCAAGCAAGCAAGAATCTTTTGTGACCATCTATTTTAATTGATATTCTCTGACGTAGCTTTTGTTTGCATTGTTTGAAACAGGCTCATTGCATCGAGATGGAAATGCGATTGATGCCAGATGTCTTAGATGTGCGGGAAGTAACTTATACCAATTTGTTGCTTCTTGGTTTTCAACCTGATCTGTATGAGTCAAAAAACCGTTGTCCCTTCAACAGGTAACAATTAAGAATGTAGAGCTTTTTTGATTCAGGAGAATTATATGATTACACACTTCTTTTGTCCCTCAGTTCATTGGGCCATTCAAGCTCAATACTTCAAAGCATTTCTTTGTCAGTTGGCACAACTACAGCTTATTTATTACATGAAAATGTTGAGAACCAAGATGGCTACAACTCTAACATTTGATTTTAATGATTACAATGATTGACTGGTTATTTGATTTGCTTAGAGCACCATGTATCAATTAACTGATAGACAGTTAAAGCAGTTGGTTTATTCAATAATTAACTGATTGATTGACTGATTGATCAATTGTGATGATTATTAATTTGTTGGTTTATGACTCATAGACTGAGTGACGAATAAGGTGATTGCACATTTGATCTATTGATACACTAATTGATTGCTTCATTGATCGATTGATTGATTGATTGATTGATTGGTTGATGGATGGATTGGTTATGGTTTTATGATTGATGATAATTGATGATGATGATGATGATGATGATGATTTTGATAATTAGTTTTTATCAAGTGGTTCTTACTTCATAGAGATGCCTTTGTCTTTCCAAACAAAAAAGCAATGGAGCAAGTATTTCATTTCTTATTCATGAAACTCAACCCTGATGTTGCAAAAGATGCATTTAGGTTTGTTACAATTCAAAAGGAAAGCTTCTTGTTGCACATTCGTCAAGTTCATTTAATGCCCTTGGTTGCAAAACTCATTTGGGGTTCTCCAAGTCCTTTCTACAGCAAGCACCAAAATTTATTCAAGTGCTGGAACCTTTTTTACGTATAGTATTCTTCTTCAAGTGTCTGATCTGGTTTTGCAGACATCTACCATCGTGGCTCTCCAATCTTTCCTGTTCTCGGTCTTTCTCATAAGTTCAATGTTGGTGCCCTCTTTATTTGTTGCAAATTTTTTAAGCATCCGTGAACTAGTGGTGCAGTGGTGTGGTGGTTAAGCATGCGGAATCACAGCACAGGGGTTGTCATTCGATTCCTCCGTGTGTCACTTTTAAAAAAACGCCATTGACGAGGAAGGCAACGGGAAACCACCTCATGAATTCCACTTCCCTAGAAATAACTCAGAGTCCTGTCTCTGGTTTCTGCTATGCTCAAAAATCGAATATGTTATGCAATGGGTGTACAATGAGTTATAAGTAGGCTGAATTAATTTTTTATTACATTTAGCTAAATAAGTTTTAATGGTGAAAGATCTCTTGCAAATTACTATTACCGAAGATTAAGCATGCAATAAGATTATCATTCATCATTCATTATCTATTTTAGATGTTTCCTGTTTGTGCTATAGTGACATGTTATGGGTCGTTTTTTACTGATTTTTTAATTTTATTAAAAATGAATGAATTCAATATATAAATATGCAAGCATTCCTATGGAAACTAAGTGTGCTGAGCAATGACTCTTCTTTGTCAAGTAAAGATCTTCTTTTTTCATGTCTTCGTAACTTATTTTTCAAAAGGGATTGTTGGCCAATTCTTGACAAGAAGCGAGAATCAACATTTCGTAAAGTTGCAGCTCAGTGGCTTAACAGATTAAACAGGGTATATTGTTGTCTATTTCACATCATATTCCTCCATTCATTCTTTTTGTCAGCAAATTTTTTAATTAGCATATATTATGGCAATATTTGATTCATATTCTTAACAAACCTGTCTGTGTAATGAGCTTTTGACCGAAGGTTCTGTTATTGAACAAAGATCAATAAAAATGAATTTTGCCACTGTTGGTTTCAAATTGATAATGGTTTGTATTTGATCAGAACAATTTTTTCATTTGAATAAAGCAAAACAGTGCAAAACAAAACTGCTAAAGAATAGGTACAGAAAGAATTGGTTAATGAATATTTTGATTTGCAAAGCTTGATTATTGCACAGAAAATCGTAAACACAGATTCGTCTTCTTAAAAATATTTCTGTGAATAAATGTTTTGATATAGAAGGCTTCAAGAATGAACAGAAGAGCGGAAACACAGTTTGGTCGTATTGAAGAATTTTTCGTATATAAATGCGTTCATGTAATCACTCCAATATTGAAGTTACATCATGTGTCTGCTCTTCTGTGTTATTATATTGAAGTTTTATACATCACAATTTTTAGTCTAATTTCCAACGTTATCCATGACGTTTCCATACTCTGATAGTGTCCTACAAGAAGTTATTCACTGCGACGAAATTATGTGTCCCCTTTCTGTGGTGCAATGTTGAAGTTGTGTACATCAGAGAATTTGATCGTATTTCGGTCGCTAGCCAACGTTGCATACTCTCATGAGTTTCATACGAAAACAGCTGCTGCACAAGGACATTTTAAACGCCCAGCTTATCCAAATACATAAATGACGCGGCTTATGTATCCGATAGGCCTTTGACACCTTTTCCAGAAGTGCTTCCTGTCTCAGTCAACCATAATGGTTTCTTCGTATTTGCCTCCTTTAAAACTGCCTTAATTTTTTGCGTTTCTTCCTTGAAGGAGTCCAAGGTCTTCGGGTCCACCATGCTCTCCTGGGTAGCTACTTTCCTACTGACACAGAACTGATGCCAGGATACGGCGCTTATCTCAGAGACATTATATTTCCTCTCTCCTATGCTATGCAGAGAGAATACCAATTGTAAACATAATTGTAAGCATTCGTAGTTCAGTTGGTGGATTTTTGTTTCTATTTTAAAGGAAGTCGATGATTCAAACATCCCAAGAGTTGTTGCTTCAGTCCTTTTGTCCCCTGGAGGTAACTGATTCTATCAAATAATCATTAACTTTATCAGTGTTGTCATAATGTAGTGGTTAAGCATGTGGAAGTGTAACAATAGGGTTGGGGGCTCGAGTCCTTCATGGTTCATAATAAAAACACTATCGATGAAGAATGCAAGGAGGACTCCCTCAAATTAATCTACTTCCCTAGAAAAAATAGTAGCACTACCTCTCGTTTCTGCCGCGCTCAGAATCGAGTATACTAAACACTTTAGCCAATGAAGGCAATGGAAAATCACGACAGAAATTATGTTATCCTATAAACTACCAATCATCTTGAGCTGGTTTCTGCTAAGCTAGAAATCCAGTATGCTGTGCAACTCCATAACAAATACCACCCAGTTGCCCTAAAATATATTAGCTTAGTTGTTCCAATGGCTGGCTTTGGTCACCACAAGATTACGCTTCATCAGCAAACTATCAAAGGTGTTTCTACTTCTCTGCAATTAATTTCGCTCTTTGATTTTTCCATCCTAGGCGATAAGTTTTACCATCTTCTGTTGTGCTTTTCTTCTTTCGTTTTGAAAGAAGAAATAAAAAAGATTGCAAATAAAGAGGACATCGTTTTACCGTGGCCTAACACCTCGTCAACTGCAAAGTCGTTTCCACTGCACATTTCCAAGATTCTGACGACAAAAGTGACACTTGCAACTGAAAGGTATCTTCAATGTTTTAAGTGATTTGTAACTGTTTTCACTTAATCACTTTTGTCATTGTGGGGTACAGGTGGTCGGCATGTCTTTTGTGCTGATAGTGCCACATTAAGGTACTGTCAAGTCGGTGTCTGGTGCCTTCCGTCTGTTTTCTCAGCATTAACTGGAGCACCTGGCGTGAAGCGAAGGGTACTTTGCTGTAAGGCAAGGAACTGGGTACCGTGACTTAGGGTTGTTCCTCACAATGCCGTGACTTAGGCTTGTGCCTCTTTGACAAAGGCCTCCCCGATATTTGTAGCGACGAGTATTGGTCTGAAGTTTGCTTTTTGCGTACGTTTGATTATTTACTTCTTTCGTTATCATATATTATCTGTATCTTTATTCCATAAGGTTTCTCAAGACTGCCAAGTTATCAACACAAGCTCAGAACGAATGGATTCAGTTCTCAAGGTGATGTTTCCTTTCACCTTACTCATCTAAGACTCTCTCACTTCATACTAAATGTATCGTTTTTCTACCCTTCCTTTGCTTCAATACTCGCCCTTCAAGATCAGATCCATCTAGCTATGTGTGTCCATTAGCTGCTTAGAATGTACCCATTAAAAACCTGTCGCGAATACTCTCTCGTTCTTTTTCCATTGATCATCGTCTCTGACTGCTTTCTTTTTCGTTGTAAGATCTCTGCTTGCGATTTTCCTCTAAATCAGGCGTGGGCAAACTTTTCAGCCCAAGGGCCGCAGTAACAAATTTTAAGTTTTAAAGGGCCGCGCAGTATGTTGCCAAGGCTTTTTCAAAATTAGATTGTCACGCAATAGCAATGAAAAATATGCAACATTTACTCTTTTGAAAACATCATCCATCCTCAGTATGGTAACACTTTACATGTTTATAATGCGTTTATACGGTATCAAGCTATTAGAAAACGAGAATAACGGGAGAGCTGCTTTTGCTTGATGCAAGTTATTGGCGGGCCACAGAAAAACACTCGGTGGGCCGCGTGTGGCCCGCAGGTCTTAGTTTGCTCACTCCTGTTCTAAATGGACCAAGCTTTTGATGGGGAATCCTTTGACATGTTTATACCACAAAGGGTAGGTTAAATATGGATGCATTTCTGTGACGCACGTAATGCAGTATTCATTACCACTAGCCATTCTTTTTCTCATCTTCTTATTTCGTTGAGCAGTGAGTTAACAAAGGAGAATAGAGATCTAAAGAAGAAACGACGCGAAATAGATAAAGACGTGAAGAATTTGGAATCGGAGCATTTGAAAAGAGGATTGCTAATGTACGTAGTTGCAGTTGATTTCGTTTCTCTGCATTTCATTTACAAATATATATAGGTAATAGCTTTATTAACAATGACTATTGTGTATCCTATTGCTAAGAGGAGAGAGGGATCAGATCAAGTTTATTGATCTTGGATTTGATAGATGGCAAGTTGTAAGATTCAGGAAAGCAAGAGGAAGGCAAGATGTCCATAAGTTGCATGTTCTAGGGATGAATGATGATTTGTGGGACAGAGTTCGTGGATTAGGCAGTGAAACTTGGAAAGGGTGCGAATAAGTTGAGCTTCTGGTGGTTCTGACACGCATCAGAGGAACTGGAATAATATCCCTGATCTCCTGAGAACAATGCCCGTGAAAGTATCTATAAAAGATGAAAAGATCTCCAACTAATCGACGATGGGAAAGAGGTTGGAGAGATTTGGTGAGGTTAGGATTGTTCATTGCTTGTTTCATTGTTTTTCAGTCCTGCTGCAAGTCAATCTCCCCATCATGGCTCGCCATACTCAGGCCAAATCAAAAGCTTGAAGAGAACCAAAGTTCTCCAAAGGGTATTTCCAACTAAAATTTTATTTTTTACATCGTTGTATGTCTCTTTGATATTCTGCCATGAAGCTATAGTATGATTTTTAAACATTTAATCCGATTTTCATCAGGGTATTAAATTTTAAGTGTCCGACCGGATGATAATTTTTGACCCGCATCTCGGAATAAAAATGAAGACATTTGAGAGCATTGGGATGCTTTTATCAGAGACTTTCTTGCGGAAAATTTGTTGCGGCCCAGCCTCACCCAGACTCTGCCTCCATCCGCCCCCAGGTGAAATGGTTTTGAAGCAAAAAGACTTGACCATCCCATCAGATTCCATTTAATAATGAAAAGGATGCTCCCAAGATAACACGCAAAAATGATGAAACAATTACCTGCAAATCAAAGACTGTGCCAAAGACGTGTGCAGTTTATCTAGCTACGAAAAAATTACTTCATGTCCCTCGAAAAAATTATGAGACACGATGAGATTTACTCTCTGAATTTCTCATCTTGAGTTTGATTTTATAATTTTTAGATGGTTTTGTAAGATGTTTCATTATTCCAGATACGGGGATATTGGACAAGAGTCAAGGAGATGTATGAATCTCATAAATTATTGCGAGAAAAAATTGACAAGATTGTCCACGGAAGTGCAAATAAATGCATCCTCAAGTCAAGTGACATCAACATCAAGGTGCATTGATTGTTTTCTACTTTCATTATTTGTTTCATAAATTTTTCAAAAACTTAAGAATTGTCTTCATCATCTCTCTATCTCTCCCTCGCAGTCTCTCTCTCTCTCTCTCTCTCTCTCTCTCTCTCTCTCTCTCTCTCTCTCTCTCTCTCTCTCTCTCTCTCTCTCTCTCTCTCTCTCAGAGTCTCTCTTTTTCTCTCTCTCTACCAATCTTTATCTGTTTCTCTCTCCCACTCTCGATCTCTCTCCTTGGGTCCGTCTCTGGCCATTTTTTATATCTTTCTCCTGAATTTTTGTCAAAAGCAGTAGAGAAGATAACCATAAAGTCAAAAGGAATATCTTCGGAAATTAGGAGAGTTTATTTGAATAATTGAATGGTTTCTGGAACTCATGTGAATTTTTTTCAGATCCCAGATTTGCTCTTAAGGGAATGCGAAGAAGATATCTATCAGGTGATTTTCGATCGTTTAATTTCGTCTTGGTTTTCATTCATTTTCTTTGATGACGTATCTTTGAGCACTGTTCAGTATTCCATTGAAAAACAACAACTGAAGGTAGAGATGTCCAATACCTCCATACCTTTGTTGCTTTCAAATTACTACCTTTAGGGGAGTTGTGGTGGTATCAGCATCAAGAGCCTTCCTTACCTTACCATATTCCATACAATGATTCTTAGAGAAAAGTCGGTCCAATGCATCCCTCCCTTCCTCCATCTTTCCCTCTAGATCAGGCGTGTGCAATCTTTCCAGCAGAAGGGCCGCAGTCACAAATTCTAAGTTTTTAATGGCCGCACAGTATGTTGCCAAGGCTGTTTCAAAATCAGATTGCCACACAATAAGAATGAAAAATATGCTTGAATCTTTTGAAAACACAATCCATGCTCAGTATGGTAACGCTTTAAATTTTTATAATGCGTTTATACGGTATCAAGCGATTAGAAAGCGAGAATAACGGGAGAGTTGTTTTTGCTTAATATAAGTTGTTTAGCAAGCCACAAAAAAGCACTTGGCGGGCCGTGGTTTGCCCACCCCTGCTCTAGATCGTCCTGTTTAATCCCATAGTCTCAATGAACTTAGTTACCTACTGTATATACGTACTTACTTTCTTACTAACTTACTTTCTTACTGACTTACTTACTTACTTACGTCATTACTTACTCATTCAGTAACTTTTTACTTACTTACTTACTTACTTACTTACTTACTTACTTTCTTGATTGCTTAGTTGCTTGCTTACTCACCCACTCTAGACTATTCCCTCCTTTGAACCTTTCTTCCAAACCCTCCTGCTCAACGCTTTCTCTCTTTCTACCTGCAAGTTCCCCCGGCGCCCTCCTTCTCGTCACATCCATCCATTTTCTTCCAGGTCTCCTTCTACCTCATCTAACATCCAAAGCAAGCTGACAACCAAAAGCTGTTGTAGATAGATTCACGAATGATAGAAAAGAAAATATCTATTCTAGAGACTTCTCGATCATTATTATTAAGATGAAAATAATTTCTTTGATTTTATATTTAGAAACGCATCGGCAATACCATTGAAGGTGGTCGTGTGAACTTGCTGAGGTGCGTGTTTTGACACTGATATATTGTTTTGAAATCGGATGAATCGAGGTACATTTGAATTGTAAATTTTCGAGAGGCAAGGGTTTTTCAATTAAAACTCTTACGTCTGATCATAATATCAAGATGCTTTGTACATGAAGTCTGTGAATTGATTACAGTTGTATGGATTTTTTATCAGCTTGGTGCAGTTACTAAACCTTTCACTTCAATTGATGCTTGAGCAAATTAGATCACGTGAGTTTGTTTTTGCTAATCAACAAACTATTTCAACTCAGATTCATTTACGTCACTAGCTTTGTTTTTAATGCACTCGAATCTTTCTCCGAAATTGTCTGTCGGTTTTTGGGTTTGCGGAGTCGTTTATCCAGCAAACCTATTTCCGATGCTGGGATGCAACTGGTTTGTAATCCTCTTTTAGCGATCTTATGATCCTCTTTTAATTCTACGATAATGATCTTTTAGATCGATATAAGTAAGTTAAGATGTTGTCACATGAATCGAATTATGCTACCTCACACAAGATACCCAGTCAATTACGTGCCAGCATTTGATTGGGTTTATAATGGCGTGGCATTGACCGCTACCTTATGGATACAAAAATTTTGATCAAATAATTGAATCATCTAGTTTTCGTATCATCGAGTTTGGTTGCCAAGCTCATCTTCTCATCCTTACATGTAAACGAATGTATCATGTTTTTGTCACAGATCCGCTTCCTGTCGTTTCTGACGATGAACATGACGTCAGAGAGAAGCTTCACGCTCAGTCCTCTTATTTACAGATAACGCGGTCATTAAAGTAAGTTAAAATTCGCTCTCATCATCCGGATTTTTCTGCATTTCAACTAGATGATACCAGTTTTAGATCCTACGATTTCCAGTCAGCTACCATGAGATTTTTCCATGCATAATCAAATGTACATAGCATGTAGCATACCTAAATTTTCAAGACGACATCGCTGAGAGCATCGCAATGCATGTCAAACTTGTAGCAGTTCACAATAAACATGCGTAACAGTTAGGTCCCCTCTCAAGCTCATCATACAGCTGCTAACGATAATCGTTCGTATCTTCCTCCATTCGCCTGTCGCTGCTAGTGCGGCGCACTTCTAGGCAACCGCCACGAGATCTTGTTGATGATTTCAAACGGGAAAATGTTTACAATTTTCACCAGGGATATTATTGAGAAGGAGATGATTCCAGAATTGAAGGATTCAATCAACGAATTACAAGAGATACTCGAACTTTCCAGCACCATCAAGCCTCAGTTCAACGCGAAAACCGCGCGTTCATTTGTGAGTATTTTACAAGACGACGTCATTTTATCAATTGCCCTGGATGAATTTTACGTAATGGTGAAAGCACGTGCACGCTGTTATGATGATTTTGCGTTCTTTCGTGTTCTCTTTTCCCTCTGTTGGTGCCTTCTTTCTGTCCAATTAGAAGCCAATGGGTGAGAGGCATAAAACTTAGGTAGTGATAGTAGTAGTGGTATTCAACTTATTTAACATCGATTATTTATATAAATCTAGCTTACTACGTACACATGCGCAACGTTAACTTATCTAAATCAATGACAAAGGTAGCTTTTGGCGGTCAAATGCATTCGCCACCCTACTTCAAACAGCTGTGGCTTAGCATGGCATATCTCTAACAAGGTGATCGCCAATGCTCATACAGAATACAAACTCAACTTTGCTTTACTTACTTTTACTTACCATTACTATTCCTCGAAATACTCTGAAAGAAGCATAGGTTTTGTGATCTTTTTCCTTCTAAAACCAGTCACCATAAAGCTATTTCCATAATATCGGACTGGTAATTTCAAAAATGAATTTCAAAATATTCAAACTTTCGATTTAGCAAAATCAGGAAAAGTTGAACCCCAATATTTATTTACTAATGCTTCAGTTTATGATTGTGCACATTGAATTATTAGAAAATATTCTCGAAATATCTTTTAATGAGGTTTACTGGCCACGTTTTTATTCTGTTTTTGCAATTCATATTTTCTGTTCCCAGGATTTCGGTTTGACTGGTTTACCGTTGACACCCTCGGTCCATTTGAGCTCAGAAGTGGAAATCGATTCCAATGAAGAAGCGACCACACTTTCTAAAAGTCTTTTTTCCTGCGAAAATGGTAGGTTGTTATAGCTGCGGAATCGTACTTTCAAATCAAATAAAGATGAAATAAAGATGCCATATGACCTTAACACTATACGTGATTCATAGAAAGGAGGCTTTATAATGGTAACGAGGTTGAATTAATCCTGTTACATGTTACCTCCCCAGTATCTTGTCATTTTTTTTCGCCTTTAATTAACTTGGATGTTCGTAGATGTTCTCAATTTCACTTTGAATCTGTTTCGTATTTTTAAGTGTCTTTATCACAGGAAGATAGACAAGGAACGGCTCACATCTATTTCTAAGAAAAGTCGGAGCCAAAACTGGACGAAAACTTTTGCCTTTAAAAGTGCATTTATGTTTAATGGATTGCCAGCCAACCTTGTTAATCGGCCTCATTCATTAGCACTAAATGGAAGATTGATGCTCAGATGATTTGCTGATAATATATTTTTATTCGTTTTATTCACTTCGAACTTTGTTTGACAGAAACCCTATTCATAGCATTACTTGCATACTGAAAAGGCTACTCTGTATCATGATCACTCCTATTATTTTCATTGTTCTTGTCATTAATATTACTTTTATTTTGATCTTTCCTGATAGTTCCCACTCCAGATGCAATCAAGAAGATGGTCCGGTCTTTGCGTGATGCTCAAACTGAGACAAGTCCCGATGACTCTAGTATGCACTGAATTTTTTAACTACCTTGCCACCAATGAACATTAACGAGCCTTTTTCTTATACAACAGAATCCATTTGTAAGTATCATGTGCCCTGCCCAACAAATCAAGAAATTAATGCTCTTTCTATGATGCATTGTATTGTATCTTGGGCTTTGAGCAAGTGCGAGACGAGATGAAGACTCTGTTATGTCATATATCGTAATAATCGGCCATAATCTCATACTCTACCGACTGAGATCATTGGGATTGGGTCCCCTGTAGAGCTGTCCCATGACCCATGATCACCAGGAGAACACGTGATCAGTAACTTGGTATTACTGAACACGAGGCCAAAGAATGTTGATCCGAGGTCATGACACATTGTAAGAGACTGCCAGAGGTGAATGGACCGTATTTTTGGGAAGCTAACAATTTGACTAACCGAGGGAAGAGCACTTCTTGTTTGTAAAGTCTTACTCGTCTACGTCGTCGTTAGAGCATCTTACTCGGGGTCTTTGATGGGCATCATTACCACGTGGGATGATGGAGATCTTTTCACATTATTTTTTCAGCAAAAAGAGAAGCTGTTTACAGACCCCCACGCGCAAGTTCCACAAGGTAACTATATACATGATTTTGGTTAACAATTGAATTATCATTTATATTGAAACATATGTCAATCAAGCTTTTCTTTGACATTGCTAAGAGGATGAAATGATATCGATAGTCGTTGAAAATTTGTGCGCAACATTGAATTTGATTTCATTTTTTGCAAAATTTTGTTGATGTTCCTCGTTCAACTATTCTTCGTGCGTTGTTTTTTTTATCTAATCTAATGTTTCGAGCTTTAAAACAAAATTTCTGTATGATTTTTCCGTCATTCACAAGTAAAATGTGACAATAATTGTCTATTTTACGACGAAGCATAAAATCTAAGGTTTTTATATTTGAAAATTTCTTCTTCTTCATAATTCCACCTACCTGAAGACTTTTATTGCAAGTAGGTTTTTTTACATAATGAATGTTTTCCGATTTTAAGTAAACCCAAAACAAGCAAGCAAGCTTCGAGACCAAGAATCGCAGTGCTGAAAGCAAAAACAGCAGCAAAGCAGAAAGTCAGAAAAAAGATTAATGGCCAGCGTGACGATAGCATCCTGAATAAGGTTCATCAAGATGTCTCAGCAATTCGGACAGAAATAATGGCCGCCGAGAAAGAGGGATTGGTAAGGAGAGGAAATAATGGAAGAAATAATGAAAAAGAAACAATGAACTTAAATAAAAGAGAAATGGAAAACAAATTCGCTAGAGAGAAAGCTGCACGAGATATTTTAGCTGAAAAGGTATGTCCTTTGTTTTTTGGCACTGTGACCAATCAACGTAAAGGTGGACGGCATATTGGTTTTTCATCGAATCTTTCTTTCAAATGTACTTTGAGGGAAAGTGGTTGCAGAATCTGTTACGAGCCGACGAAAAATGAGTCGAGATCATTTTCGGTGGTCGATATCCAGGGTCACCAACGTGGAGGTTTCTGCATTGTCCCCTGCATAGTGGTTACAGCGCATGACTACCTTTCGAATGTCACGTGTTTGGGGCCTACCCTCTTGCTTTCTTCTGGCTACTTTCTATCTGATCACTGAACGGTTAATTGGTAACTGGCATAATGCCAAGAAAACTAACCGAACGAGCCACTCTACCCCCACAATGCCCTGGCTAGAATGACTGTTTCTTAGCCAGGGCTCTTCAAGGTTCGCATCAAATATGAAACTCAGCTTTCCTTGGTTTGTAAACAAACAGCAAATTCGTCGAATCCTTGTGTTGATTTGATAATAGGCCGGTGCATAATTCAATACAGTGACGATGCAGAGTGATGTTTGCACTTCTTAACTGACACGTCAAATGTTCAACGCTTCAAAGACCTTTTTATAAGTGAAAATCAGTCGGGCCTTTTTCAAACTGATTTTCATGCATTTTTACATACACTTGATGAAAACTTGTTAGCGGCAATATATGCAATAATGTCAACCGAAATAAGTTATGTTTTCAATGAATTTTTCCCATCCATATTTTTCCTAGCCATTGCAGGCCTAACATATTGTATCCTCCTTTTTCGCTGGCGTGAATCCCCCCAAGTGAGGCCGTCGGTGTGGATCAAGCACGTTTTCAAACGCGTCTTGTATACTCTAGCATTAGGTTGGGGGCAGCCCGATTTCGCTGCCGGACCCCTAAGAGATTTCATCTAATCCTCGTTGCATAGAGTAAATCGATCATTTGCAATCAATGATCAAGTGATTACGTTTGACTGACCAGTGCTTTACATTTCCTGATACGATCAAATGTGATCAAATGATACGATCAAATGTGATAATCAAACGAAGTTTCTTGATGGATGTTTTCGCTTTCTGCAGTCATGATAATAATTATCCACCAATAAATCTAATGCTCCAATTCAGAGCAGCCACCTCTTGATTTACAATGAGCGCTGGCAACTTCCCAGGCATTATCGTGTTGCCGCATTTGTTCAAATGCTGACAGTGATGCTTAATCGATTTGCGTTTGCTCTTATAAAGACACAAGCTGTGTTGAAAATATTCTCGTCTGGTTTTTAGCACGAATTTCTCATTGTTTGTGATAAAGAGGGAAATTATTCGATTTAGAATTCGCTTGATCGAGGGTTATTTTGCGATTCTTTTTCCATGTTTAGGCTCACCTAAAGCATGTGAGTATGTCACTCAAAGCGCAATATTCGCAATAGCACACGACAATGTTCGTGCTGGTACACATCCACCTAACTCGCTTATGTCTAGACAGACACCTCACTCCACTGTATCCCTCCTATCTCTGTATGCTGTAGTGACAAAATTCACCACTGAAATTTTCACGTATTCGTCTTTTCATAAATTGATATTGCTTTACTTTAAATTCAGTATTTTAATTCATTTGTTATTTCAATCCTAATTCACTCCTTCCTTTTTAATTTAGTATTTTACCGTGCCACCTCGTTTCCATAAACACCAGTCTATCCGAATAGAGGCTTTGTTTGCCAAGTTATCCAACTGCTTATAATGCTGCGCCATTTTAGAAAGTGATTCGTCTCCCTGATTCAATTTGATTGAAATGATTTCCGTTGCAGATTGCATCCTCAGTTTTATCGAAAGGTGATTTCACTCGTTCCTCCTCCTCGTCGTCTTCTTCAAGATCCGCAACTCCTGTGGTGAGTCCTCCCCCTTTTATAAGTCATGCGTCTCATGATAATAATAATGATAATAATAATAATAATAATAATAATAGCAAGAAAAGTATTAGCACTATTGTAATGCTACAGGCATAAAATGCATGAAGCTTAACCTTCCCTTGCCCTAGGTTATATGATATAACTCGGCAAGGGATTGTATTTCATAGTAAGTGGGCAACATGGACATATAATGATAATAATAAATACTTCCAAGTGCTCTATTTACTCTTGGACCTAGATTGGTGTTGGTGTTCAGACACTAAAAAGCTACTCAAACAAGATGAAATATAATGAATGATAATGATATTAGTACGAATATTTATGCAGGATAAAAACACTCCAGCATATCATTGCTGTTATCAATGTGTGTCCTTTGCAAATCAAAGAAGCTAAAATCAATGAACGGTTCCTAGTTGCAATTTTGCAATGAAATAAAAAGTCTAAAATGATCTCGTATTCTTTTCCTTGGAATCAACCAACCATTTAGTTACGTCTACTTTCGTTACGCCCATAAATTTTTCACCTTGAATTTACCTAGTGTAATAACGATTATAACTAATAATTCATCTGGCGGGCTTGGTCAAGGGTAGTAGCTATCTGTTATCAATCAAGTACTGAACATTAATGAATTCCTGTTACCTGTTATTTCTTGCCTGAATTCCCCTTAACGTTTCTCGAAATATTAACGTCAGAATTGTTATGCCAGTAACGTTAACCTTAAGGGCTGAGTTTTTTTTCCTGTAGGGCAAAGTTAAGGCTAGTCTTTCGATATAACACTGACGTTTGCTGTTGATGCAGTGAAGGCGAGGCTTCGGGTGTGTGGTTTTCCTTTGCAGTAGGGATATGAATTAATTTTGAAGGGCGACTCTAAAAGGATTTATAATGGTTTATAAAGCATTAGTAACAATTGTCATAATAATCCTACTCAACGCACTTATATAGTGTAATTTGTCCACATACGACTGAAGGACGCACTGTGTAATTTTCATGAAACTAATAAAGTCATATTATCAACAGCATTGCGAAAAATTCATTGGTTAAATAGAATTTGAATAAATGTTTTTTTGGATAAATCTGTTTGATTTTTGTGCTTAAAAGTGACGTAGGAGGGCGTGACGCGCCATCTTTTCTCCTGTTGTGATTTCCAACGAGACATGAATGACTTTGCTTTCGTTTTTCCATCTCCTATTCCGCGTCTTCCCATGTTGAATATAAACAAGAAAAAAATTTTGCTCCTCAAACCAAATGTTAGCATTCCAGCAATGCAACAATGCTCACATGTTTCCATTCAGTTGAAAGCAGTTTTTTTACTGTTTCAATATCAAATATTGATGATTGACGGTGTGGAGGGACGAGAGCAAAGATCTTTCAACTCTTGTTTATCTGCTGGATTCAATTTCCAAACCAGATTGCCCAAAGAGGGCACGTTCACATGACCTCAGCTTACGTGGATAGTTAGCTAGTAACGCGGCTAGCTATGACGTCATTCGAGGTGAGACAATTCCAATTAGAGAACTGTTGGAGAGTTGTACATTGGCAGTGGTGCTGATGCACTGGCTTAGTAAGGAGTAAAGTTTCGTTTCACATTTGAAACCGAGCGTCGAGGAGCACCTCGTTAGAGAGGTACCGCCATGAGTCATGGCATTATGAGGTAGGACGACCGGTTCATTCCTCATCGGACTATGCCTATTTCCTGATAGAAAGCGTCCAGAAGCATGAACCAGCATGCATTGAATCTGGGATCTTCAGCACAGTAAACAATATGCCAACTACCCCCAAGTTCGCTTTGATATGCATGATCGTAACACAGGCGTGGTGGGTTCGGTCCCCATTCAATCACAATAAAGCACTGCAGATGAGGGCAGGAACGAGAAACCTCCTCATAAATCCACGTCCGTATGAAAACCTCGAAGCCCTGTATCTGGCTCTACAAGTCGTGTGCAAAAAATGGGCATTTTTGTATGAATTTAATGCTTCTCGTACGCCAGTTTTTGTAATCACTCCAACGAGTTATTCATCATTCAGCCTCACTTTTTTATAATTTACTGGCATTAGCTTGAAATTTGTCTTGTTTGGGTAACAATCAGATTCATCTTTGAAGAGTTGAACTTCTCATTTCTTTAATTCACAATAAACCTTTCTTTTCAAGTCATTCCTAGCACTGACATTGTGTGTTCATGGGAATTGCATTTGAAAAATTTCTCTGATTTCTTCTCCTGCTGTTCTTCTGTCTGTGTCTTTCATTCAATTCGCATTTTCTTCATGGGAAAATCGCCTTCTTGTTGCCAACGGCCTTCTCATCCTGTTTTGAATTTTCACAGTCTCCCATTCAATGCCCGTTTATCGTGGAAAACCCCGTCTATATTTAGGTTCGAAGTAAATTTCGGACATCAATACAATAAGTCTGGGTTGTTTCATCCTCAATATCCCTAGTTGTTACCAGAATGTTAAGATTAACCTTACCATACTCAACATTTAGTCCACATGTCCTCTTAGCAAGCCCACTATATTTTTCAATACATCTTTTTTCTCGTCGGCATCACAATCATCATCGCCATTATTATTATCATCATCGTCATTGTTCAACCATCACCAATCACCATTATCCTAATCAACAGCATCATTGATTACCGTCATCATCATAACCATCATCATCATCATTACCATCATCATCACCATCCTCATCATCGCCATCATTATCATCATTACCATCACCATCGTCATCATCATCATCATCATCATCATAACCATCATCATCACCATCATCATCATCATTACCATCATCACCATCATCATCACCATCATCATCATAACCATCATCATCATAGTCAGCATTCATCATCACCATCATCATCACCATCATCATCACCATCATCATCATAACCATCATCATCATCATAACCATCATCATCATTGCCACCATCATCATCATAGTCAGCATTCATCATCATCATTACCATCATCATCACCATCATCATCACCATCATCATCATAACCATCATCATCACCATCATCATCATCATCATCATCATCATCATAACCATCATCATCATTGCCACCATCATCATCATAGTCAGCATTCATCATCATCATTACCATCATCATAACCATCATCATTACCATCATCATAACCATCATCATTACCATCATCATCATCATCATTACCATCATATCCAATCGTCATCATCATTCATCACGTCATGATCATCATCACCGTCTTCAAGTATCGTCAAGTCTTAAGCACTCTTATAGCGCTGGAGGCAATGCTTATCAGTCATGTTTCCTTCGTTGCAATGACCGAAACCATTCCTTAATGTTGTTGATCCTTTGGCATTTAGGTCTGTATCTTGACCCACTTCTATTCGGCATTCTATCCTTTCCTTCATTTCTCTTTGCAGAATCCTTAAACAACTGCAAAGAAGGAGCTCAATTCATAGACCTAATTTCTTCCTTCTCTTTACGTACCTCTGCCATATCAAAAGGCTTTTTTATGAAGCAACACTACCCAGTATTTGGTTAGTTTGCCCTTGTCTAAGAACCATATTCACTCGTATTCTGTGCACAACTGCGCAGATTTCTAATTCACACCAGAGCGAAACAAGAAGCTTTTCTTTCGAAACCTTGACGATCGATTTTTAACTGTAATTGCGCTTAGGAAGTCCAACAAGCAAACATAGTCTTTCATTTGCGAAATCGAAGTTACTTTGAAGCCACAAACAATGGAAGCCTAGGGTTAATGTCGAATGGGAACGGTCAACGCTTTATCTTGTCACAGTAGATGCTCAGACCATCTTCAACCCTCCAGTTCATGGTCATTTTTTTCTTCAACCTCAGGCTACTTGACCTGAAATCGAATCTGGATTACGTAATTTCGTTCTAAGCAGTTGTCAACATTGGCTGCTCCACCCTGTTATTCGAGCTTCGAGTTAATGAATTCTCTTGGATTCACTGATACCTCAGTAGTTTTCTAGTCTTATTGATCACTCGTGACTTGCTAAAAGAACGATTGTGTTTAGAATATCACTCTTGCCAAACTAAATTCCTTTGTATTATCGATACCTATCCGATTACCATTACTCATGTGATGTTTTGAATCAAGTGGCAATAGTAGACTTGCACCCGGATTACCTTATTCCGTAGAGTCGTTCGAAAATAAGGCAAATTTTCGCGCAACGACCTGTGCTTTTCTGGCAGGAGAGATTAAGTGATTCAATGCAGTTCAACTCAACGTTCTGTTTCGCAGATTTATAAACAACTCGCATGTGACTTATGCACAATGTTACCAGTAGAATTTGACAAAATTTACGAATTTCAACAGTTACTTTCTATTTTTCACCCTCTGGAAGGCATCCTAAGATTGAAATGAAGCTCCTTTCTCATTTTAAGGCTTAATCAATTGAAAAATATTGTTAAGGAAGGAATACATACATCTCAAGCATACGAATACTACTACTACTACTACTTCTACTACTACTACTGCTACTACTACTACTACTACTACTACTACTACTATTGGCTACTACTGCAACTGCTACTACTTCTACTACTTCTGCTACTTCTACTACTTCTACTACCATAGGCTTCTCCCACAAAGGGATGTCGCCGATGTGGACTGTTAAGTATCAATCTGAAATCTTCAAGACGGTTTGGCTTCGGTTTTTGATGGCCTTATACCCTTTCTTCCGCCCACCCGTGACACTTATCATTGTGTGTTATTCATAACTCAGTTGACAGCTTTATGTTACTTATAACTAGCTTCAATTTAGCAGCTGTTTCTTGTGCTCGGCTCATTCCAATTTTTGTCCTTCGTGTTTATTTCCACGCCACCAACTGCTTCGCTTCTAATCCTCTTTCTCGAATTTTTATGAGAACCAGCTGCTTTCGTTTTCGATCAGAATAAGTTTCTTACCAGTGATGATAGTCATGGTTGCATCTTACGTACTCATTAATATGCAAATCAAGACTAAGCATCTTAATCCTTACTTGTTAGAACTTGTTCCAATAATATACGAGGCTCATGATGGTGATTATCTATTTTCCCACACTCCGCTTTCATTTCTGTTCGAGCTGTCTTTTCTCCTGTTCGACTCCAACGAACTCAGTCAGAATTTTACGAATGGATCTGCATGGGTAGCAAAAGCACCCGCCTGCTCTAGTGGATATTCTGTTACGTTCCGTGCCCTCTTAGCTTATCAACCCCTATCATGAAGATTCACTTCTACTCCTACAGCATCAGGCCTTTTCTTGGCTACATCCCTCTAGGTGTTCTACAATAATAATGATAATATCAATTTCAATTAGTTTAGGACGGTAACCCATTCAGCAGTGCTGCTTTACAGTGGGCCGTCAATCTACAAACTGATTTAACAAAATGAGATATAAGAATACTTCTTTATTTTACACTTTTCCTTTCGTTAAAATTTTCTAACTTACACCCATACTGTCTTTGATTTATAGTTTATTTTTAATTCTTTTCTGATTGTTTTTCTATATATTCCATTATGAATTTACGTAACGGGTTGCCAGACACCCTTCTCAGCCTACTTCACAAACACTTCGATAACGATAACAGTCACCATCGAATCTTTCCCTCAAATGTGCTTTGAGGGGAAGTGGTCGCAGAAATCGGTTACGAGCCGACAAAAATGAGTCGAGATCACTTTTGGCGGTCGATATCCAGGGACACCAAAGTGGAGGTTTCTGCATTGTCCCCAATGATAACAATAGGAGCAAAATACTACGTCAACGACGAGGCCTTAGAAAATCTGAAAAATATTTTCCTATAAATATGCAACTATTGAAAAACATATTTTTTTATTTCATAGGAGCATGGTCTGGAAGATCCCCTATCGGCCATCAGTAAGTCTTTTTAATTGCATGTCCAACGAGTTTCACTAAAATAAACTGAAATAAATAAAAGAAGCAGACATCGATGACAATACAATTCAATCTTATATGTGATGATTGCCAATTATTTACGTCATCAGAATCATTCCATTGCCTCTGTTCATTGTTTTGTAGGTGAAGATGCATTTGTGGCACGGGACGCGATTCAAAGAACACCACTAAACAGAGGTAATATTCCTATTGCTTTGTAGCTTCTCCTCCTTCATCTGCGTTTCCCATGAATGTATTCTGTATCAATATGTGTCCTAAAAGTGTTGTTTACATCTCATGAAATGGCGTGAATGGTTTGCGCTTTTGCATAAGAATAGGAATGAAAAAAACACGAATTCTAGCTTTGATATTGCACAGGCAAACGGAAGCATTATTGCGTCACGCTTAAAATGTATTCGTCCGACACTCATCACAGCTCTGAGCTCATCAGATTTTCAGAGCGAAGCTGTATTTCCACTGATCTGTATATCAGAAGACATGATCACAACCTCTAGTCGTCTGGTGTATTAAAATGTTCTCTAGCTAATCAGATAGGTCACCAATACACGAAAGCGGCATCTCCATTTCAGTCTCGTTTTCAACAAGAGGCGTGTATAAGATGGCTTTTCTCGTCAGATTCCACAAATATTCGTCTAAATCCGAAATCAGGATCATAAGCCCGAATATTTCGTTGAATTGAAAACCACGCGGAAAACCGCGTTGAATGAGATCCACCGGCTGATTGCAAAGCTGTGTTTACGCTTAGTTTGTTGACGTTGAAGCATAACTAGGAAGGAAGACGAGAAATTTGATGAAATTCTCCCATAACCCAACCTAGGTCATTCTTATCGAATCAAGAAGTTTTGGAAAAATCATCACACACTGTAACTGGATTTTCATATCTTCATGCTCTCGTCGTCCGTTTCGACTAATCTTCTTCTTCTGACTTCAGCTTCTTCCGATGTAAGGAGCTGAAGCTAACTTTGAATGGAACACTGAGGTTGAAAAATGATTTGGGACTTTTTCGAATGATCACCAACACGTCCTAAGTCATTGTCGCAAAGTTCTTAAAAATGCATGTCTATTTGAAACTGCATTATGGTTTTAACATGCTTTTCTTAATCTTCGTCTCGCTGTTTTCTTCTATTGCAATAGTTTTGCGCTGTCATGAATTTTTTAACTGATTTAAAGCCTTTCTGCGTGGGCTTGTTTGGCTTTTAGCTGATCAATCATTCATAAGGCCAGCAATTTTTCAATTCTTTTCAACTTTTTCTTGGTCTTTGTTGGTTGTAATCAATTAGAACTTTGGTCGATTAGCCTTTAAGGAATGATTTGCGCGCAGTCGGATAGAATCTTGCTTTGATTATAAAACATAGGTTTTCATCGGTTTCCATTCATTTCTCGGCATTAAAATGTGATTGGGTTTTTACTTTCCTTTGAGGAAAATTTTTCCTTTCGAATCTTCAGACGATACTTTTAGAGGTTGTTCTAATGAGTTTTTAAGGGCCGGGTTGAGGGTTCAGAGGCCGAGGTTTTCATAAAAGAATACAAGATCTCAGTTTATGGACAAGTCCTTCTTCTCAACAAATGGCGCTCTAGAACGTCTGCCAAAATAATCCAGATATTTAAGTTTTCATTTTCACGATTTTTTTACTTATTGTTCGTAGCAGCAGTACTAAATGACAAGGAAACAGTCCGCGGTGCCTGCCCATCACTCAACTTTACTGTTATCAATTGTTCCTATGTAAAGTAATTGCCGCAAGACCTCCAATGTCAGTACAGTGCTAAACAGAATGCATTTACTGCGTAGCTTACTCAATTCTGAGGACCAGGGACAGGGCTCCGAGTTTTCAAGACGGGTTCGTTTATGAGATGGTCCTCAGTTGCCTTTATCGCCGATAGCGTACTTTTCCTCAACTGCCCAGGAATCGAACCTAAAATCGAACCCTGTGACGTGAACTCGCAGGCTTCGACGCCGAGCTACGGCACTACCCGACGATCACCTTGAAAGGCAGTAAATACCAAATGGAATGCACGGAGATCTTTTTATCAATCCTCTTTGCTTTGTGGTTTTACGAAACATTTCCACTCTTCGTGATCCCACCGGCTAATCGGACACAGGACCCACGCGACATGTTGTTTCGCCTTTGCGGGAATCTCCGCACCATGCATTTGTTCTTTGCTGCTGAAAGACACACCCATCGCCAGATACCCTGTAGGTGAGTGAAATAAGTGAATAGATGGTCGGATTCCATTTATTTGCTAGATAACCGTCGGTAGATAACCATTGCTCCTCCGTATTTCCGTACGTTGGTTGCAACTGTGTTCTTATGTCATCGTCGCGTTTTGTTATGGCTAAGTGAATTGAGCTAACAAACCAATAAAAACATCTGCGGGACCAAGTGCGTGTGGCCCGAACCATTTCTATCGTAAGAGGGGCGTTTCTGTTTGGAAAGGATAAGTCTGCATGCAATGTATGTTGAAATTTGTATTCAAAATACCTAGGGTTACGCTACGGATGAGGGTCAAGGATAGCAAAGGGTGAGGGCAGATTTTCATTCGCCGAATTTTTGCTAACCAGTCAGAGCAAAAATATCATGAAACATCCATCCATTAGACCAGTCAGCTTTTGTGAAATTACTTTGAATTTCCACTTCTCAACACTGATGGATTGGGAGATATGTTGACCTGATGCCATTTTGCATCATCTCCGCGTGTTACGACTTGTCCTTTACGTGTTTGGATTTCTCTTTACAAGTTGTGTTCTTTCGCGTTAATCCATTTTAGCCGCACATTGTTCTCGTCTCCGAGCCCGGATTAATTGCATTTTTGACGATCTTTCCACTGCTTCAATCTGAAAGGGAAGTTTTTTGCTAGACGTAAACGACACGGACTTGAAGCAAGGTCGTGGAAGTCATAGACCCACCCTTAGCTGTGTTGTTTACTATCGCTGCTTACCAAAGATGTGCCACGTGGTCAGTTGTAATTCTCACTAAATATTGTCTTCAGCAAAATCTCTTTGCCACCTAATTAACTAAGGTGTTATGGATTTTTGCAGTTTTGTCATTTCATCAAACACAAGGGATAAGACAGTCTAAGATGCTGGAAAGGATTGCAGTTTAACAAATAACTCTTCATTCTTCATAGAGAAAATTCGTTTTCCAATTAGCCGTAATGCAATGTTCACCCCTGCAGAATGCGTGTGAACAAGGGGAACCTTAAACCCACGTTTGTACCGCCGTTGTCGTGAACTTCTCTCTCTCTCTCTCTCTCTCTCTCTCTCTCTCTCTCGCACACACACACACACACACACACACACACACACACACACACACACACACACACACACACACACACACACACACACACACACACACACACACACACACACACACACACACACACACACACATACACATACACACTTGTGACTGATTGTGAGCCTATTCGGCCGTTTACCTTCTCCTGAGTTCCTGACACGGTAGTCATGTCTCTTTTATTCGCTTAAAAGGGAAACAAACTCAGACCTGAATGTGCTGAATAAAAGATTCTACTGTCGATGGTTGAACCCCACCTTGGGATTAACTGCCGCTTGGAGTAAAGGGAATCACTAACTTTCTGTATTTCCAGACACAGCAATCACGGTGTATGGTCACGTGGAGTAAAAATCAGCACTCTATTTCATAAGCATCTCAGTTTCCTAAAACCTGCCCCATTGCCCATGAAAATGACGTCATATTATGAGACGGTGTCGGTAGAGCCCTACGATCAGATGCAAAGTAAAAATCACAAAAACAAAGTGATTTCGTAGTGTGTTGATATTTCTTTTACTGCTGCTATTAATTTCTTTGTCCTTTTTCATTAGAAAGGAGGCAGTCTGATGACGAAATGCGGGACCCACAAGATGCACTGCAGTCATATCTTGCTCCCTCGCTACTCAACGATGTCACGACTCCCAAGCCACGCCTGTTTTCGGAGAGTTTTGCTGAAACTCCAAATAACGGTTTGTTTCAGAGTCCCATTTCAACCGATACCCCAAAGCAAAGTTTATTTGATGGTGGAGAGGATAAAATGCGTCGAATTTCGATCAACAAGAAAGTTGGTAAGTTGGAGGAGTCATGGACGAGAGATGAAAGTCCTGCGTTTGACGGAGAACTTCAGACTCCCATTGTCAATCGAGCAATCGAGTCATCAGTCAGAGCCTCAATTCTTCGACCCAGAAATCGGTCCAGAATTCCAGATCTTGACGGAAGTTTCGATGAGTTGAAACCCGCCAATGATGTACAGGGTAACGAGGGCTTTAGTTTGAACATGCTGAATCTTGATTGTGAAGCAATTGATGCAAAGTCGCCACCGAAGTCGAACAGGAAAGAGGCAGCAATGGCCAAGGTTGCAGTGCCTGATAAGATGAACCATCGACAGGCGAATGTTGGAAATGAGGCTGTTAGAAGTATAGAAGCTGATGAGGAGAAACCTGGGTTGGTTTCGAGTAAAGAAGATCTTGCTGAGTTGATTAAAAGATATAAACATTTGAAAATGAAGTCAAAACCAGTTGAGACAGCGGCACCAAAATCTGAGAACGATGATGCTTTGGTAAGGAGTACACACCAAGGAGTGATCAATGAAGCTGATGATGAATTGGATCCATTCAAAGCTAATTGGGATCTAGCTACTACAGAAACTAATGTGGAGAAAGCTTTGTTGTCTGTGAATGGCGATGAGAGCACTTCAAAACAGTATCAAAAGTCCTTTCTTGAAATCGCAAGGAATTCAGCTAAGAAGGAAGCATCTTCGTGGTCATTTCTTAAGAATCAAATGATTGAAGATGATGATCTCAGTACAAAGACCGACGAATTTCACTGCAGTTTCGATGACTTGCAGATTCCTGTTGCCAAGCAGCTATCGTTCTTACAAATGGACACCCGACCATGGAGTCCTGATTTACGGCGAAATGATCGATCACTTGTTGCTAGGGAACAGCATAGTCCAGCTGACTATGTCGAAACGGGAAAACTTTCCGATAGCGATTCCGTACCAACTAAGCGGATGAATTTAGACCAACCTCGTAATCAGGTCATACTTGGAGCAGACCTCTCATTGGAAGACCAAAGCGAGGTGCTTTCGCAGGGACATTTCAGTATGCGAGAGGAAAGGGATCGTTGGCAATTTGATTCGCAGTCACTGCATCGAAGCAGGTTAGAAGCTGAACCTCGTTTTGAGCCAGAGGCAGAGCTTAGAACTCCTTTCGGAAATGTAGCCTGGGTTGAGAAGCACTTTATCAGTGCTGCGAAACGGACTGGGACAGTTGATCGTCCCAGTGCTCGACGTGAATACTCTGTGTACGAGACGCCAAAAAGCAAACCTTTTGATGAAAGTTTCAATATCTTGACCCCCGGGTTAGAATTGCAAAGAGGCGTGGAAATGTTTGCATTTGACTTGGAATCACCTGGATTGAGCGGGGGTATGCATGCATGTTTATTATTTTCTTCTATTGCAATATTTTGGCTCTTTATTATTGGTGGAAGACATTATTGGCCTCCTTTTTCCAAATGTGCTACAGCAGACTGAGGCTTCTGCTTTGTATGGAGAATCAAAGATAAACATGTTATTTCTTTCCAATTTTTAGCTATATTCCTTTTCTATCTGTATTCTAACAATTAATCTTTTTCTCTCGTCTGTTGTTGGGTCTTTGTATAGGTCTCGATGGCCTTTCACCAACATAATCGCCTAAAAAAAGAAAAGCATTTTTCTCTCAACACAACAATTCTATTTCGGTATCATTTTCTGCTATTGTATGTTCCAGTTTCGTTCTAACCAAGATTTTTCATTTTAGTCAAAGGAAACAGAGCCCGAGATCAAGATGCAATCAAAAACCTCATCGACTTTTGACCAAATATAAAAGAGAATGAAGAATTCAGTTTTAATTTCCGCTTTCATAATCATTCGTCGATTTTTCTCCTAGAATTTGTTTTTAATTTTTGGTGGCTGAATTATTCGTTTGTTCGTTCTATATTTGACGATCTCGAATTCTGCTCAATGATTCCACTGCTTCTTTCTCGGGTTTTTCATTTTGATCATCAATGGGGTATGTACACGATTTAGACTTTATTTTTCCAGGAGCTGTCTGATAGTCAGTGTTTAGAGACAACGAAGGTGGGATACGTATTAAGATAATGAAGGTTACGCAGCAGGAATACTGCGTGTGGAACTATTCTAGTTCATGATATTAAGGATATGAGTATAAACGCAAACAGCACAGCAAGCGAGAATTAACACATAAAACAAAGCAATTAATCAGCGAAAGGATTCATGTAATGAAACCCCGTTATTAGTCCTTCTGTTAATCTATCAATTGTTTTGCAACTAAAGCAACGACTGTCTCAGCACCTTATCATGAGAAATCTCAGTAGCTCGGTAAACCCGGCTGGCCTGCTTGCCGACATCTTGGCTTTCTTACGAAATTCTATTGATACGCAATTTGCCATCAAATGATAAGCGGGTTGGCTTTGCTAATCGAGATCTCACTTTCCTCGGCCGAGATTCCGGTAAAGGGGGCTGGGATTTTTTCTTATGGTTGGTTGCTCCAGCCCGGTTCATCGAGATGAAGTCGAGTTCTCTGCGCATGTCAGATCAGACCCTAGTCTTCAGTAACATTCAAAATGGCAGAGAAAAGGAAAGGCTTCAAATGGGCAGACATTATGATAAACAATCTCGTAGAATCGTTAAAAGATTTTAAGGCTTTGATGAATTATAGTGGGTTGGATATTAATGGAGATAAACCAGCGACCTCTTTTTCTTGAGCGAAATATTCATCTTTAGAGTAGCGTAAGATTACATCAAATGTTTTTTCCATAAACCCAATAAATTTTATTGGAAATGAACTACAGACTGCAAGGAAAAAACAGCTGCCATTACTGCAAGAGCAATTTTCTGCTGCTTTGCCGCCATTTTAATTCTCCTTCCCGCCGTTTATTACATCTTATACGTCACGTGAGCAACGAAGAGAAGCGAAGTGGACTGAAAATTCACATATGATAGCGACGTTCTTTTAGCTCGGTTTAGCGGGCTCATATTATCGGCCATATTTCAATGATATGTACCTTTTTGCACAAAGTTCCTACTCCCTTGATAGCAGATTGTATGGTGTTAATTGGTGGGTACGAATCCCCAAGACCCTCAGATAGCCATTGTTGAAATTCTCAGTGGGATTAACTACTCAGACCCTTGTCCAATTCACGTGGTAAGATGTTCTCTTCTTGTGAAAATGACCAGTTGGCAAAGACTCGTTGAAAATTAAATCGTCTCACCACCTTGCTCAATTCTTACTTGTGACCTGGTAAGCGAACCTTTCTTTTACATTTCACGACCTTTGCATTTTAAAACTTGCTATATGAGAATCAGGGTGTGTGTTAGCGAAAATGACAATCGTTGCAAGGTGGGCCTTCTTGCAGTTTTAGCGGGAAGACGGTTTTAATTGGGCTTGAATGCGCCTTTCCGTCATTGTAAGGCAAGCGGCTTGAAGAGAAAGTATATACAATATATTTGTAAATGGTGGTCTCATTAGGGTCGATACAGTGAGAGGAGGGCAATAAATACACTTGCAGCCCTTATTCTTTTGTCGTTTTTAGCCGCTGCGGCTTCTGTGATAGACTGCCGGCTTTCCATGCGGTAAGCCTCACGGTCCCGGTCAGGTCATTCTAAAGACTTGAAAATGGTACTTGCTATCTCCTGCTTAGCATTCAGCACTCGTGAAAGAGTATGTATTTTAAGCACACAGTGCTACCAGATAGACAGCACCCAGTGGTATGCAGCATTGGCTTTAGAACAGCCATGTGGAACCAAGGCTAAAGAAAGAGAGACGAGCGATATCTTAATCACCGAAAACCTTAAGTGAAGGACTTGCGTCGTCGCTTCTAATCCTCACATTCATGCATCTTTATGCTGGATGAACTTTTCGCGTTCTAATGCTGCATAATTCGACCTGTGGTGATTTTTTTTATCAACAAGATTCATAAGCCACGTGTCAGGTCAGTCGCTAGCTTCATAGCGAAGACAAATACAGCTATTATTGATAAACATGGTTGTCGCATGCCTTTGTTATTCTAACCAGCGAGATCGTGAAGCCACGGAGGGAATCCTCGTGTGAGGAAACGGTCAGCTGAACGGCTTGAATTAACGCTGTAAACACAATTGAGAATTTACTAAAGTGTGCAAGTTTTGCGCCAAGATTTATTTCAAGATGACGTCATGAGCCCATAGAGGGTGCCAGTTTTATAATAATTAATATTGATTCCAATTTCATGCAAAAAGCGTGGTTCAGCTTGTTAGAAAAGGAACTGTTGTAAAATGAGAAAATCTGATAAAGAAAGGTGTTTAATTTCTCAAGAACTAACTCAATTGCCTGCAGCTAGAATCTAATTATATTGTATCAAAGATGTATGTCAGACAGCAAATCTTGCAGAGAACAGCTTTTCTGGAATCAAAACTTCAAACTGAATTTGAAGCATCTTTGATTAAAGATACTTCTACAGGGTCTAACTTATTGTAAGTCCAATACCTTTTTCTGCTGAGTCTGCTTTATTAAGTAAGATGAAAAACCGGTGACAAAGATGTAAAAGGAAATAAGTCAGTCGGAATCAGCATTATTTGTCGTAAGCACCATAAGCCCTACGAAATAAATCATTGGAATACCTGCTGTAAATACTCTACATAATTCATGAGCTTATTGATGTCTGTGGTCATGACGAATGGAATCGGAATAGACTAGGCGGTGGGGAAGAATGAGTTGTCTTAGTTGTGAATGTACACCTGTGGGAACCGAGAATGGTTTGAAAACATCAATGGGATCATTCAACTTCATTCAGGTTGTACTATGATTAAACTTGCTTATCATTGGTCGGCGTTTTTCTCTTCTCCCTCCTTATATGGCATGTTTCGGTTAGGGATCGTTTTTTAGAATGCAGGTGCTTGATTCAAATCGGATGCCTCGTTCAATAACCAAGTTTGTTGATCTTAATACAACTGTACACGTCATTACATTCAGGTTTAAGCAGGTTTTCGCTAACACGTCTTTGATGCCTCCTGTACGAGTTAATTTGAAAATGTTTCTATGAAAAATGTCGAAAACCAAGCACTAGAAATTAGCTGGGAACGAACGTAATGCCCCGAATGCAGAATCAGAAGGGCAAGAGTGTGACGGATGAAAGGTTGCATTCTACCACAGATGAGCGCACGCAATTCCTAATTGCAAGTGCTATAAGCTAAGACAGTTTCGAGCTGAATTCAGGCTAAGTCTTGACTTCCAGAGTGTGATTCAACCACTGCCAGTTTAAAGCCCGGGTAATTGGGGGGGGGGGAGCAAGAAAGGCATCCAACTGTAAAAAGGGAAAGCCAACCAACAATATGCTAATAAACCCTCGTCTGCACTGGCGACCCCGCTTGTGTATGATCAATGCCAGACAAGGATGAAGTTCACGTCTACAGTGAGAATTTCCAATCACTTTCTTTGGATTTATCGTGATTTAAGCATCGTACTCAATAGAAGTCAACGATTGCAGTCCTCAATAAGCCTGAAATAGTACTATAGCCATGAATTACCGACAGCTGTCAGCGCTTTATAATTTACTGTTTAGAATTTTATTTCTGAACTAATCATATGAAATTGAAATGATGGTCGTCGAGGCATTGTCTTGTAAAGCAAGCACCACGGCCTACAAGAATCCACAGCGAATAAACACGCTCGATCGCCAACTAGGGCCGTTTGTCCCTTTTTGTTCCCTTTCGTTAGATCAAGCTGAGAACATACGGTAGCTGAATATGAAATCTAATAGAACCTCTCCACCATGAAAAAAGGAATTCACTCAGAAAAAATTCCGCTTTGAAATTTTGCTGGTTTCCTATGTATATTATTGAAAGCTATTTCGGTCATATCTCCAGTTGAAAGTAGCTTAGCTGCAGGAACAATCAAGTTTTCAGTCATTGCATTAAGAATCGCTTTCATTGCACGAAAAGATTGTGATATTTCATACCAGAGGGCAAGCATATCTTTCTAGATAGTTCACTTGCAATTAATAATGCAAAAAGATAAAGCGAAATGCAGCTGTTAAACTAAGAATTGTGGCCTAGCCCACGCAAAAATGAGTGTACCGGTAAGAAACATCTGTCACTATCCTCTTGACTTGGATAAACAGAGATGCTGCTGTCTATTGCGCACCTTATAAATGCGTAAGGCGTCCTCTTCAATGCTTACTTCAGCATACAGCATTTGTGCATTGCTAGACTCTCCCTAGCACTTTTTATGAAGCAAGCTGATTTTGTTAAACCCCAGTATATCACTACAGGGATCAGTAGAGGTATACCCTAAACGAGGCCTCTTTTTCCAAAGACAGAGTTCTGAAGTCAAGAAAAATAGTGTTTCGTCTCAGTGCTATCGTATACTATGAAGATAAGTTTACAATTGGGCAAAGCATGACTTGAGAAACGAGACAAGTAGTCAACAAACTTTGCGTGCGTCAGAGTAGCTGGCAGGTCATAGAGCTTGATGCAAGTTGTTGTTGCTGACAAGCTGAAAAAGCGACAACAAAATTAAACCTGACCTAACATAAGAATTACTTATAGCATAGAAATACAGACGAATATATAAATATAGATGAAACGATTGTCGTTCAACTCTTTATCGCCACTGGAACATCCGAGATTGGCAATTCAGCTCATGCATACATACATATATACTGTATATAGATAAATATAAAAATACATATATTTATATAGCGTATACAGTATGTATATTTGTATTTATGTATATGAGCTTAGGTGTGTATATATATAACCCTCAACATTAAGTTCTGCGTTATAACGTCGTAAATTGCTGAATTGGCGAGGACAAAAAGAACGCAAAGATGCATCATCGAAATTATCTTGTTTCATAATGTTTAATCCCCAACACAATTGCTTTTAGACAGCTAAACGTGGTATGGCCGATGGTACTCTACTAGCACCGGGCCACATGGCAAGCCCCCCTCTTGATATTTAAAGCCAATGCATCCAAAGAGAGGGTATGACTTAATACCATAAAAACGTCATTTTGCAACAGCATTCATATGACCTAGCGCTATAGACAAACAACATTAACTTATGTGCGAACATTTGTTTTGAACATCGATCTTAAATCTAACATTGGGGGAGGACTGCATCTCGTTATGTTGCAAAATGCTGCTCGGCTGAATGCTGCATGAAAAACCCTTCAACGCCAGGACGCCCAGCATCTTTCCAGCTTGTTCGCACGCATGAAACCTTCGCAGCTTTCTACTCTTTGGAGAAACTGCACTTTTGTTTTCTCTCCCGTCTGGAAATTGGAGAATTTTCGTGATTCTGTCTAGTCTTTCACTCAGGAGTGCATTTTAAGACGATTATCTTCGGTAAGTCAACATTTATTGGCTAGTCTCTTAGTTACCTTTGTCTGATACTGCCTGCTTGCAAGGGCTTGTTCAGGTGTCTCCTACCTGGAAATAATGCATCAATTGTTCCCTGCATAAACTATTCATGTAGCATTGCCTTTGAATTAAGAAATCATTCGAAAAGCATTCCAGCATTTCTAGAAGAACAGGACTTGGTGAGATTTCAAATGAATAGTTCTTGTTTGGAAAGAAATTAACAAAAATAGAGGGGGCTTCTGTGAAGATTCATGCATGAAAAAGTTGTCTAGGCCAAAATGGATGAGTTGGCAACAGGAAATGCAGTTGGATGTAAAATCCTAGCTATCAAGATAGTGGCACTGATATGATAGATACAGTTAACTCTGAAGGTACCATTCAGCATTAAAGCATGACACTGAATGGAAAAAGATCGAAAGAAAGAAATAATTGTGTTCTATTAGTTCATATTTCTTCTTACCAATAATTTACAGTTGCCATATTTACATAGCTACTAATAGTACTTAATAATCTAAATGATATCAATAATACACAAAAATATACAAGAAATAAAGCGAGTTATTCAAAACTTAATGCACAACCATTAATACTGAAATAACCCAAAAGATCAAAAGAAAAAATGTTTTCATAAAATGAGCAATAATATGCATGCCTGCATCTTGCCTATTCCATAAATATGCAATTCAGTACATCAAAAATGCCAATAAAAATCCAACTATCATTGGAAAATTATCCAAAGGTTGAAAGTGATGGACCCTTTGATTCACTTGAATTGAAATGTAGTGCATAATAAGGATGTTATTGTAGGGGTCAATGTTCATATAAATTATCTGCATATAACTGATGTATTAACAGGCATTTCTGCAAGGTAAAACCATTATTAAAAGTATCCCTATAAACATAAATTACAAATGTTCAGCTAATTTCTGCAAGCTGTCACTTCTACTTGGAAATAAGCTATCCTCCACCACAGAATGGCATTTGACTGTCACAAATTGTTCTGTTGCACCATACTTGGCTAACATACAAAAATCATCCTCAGAATTGCAGAGGATCACAGTATGTCCCTTTTTGTAACTAACACAGCTTCTTTATGGTTTTATGGTGCACTGGAACATTGTCTGTCTGTCTGTCTGTTTGTCTGTCTGTACCATCACGTGATATTGTGCATTTAACTTCTCATGTAGAAGGCAGCTGCCAAAGTACCAAGACCAAGTGTCGTTGCAACCAAACCTTGAAACCATAGCTTTTCATTTTCTTTCTTTGGATCTCGGAATGTATCCATGAAACCAGCCTGGCGAACAAAAAACCAAAGATTACGAATGCTATATTGGTACTTGATGGTGCAAACTAATGCTGAATTCCAAAAATAGTTTGGCTAACCACAACGCTTCCATCGATTTTTAATGATGCAAATGATGCAAATGATGCAAATGTTGCCAAACACACTGATAGGAATTTCATCAGGCGGAATTCAAAACAGATAATCATGCTAAAGGCTTTGCGGGTAATTGGAGTTCAACGCAGCATAAGGAAGGGTTAGGGTGAACGGCCTAAGATAATTCTTATAGAGAGCACTTTTCCGAGCAGCGAGACTATCCGATCAATGCATTCTTGATTTTTTCCCGTGAAACTCTTACTGGATAACATGGTGGGCAATTGAATTAAGACTAGATTAAATTTTTAGTCGCTTATTTGCGACTTTTTGATCGCCATAGAAACCCTTCCCACAATAGCGCTTCGACCGTGCATGGAATAAAACTTCTATTTTGCAAAACTAGAATGAGAACGGGAGAAAAACATCTTAATTCATCGAATGAAAATAAAGTAGAACTTCGTGATTGTGCTCATCCAAAGAACTAGAAGCGCTTCCTTCTCATGAATATTTTTCAGACGGGTCTGGGTGGAGCAGGTGAAAATATCGCTTCACGCAAGCGAATTTCGATATTTGCCTCTGCGTTTCGTAGATTCTGAGACATAAACAACCCTTCCTATCAACAATTTCTAAATCCCAAAGAACACTTCTGTTTATAATCAACAAATTGACAGCAGGAAGTCATTTCAAATATGCAAGAAACGAGATATGCAGATCTGCATGAAATGCCATGCACAGCGCATGCCTGCGCGAAGACTTGCACTCCGCACCAAGACAACTAAACCTGACCGCAGTTTCATTTTTAAATTTCATCTGTAGACTGTGTACCGTTCTAGTAGTTCTGTGCTCTTGAAATGATTTATAATTGTAGTCGTTAACCTTCCCTTCCCCATAACCGCGAGAAAAACCCACGAAAATAACAACTCATGGAGGAAGAAAATTTCAAACGCAAAACATCTGCCGAGCACTCGTCTCACTCACGCCCACAACTTCAAGAAAGTTCTCCATGTTATATTTCTCTAAAAATAACGCTTGAACAAAACCTTGAAATATTCGTTAAGTCGTTAAGTGGGAAAAACATAAACTTGTCAAATTTCAACTCACCCATCCATTTCCTTTCTCTTTTATCCAAAGGTGTTTTCGTCCGATGACATTTCCGAGCCACTGAATAAGTTTCTCTATCATTCCGTCCATTTTATTATTCTTGCAATGAATAGCAAGTTTTCCTGCAAATGTGTACAGAACTACGATTCGTCCCCAGTTGATGTCATCTTTAAATATTTCCTCTGAAATTTCACAGAATGTCTTATACGCGTTGTCCGCGGTAATGTTCAATCGGTTGCACATACTCTTAAGCAGCATGTCGTGCTTACCTTCGATCTCTTCGCTCAGCCTGAGAACAATTTCAGTTTCTTTGCGAGGAGCATTCTTCAGTTGTTTTCCGACTTTGATGTAGATGTACTCTTTGGCGACGTCTTTCGCCACTTTTGCCTCTTGGGTTAGGCCATTCTGAAATCCATCTGTCATGAAGGTTTCGTTGGTTGGTCGAATTATGTCTGTCATGTTTTCACTTGAGCGTATCTGGGCAAAGTTATCTGAATTCAAGGCTAACCTCTGAACGGGTTAACTTTCTCAATAGGTTAACTCTCTGGATGCTTTCTGCGCTTCGTCTGTTCGAGATATCACTCGTTCTACAACTGCAGACTTTGCGGCGCCTTCAATTTATCTAATAACAATGCCATACATAACGAGATCTGATTGGCTGTTGTAATATCCGGGGGTAACGTTTGATGTCGTATAATTTCCTTAGGGGAATTTTATTGCAATAAAATGCAACCTGCAAAAGCACTGTTGAGAAAAAAGATGATACGAGGCTGCGTCTGTATTGATAATCCGATAAATTGCAAAATTTTATTTTTTTCCGTTCCTTTTCCACACATAAATATAAATCCCAAGTCTATCTTCCTTCAACGGGTACCCCCCATTTTAAAGTTAAGTGATTTTCCCAGCGGTTCGGGAGTTGCGCATCGCTTTCGTTCAGATTCTCGCGCGCGATCTCAATCACCAAAGTTCAGTTTATTTTATGCGGTTTTTTATCAACAAGCTGCTGAACAATCAACAAGAAGTAAAGAATAACATAACGTTATATTATTTGCTTTAAACGATTCATCCATGTACTGTATTTTGATGAATGAGACGCCGATAGATTGGCAACCCAGGGAGTTCCCTTTTCTCGCTCAGAAAGCGGATCATAAAACGCTGAAAGTCAAATGTTATTACCTTTCATAATACCAGGAACAAGCCTTGAAAGTAATTATCTTATAGCTACTTAGGGGCTTTTTTGTTCAACTATAGAGCTCTTGGAGCAAGATACAAGAGTTCTCGATTAACCGAGAATTTTCGGCCACATTCTTCTCGGTTTTCTGCACATTTCATTGACGTCATAAAATTTCCATAACAAAGCGTGCACCGACATCATTCAATGGCATCAACGGTGCTTTGGACGTCTTTTCCTACATCCTTATCCTTTTAAGGCAAGCGAAGCACAAAACAGACCTACGCTATATCTATATAAAAATATATCCCCTTGTCTCAAATATTCATGATAGAAGGACATCGAAATTTCATGGAGAAAAGAATGAAAATATAGAGAATTGTACGGAAGCTAGTCATTCTTCCCCGACTATTTTTATCTTCGCGTCTATATTTTCAAAAACAGAGGGTGCATTCAGCGTATTACTCAAGGCTCTGAACTTTTTCGGAATTATCTTTATGATGGCAGAGAGAAGAGAGCCGCTTTTTGCAACGAACAGTGAATGATAGTTTTACGTGGCTCGGTAACAGGACGGTGATCAATGCTCAATGAAAAATGCCTGAAAACACGAAATGATGAACGATTTTCACATAATTTGTCAGATGAGATCGCCTTTTCATTTGGAGGTTTTTGAATTTACATTGGTTAGACCAAAGCCACCCCCCCCCCCTGTGTAGGAAAAGTAAGTCATTCTTAGTTCAGGCTCTTAGACCATGTGGGCAATCAGTAATTCAAATTGGCAACCAATCAGTGGCATCAATCTAATCATTCTCGCACCTTTCGATCCACATTCGGCTGGCGTCATTGACTGGTCAGCAGCTTTTGTCAGTCGAATCTTCAGTATGAGATGATTGGTCTAATCAGGCAGCCAATCAGTGGCATCAATCTAATCATTCTCGCACCTTTCGATCGGCATCTGGCAACCAACTTCATAGTTCTAGAATTCAACTTTTCATAATATCATTAAAGTCCGACGAATGCATTCATTTCTCATAGATGAAAGACTGGAAAATCCTTGCATACGAGTATTTTTAGCTTTTTGTAGAGAGGAGTTGCTTGGCAAGTTTCTCAACAAGAAAAGATTTATTTCACTGATATCATCCACCCCTGGATGATACTTTCCATTTCATGTGCAAACTCTAAAAATAATGTTGACGATTTTCAAGGGACATCACTGTCTCTTGAAAGACCATTAAAACCACAATATTCGAAAACAAACCATACAAATAATGAAAAATTAGGTTTAATAACACAAAAGCTAAAGATTCTCCGTTTTTTCAACTTGGAGAAAACTTTATACCACAGCTTTCAAAGTTTTGGAGATAGATTTCCTATAGATAGCATTTTATTAAAACCAACGAGTGTATATCTTTTGTGCCATATACTTTCGGCGCATTTATGTTTGCAGAGTTTTTAAGTCCGATCCCAATGCTCTACCCCTGATAACAGCTACAGCAAGCTGTTCCAGGGTCGTGAAACCCGTTTGGGAATGGAGCTCCCAGGAATGTCGGAGCAAAACCAGTCTTTGCACAATACCTTCATAAAGTTGGACGAGCCCTAATTAACCTTTGATCCTCTTACACTGTTCCGAGTGGTGTGCCTCTCGGCCATCATAAATTGCCTAGTACAGCTATGACCTACTGCACCCACCATGCCGACCCCCCCCCTCTTTAAACGACGGGATAAAGTTACGAGACGTTTGCCATGAATTTGGCTTGTGCATTTAATCATAGTCAATTTTCTATTGACTATGGTTCGATGCAATTTGGAAGCCAAGTGAATGGTTGGTATTTGTGTTATTACCTCTTAATCACGAAGTAATCAAAGGAGTGTTCACGTTTGATGCATCGTAAAATGAAAATGAATTCCCTCAATTGAACCACACCTCTTGGCGACAATGCAGCGGCTGTTCTGTCCACGTGCTCGTCTTGACGTGGATGTAAACTGCCAGTGGACCAGCAGCACAAAACGAGCAGCGTTGACAGATGTCGCTACAACTGCTTCCCAACCAGAATCCCTACCGCCCAAAACAGCCCTTCCACACTGTCCAGGATTCATTTTGACAATGGTTACCTTTTTCTAGTGGTACCGTGGCGTAGTGGTTCAGCAGGAGTTGTCAGTTCGATTCCTCCATGTATCATTTTTAAAACGCCATTGGCGAGGAAGGCAACGGAAAACCACCTCATGAATTCCACTTCCCTTGAAAAAACTCAGAGCCCTGTCTTTGGTTTCTGCTACGCTCGAAAGCGAGTATGCAAAGCAGTTTACCCTTTTCTGTGATAATAATTTGTTCAATCTTTTTTGTTGATCAAGCTCATCGCGAGTACCTTTCAACACTTCTCGAATTTCATATTTTTCGTATTAGATTATGTGATGAAGAGCAGCCCTTCAACCGATGCTGGTTTTTAAGGAGCTCTCCATCAAAAATGCATTACATCATGAACAAGTGAGTTATCCTGCTAGTAAAATTCAGAGCATATCGTACAAAATTTCAGATAAAAAAAGACAACCATAACATGAATTGATTAAGGCTTAAACTGACTGATCTTTGAATCTATTCTGGAAAAATGCCTGCTTGCTATCGGCTGAAAGGCTTTAACAAAATGGCACCCCCTAATATGATAGGAAAACTTTTTTCTCGCAAGCAGTCCATTTCATTTGACTAGTATTGGAATTCAAAATGGCGCGATTCGTTATTCATTATTTGAATATCCTTTAAAGGGTAAAATCGTTGTGTGAAATGCAAGATAAAAGCGCAGAAGGGATGCTTCGCAATGCAATTGCTGCTTGTGAATGTTTTGATTTGAGTAAGAGTGGAAGCTTTAACAAACTGAGGTCTTTTCTTTCGACACTTATCGAGGCAGGCTGGAAAAGGTCGGATAATAGATGAATTAGCAAGATGGAAGTTATACGCGAAGCAGAGCACTTGAAAGTGAGCAATTGATGCTAATGAATGGTTGTTTACATCGTAGAAGTATCTTGAAGAGAATGAAATCGTTTGGTCTACTCTAGAAAAGGCATTTTGATTTAATAAAAATATATTCCAAATTAATGGATAAAAAAGCGACTTGGCTTGACTAATCGTACAAAAACTGCCGCCATCATATGTTTTGGAACATTTCGGTTTCAGCAGTACAAACCGTCGAACTATTGTCGAATTACACAAAGATATTTCCTTTTTCTCTCCGGCTCCAATCCCATGCGAGGGGTGGTAGGTGATAATTGCGTCAAACAAGCAACCGATCAACTGCTTGAATCGCTTGCTCTCACACCTCTCGAACCCCTTTGAATATGTGATTCACGGTGTTAAGAAACTCGTTTAGACAAATTGTGTGCAAAAATTGGACAAGACCTAATGAAAGTGTGTAGCCAGATTTCAGAAAGTTTCTTGTAAAAACGTTAAGAAGAACTAGCGTACATTGGAATCTGGTTAACCTTCCGTAAATAATCCGTATCATATTCGTTTGAAGACAATTGAGTTCCTTGTTCGTCGCAGGGTTTTCTATTCTAAGCGTACGGGACTCGAAAACTGAAGTCATCGAAACGGAATGGAAGCTACAGAAGCATTACTCTCCCAATACAGTGTGTTTCCAGGAAGTAGGAAATGAGATTGACCGAGGCAAATGCCGAATAGGTTAACTTTGACACCTAAGTAGTGCAAATTCTTTATGGTATCTTTCAAAGGATAGGTGTTGGATAATTGAAGCTGTAAATTAGACGCCCGAATAGAATGAAAGGAAAAGCAAGTAGAAAGGATGCGAAACGATATCCCTTATAGAAGTTATTTATACCAAAGGGATGACGTGTTTACTTCTCTTACTTCTCCCTTTTATCCAATAAGGGTCTCTCCTAAAAAATGGGGCCACCGGTGTAGAAACTCTAGCATTTAGCCCACAGCTTTGTGGTGATTTGGCTTGGATTCTTTATGATCGGATGCCCTTACCAGCAATCCTGTACCTCAGGGCTGCGTCATCTCCCCTGTACTCTTCATTCTCTTTATAAACGATCTTCTTTCCTCTACGTCTTCTAGCATTCACTCCTTTACTGATGACCTTCCTAAGTTCTAATTTTTCATTCAACCAACACGAGCATGTTTCTAGCGATTTCCCCACTCCATAGAAACGTCTCAGCCTCTCTTCTCTCCAATGATCTGACAGTTATTGAGAAGTGGGATAAAGACAACCTAGTTTCGTTCAACCAAAGCAAAACGACACAGACTGTCATCTCACGTAAACGCAACCAAGACTGTCCACCTGTCCTCATGAATGGTGATTTATTGGACACTTCAAATTCTTTCACACAACTTGGTCTTTCTCTTTCATCTAACCTCACTTAGAACACTAACACCAATTCCCTTGCTAAACATGCATCTCAAAAGCTCGCTGCCCTTTCCAGAGCCAACGGGGCTTTCTCATCTTCTCACCTAATGTCCCAAATCCCAAGGCCCAAATCTGTCCTTCTTTAGAGTACTGCTCCCACGTCTGGGATGGTGCTCAAACATGTACTCTCTGTCTGCTCGACAAAGTCTAGTCCAAAGCCATTCGTCTCTTCAACAATCCCAACCTCATCAAATCTCTCCAACCCTTATACCATCGTCGTTTAGTTAGAGATTTGTCCATCTTTTACATATACTTTCACGACCATTGCTCTCAGGAGATCAGGAATATTATTCCTGTTCCTCTGAGGCATGTCAGGACCACCAGAAGAAGCTCGACTCATTTAAACCCTTTCCAATTTTCACTGCCTACTCCACGAATTATATCCCACCAATTATCATTCATCCCAAGGACGTGCAACTAATGGAATGTCTTGTATTCCATTTCCTTTCCGGAGTCCTACAACTTGCCATCTTCAAACCAAGATCAATAAACTTGATCTGTGCTCTCCCTCTCCTCTTAGCCTTTCGCTTTCTTGTCTCTTCCTTTCTTGGGGATTTTAAAGGCCACAATGGCCTTCCTCAACTTAATTCACTAAAAAAACCCTGTTTCATTTTTCTTGTACGACACGTAGAGTATGTTCTAACCTGGCAATCACACGGATCCAATGTCCTTTTACTTTCAAGGACCGTACTGTCGTTTTAAAGAACTTTCAAGGGATGCACGTTTCCTGAAAATTGTTGTAACTTGTGAAACTCAGTTTAGAAAGCACAATTTTCATCGTTTGAAAGAATGAAAACCTAGGGGATATTTCTCAAACTGCAGAGCTTTATTAGCTACTAATTCAAACCTGGCTTAAATTTGTTCCTAGGCCGTCAGGCCACACTGGTAAGAGCTTGTAATTAGCCCTCTATAAGTAAAACAACTATTATCATTATTATTAATCATTATTACTACTCATAATGATCTGAAAAATGATTGAAACGGGCTTTTAAAAGTCGACTGAAATTTTTAAAATGCCGCAAGAGCTTCATTTTGGTTTATAGAAAGCTGTTCCGAAGTAAAAAATACTAGAGTAGAATAACACAAAAGCACTTCGAATTGCAAGACTTCGACTTGGTCTTAAAAAAATTCGCGCAAAAATACTACAATAACCGGAACATACAAACAATCAAGTTATACCAATCGTACAGATAGATCCCAAAAATTTACATAACCTGATTTGTCTGACAGGATCGACGAAGTCGTAAAGAATGCGAAATTTAAACTTGCGTGGAACAAATCTTAACACTCATAAATCTACTGTGATTTCGATAGCGAGTTCTGGACTACGTGGGGTCCCTCGAGCTCGCAGTCGCACTGAATCTAAACCTCCCTACTTTCTATTCGGGTTATCTTCATATTAAATATAGCGAAAAATGGTAGCCTATATTCGTCGTTCTCTGGATCATTTCATCCAGCACTCATAAGAAAATGAATTGTTGGACAATGTGAGAAACGAGGCTATCGCTCACACTCGTACCTCTATTACGCACCAGAGTAGATAGACACCTCTTAGTCTACTTTCATCCACTATCCGATGCTCCATATTCGTACGAAAGGATCCCCAATTTGACAAAATCACGTTTACCTCGAAACAACCATTCGCATATTTTTGACGGTAAATTCAGACTTTTGCAAAGGAAATATCCCATGACATTATTCTCTGAAATATACTTTAACAACTTAACTATCTCGTTGAAACGAAAACACATGTCTGACAGAGTTTCAATCGTTCCACGCAATTGTTCCACCTAGCTGTTCCATCAAAATGTAAAATCTTGTTCATCGTTGTAGCCTGTGATTTCATTTGTTGACTTCGAAAACCTCTTCAGCTTGCTTCCTTCCAATTTTTCGCGAATCCATCAATGCGAGAATTATTGCCTAGAAGATTTGAAGGGGACTGTTGCTCAAAGTTAGCATGTTGATGAATGACAGGTAATGATCGGGACAATATTTTCAGAGCATCGAAGATGTTGCATGCACCAGTATGTAGATCAGACGTGGGCAAACGTTTCAGCCGAAGGGCTGCAGTCATAAATTTTAAGTTTTAAAGGGCCGCAGAGTATGTTACCAAGGCTGTTTAAAAATAAGATTGTCAAGCAATAAAAATTCAAAATATGCAACATTTACTCTTTTGCAAACATAATCTATCCTCAGTATGGTAACGATTTGCATGTTTATAATGCGTTTACACGGTATCAAGCTATTAGAAGAAGATAATTACAAGAGATTTGTTTCTGCTAGATACAAGTTCTTGGCGGGCCACAAAAAACACTCGGCGGGCCGTAGGTTGCCCACCCCTGATACAGATTATTAACATATCGTAATGAATATAATTATTCAATGCTTCGTATGAAAACTTTTTCATTTCGGCAAATCTAGGCAGCGGAAAAAGGAAAATGACAAAGGGAAGGGAAGCTTCTTGACGTTCATTAGTGAATTATGAATGGGGTGTGAAAGACACCTCACATGACAATATAAGCAGGAATACTTTTGTTTATGATATAGAAAATAAGAGAATGCCATCTGGCAGATTAAGATGAGCCAGCCTAATGCGATGAGTTTCGAAAGTACGATGACTAAGTGCTTCGGAATCTAGCTGACGGAAGTGCCCAAAAAATCTTCCAACTGAGCTCCTAAAAAATACGACGGTCAGGTTTCTATTTGACTTCAATTAAAACCGTTTATGGTGGAAAAAAGCAATATTCCATGCTGATTTTTCGAAGAGCACGAAGTCGTTGAAACGCAAGTGGATTTACCATAGAATAGCCATGTTATGTGTGGATCTGTTAATATATATTATCATAAGAATCAAACTTTTCAACTGCACTATTGCCTTTGATCTAAATATCACAAAATTACCACTAACGGCACAAAGAGAAGAAATTGTTCGCAAAAGTAGGCGGACTGCAAAAAAATTTGCTTGACACTAATCTTTGCAGACAACACGTCGGGAATATAAACTGAATTTTCATTTGAAACAGGATCATTTACTCAGTTCTCTCAAGCATCCAAAGGTGTGGCACGGGACAAAGGGAGCTTGACTCACTGAGCAGTGTCCTAATACTTTGTCACAAAATGAGAACACGTTACGATTCGAATGATTTATAGATCATATGGTAGATCTCAGGATCATTAGAAGCCATGCTTATCGATCAATGTCCGGGACATTTCCCACTGTGTGATGGCATGTCAAAATTGCTACCCCAGCTTCCCCTGTTCTTGGGATTCGAAGTGATAGTTACACAACCTGACTAAACTGAATTTTGCATGTCGTATCCGGGGAGCTACCGTAAAAGCAAGAAGGGGTATAAGCATGATAAAAGTATCTTTCAAAATACTCATCAACGGATGCGTAATTTTTTCCATCTGAAGACATCACAATCCCCGAATTACTTATTCGCTGAAATTCCAGACGAACGTCATCTTACCTAAAATCTTAAAGCAGCACATGATTGCAATCAAATTTTGGGCGAAATGTGTGTTTTTCAAATACGTTGAATTCAAGGAAAAACGTCTTGCAATCATTAGACCATTAGGAAAATCTACTTGTGGCATTCGTGATATCAAAAGAGCTAGATCTTCAAAAAAACTTCGTTTGGAGTTCCGTGTATTAAATGATCACAGTTGTGGCATAATTTTGACTGTTTAACCCCAAAATGGAATTGTGGCACTGGTACAGAGGATAACAAACATTTCATCCTGCACTGTCCTCAGTTCGACTCAAAGCTTGGAGGTCTCTTGGGGCAGCTCTCAGAAATCCCTGCCAGGGACAATAGTTATATGAATACTACAGCTTTGTGCAGCCTCCTCCTATATGTGGTAGTTCACAATTGAATTCAGCTACCAACATAAATATTTTTGAGGCCACAATATCATACATTAAGACGACCCAGTGTTTTCAGCAAATGCAAATGTAAGTTGCAGCAGCCCCCTCCTCTGGTTGTGTTCTTTTATATAGCTACTTTGCAAAGCCTAGCTTATTGTAAGTGTGTCTTATAATGGGATTTGATGATCTTGAGTCATTTCCCGCTACGATGGGGACCATCAAATGTATAATTGCGTTTTAGTATTGTATTTATGAAAATTAAGTTTTGAACATGGGAAAAGAGCTCGGAATGAGGAGACGGGAAAAGGAGCAACATGCTTTCAATCAACGCTGGTGATGGAAATTATTTTCCTGCTATACTAATGAATATATTTATTCATGAAAAAAAGTTGCTATAATTCACTATATGACAGCAAGAAACCCGACTTCAGATATAAGCGATACTTCTTCTTTGTAGTATACTAAAGTATACTAATTTTCTGATAAAGCAGCGTTCTGGTCCTTCCTGTTGATAAGAACCACTTTATGAAATGAAAATTAAGTTGGAGACGGGTCTCAAACTACCGACAATGGCATCTATGATAAAAAGCCTAACCATTGCATTTAAAAGATCGGAAGACAAGGCAAGATGTCATATTATTCACATGAAAATCTCGTTAACACTTTGAAATAGACTTACTTCTGGTAACCATACTTCTGTTACGTAGGTAACTGAGTTGAAATTATTTGAATCTTCGCATTCTGAATACCATTTTAACAGTTTCATCAAAACTTTCTCAGCCTTAAAAAAATTACAAACAGTACCGGACTTATATTAACGTCATTTTAGTGATCAGAAAACTGACGGAAATCGCCTGCATTCTCGAACGAATTAATTATCAGCTTTTTACAGTAAAGAATGCGATGAATTTGCAAGCGAAAGGAAAAGAAACGCTCCTAAATTCATTCTTTACATCATTTTTAATGTTAAATGTTCTTATCTGCAAATAAACGCATACACGCACATTTAGAACTTAACAAAAATTATATGCAGATAAGAGTGTAATGCAAAAAGATTTGGAAAGAATGATGGGATGAAGTCAACTAAGAAATTGAAAGAGATGCAGCATGAAAATCAGTAAATGTGCCAATGAATAAATGAATACCAAATAGATGCAAACAGATAAACGGGATTAAAAGAGAACTCCTGATGCTCACACAAAAGTAGGACAAAAAATTGCAACCTACAATGTCATCGTCGTCAATTGGCCCATATCCACTTTTGTGTTTCAACATATTCTTTTGACTAGTTGTTCCAACCTTGAAAATTCTATGTCTTTCACAATCAATCTCTTCTGATAAAATTTTTTTTAAAGTCGCCTGAAAAAGTGACGATTATCAAATCAATTTAAAATCACTGTTAATCAAAGAATCGTTAATCAAATTGTTACAAGGCACGGCTTATGAACAATGACAGTCACGTATGATTTGAACCATTTCTGAATGTTGTTAGAACAAGAACAAGTATCAAACCTGTGTTTTATCAATCGCTTTCAAAAGACTCTTGTGCCTTTGATGCGCACTAAAAAATTTAGAAATGAAGAATGAAAAATACCCTTCTTTTCTTATAAGAATACACTTTATAAGAACACCGAGGCTCGATTTGCCCAAAAAATAAGAACAAGGCTAGAACATGCTCAGCTTCAGATGAGAAATTGAAGAAAAAATCAATTCGTATTTTGATTTATGAACACAACAAGAGAACAGAACAAATCTATGCAATCTATAAACATAGCAAACATTTTGCAATTCTGGTCTCTGAAATTTTACTGCAAAATTGTGTCCATAAACACTAGCAGTAATTGCTTTATTTTTAGAATTTGCCCGGCAAAATGTCTTAGAAACTATATACAGCATGAAACTTCTCAAATATTTGCAAAAAAATCACTCTTAGAATAAGAACAATTTTAAGGACATTTGAGCTTAACATTATCAAAAAGGTAAGAACATTGAGGCTTGGCAAAAATTATCTAGTTCCTATAAAAAAAGAAGCGTATTTTGAGAAATGAGGAAAAAGACGATGTGAAGACTTGTGAAAATCATTTCTGAATGGGCAGATCCTTAGCCTAAATCCCTAGATGACAACGACGCGACAAGGCAGTTTTTAAGGAACCGTTTGCTTGCGATTTCTAGCTTACTAACTTTATACTTCAAAAACTTTTCAAATTTCAACATCCAGTTTGAACTCTGCATCTATCTACAGTCAGATGGGGTACATAATTTCTTACCGAGATTAAGGGTTATTACTATTTCAAAAATATCGCATTGTATCGGTGAAATGAAGTGGATGCACGGAGGAGGACTTTCTGAGGTATGGTTGGAGCTTTCATGCATCCAAAATGCTCTTGGCAGTTCACAATCATCGGAAAAATTATTCTTGGAGTGATTAAAAAACTACTACTAGAAGACTTTAAAGCTGAGTCATTCATTGGTGGTATTAAAGCCACACTAGTAGAGAGAGTAAATGTGAAAAACACAAGATTGCATTAAACATGCCAGATCCGACTGGAATCACCACGCAAAAACGCCCGCTTAGACCATGAGTTCGTTGTGGGTTGATCAGTGGCTTTAAAGCAGACGCAATGCCGAGAGACAAAAATACCAATGTCAGGGAAAGCTAAATAAAACGGTTTTTGTCATTTTACGTCCGTGGAATATCTCCTTATGCACGATGACGGTGGTTGTGCTTGTACATGGTAGAGAAAAAGTGACCACAAGATGCACGACGAAATGGATTGAAAAGCATTGCTCTTTCAAATTAAATCTTTCTCAAACTGCATTTCCAGGTTTTGAGCTGAATGCGTTAAAATTGATAAAACTAGATAACAGTTGGTTGGTTAGATGGCACCAGATTGGATGATATGCACAGTGGCAGGTAGAAGACATTTTGAAGAAACTTCATGTGAAATTTAGCTGTGCCAAGGTGCACGTCAAAGAATCGACGAAGGAAGATGCGAGGTCACGACAACAGCTGCATTCAACAACAAGCATGTGCCTCTTTCTGGTTCCTATTCGATTTTAAGCCACGTGATCCGGTGCTCAATTGCAAAACCTGTTCTAAACCCGCCAATGTTGATTCGATGATTCGATGTGCACGTGACTCATGGCACCAAATAGATTCTCAAAATCGAGAAGCTCATCTCCATTCAAGGTTCGATTACTTGTAATGAATGTTGGAAAATGAAATGTACATTTTACATTGCGTGGTGCTTTTATTGAATCCATCTCAAAGGTATCGAATCGTAGCAGCTGCGTCATACCTTGCGCGAGTGACGCAAATCCTAAATCTGAGGCAGGATTAATTTGAGCACGCAACGTAGAAGATCGCTGTAAACATTAAACTATTTAGGCAAAGATATAAAAATTCTAATTAAGTTTCTCCCAATACAAAGAAAGATCGAGAATATCGATAGGAAAACGTGACAATTGGTCCAAACTTCGAAGGAAATCAACAAAAGGGAGGCTTTTTCGTGGCAGGAGTGGAAACTGAGAGGTCAAAAGGTCAAAATATGTTGATGAGGGTGCTTATCAACTGTTGACAAAAGTTGTGTTGTCGTAAAAGGGCGAGAATCAGCCATTTCAGACAGCATTTGAAATTAAGAGGAAATTTATTTTGCTATTAATGATAAGGCTGACTTAAGCCTCGATTTGATTTAGCACAAATTATCAGTCACCTTGTCAACGTGAAAACGAGAGAAAAGTCAGTTGGCTTTTTAAGCATCTTATTGGACATCTTTTTTTAATCTTTATGGAATTATGTTTTCCCTTGGAAAAGAAACTTAAAAGATGCACAGAATGAGATAGCAAATGATAGCTGTACACTACTGGCGAAAATTAAGTTGTCACCCCGTGACAAAATAAAATTTCATTCACCTCGGCTCTAAAAATGTTTCGAATTAAAACATTTCGGGAACGAGACAATGACTGCACCAATTAACTTGTGTCATATTTTTGTACATCAGCATAGATTGCTATGCGTTATTCAAAGAAATTTGCTCTAGTTTAAGATTGATTTCTCATTGGTTTTTAACGCAACAAAAATTGTCAAAAGAGAAGTTAAGTATGCTATTCCTTTTTTCCTTAGGCGGCTGCATAATTTCGGTAGGGTACTGCATATCTAGATCTCTCCGACTTCCACTTGTGATTTGTGTTGCTCACTTGCAAAAGTGTACCGTCTTTATTCTCAGACGATGATCAACCAAAGCAAACTTTGATGCACACTGCAGTCACTTGGTTTCACCTCTGACTAACACATCTGAGGTTTGTGCTCTGATGGGCGTCAGACCAAACGCTTTAAGATTGTTTCATTTTCTTGATAATGGGACTTCTGTAGTATAGAAACTTGGAAGGAAATCAAGCCCACGGAAAGTTTTTTTCCACCAAAACAGGATCGTTTTAAAGATGAATTATCACCTGGGATACGCACAATGTAGCAGGCAATAAAGCCATAATTAACAACACAGTGTTCTACACAGAACTAATTCTCATCATTTTGTGTAAAATTTTAAAAATAGGATATCCTCCTTAGGGTGGCAAACTTGGAATTTTCAACGCAGACCAAATATGAAACATGACATGGACGTACCTCTTAAACTGGGTTGGCAATCTCTAAATACAGCTTAAGACTTAGCCTACAAATCTTTCTTGTTTTGAAATTTTGATAAAGCTCTTACGTCAATAGAACGGTTTTTATCTCAAACTTATTCAAATACAGATAATCTGTAGACAAGGTATATTGTGTAACTCTTGACAATCAACAGTGTGGTCAGGCCTTTTTTGGTAAGGGCAATCATTCAGCATCTCTGTTTATGCCATGTGATTTATTCTTTAATCATATGCTCCACATATACTAATAAATTTGAGGACAAATGTGATATTTCTTCCTGTTTTGCAACGAAGACGCCGTCTCTTTCCGCTGAATTTATTCAGGCAGGCTTGTGCAAATACTTCTATGCAATGATGCTCTACTTTCAATCCATGCACATTAGCAGGATCTAAAAACCGCACAGCTGGTTTGAAAACATTGAAAATCTTATCTCAGCAAAATTGGCCTCCGCCGATGCACATAGTTAAAGAGAACTTGCTAAATTCAATTATGCAGAAATTAATCAATTTACTGTCAGGGAGCTTTTAGCAAACATTCATGGTTACAAACTCTTTAACAATTTAGGGTAAGGTTTTTTAAGAGTTAACTGAAAACGCATTTTTCAAGAATATTTTGATTGGATGGATTTCATCCACTTTACAAACAATGTAATATTGTGTATTATGCCACTCTATTAGTGTTACGAACATTATGCAATGCGTCTTTGACCAGCGACGATAAATGGTGCAAAATAAATGCCTTTTATTGCTATTACTATTATCATTATTATTATTATAAGGTTTTACTTGTGAGTTCCAATAATCTTAAACTTGTTAAATTTGTATAAGAGTTATAGCTTTGTGGTTTTCATTTTACATCTAACCTCTTCATTTGAGATTCTACGTTGTAAGCATTGTTTTAAGTGGAGGGATGACCGATGAACAGCTCCAATTGAAGGGGAAGCATCATTATAAGATTCAAATATCAAATATAACAAATATGATATAAAAATTACTTCGTTGATCCTTGGCTCCTTGCCACCAAATCTTTGAACTTTGTTTCCGTTTTTTCTTTCATTACTCTTTTCGACATTTGTTTTTGCTTTCGCGTAGGTGTGGTAGCTTCCAATTGGGCAATATCATCTTCCAATAAAATTCCTAAAGGAAAAGGTCAGCTTTCAATTTGCTGCTGTTATCATCAAACTGTTTAGTAGGCATGTGGTAAATTTCAGTAAATTCATCTCGTAGTTGTTGCAAACCTAATTTGGTGACCAAGAGATGACAATCAGCAAAACCCATGCAGAATTTTAGCCAATTTTACAGATAAAAGCAGAAAACGACAAAATGAAAAAATATGTTAAAGCGAAAGAACTTAAACAACTCCTACCGTCTTCACATTCATAAATAAAAAAATCAGTCACTTTTCCAGACGCTAGAAACAAATGAGCTTTGATTAATCGATTGATTACAAGTTTCTCGACAATCACTTCAGCTGTTTAATGATCTATGCGTTCTATATATCATCCAAAGGTTGATACTAGGACAAAGCGGAATGAGCACCGAGCCAAGGATCATAGGATCTCAGATCAAGTGCCTCAAACACGGATTTTTTCTTGGGCCAAATGTTATACAATCCCAAGAGTCTCAAAAGGAGGCTTTTTCTGCGCGTTTATTACATAATATGGTGCATAAGGCATTTGATGCAAATGTAATTTTTTGTTTCCCGATACGATCCACTGCAGTCCAATAGCACTGAGATAGATTGACCTCATCTACGAATGAAAAGAGGAGCTTTAAAAATCGTAACAAATCTCTCGACCATTACCTTTGTTCGCTAAATATTCTTCAGAGAATTTAACTGACTTAAGAAATGTATCGCTTCCGTAATGTTCATGAACCAATGAATTGCCTTCTTTCTACTCATGAACACGTTGACCATAGAAAGGAAATATACAGTGCAATTTCAATAAACAATTCTATCATCATATAAGTTGTAAAACAGCTTAAAAAACTTGGCGTGGTAAGAAAAAATCAAAGATTAGATAAAGAAGTTGAAACTGGTAATCGGTAAAATCTTTGAGTAGCACAATCGATAGGGAAGTGCGAGACAAGGTGATCAGTCCGTTCCTTTCTGCACTTTACCCATAGCTTCACATTAGGTCCCCGTGTATGGAACATAAGTTGAATGGAAAGGTAGAATGTGTTTTCATTAACTTATTGATTTAACTTCCATGATTTTTTTCGATGATAATCCTTATTTCCGTAACTGGACTAAAGAATTGTCTTTTACAAACATCTATGTCTGGATTTTAATATACGACTTTTTAGTAAATTCTCATTTAAAATATTGCCACAAATAATGTATGTTGTTTTTATGAAGAGTGCTTGATTTTAGCTTCAACAAGATGTTGAATGGAGAACAATGTTGAGTAATACATCAGATATCCCAGATCCCCAGTCAACACGTAAGTTTATAAAATCATTAAATTTTTGTGCCAAATCAAAGGGCCTTTTGATCATTCTAAAGTCTTGAAAATCCTTCCCAGTTGCAAATGTATAGCAAAAACACCAGAATGGCAATAAAACGTTAAATTCAAGTTGCAGTCAATACGTGCGTGAATATCCATTTACGTCTTAGGACCAAACATTGATGACTATTAAAGTAATATGCTTACCAAAATTATTTCCAATTTTTCCTGGCCACAACAGAATGGGATAACCTCTTTAACCGGTAATCTAAGAAAATTACACTTATTTGGAAACATGTTTTGGGTCTAAAATCAGAAAATCTCTGGAATTTTCCGTAAAGTGGAAGGAAAATTACACGAAAATCAGATTTATTGCGATTTTAAGAAAATTTAAGGATGGATTGAACATTAACACGGATTGATTTAAAACAAAATTCAGCAAACGAATAAGATTCAGTGAAGTAAGAATAAAGAAAACTTAAAAAAACTCACATTATTCTCTTCATTTCTTTGCATTTCCACGTATCATCAAAAAAGTATACCCAAACTTTCTTCTTACTATCGACGGAGTGAAACTTGAATAAAAAAAGCAAACTTAGACCTAACCCATTTCTGTATGGACGAAGTTCATGGAAAAAAATTCGCTATACGCGAAAATCAAGAATTAAAGTTGAGAAATTCAAAATCTAGCATACTATATTTGAATGTTTGATTTCCAAATATCTTCATTATCATCATAGTTCCAATAACGCGTACGCATTTTTGAAGTGCCTTCACAAAAAGAAATAGGAAGAACATCAAGTGTGAGCGCTTCTAGTTTTCATTGCTTTTGGCCTTGAATTTTCCACTGTCTTAATAAGTTGTAAAAATGTTCTAATTCATCTAATTCATTACAAATTTCTAACAATCATGCTAAAACAGCATGGATTCGGGATTAATATCAAATTGAGACCATCTTTTTAACACGATTCAATGTAAACGGTTGAAATGTCAGATGGAAATTCACGACAAATTACTGAAAACAGTAAAAAATCAAACACAATATCTGATTATACTCGTTTGAATTCAAAATTGAAAAACCTACAATTGCCGGCCAAAATGGTTCATCTTTGAATTTAGCCCATACCACGGTACCTTTTTCCATTTTTTCTTCAAACGAGAAAAAAATCAAAATTAAGTACTTTGCATTGCAAGCATTCGATCAGTGGTTAACGGTCAAATAAATTCAGTTTTCAATAAAAATTTGACTTTTCGCACCATTATGGAAGAGACGCTAAATATGGAGAAGCGAAGAAGAAAGACAGTGGAAAAGTAGGGTTGTATTTCTTTTAGTGACTTATGTTGAGGAAGGCCATAATGACCTATACAATGCCCCAGCCAAGGAAGAAAGAAGATGTTACGTTATCAAACATTTTAATCTCGAATTGCCTTTCATAACTGTAAATATGCAAGCCTTACTGACCATCAGCAAAATTAAAAACCCCAAATTTCGAGGTGTCATTTTTTAGTAAATTATGTTGAGGGAAGGCCATGGTGAACCTACACAAAGCCCCAACAATGGAAGAAAGCAGAAAGCAAAATGCTAAGAGGAGAGAGAGGTCTGATCAAATTTATTGATCTTAGATTTGAAAGATGGCAACTTGTAAGGTTCAGGAAAGCAAAAAGAAGGCAAGACGTTCCATAAATTGCATATTCTTGGGAGGAATGATGCTTTGTGGGATTAAGTTCGTGAATTGGGCAGTGAAACTTGGAAAGAGTGTGAATGAGATTCTGGTGGTCCTCACGCGCCTCAAAGGAACAAGAATAATATACTGATATCCTGAGAGCAATGACCGTGAAAGTATCTGTAAAAGATGGAAAGATCTCCAAATAAACGATACTACCATATTAGTTATGGAAGATTGCAGTAAAACTTACAAGAAATTTAACTTTCAAGTTTTTTAAAATATGAATTAATGCATGAAAATATATACATATAAAAAGTTTGGCTGAATCCCATATTCTATATGAACATCAGGTGCACCTTCGTAGATGGGTAACATTATAACCTATGGCATACGTTGTAGGGTGGCTAGTTTCTTTCCTCATCGCATCCGCATCTTTCCCGAATCCCCAGCGTTATGCTAGGTACCCATTTGATGTTAGGTGGATAGATACAAGGCACAAAGAATCGACATGAGCGTGGGACCGAACCCGGCACGTGCAGCATAGACACATAGGGTATAGACGTATAGAACGTATAGACACGTGTTTAAACCACTGTGCCGACTAGCCCGCATAACGACGTATTTAATATGATCTGTTATTGAAGTTCCATGGGCACCGTTTGCTCGTTGATGTTGACGATCGAACGCATCCGACATACAAATAAGTAGATAGATCAGAACGACTTTCTTCCAATTGAGTCTGCTTGGATTGAGCAGCTTTCTGGAAACCCAATTTGAGAAAGAGCGGCATCTTCTTGGGGATAAACATTAAGGATATCCTTGGAGACATATGACAGAGGTAGCAACCAAACAAAGTTTTAAAAGTCAAACCAGGGGGTTTTTCGATTGGGGAAAATGCTGCAGGAAGTTCATCAAATTCATAATCATCATCATCACCATTATCTTCATTCATAGGATCATCTGGATGCTTTGACAAACTGCAAAGAAACAAATATGAATATAAACTCTACAAAGGGAGATGAAATCACTGAAATGAGAGGATTCATCGAAAGGGAGAAAGCTTAACAAAGAAAATGGATCGTAATGAAAAGTGCATGTCAGTAGATATTTTCGATGGGTCAAGATGGTATCATGAGAAAAGTCGTCAATAATCGTATTGGTATTGCTGATCATGAGCCAGGCATTGGTAACAAGGTTGTACAAAGAGAATGGCTACGAGAAGCAAGTAAGATTTGATTCTATATTCTTTCGATGTATTTAATTGCCACTTTTAATCATGTGATCTAAAGATTAAGAGTGACACTGGTCATGCTAATGAGACATTCTGACAGCCTACTACAAAAGAAAAAATACAAAATAGAAGAAAAAAAGAAATAATTTGTCATGAATCGCAAACACAAGCTAAACACAATTGAGAGTTATCAATTTGATCGCCGCCGCAGTCCTCAAGATCATTTGTTGCGATTGAGATGCTGGAAATTTGCTTAAACTGTGATTGAGATGCAATAAACTGTGCGCGTGAAACGAGATTAATAGCCATGCTATTCTGATGATGAGAACGACAGGTCAGTTCTCTAAAAATCCTTATGGCTGAAAGCTCGTTCACAACAAACGTGATCGAGGCAGCAGAGTTGGATAGTATCAATACCGTGGTTTTATCATATCTAAGCGAGGCAACGGAACCAGTAAGAAAGACATATGTTCAATCAAAAACGGGACCTGGAGATCAATGGTATACAGGGGTGTTGGATAAAACGATAAGCCACGGGACATTGATCTCAGAAGTCACGGAACAATGAAATCTAATTGCTAAGGCAACTCCTTCATTCCAAAGATGAGATTAGTACTCATACAAATCTATTGATCTGAAAGGGTCAAGATTCTTGATGATTTTTCTGGAAGTTTCTCATTTGTCAGAATTACAGAAAGAAAAAGAGAAAATACTCTGTAGCCAACCACATTTTCCCAATTCATTTTAATTTTTTGCGTTCCACTTCAACTTCAAAATCCAACCCACCTTTTAGTCTCATGTATAAGGAAACGTAATCCCTTAATTAACATGAGCATATTCAACCACCCTGTTAGAGGAACCATTCTGAGCAAAAGCACTTTTGTGTGAGGTATCAAACACCTTTCCTCATCCCACATTGCCCTTAAATTCAATGAAGGTACCTATTCACTGCAGAGTGACCAAACAGAGAGTGCATCCAGAAATTGGCAATACCATGGTCACAGCACATTCAGCACAGTAGCTATGTGGCTTAATCACTACAAACTAATTATATTAGTCCCGTGATAGTCACAAAAAATTAAATACATAGACTTTCTTCTTACTTGTACCAGTAAAACACCATAATCGGTCACAGACTGAAGACAGAAGCATTTCCACTCAAACTCAAATGTCCAGTGCAAACAGCTATAGTCTTTAGTTATGAGCCGCTTAAATTAGCATAGAAAAACAAAAATCCATTCTACTGTTCTTCAAAATATTCTAAAGCCTTCAAGGACACAATAGAAATAAACAATAGATAAATTTATCACAGTAGAGAGTAACTTTGCACAGCCAACATACTCAAGATTTTGCAACAGATTTAATGGCAAAAAGTTTCTTATTATCAAATGTGCAGAATTCTTACTTTTTTTCAATCGGTGCAGAACTTATCTGATTTTGGTTCCTATCAGGATCTTTTCTCTTCTTACAATAGCAGTTGTCATTTTTTTTCATATCTCCACTTTCCTTCCTCTTTGAAGCTCCTTTTATTGCTGGTTGTTTGGTATCTGCAGAGGCAATATATTCCAAATGAAATCTCAACCATCAACATTTACAGCACTTTTTTGTATAGCAGAGGGATTTTGTTTTTCTGAAAGCACCATTCTATGTCTCTATTCCACTCTTTATTGGCACCAACCTCTCTTTACATGAACCTTTGCTAATCTCTCTTAATCATTTCTTTCTGTCTAGCTCCTACTTTCATAAAAAGGGCAACCAAATCTTTAGCCCATGTTATTGAGTCACTTTAATCTCATCCCAGCATAAGTCTCCTCCATTTCAAAACCATCTTCTAACAATTTCAAGCAACATCTCCCCAATACTTGATTTTACAAACAATATTTTAGTGTTCAAGCTGTCTGCCAGAGCCTTTCCATCAATCCTTTGCAATCATTTTAACAGAGCTCTTTCTGTTCTGCTGTGGGGTTCTTTCTGCTTCCATTACATTAGCACCCTCTGCCCTATAAGCTATAAAAGTTTATGACAGTTTTGCCTGTTCTTTTGGCCTCTCTCTATCCACCCAATAGTAAGTCAGTACCTGGTGTATAGCTGGGGGTAAAATGAAAAGTGGCGATGAAAAGAACTGGCCGTGAATCCTCACAATGCCACGTCTCAGGATGTCAACGTCCAAGCAAAGGGCTTGCCAACACTTGTGCAAGAATTGGGTTCAACTGAACCTTGTTTGTTCTTTCCCAAACTGAGATGGGAAACGCAGCTTTATAATTAACTTAATAACTAATGCCGCAATGATTAACAGAGCCATATCCAGAGAAAGGCACACATATTTAATTTCAATGATGACTTGATAAAGATAATTGTTACCAGCAAATCAACAGTACAGTCCAGTACTGGACCACTCCATAATGAATTAAGACTTTAATTTAATGATGGCTTGATGGTTATTATTACCAGCTAATTAATCAACAATTCAGCATTGGAAAAACCCATAATGAATTAAGGATAAAGTACATTTTGAGACAACTGGCCAAATCATCAACTATTAAACAGAAACACATGATTATCTCACCTTGGAAATATTTCTCAGCCTCTCTACAAGCAAGGGCAAAGGAGGAACGAGCTTCTGAACTTGGCACACCTGAGGGAAAAAACTTTTAATGAATGATTGCTAATTCTGAATTGCTTAAGTGATAAATATGAATATGAAACAACAATAAAGGAAGGCTCAATATAGCCCTGGCTGGTCTCCACCTTTGGAATATTTTAGATTAGTAAGTGCTTCTCTTTCTTAACTTGACTTAAGGGTCACAAATCATAGCTCTTCATTCCCAGTGCAGAATCTACTTTTTTTATTCAGCAAATTATATTGAGGAAAAGCCATGTCCACCTTTACAAAGCCCCAGCAAAGGAAGAAAGAAGAAAGTGAAAGGCTAAGAGGAGAGAGATCAGATCAAGTCTATTGATCTTAGATTTGTAAGACGGCGACTTAAACACTCCTTACTCAAAATGAAAGTTGAATTCAAGGTGAAGCTTGAAGAACTGACAACCGTAGGATAGGTGCAAAGTGAACTGAGCAAATGATCTGTCCGTACACCATAAGATCACAGAAAAACTGTTGAGATGCATGGCTACAGCTTGAGACATGGTTTTAACATATATCCGTGTAATAAGTAAACATTATAGCCAACATCAAGCTGATGTTTGCGTGGTCTGAATATCAATCGCAGATTCAGATTCAGATAGCCTGCTTATATGAAGCAAGAGAAAACAGTAATTTTTTAATCAAGGAGGCAACAAGACCAAAATGGTGTCTGAATAGAATGGCAAGCACAATTACTTTTCTCTCTATCTGGAAATAGAAAAACTTTCAAAGTCTTCTTGGATTGAGATGAAGGAAGTTAACAACCAATGTTTGTGCTTCAAATCATGCATGAGGTAACTTTATGTTTGAATGTGCCACAAAATTCTTACTTTTCCCTGCTTTGATGTAAAACTCTTTCTCTGGGCAGTTCCAGCAAACTACTTCCATTTTGTCATTATCCAACTTTCCCCTTAAGAATAAAAAGCAAGAGATACAGACAAGTCATGAAACCAATTGAATCAAGCCTTGAATTTCGAAAGTATACGTTTCCATCGCCTTACCAGTTCTCTCCATTCAACAAATAAACTTGCTGAGTTGCTCTGCCTGCAATCTCTTCTTCAACGACCTACAACAACAACAAAGACTATCGTTGGAAGAATGAAAAATTGCCATCATGAAACTGTTCATTATCATCAGCACACAATCAGCACGGAAAGCTTTCATCATCTGATGAGTTATTCAATCAATCAATCCAACTAATCAAAATGGTGGAAAATCAACATAATAATCGGGTCCCATATTTTCGCGCCAATTCCAGTGCCCAATCCAATCTAGGCTAACTACTACATTTGGGACTAGAAACAAACGAAGAAGTAATGATAAACATATTGATCGATCGAAGGAATATATGGGGTCATATCTACCTTGGCAGGCCAATGAATTGTTCGCATGGTTCTTGCCCAAACAATCATTGTATTCGCCATTTTTGCTTGGGATCATTCACAAATGTGTTTAGATCAAGCCTCGATCTGGAAAAAATCTTTCTTACGGTTCGCCGAAGGTCAAGGTCACATTCAAGGCCAAGCCATTTTTGGGGAGGGAGAACTAACAGGGCCAGTAAAACACAACGTAGAAGTTATACTGCACTTCCGATGGAGGTCTTTTGTACACTTCACGTAGCTCACTTCTCCGGTGGTTTGGGCACTCTTGGTCGATTCTGACTTCATTCAACCTCAACTGAGCTGCACGGATGAACCATAAATAACAAAAAAGCCTTTAGCAATATATATGCAAATATATGAACATGTGTAGGTAATTCCTAGAAAATCACTATATCCTGGTTAAATGGCTTTTGGTTAGGGCTAATTATATTTTCACCCGCGACGATCTTTGTTGGGTTATCAAAAGCACCACAAAACTACCTCTGTCTCGTATCAGTGGACTGACAGGACTAATCAGGCTCATACGTGGCGATGCTGTGAAGGAGCTTGAGCACCAATTTGAGCTGCAAGTTGATATGCCATGAAATGGTATTTACAGTTGTCAATCAAGAGAGGGACAATAAAGGAAAACCACAGGATCTGTTATCGAATGTCGATTGATCACGTATTGACGCTAAGAAGTGTCAATCAAGTGAAGCAGTCAAACGAGCCAGTTACCCTACAAAGATAAACAGGACGGACAGAACTCGGAACAAATACGCTTGTGTGTCGTTTATAATGGAATGGCTGCAACACCTTGTATTGTTAGTTATCAGCTGGCTACCTATTACTTGTTCTATTGAAAAAGGTAATTGTTTTCATCTCTTCAACAAGTGCAATGCACGGTACAACTGTTTTGCAAGTCTAATCAACTTAGAATTTCTGTGCCACAGTCTTTTGAACGGGGAAGGAGGACTCGGTTGTACTGAAAACTGCAGAGAAGCCATCAAAATGTTGGGCACTGATAAACACGGGAAAGAATTTCTGACATGTGACTGCGATCGTGATTCCGAATGCCTCACTTATCAGGCAAGGGCATCGAAATGCCTTCACAACCGAACAATGGAAAGCAAAGTCGGTTGTGCAACGTACAGTAGGCAATGCAAGACGGACGTCGGTTGCGATAACATCATGGAGAGGTTTTATCTAAAGTGTACGCACCTGATCTCGGGCACCGAATGCACGCAAGCATGCGAAATGGTCCAAGAAGAACTGTATTCGAATAACATCACAAAGGGACTACTTGATTGCGAGTGTAGCGGAACTGTTAGAGAAGAGAACTTCTGTCGAGGTATAACAGCTCATACTTTACATTTATGTAAAACTTCGCCAATGGTAAGGGAGGTTCAAGACGGCAAGGATAGAGGGACGAAAAACATGAAAAATCAACCTAAAAATGGAGGGAGCAAGTTGACTTCGGTTGCCAATGCCAACTTGGGATCTTCTGGACTAAGAAATGGCCAAAGAAACTTCATGGTGTTTTTGGTTTTGTTGAAGGTTTTTCTCGAAATGCTGAATAGGCTGACTCCAATATGAATGATAAAATGAGGTTTCCGTTTTTACAAGCCGAACATCCTTCACATATTTTTTGTGGAGGGATTAGCATGGTCCTATTCACAAAGAGCCCTGTTTCGTTGTTATAAACATTTGAATGTGAGAACAGGTCGTCGGTGGGACTCTTCAAATACACAATAAGGATCTCAAGTTGAAAAAAACCAGTTATCCCTAAAGACGCCTGAGTACAATAAATTGAATGAGCAGTCTTGAGATTGAGGCAAACACTGTTTAAGTAGTAAATGCTAAATGGAATGCCATGTGAATACCTTGAAATGACTCGTTGCTGGGTTACGTTGGTACCGAAAAATCATGTGCGGGAATCTTTAACTCATCTTGAACACATCTTGAATGATTGATTATTCCATTCATATCACCTTGTCTCTCGGTTTCCATTTGCCTCCATTTGCTTCCATCTGCATCCAACGGCACCCCCAATCGCCATTCAATTTCTATCCGTTCAGTTTACTTCTCATTCAATTTCCACCCACTTTTGCAACGATTTTCTCACAACTTCCATCCATGCTCCTTTAACATTACCGAATTTCAATCCAATTTTCATCCAACGTCCATCCAGTCTTCTTCCATATGCCACCCAATCACGTTGGATGGCAACCTCACCTAGCTCAACGTGAGGTTATTTATCGTCTCAGCTAAATACTTCATTGTATGTCCGCTTCAAATATCACGTTCTTGGTATAACCTACAATATAAAATGCTTTGCCACTTCATTTTAAAATCCAGATGTATGCGAGATTTACTCGCACGAAGTACTCGAGTTTGGAAGTTTGTCCTCTAAAGTTACCTGCCGCAATGGTTCACCTGTGTATGTTCCAATATTTGTAAATATAGCTCGATCTTTGTTGTACGTATGTCTTATGTCCATAATTGTTGTATCAACATGTTTTCTTCACTTCTTTCAGTTTTCATTTCAGGCCAACAGTTTGAGTTATTTGCATGCATCCATCATAAGGGCGGTTAAACCAGCTGTGCACCAAACTACTGCTTTTTGTAGGCCCAGATTTATATCGTGCTTTTTAGTGAGTTATGATAAGGAAAGGCCATGGTGGCCTATACAAAGCCCCAACAAAGGAAGAAAGAAGAAAGCGAATGACTAAGAGGAGAGAGAGATCAGCTCAATTTTATTGATCTTAGATTTGAAAGAGGGCAAGTTGTAGGACTCAGGAAAGCAAGAAGAGGGCATGACGTTCCATAAATTGCATGTGCTTGGGATGAATGATGTGTATTGACAAGATCACATTTCTTATTTCAATTTTCATCCATTCATGGTTAATTTCAATGCATTTTAAGTCTAAAAAACCAACGAAATAAGCTAAAACAGAAAAGCTTTAATCATAGATCTTGTCATAATGGACTATGGTTCAAGTTAAGGTATCTTCAACAAATTTGCGCCATGTAGTGGTTAAGCGCCCAGATTCGTGACGCAATGATTGTGGGTTCGAATCCTCCACTGCTGACAAAAAAAGATTGTTGTCAAGGAAGGCAACTGGAAACCACACCATAGAATCCATTTCCTCAAACAAGTCGGAGTCATGACTCTGGTTTCTGCTATCCTTGAAATCGAGTACTCTATGCAGTTCTTTAAACAGGCACATGTGCGATAGTATGAGGACATTGAATCGTGACTTGAGACACTGACAGTAAAGAGGGACAGTAAAGAGAGGTGATTCGGGTCACACTGTGAATAAAAATGTCTATTTATAAGTTAGTCATGCTAAATCAGCAGGGTTCTAGCATAGTTGTTAGGCAGCGTATTTACACACATCAAAAAACGTGAAGTTAAATGTGATTATTCTGATTAGAATTGATTGAATGATCAATGATATGCTATGGTGATGACGATGCTGATGATGCTTGGATTTGACAGACCGGCTATTGCTTGATTTCAACTGGAGAATTGCACAACGCTTAAATACAACACGATATTTCTCAATTCATAAATTTCAGTGAGAGAACGCCTACTGTACTTAGTTCATCGTCACAGATATTTAAGTGTCTTCCATATTTGATGGAATGTTAAACCACATGATGGCCACAAAAGCCAAACAATACAAAGGTCACAGAAACGCTTTCTATGAAAACAAGGCCTTGTCTCACCAATAAACATGTGAAGACAGACATGGGGTTTATGTCATTAGTTATTCTACCAACAACTGTCCTGTGATAGACAACCTCACTAAATGTCTATTGGCCTATTGACATTAATATCAGTTTAAGGTCTTTTGAGCTGCCTTGGTCAGGCCTGCATTTTAAGGAACGAATCTTTGTATGTATTCATGTATGTATCAACGAAAGTCTGACAATAAATCTACTTTTATTAAAGGTTTGAGTGTAGTTTATCGATAAAATTTCTTGTTGAGATGCTATCAGTGGAAATTCTTTGAGACGTATCAAAATGAAGGAAATCTAAATGATCATTATTAGTTTTACCGATAATGCATGACTTTGAATTCGCCCTAATTTTGAACTCATTCCAAGCGTTGTTAAATTGTTGCATGTAGTAATGGGTTCGAATCCTGCCTAGGTCACATTATCCCTCTCTTTTCCTTTTCTATCCTTCATTTTTCAAAACTTGCTGATATGCATTCTTTTTAAGAGTAAAAGGAATGCATTGCCTAGTCGACATCTAGACTTGTTAAATTTGGGACAGCTTTCAAATGGCGGCGGACGGGACCGCTGTAAAACACAATCTCAGTCGTTCTGTACGTGAACATCACCCAGAGTGTTATGGCTTAAGTGGACGACCCCAGAGTGCAGGGATTGTAGCTTTGAACCTGCACTGTTCATGACCAGTACACCATTGTTGAAGTATGCACTAGGAAACCACCTCATGAAAGCCCACACTCCTGGCACAACTTATGCCATTTCATGCATTTTAGGTCTACCAACAAAAGCACATAAGCTAAATCAATAAAAAGCTTTAATCATAGATCTTGTCATCATGGACTATGGTTCAAGCCAAGGTATTTTCAACAAATTGGCGCCCTGTAGTGGTTAAGCACCCAGATTCGTGACGCAATGATTGTGGGTTCGAATCCTCTACTGCTGACAAAAACGACTATTGACGAGGAAAGCAACTGGAAACCACACCATAGAATCCATTTCCTCAAACAAATCGGAGTCAAGACTCTGGTTTCTGCTACCCTTGAAATCGAGTGTCCCATTCAAGAGAGCATGGCATTATCGACCGTCTTCGCCTTCAACAGGACAGCCAACAGGGAAGGGATAGCAGAAGTATTCTGGAACCCAAAATTATCCTCGGCATCCTCGTCCCTAGCTTGAAGTGCCCTTAGTTGGTTGTTTCAACGGCACATGAGAAATGCGCTCCTGTCAAGACGTCAAACATTTTGGCTTCATCTTCAACAGCATTCCTGTTAGGAAATCTGAAGACGTTGACCTTGACTCACAATAGCAATGTTTAAATATAAATGAGTCATTCAAAAAAACAAGGAATCAATCGTGAAGGGAACGCCTAGTTCTACGGAGATAAGATACTTCCAACTTAGGCTATCTAATCAAAGTTCCATGAGCAACGTTCTGCCCTTTGGCGTTGATGGTAGAACACATTCATCATCGAATATGGTCCTGCCATCGTTTTACTGCCGTGGAATCTGCACACAATTACAAGCACTTCGTCGCATCCAATGGAGATTTCTTTTGGATAATTATTTATGAGGTAAATAATCTGATAGTGCTGTGTGTAAGCCGTGACAGAATTCTGGAAGTCACCTCTATTTTTTTATTCTAATTTAGATTTTATTTTCTATTTCCTGTCCCTTAGCGGATTTGAGAGAATAGTACGTGAGGCATCGATGTCCTGAGATTTATGCCAGTAAGGTCTTGGGGGTTGATGGCGTGAAGAGAGTAAGGATTGACGAATGTTAGCGACGAACATTGTCGGGAGGGAAAGAATTAGCAATGAAGAGTGTTTGCAATGAAAAGGGGTAGCACTAAAGTGAGATGGAGAACTTCTTCTTCCTCCTATTGTGCCACCATCGGTTGATGCTCAGCGATCAAATGCCCATTTCCACGCAGAGGTTCTTCACAAATAGCTGCCTGCTGCTAACGATTTGCATTCTGTAAGATTTTACACCCTTTTACGCTGTACTGCTAATTGCTTCTTGGTGACCTTCTGCTACCAGTCCATTCCATTGAGCCTTCGGTTGCTATGACAACAAGATAAACGAGATAAATTGCGATTCCTCTCACTTCATGTCAGACATACTGAAGCTTGGAGCGTGCCGATGGAAGACTTACAAGTCAATGGTCGAGTTTACCCGGTAGAATAATCGGTAACTGCGCAATCATGATGGACCGTGTTGGTCCAATGCACATTAAACATGCAAATTTGGAAACAACGAATTCAAATAAGTCTTGAAATAGATCAGTAAATGACACGTTCCTACGACAGTGAAATTTGATTACGATGCGACGCTCATGAAGGCTCTGAGGATTGATCACGAATGAAAATAAATCGGATTAAAGCTTAATGAAATTTCGGGTATTTCATGTAATCTTAAATTTTGAAATAAAATTCAGCAAGGCTCGCGATGTACAAGGATTATTTTCTGATCCGTCTAGAACTATATTCCAAGCTTGCTAGGCGCCATTTTGGTTGTGTCCATGGCAACCATCTGAAGCTAATATCGGTTGAGTTCTATGACATGATGTTGTTTGGACAGGACTAAAACGATCAAATTTGGCTCATGCTCCTATTAACAGAAGGATTCGCATGAATAGCTAGTGAATACACAAGAGCATCCTTGATTAACATAGAGTATTCATTACAATCTTTAATCTTCCATACGGACAATGCGAACACCCAGCGATCTATGAGATAGTATGAAATCATGGCGAATGGAATTGCTTCCCTCTGTCAACATGAACTTGGCTATAATCGTTTCATAAGTCTTTCATTCAAAGAACAGATCACAGGATAGAACAACGAAAGGCAGAATTCCCCGAAATTGTAATTAGATTTGATGAAGACAAGACTCGATTTCCAGAAAGCCTGTCATCTTTCCATGCGGGTAAAGGAAGAGTTAGGATTTCGTGAAGATTTGGGTTTGATTTCGTGAAGATTTGGGTTCGAGGACAGAGGGTAGTAGGAATAACAGTAAGAAGGAAGTATAGCATTTAGGTTTCCAGAAACTTAAGAAATTTTGGTACAAGATGTTGTCTCGGTCAAGAAATTCAAAAAAATTTGCTGTTATAAAACTTTAAAACCAACATTTCTTTCAAAATTGTAAACAAGTGAGGAATCTTAGCTACTAGCAAGATTCAATTTCCTGTTACAAGATTTAATCTCGAGGCCTGATCCTTGCAAAGCATTGTCATTGACCGGGGCCCTTTATAACAGAGATTTAACTATGAAGGGGGTCGCAGGTAGGCAAAGTTAAGAAAATTGGTCTTTCTTGTTAAGAAAATCGCTAAGAAACTTTGTAGGGATATTCAAAAAAGGGTTAAGAAGATCGTGTACAAGGATTTCGCAAAGCTTCTTACGCAAAATGAGTGTATACTTGTAGTAACGGAAAAATCCTTTTCAAAATGTCAAAATTTACGTAAGTTTTGGCGAGCACCTTTCATCAAACTTCCAGAAAACAGCCCAACCCAAGACAAAATCATTGACGGACAATGCTACAAATCGTGACTGTATTATTTGAACAACAAACAGTTCGACTGAAGTAACACAACAGCTAAAAAGATGAGCGGAAAGTTATTTTGAATAAAATTTTCATGTACAGAATTGGACAATGGCACAGAAACACTGAGACATAATTACGTCCCATCAAAAATCTTCGTTAGGGTCACTCATCACAGTTTGAGACGTCGGGTTCTGGCTGAAATAAGACTGTAAAAGCTACCTCAAGATGTGGATCAACCAGGCAACCAATCATTGTAATCCATTGCTCACTTTCATAAGTTTCGAATCACGTCTGGATATAAGTTTCATCATCTCGTCACACGACGTTTCCTACTCTGATATAAGCCCCAAGAATACTTCTCCAGTATGGAGAAACTATAATGTTTCCGTCTCTCTGTGCAATGTTGAAATTTGCTTCAAAACTATAGAGAACAAATATGAAACACCATAGAAACTACTATCATTGCCTATGGCACTACACAGTATAAATATCATTATTTGATTTTGAAAATTTCTAAACATGAGATGTTTTATATGCCTTCTCATTTTGTCCATTCAATATGCAATCAAGTTTTTGAGTCTTTTCCGGCTACGGTTACCTCTGCATAAACGAGTCGATGGTCCGACGCAACAAAATCACTTGGCCATTCCTTGAAAAGTAAAGAAAACTCTGTATGTAAGATTTTATGTGCCTTGAATCTAAAGGATTGTTCTCATTTGGCAAAATCTTAAAAGCACACATAAAAAGTTTATAAAACTTCGTCATAGAGAATTTGAATGATTTATCGCTGCTGCTGTAAGTTTATATCGATTTGGAATAACCTTTCGAATTGATACACATGTGATATCCGTTGATAGCTCGTCGCCTTAAATGTAAGTTATCCCACACCTTTGATACCGGATCCCTTAAAATCTTGGAAGGTTGCCTACGGTACATTAGAGAAATTTTTAGCCTGCAATTTCTCATTGATGTAATAAACAAAATCTTAATGCATCATTCTTTCCAAGCTATTCTGAGTCTTTGAGTTAAAACCAGGATGAGAACAGTAGGTTGTGCGCAAAAGTCCTCAAAGATTGATTGGAGCGGTAGTTTAGTGGTCAAACGAGCGGACGTAGAGCGCAGGGGCTGTGGATTCAAACCCTGTAAAGTTTACCACAATTTCTCTTTCTGTGAGAAAGACAACGGGTTACCAACTCATTCAGATCCCCTTCCCTAGAAAAAACTCCGAGTATGCCTCCGGGTCCTGCCACAATCACAATTAAGTTTGATACGCAGCTTTTCAGTCCTCCACACTGTACGATTTTATAAAAAAAATATGGATGAAAACAAATATTTATTCAACATACCGAATCACTTCGATCTTTGGGGACCAAATAAGCATCATTAACGCTGCATTCAAGTTCAACAGGCATTCTATAAAAAGGGAAATAATCAAGTCCAACTCAAGATGCATATCTAAGATTTGCAAGCTCTCTTACAAAGTATATCAATTTTTTAACACTTCATTTTGACATATGAATTAAACATACAAATACAAATAACTCTAATGATACGTAATTTGTATTCGGCTGGCCTAATTACAGGCACTTCTAGTGAAAAAAATGACTGAATAAGTAAATAACGAAAAGAAAAACCGGAGAGAGGTAAAGGATTTTAACAAGAAACGCTAAAGAATGACAGAAAACTGTCAGTAGGATAGAAGGCATGGGTTAGTCCAGGGTTTGTTGTGCTTACATAAGATGTAATAACACTAATACTATTACCAATACTAATAATAACTAATAAAAATACGTGTTCAAATATCAAAACGTGATGACAGTTTTGAAACGTGCAGAATGCGCCTCGCCGTTGCCCTGGTCTGAATCGTTCACTGATTACAATAATAAAAGTAATACTAATATTATACTAATATAATCAATTGCTAGGTGATTACGATGACATTTCAAATTCTCAGATATGATACTCAAGGTATTTCACACAAGTTTGGAGCACGCATTTACTGTGTTGAAGCCCATGGGCTCGACCCAACACTTGTGAACATTTCTGGACGCCCTCCGTCTCTTCACCCAGCAGTTAATGGGTACTCGCTGCAAGTCTAGAGGTAAGTTGCAGCCAGGAAGGAAATTGGCTACAAACTCTACATCACAATGATTTCGGTCAGCATGTGCATCTGTAGCAAGAGGCTCCTCAAACCTCGTACTAAGTATTGTACTCAATTTCACATTCAATACGGTGAGCTGTAAATGCTTCCAAGATTTATTAGACCCGGTAGCGAACGGCTCTCCAGGTGCGATTGGGGTGTAATTAACACATAGTAATCGCATCCCCCTGGAATGGCATTGCTATCTTCGCCTATGATGGACAACATTCGATCACTCAAGAACAGGCTTATTGAAGGTTCTAATTTCGCGCGATTATTTTGTTGAAATCTCGTTGGGTCACATTACAAGGCACTTTGTTGAACAGATAGACGTAAACAGAGCAAAGTTGAGAATGTACAGTAATGAAGTTGGATCGTATTTACAATACCTGTAGAAAATGTAATCAACGGCCAACAAGGAGCAGTTGTGATCTAAATGGGTGATGAGAGGCTCTCGACCATGAAGGTTTTGGTATGACGATTGAAAACCACGCTCCATAAAAAACTTGTAAACAGGCCCATTTGGGCAACCATTAAAATCACCGGCAAGAAAGAGCGGAACGTCTGTCCGCTCCAAACTGAAATAAGATAAAATCCTGACGATTATCTTGAGACATTAACCAACAGACTCATGTGACAAAAGATAAAACAGGGAATAAAGGGGTCAAAGTGCCCAGACACATCGGTCATTACCTCAGTCAGCAGAGCGGCATGCGCAAGAATCTCGAGAGGCCGGGCTCGATACCAGTTCCAGCTGATTAAGCGTAGGAGCAGAACAGGCCGGATGCTCTGATTTGTACGAAATATGTCGTGCTCCACCTTAACAACAATAACCTCCTTTGTCGAGAACAAACATAAAGGGGATATACCTTGTCACTGTTCGGCTGATACCGAAATGAGGGCACTCCGATAGATTTTTCAAACTGTCCCATTGGAAGACTAGAGTGTTCATTCACAGCAGAGGGCATCCTCTAAAAATGCTACCTATCGAGGGGGTGGTGGTTCAGCGTACCAACTCACAACCCAAGGAAGGTACAGGAAACCAACTAGTGGAATAAAGTTCCCTTAGATTAAAAACTGGAGGCCCTGCTTCTGGTTTCTGATCAGCTCTGCATCGAGTACGCAACACAGGCGGGAGAGAGCGTTGGTGGGGGAGATGGTCAGTTGAGCTTGAAACAGCTGCTATAAATGATGTTCTGATACTGTGTTCAAATTACAACAATCATTTACCTTCTCTGGGATTGGAAAGCAAATGAATACAGTAAAAGAGAAAAGGTGCCACGAAGGTAGTTAGAATGTAGCGAAGTCAACGGGCTCCTATCAAATTCTGAATCAGCCAATCAAAAGCCGGTTCCAAGTAAAACATCAACACGACACTTTGAAATGTTGCAAACAAACAGAGGGGATTTTCTTCAAACCATGGACACACATTTCGGTATCACAAGTTTCTTCAGTGGGAGGCTAACGTGCTGTAGTCCCATCTGGGGATGATCTCGGGAACATCTCTTGCACACCAATGGCGACTTCCCCAGGAGGAACTGGGACGAAATTATTTGCGACACTCCTTGGGAGACATTGATGAAAACACAAAATGGCGCCACGGCTGGTGACGATCTCCTAGCTACGACGAAAGCAATAAGCTTGGCGAGAGGAGCCTGTGATACCCAATTGGAAAACCCTTTGTGAAACATTATTAACTTGCCATGCTGTGGAAACGAACATAACCTATACAAAGCAAAACCAAATCCAAGAACGGGTCAAGTTCATTTGATTCAATTCAATGGAGGGAACAATGCAGAAACCTCCACGTTGGTGTCCCTGGATATCGACCGCTGCAAGTGATCTCAACTCATTTTTCGTCGGCTCGCAACCGATTCTGCAACCACTTTCCCTCAAAGCACATTTGAAGGAAAGACTCGATGAAGAATTCAATGGAAAGGTTGCACGCACGTTTTTTCAATAAAATATGAGGTCATGACAGTATCATTACACATCTCGGTAAATGTCTGGAAAAAGGATTTCGAAATAAAATCCCTGTCATTGTAACAAAAGTAGCAATTTTCAAACACCAATGAGAAATATGTGTATCAATTACCGTGAAAAAAACTCATCTATGGCGTGCACTAACTTCTTTGCCTGTATCTAAAAATCAATCAAATCATCTTCATAATTTGCTCACAAAACTCTGACTTTAAAATGCTGCTTTGAAAGAATGAATGATAATAGCATTACTGAAAATTTGAAAGAGACATTTGGATTTCAGGAAAGAAAGTGCTTAATGTAGTCGTAAAATTTTAAGCTGGAGCCATATGATTTTGTGCGCAATGACTTGGCAACTTTTTCCAACCAATTGATCTTTCTAATTCCACAAGTGTATTTAAGAATGAAGAAGAGAATTAAAGAGCAAATAAATAAAAAAATAGCTTGATTCCTATCAAAACTTGATACAGTGTAAAATACAGTTGAATTAGATGAAAGGAAAATTAGATGAAAGCAAAGATTTGCCTTACCATCCTTGTGAATTGGTCCAAATAACTTGCAAGATAGGTTAAATGTGTAGTGACTATAACAATCTGAATGAAGGAGACACCACATTAATAAAGTTGCAGGGGAGAGAAAATTGAAAGAAAGGAGGCAGGATGAAACAAAGACCTTGTTAAAGTCCTTAGTGCCTCCACAAAATCTATCATAAAAATGTATCCATGAAAATCTCCCCAGTAAATATGATTCTGAAAATTCTGAATATTAGGATGCATTGCATGATTTCAAGTGACATCTCAAAAAAAAGAAAAAATTTATGAAAATTGCAGAGAAATGAGTGAAAATAAAACTCCCAACATAAAAAAGCAAACAAGAGGAAAATATGTCAAGGGTTAGTTGAGTAATTGACAGCATGAAAATGTAGACTCATAGAAACCTCTTGACCAGTTTCTGGGATGACAACATGAGCTAAAAGTGCAACACGCATTCCAATATCATTAAATTTTATGTACTCCACATCTTTAATTCTGTAAAATGAAAGAAAATGATTTTGTTGAATCTCATTGATAACTTAGTACTAGGTTGTGGTGTAGGGATTGGTCGGTCAGCTAGCAAGATCAAGATTCTATGTGCAATTCTAAGATAGGTAGCACAATCTTGTTTAAAATGATGATAAATGTTAAAAATGTTAAAAATGATAATGGCTTTTTAAACCTCACTCAGGAAAACATACACAAACTAAATATACAAATACAAATCTCAGTAAAGTTAGGTGATTTCTATCTGGCTGGCCTTATTGCAGAGGCTTCTAAAAATCAAACACACGCAAACAAAAGGATGATAATTACAACAGAAATAACAACAATCATAATAATAACAAAAATCATAATACCACCATTTTAGAGCAGATACTATCCTGCCATTGGGGAAGTAACACATAATTTTGCAATCAAGACCTTAAATCATAAAAGATATCTACATATTGTTTAACTGCATGTCACCTAAATTTGTTGGCTTTCTTCTCTTGAGTTGCTATATTTGGCAGGCTACCATTCTCAAACCTGGGGCATTCCCACAGGTGCTCTAGGCATTCCTCTTGGTAATTAAACCTTCTGCAGTGGGCATATTTATCGCTTCCCCTATAACTGTTCCTCCCATTCCCAACTCAGACTGAACCATAAGGTTTGAGTATTTTTTATTACTAACACATTGCTATGACAAGATGTGCCAGATAGATGGCTTTTAAGGTGGGCGTTTAGGGTAATAGTATCATGGTGTGAATGTCAGGACCATCGTATCAAAAATAGAGCTGAACAAAAAAACAAAAAAAACTACTTCAAAAAAACATTGAACATCAATTACTTGTATTTTCTGTCTATAAACAAAGCCACACCATCATGTTTTGTTGGTCTTCTGTGTTTGAAAATGAAATATCTGTTGAAAAAAATGTAAAGAAACTTTTTGATTAATCAAAAGCTTCAGCATTGCCCTCATCTCTATGCAGTAATGAAAAAAGAGCTCATTTCTTAAAATGAAAGTCAACTTTTGCAAATTAATTGCACGGTAAATATAAGTAGAAAAGAATGAAAAATATCTAAACTTGGTTTTGCAAAGATAAAAAAACTCTCTGACTGCTTAATGAACAATCTTTTATGAGGTTACTACTTTTGATAAAGGTAACAGCTTTCCATAGTTTCAACAAAAACTGAGACAAAATATCGTTTTGAACCTTTTACTTTACAAACTTTGATTTTAACAGGATCTGTAGTGATAGCAGTAACATCTTTAATGGAAAGGCTAGCCTGTACAAATATGGTAGATTATTATCATTGATATATTATACACAAATAAAAAGAAAAAAGCCAAATATGCAATGAATCAAAATCATTCTTAGTGCATACCTATCTCCAATCTTTTTTTCAAAAAGCTCAGCAACTCCATTATCAAACCAAAATTCTTGCAAGCACATGAAGTCATACTTTGGAAGTTCATCTAAAATTCGGAAAGTTTCTTCATATCTTGATAAGAACTGGTCTGGATAGGAGCTTTCTTTCTTCCCACCCCACCATGTTTTCCATGACCTGAAAAGAATAAGTTTTAGAAATCCCTTTGGGACTCAAACAATAAGTATGTCATTGCAATCATCTAGATGTTGATGATACTAGTATTAGTACTATCATCATCATTAGTAAAGTGAAGCTCCTTAGATTTGAAAGAGGGCAATTTGTAAGATTCAGCAAAGCAAGAAGAAGGCAAGATTTTCCATAAATTGCATGTTCTTGGGATGAATGATGATTTGTGGGATAGAGTTCATTTTTTGTTTTTTTAGTGAGTTATGTTGAGGAAAGGCTATGGTGGCCTATGCAAAGCCCCAACATAGGAAGAAAGCGAGCAGCTAAGAGGATAAAGAGATAAGATCAAGTTTATTGACCTTAGATTTGAAAGATGGCAAGTTGTAGGACTCAGGAAAGCAAGAAGGCAAGACGTTCCATAAATTGCATGCTCTTGGAATGAATGATGATTTGTGAGATAGAGTTCGTGAAGTAGGCAGTGAAACTTGGAAAGGGTGTGAATGAGGTGAGCATCAGTATATTAGTATTAGTACTATTACCATCATTAGTAAAGTGAAGTTCCACAAATGAGCACGAGGGAGCACCTTGCTAGAGGTACCATCTTGAACATGGGGACTGTGATAAAGGGTGCTTTGTTGCTTGCTTGCTGCAAATTGACGCCTATTGGTCTGGCAACTAAAAGGTACTGCATATCAAGTATAGCTGTGAATGTTAGGCTATGCTGGTGGCGACTGCTATTTCATAAATGGTTGTTCTAGCGTGGTTGGGATAGGAATATCTTAACAGGATTAAAAGCTTCAACAGATGCTAAAAACTTGCTTACTCTGATCCTTCCAAACTCTTCTTGAATTTATTCCCAGAATTTCTTACAAAACTCTTAACATTAAATTTAAACAGGGACGCATGAGCATTAGGGGTACTTATGTAATTGAAGATAATTACACAATTCATTCATCCAGAAATAATAAGCTTATGGTGACTCCTCTCTTGGACTCAGCCAAACATGCAATTTTCTTGACTTCTATGCATTCATTCCATATCAAAACTCATCTTAAGCAGGCTAATACAGCAGATTTTGCAAGCTATATATCCATCAACTTGGTTTTTCATAGTGTCATATATCTTCCTTCTTACATAGATTTAAGTAATTTTCGTAATTTTACTGACCAGTAGATCTAATCCGTACATATTTCCCTATGGCATTGTAATTAATTTGTTGGCTTTAATTGGCATTTTCATATATGTATATAGCTATGTAAGTTGCCAAAATTAAAGAAATCGATAAAAATGACAACAACAATAATAATGATAATAATTACAGTGTTGCAATATATGAATTGTGTTATTTGTGGTCATGTAGTTTAAAATTGTATGGCTAGTCAAATTTCAGACTAAATTGCAACTGGACAACTATTCAACATTTTACGAATGCGCAGTGTATACGACATTAGTTGAACATACCCATCCTCTATAGTTTTATAGCATGGAGCTAGTAAATTGAAAGTCCCCAGCTTGAATGCTGTCCTGTGTAGCCATCTTGTCTCTTTTCTGTTATCTTCTAGCCTTGAAGCGTTATGGCTTCCCTTGTGACAGGCCATAGAATTGTCACAAGAAGCTTTGGAGAGGAATCGAGCCTGGCGGATGAATTTATCACCATTGATCGCGAAGCGGTTCCTGACCCACTGACTGACAACAACAAATGGACTGGCGAATCTCAGCGGTATGTAGCGAGGCATCTGCGTACGATTCGAAACTGCGGCTACAGGAATTCATTTAAAATTCTCTTCCATTTAAAGGTGATAGTTAGTCAATGCCGCTAAACAACGAAGCCGTGAGGTACTAAATCTCATGCTGTCATGGACAGAAGTAGGCAGCCACGCGCGTGTTGTGAATGGCGATGCAATATCTTAATACTATTCAACATTGTCATACTGGGCTCCAAATTTGATGTAGCAATTGGACCAATTCCTTTTTCGACCCACTTTTCTCGCTGCTCTCTTTGTTCTTTAAGAGAGAAATTGAAACGGAAAACAACTCAAGGATGGGACTCTGTAAAATAACCTGATCTCATAATCTGGTAGATAGTAACACTAACGGCACCAAATACCTTCCCGCAATTTCAGGTTTTAATTGCTTTTTCGGATGATGCAAAAACGACCTTTGATCAGAAAAAAAGTAGGAAATGGAATCGAGACTGGTGATGGATACGAGATGAAGCTTGGATGCTGGCGCCGACGAACTACAAATTATACAGACAGATGTCAGGGGCCCAATTTACCCATCAAATGAGTACTCAAATAAACGGTGCACTTCTCAATAATCTCAAATTCGCTGATGATATTGCACTGTTCTCACTCAGAATACATGCAGCAGATGGAAGAGATCCTCAGAAACCTAAACGCAGAAGGACTCAAAGATGGTATGAAAGAATCGCATGTGACCTACCTCCTCATGCGAGATTAATGGTGTGTCTGTCGCGCTCACCCTACGACTGCATGTGTGGCTGAGGTAAGAAAATGAACCTCAGGAAAACCAAGTTATGGAGAAAAGATTCTGCACGGACAAGACTCCCATTACAGTTGACGGAAAGGTAACAGGAGAAGTAAATGGATACACCTATTATGGAAAACTAGTGACGGCAGATAACAACAAAAAGAAAGAAATTGATCGAAGAATTACAGAGGGGTGGAGAAGATTTGGACAGTGTGGCATAACAATGTGCCTCGAAAGAAGAATTATGAACCGGCGTGATCCTACCCGTGATGACGTACTGAGCCGAAACGTGGTCACTGACAGGCTGACAAGACCAGTAGTTAAGGACAGCGCAAAGGGCAATGGAACGAGGGATGTTGGGAATAAGTAGAAGGGATAAATTGGGGAATGAACGGATAAGAGCAGAGGCTGGAGTTAGAGATGTGATGGACAAGGTGACACGATTGAAATGGAAATGGGCTGGACATGTAGCAAGGATGAGACCAGAGAGATGGAGCAAAAGTGTAACTGAGCGGACACCATGGGGAAGGAAAAGGATGAGAGGAGGACGAAGAAGGAGACGGAGAGATGAATTGTTGGAAAAAGCTGGAACTGGGTGGATGCCAGAAGCAAGGGAGCGAAATTGGTTGCCACGATTGATAGGAAGTCTGTCGGCCTGCCATGGCCAGATTGGCTGATGATGATGATGACCAGGTGCCCTAAGTATCTGCAAATTGTTCCCTTAAGGGAGAAATAGGGGTATCATTAATCAAGTGAAACTAACAGGCAAAAAATAAAATATCACATGAAGACACTAAACGGGAAAAATGAATTATCAAAGAAAATAATGGAGTTGATGACGTTGAAACAAATGACTTGGACAAAAGAAGCGGACAAATATATGGAGCTAACAGGAATTACAAACTGTCAGTGATGACAAAAGACAAATCAAAAGAAAGAACAGAAAAGTAGGATATGTAATGAAACCACCCCAACTATGTTCATGGAGAGGAAGAAAGAAATTAAAGAAGACCAAGTTTACAACAATAGACCAATCATTGATAATACTGTATTAAGCTAGGACAAATTGCTTGTCATTGAACGATAGAAAACGATTAATGGGAGAAAACACGACGTGCAAACTGTATATGAGGAGACAGCAGAAACTCGAATGCTTCGTCCTAGAATATCCAGTTTATAGCGACATAAGAAAAACATCCATCACTTTGCGAAGACCTTATAAAGAACACATCCAACAATTTTTCAGCGAATTTCTATTTAACGAAATAACAATTAGCAAAAGTGAAGGAACTTTATAAGCACTTTGGAAACAACGAGACAGGAGTATGCAGTAAATCAGTCAACATATAGTAATACAGCAGCAACAACAAATTAAGAAGGTTGAGCCTCCGAAATTCGCCGGATTTCATCTGAACTCCAAAGAAATTTTCGAAATAGCACCATTCCACTGATATTTGAAAACTAATTCAAAATCCCATTCAATGACTTCATCGGTAAATTTAAAGAAGTTTTCATTACGTGGTAAAATGGATAAAGCTAATACAAGATCCCATTCGATGACTTCATCGTTAAATTCAAAGAAATTTTCATTACTTAAGAAATTGCAACAAAGAGGCACAATAAAAAATGAAGCACAGAGCAACTACTGGGTAATTATTTACCCTTGGAGGCCACTACTGGAGAAGGCATTGGGCACATGATAGGGGAATTCTAGAAGAAGTTCTGAAAAAAACTGCCCCAATGGATATTTTGCTACGCGATGTGTAGAATGATCTGCCACAGATGTGTCTTGAGAAATTCTACTAACCTTTGGTTCTCAGAAAAGAACATTTCTAACCAGGAAGGGGTTGCCACTGCTCAAACTCCTTAAATATGGGGCAGCCATTTTTGATTAACTGGGTTATACAGAGTGGTGCCGTGGTATAGTGGTTAAGCATGCGGACTCAAAACACAGCGGTTACCAGTTTGATTCCTCCATGTGCCATAAAAAAGACGCCATTGGTGAGGAAGCTAACAGGAAACCACCTCATGAATTCTATCTTCCTAGAAATAACTCAGAGCCCTGTCTCTGGTTTCTTGCTACGTTCGACATCGAGTATGCAACGCAGGGTTATGCGGCATGCCGACCCACGGAAAAGAGACGGAGACAAAGAATATTAACTGACTTCAAATGAAAGGCAAGCACTCTGTTTGCAAACGCATCACAGATAAGATCCTAGCTGTTATTCTCTTTTATGCAAATAAGTTGCAAAAACTGATGTTTGCCAACGATTAGTTTCATCAGAGGATCAGAGATGGTGTTTCATTTTGCAAAACGAAAAAGAAAAGAAGTATACACTATCCCTCGCGGCTCACACGACGGATTGGTAAACCAAATTACGATGACTCATATTCTCTTTCTTTACTTCATGAAATGATTTGTGGAATTTTTTAGACAAGTCTGCTATATATGACCGTGTTTGGTGGGATGCAATCATGCTTCAGCTTGTAGGAACCGAATCTGATTTGACTTTGATTGAGTAGACACGTCCAGACAGGTAAAGTAACCTACGAACTGAGTTAACAACAATTACACAAATCAAACATCAGTGTAGATGCAACTCGGTGGTGGTACAAGTCGGCTTACGAAGACAGGAAAAATGATTGCCTGCGTTTGAATTTGCTTGAGGCTCGCTTAGCAAGAAGAGAGCACAGGACGTAGACGAAGCTGACGTATCCCTTGTATTCCCCTGCCTTTCTACAATTACACAGTTGGTAGAAATGAGTTATGGTGCCGTGGCGTAGTGGTTAAGCATGCGGACTCACCACACAGGGATTGTCAGTTCGATTCCTCCATGTGTCCCTTTTAAAACGCCATTGGCGAGGAAGGCAACGGGAAACCACCTCATGAATTCCACTTCTCTAGAAGAAACGCAGAGTCCTGTCTATGGCTTCGTAGTGGTTTAAGTGCCCCAATCCAGTTCACAATAACAACGCCATTGGTGAGGAGTGGAACCGGAGGCCCCTTCATAGAAAATATCAACATTCCCAGAAAAAAATCTTGGATCCTCCCCACTGGATTTGCGAAGCACAACGTCTACTGGTTGCGCCTAGAAAGACAACAGATTTCTTTGCTTTCCAAAGTCAAAATACCGAACGTATTAATCAACAAGTCTGTCAATGACTTCCCCCTGCTGTCTATGTGATTTGTGTGCTTACAAATTAACACTTCCGCATTCCAAGAATGCTCTCGATGTGATAACGAGACTTGTCAGTAAATCAGTGTTAATTATACTGTAAGTAGGGAAGTGTGCTTTGTTATGATATCATTAATAACAAAATTAACAGATATTTTGTAATTGCGCCATGGAAGGCCAAAGAGTTTCATGGAAGGAAAAGGTGGTTCACGTCGGTGGAAGCTCCAGACAACGCCTGGAAAGCGTGGAAGAACCGTTAAATGATGCAGCGACAAAGGGGCCTGACAAAAAATACCCAAAAATGACTGTTGGGGAAGCTAACAAGAGTTTTTCGTCAAGTTTTGGAGAATCCTTCGATTCTCAGGAAAGAACTTTCTCGACTTCTCGAAGAGGTTTTTCTAAGGCAAGCATTGTCCATGAAACTTGACTTTTGTTTGCTTACATTGTAACTTTTGTCATCCTATGTTTTCTGCGGGACAGAACGCTTCCAGGAGGAGAAAGTAAAGAAGTTAGCGCATTTTCTTCTCGACTTTCCAACATCTTGGCACCCTTTATTTTTTAGGCAAGGACTTATTCGACTCTAGTGCCATTCAAAAAGAAAAGCTGTACGTATTTCGTAGAAGGAAAGCAACAAGAAGGGTAAGATTATATTGATTGGAGCATTTAGCATTTTACAACTTGAGGCTACGAAGACCTTGATATGTACTGATGAATGTGACAAAAATGTGACAAAAATGTAGTTACACGGTTGAATTGCAGTTAAGCATGATTGTAGGTTTTGCTGCTGTGGAAGAAGACAAGAATGGCATAGCAAGATCTGTTTCAAGAGTTTAGATGAAGCTTGGGATGCAAAGAAGCATGTCGAATCAAGAGCCACAAATGCCAACGGAGAAGTAGAGTTTCACGGAACAAATCGAAAGACAAGAGCCAAGGTGCCACTGTCTATTTTTCATTTCTTAAGTTACATTTTGAGGACTTGTTTCCTCCCAGGGAGGTACCATCCTGAGCCATGGCATTGTGAGGTAGGGAGGCCAACTTCTCGTCCTACTTTACCCTCAGCTTTATTCTGGGTGATTAGTTGGAGAGCATAGGGGAAAGGAGAACCAGTGCCATTCCAACCTAAGACCAATAGTACATTTGAAATGTCTTCTAACCACTATGCCACCTATCCATATTTACTTTTCTGCTCTCAGTTTTGTGGTTTTCACTACCTTTTAATAGAATACCTTTGATATTCTTCTTCACATGGCTTTAATCCCAGTCTAGTGGAGTCTCCTGTGCAGATGAGCAGCTATCTTCATCCATATCATGTAGTCTGGTTCTGGGCGCTGCCCCCATTTTGCTGCAAGATGCTCCTCCTACACCAAAACTTTCCTATTTCCTAGGCTTGTGCCCTTGTGTTGCATACTCAATTTTGAGCTTAGCGGAATTCAGAGACAGGGACTTGAGTTTATTCTAGAGAAGTGAAATTCATGAGGTGGTTTCCTGTTGCCTTCCTCACCAATGGTGTTTTAGAAGTGACACATGGAGGAATCAAACTGACAGCCCCTGTGTTGTGAGTTGCCATGCTTAACCACTACGCCACGGCACCACTGTGTCCTTGGTGTGGTTAAAAGGATTTTTTGATGCCAGTGTCATTATCATTTAGTTAGTTGTGTTTCCATTTCCACAGTACATACGCGTATCGAATGATACTGATGCTAAAGATGCTTTGAAGATGCTTCTTAGGGAATGGAAGTTGGAGTTCCCAAACTTCTTGGTATCTGTTACTGGTGGTGCCAAATCATTTAAGCTGCCATTAAAGTTGAAGCAACTCTTCAGCAACGGGCTTTTCAAAGTGGCACAGACAACTGGAGCATGGGTAGTTACAGGAGGCACAAATACAGGGGTTATGAAGCATGTAGGGGAAGCATTGCAAGTTGTATCAAAGGGACAATATGGAACGCCATGGGATTCCCAGAAAAGGGTGTATTGTATTGGTATTGCAACGTGGGGGATTGTGGAGCACAGGAATTTGCTGACAAATCCAAAGAATGGAGCTGTGAAATACTACTTATCAAATAGCATTGCAACACGTGGGGCTTTCCTGGATAATAACCACACACACTTCTTCCTTGTCGATGATGGGACAGTCAATAAGTACGGTAAAGAGATACAGTTTCGTGCACAGCTTGAGAAGCAAATTATGAAGATGGAAGTTGATAAAAGTAAGTATAATGAGATTCTGTTTTAAGATTTTGTGTGATATTTCAAGCTAAATTGTCCTGTATGTTTTTTCTTACTTTCACCCTTCCAAGAAGCTAAGGATTCTTCCATTTTTTCATTCTCTATTTGAAAATGAAAGATTTTCAATGTTGACTTGAAATCTTGTATTCATGCAGATCGTGGTAAAGTTCCCGCTATCCTTTTGGTACTGGAAGGCGGCCCTAACACAATAATGACAGTTTATGAAGCTATAACACAGGACCCAGTTGTTCCAGTTGTCGTCATTAAGGATAGTGGAAGAGCAGCAGACCTCCTAGCATATGCACATAACATTTCACATGGTGAAGGGTAAGATGTCACTCTTAAATTCACTCAGTATTAATCCACTTGTCAACACCTATTGTTACTTTTATGGCAGGTTCATTTCACGCCACTATCACTAATCCAACCCTCCCGTCTCAATCTGATAATCTGCTTTCCACTATAACTCCTCTCCATCTCATTGTTGGTGACTCTGTGCTAAATGTTTGATTTTAAACTTAACAGAAACCAGGAACAGGGCTATCAGCTTTCCCCTTACATTCTTTACCAATGGTATTTTTATTGTGACACATGCAGGATTCCAACTCACCACCACTGTGTCATGAGCACCATGGCACCACTTGGACAGTGACTCTATGTAGACCTACTTTCATTCACAGTCTTTGTCTATTCTATTGTGGTGAGTGGTAAGGTACTTGCTATCTATCTATCTACCAGTATACTGAATGCCTTCTAAAAAGAAGCTTATCACCCGTGTCTAAAATAATTTAAGAGGAAACTTTTTTTTCGATTTTCTAAGTTAAAGGGAATCTAAGCATATATAGGTATATACAAGCCTTCAGTGAAAAATAAACCATGCAATATTGAAATTGAAATGGATGAAGCTGAGACACATTTATATGCTTAGTTTCCCTTTGAAGCTATAAATACAGTAAAATAAGACTTTTTTTGTAAATTTTTTCTAAATTTTTCGACGTCATTGAACAAACCTTTCATGTTTCATATCCTGCTCATTGATTGATCCTGTGGTTAGTGGTTTGAGCCCACCTCAAGCTTAATTTTGACTGGGAGTGAGGAGAGTCACAAGTTCTCTGTTATTCCAAACATCAGCATCCAGAAGTGTGATCATATGAAGAGGAAAGTCAATGCAGCACTCAATAAGATATATTTTCAATGCAATGAAATCCATCCCCATGATATGTAGAACAAATGAAGATAGTTGCAACCAGGCTTTCCCATTCGCTATCAACCTTAAGATATCCCGCTAATTTTTGAAAATTATAATCTTTAGGCCTCTTTATGACATGGGTGATGTCACAGAGCACAAACTTCTATTGAAGAAGATCGAGCAAACATTCCCAGAGATGGATTCTGCTGCATGTTTGAAAGTCTATGCTAATATCTTAAAATGCGTTGAAAAGAAGCACTTAGTGAGTTGACTATATTTATTGATATTTCAATTTTCTCCTTTTTCATGCCTTGAATTTAACGAAAAACTGTTTTCATCTGATATAATGAGAGTCGAGATATTTCAAGTATGGCTTTCTTTCCTGAAGTTACGATGGAAATATGTTGAGAAGATTCTCTGGTCAGGGTGGCCGTAAATGATTTTGTTGCTCAAATATAGTCCCCAATATTTGTCAACCTCTCATTGTTCATACCATCAAGGCTTTTTTGTCCATCAATCGACTGACTATTCATTCATTATCTTGGCAGATTAAGACAAATTTCATAAGCCCTTTATAAACCTACGAAAATGTGCTTTCTGTTATTTCTATATTTACCGTATTTTAGATAACAATATTCAAGATGGAAGAAGGGACGGCAGATCTTGATCAAGCCATTCTCACTGCTTTATTAAAAAGTAAGTTTTCTTTTCACTTTCCATGCTTACAATGGCGATATTATGACAGCGACGAGAGTGGTGGTAATATGTTGGATGGCATGTGACTGGTAAACGGAAGGTACACGGTTCAAACCCTGCTAGCGCCATCGGTGATGTTAGGAAAGACTTCAATTCTATTCAGTTTGCTACTATGATAACACAAGTTATTTAAAATTAATGATTAATTCTACACATCAATGAAAATATTGCATTAAATGATTATTATTTCATTAGCCAGTAATAATTATCAACCAATTGTGACGTGTGTAGCAGAATTTTAAGGAGGAACTCCCGATGAAATAACGAGAAAAGAGTCGCCCTTTTTTTCTTAAGGTGGCAGCCAACCTCAATCACCTTTCCTTCAGGGGGAGTCCTACTCCTCGGACTGGGCACCTACCCTGCCCCCTGCCCCCGATTATTGCTATATCTTGACAGGGGGCAGAATGGAAGTAGTAATGAATTTCTATACTCGCCTTACGCTGTAGACATGTCAGTTTAGGGTCGGACCCTTGCCACCCGAATCTGTGTAAACTGCGTCTTCCTTTGCCGAGTGAGGTGTCCAATCATTGGCTAATGTATATATCGAGGTTATCTTATACAGCTAAAATTTCTTATCTTTCCCAAAGGAGTCGGAAAGAGCTTATCTTTTTACTCGGAGCACTCGGAGCTTTCAGCGATGTTTCATAATTCCATTTTCATCTCGCAGAAAAGTTTATCTATCATTTTTCGTTTTGCCTGGGTCATTTCATCAGTGTCAAGCGTCGAAATTAATTTTGTATCTGTTTTGTCAAAGGCAAAAGCACATCCCCAGAAGATCAATTGAAACTCGCTTTGATTTGGAATCGGCCTGATATTGCACGAGCTCAGATATTTAACGAAGATCTCAAGTGGCCGGTAGACTAATTAATTTACATTTCTCCTACGACAAGTGTCCAAGAATACATTTCTAGGGTATCTAAAAGCACTTGTTGTTGATCAGTGTCCTGGTACATCCTCACGTTGTGACCATACCTTGTGATTACCACGTCTGGAATCAAAGACTTGAATTAAAGAGAGCTAGTGACTTTCTTCAAAGTTATGCGAGATAAGGCTCGAGCCGATGTCCAGATGGTCTGTAATCAAGCGCCTTAACCACGGAGATTTCATTGCACAAATCAATAAAAAATTCCCTATATAGCTCTATGGTACCTTTTTGTACGTTCTTGTGATTTGTCGTGGAACCAGTTAATCTAGTTGCTAAACTCAACGTGCATTGAACCTGCTTGGTAACTTGCATATACATTTAAGCACTCTCCTGTACTTCTGTAACATGAAAGCATATTTTTTCTTTTTATACAGATTTTTATTGATAACAGTAATTTGCTTATTGAATAAATTGACATGTTTATATATGCAAGATTATTATAATCTGCGCAATTCATTATAACCTCAAAGTAGCTTTTAGAACAGGAAGACTTTATGTTTATCAAACTGTCACCCACTAGCTTTTAAGACACGAAGGCTCCATGCTCACCAAAGTGTGTCCTTGTTCGGACTCTTGACGTGAATACACATCGTGATTCATAGAATATGTGGGGCATAAGCTTCTTTCTTTGAAATGCGAGAGCCTACAAAAACTGTTGTCGTGCACCTTTCATTTAAAATTTTTGCAGCAATATCCTGCAGTTTAAGTATATTAGATAGAACTTTGCTTCTCTTTTCACAGCTATCATCATTAGAAGCTGCAATGAAAAATGCGCTGGAGAAGGGAAGGACTGAATTTGTTGAGCTTCTTTTGGAGCACGGAGTAAACATGGCAAATTTCCTTAATAAAGACCGATTGGAAGGTCTTTACAGCAGTGTAAGCACCAATCAGTAAAATAGAATCTTGTGAAAGTTCACATTTTTTAATTGAAAGGCGTTTGGTTACTTTTAGTATGACGTTTCTAGTTCAGAGAAGACAGTTTGCCAGTCGCTAATAGAGAGAGATGCATGGCAAGCATTAAATGTGTCAAAATAAAGATCTAAGTCTTGTTCAAAAATAAGACCTGAGAAGTTGTTGGAGACGATGTTAGATAGATGCCTTGCTATTAAAATAATGTGACGTGTTTTTTCGTTTTTGAAGCAGAAGTCTTGTAACGCAGAAAATATTCAATGTTTATTGTATGAAATGGTATTAGTTTTATAAATGCCTTTGTGGCAAGTAAGGGTCCTACTTTTGCTGCTATATGACATGATAAATGTTTCAAGACATTAAATGCAAGGACGAAGAGAATAGAGTTGGTAGAGACAGCAATATGACTCTGTGTGATTTGTTGCTTTGATTTCAGAGAGCCTGGAAGCGAAACAGTATCATGAGATATCTTCTCAGTGCTGATAAGGTTCGTAGAATTATTCGACTTTATAATTTTCATATTTACATCTTGTGATTAGAATATCACCAGGCAAAGCCATCGTTAAAACCAAAATCACAACAATCGTTAATTTGAATGATCTGTCTTCATGTTTTCACTCAAATAAGTCACGTTCAATTCATTGCGAGTAGCGAGCGATTGACGCCAGTAGCTGGTGTGTTTGTATAATTGTCAGAGTATCATTTCAGCCTTCTTGTCACAATCCATTCTCCGATGAAATTCCGACGGGATTTTTTCAATCTTGATATTCTGATTTTCTGTTTTCAATTTTCCCTCGTTACCTTTTAGAGAGACGCGGGAAGTATTCGACTTTGTGATGTGCATAGCGTGTTCTACACGCTAACAGGCCTGTCTTTGGAACAACCACACCGGGCTCATATAGCCGAGGCTGTGCTCCCACTTGACGTGTGTGACACTGCTGCCCAGTCATTCGATCGACCGTTCAATGCGTTCAATGCGCTTTTCATTTGGGCAGTCCTCAACAATATGCAGAAAATGGCCCTGTGTTTCTGGAGACATGGAGAAGAGGCCATGGCAAAAGCCCTGATTGCCTGTCGTTTGTATTTTGCTATGGCAAAATACGGTCAACATAGGGAGCTTAAGGACGACCTCACTGATTCACTGAAACTGAGCGGAGAGTGAGTAAAGAAATATTTCTGATACGCTTACGGATTGTTCTCGACACTTCACTGCAACATAAAATTAGCTCTCCTCTCCAATCTCTCCCCAAAGCTACCAATTTCGATCTTGCTCGAAAATCTTTTTTAAAGATTTTAAAGTTGCGTTTTTGAATGGATGAGCAAATGAGAGGTTTTTAAATGATAAAATAAGTTCGTCATGGTTCTTGCTGAGTAGAACGGCGTCTACCTCTGTTTCTTTAGCCTTTCGACCTCACAGCTGTGCAAGCACAACGAATACTAAAGTTGGGGATGACCAACTAGTAGCACTGTATTTCTAGCTTCTATATTCCTCCCAATATGCTGAGTGAAAAGCAGTGAGGCAGCATGTATGCACCATTTTTTTAAGTCTTTGTGAGACCTGATCGGGGCCGCCGACCCAAACCTGTCACATACAATGGGAGCACTCCATCGTTCGGTCGCGATCCGAAAGAATGTGCGAAAGGTTGTCTGCAACAAATTGTCTCTTCTGGGTAGTGAGATGACGCTCTATGCACAGAGTACGATCTGTGTCTCATTTTTTTTCATTTTCAGGGAATTTCAGCGTCTTGCAGTTCAATTACTGGACAATTGCTTCGTAACTGATGAGCCTCGTGCCAACAAACTTCTAACTTATGAGTTGGAAAATTGGGGCAAAACAACCAATTTGAATTTGGCTGTCAGCTCAGGACATACTGACTTTGTGGCTCATTCATGCAACCAAGAACTCTTGACAGATATATGGAGTGGAGTGATGACATTCAGGACTCAAAAATCTTTCAAAGTAAGTGAACAATTTTATGTTAAACAATTTAGTGAGGGAATTATTTCACTTTATTCTTGGCATTTTTGTTGTTGTTGAATCTAGTTATCTCCTTCGCATGTTATTCTCCCAGTCTTCACATTCCCTGCATCCACTAACATTTTGATCGTGGTTTCGATTGTGGTATTATTCTTTACTGTATTACCATGTATTTTCTGTCATTGGAAATTCTTTGATTGAGGGAGTGCACGTTGTTAGAAAGATACTAGTCACGGAATTGTGAGATGGAGTGACCAGTTTCTTTGTATGGATGGCTGTAGCCTTAAAGCTCTAGTCTTGTTTGTAGTCGTATGGTTATTTTAATATCTAGGTATTCATAATTGCGGTATTAGGTGTCAATATAGCTCAATAGTAAGATTCTTGTGCATTGATCCTATGGTCAGTGGTTCGAGTCCCACCTCAGCTAAACTTTCACATAGAGTGAGGAGAGTCACCAGCTCTCTGTAATCCCAGGCGTAGGAATTACGAGGTGTAGTCACATTGAGAGGAAGGACCTGGTGGACACTGCTCGATAAGCAAAAAGCTTATCAGTGTCCAAATTTCTACCTTTGACATCTAGATAGAATCATGTGTATGAAAAAAATGCGGTAGTGTTTTATCTACATTAGCATTGTGGCTCAGCCAACTTTCCGTGCCAGTATTTCCTGGATGGCGCATAGTTTCTTGCAAAGACTATGAAATCGATTTGCCATTCCCATTATTGAATATTGGATCGTTTACATCGGTAGCTACGATTTTGTAGGTGGTAGTTTGCATGCTGATCCCTCCACTTGTCTTGTGTCTTGGGTTTCGCACAAAAAAGGAATGGCGTAAAATGCCTCAAACTGAATCAAGCTATGAGCAATTTGAAGATTTTGAAGACGAAGATGAAAACAACGAGGAGGATGGAGATGAGGATGAAAAAAATCAAAATGCAGGAGGAAGCACCAGCAGTAACTACAGGTGATAGTGAATACTTTAAGCTGTTTCTAACTTGCATTGGTATTAATAATACATATTTATACAGAATAAGCCTTTTCAGTACATGTGATAAACTGCTATCAGCAAGGGTCCTGATTGAAAATGAATAGAAGGGATTTGGTTGCTAATGAAAGAATAAATGAACAATGGAACAAAGGAAAGTACGTTAGAATGATGGAAGAGAGAATGAAGGAGTTAAGGAATAATGGGACGAAAGAAAGAGGAAAGATTTTGTGAACAAACAAGCGAACGAAGGAGTGGACGAACGAACGAACGAAAGGAAAAGCAATCGAATGAATGAACTCATGTATAACTGAGATGGAGAAGAGGAGAAATCTAGGTATGGATGAAAAGTGAATGAGATAATGAATAATAGAAATCTTTTTCTTTGGCTTTAACCCCACTTAGGTAGGGTTGTCAGTGCAGGTAGGCTTTCTTCCACCTTCAAATGTTGCGTAGCTGAAACGAGGGGGCTGCCTATTCACAGCCGGATGCCCTTCCTGTTCCTATTCCAACCTGCCTCATTTCTCCAGGCTTGGGGCCGTCACTGGCAACGTACGTACCTTGTGTCTGCCCAAAGTGGCTCGGTTTAATGACACATGGCATCAAATGATAAATAATCGTACAAAAGAATGAATAAATAAAGGAACGAAAATGTTAATAGCGGAGGAACTATCTAAGACGAAGGAGGGCAAGAGACACTGGTTATCATTAGAGGATTAAGAGATATTTTAGTTACAACTTGGACACATTTATAAGGAATGACAGACACATTTAGTGCCAAACTATTGCTGGTAGATAACGTATTGATGGAGCGATTTTATCATTTTAGGCTGAACAGATGCAGTACGTTTGAGTCGTCATTCGACACATCTCATTTATCGGGATTAGCTGAAAGCCAACGAGATGTAGAAACAATCACTTCATCAGAAATCTTAAAAAGTCATTCGTTAAAGTGGTGGGAGAAGTACATCGGTTTTTATACAGCACCGATCACAAAATTTTGGGGAAATGTCGTAAGTTGACTACTATTGATCATTCACTATAGCTGGTTGATAAGTTGCAATTTTTCTTATTGATTGCAAGGCAATTGCAATGTCACTAGTGGGAAAAATTCGCCATTATTGCTTCTGCATACGCAGCACAGGATGTAGTCGATCTGTGAAGAACCTCGTAGTGTGGCAACGTCGAGAAGCACTTAACATTGGTCAAGGAAACAGGAAATCTACATTAAACAAATGATGGATGATCTACCTGGGTTGAGCATTGAAGACGTCACACTTATTGGACTGAACAGTGAAGCTTGGAAAGAACTGATTCGACAAAAGTGATCCCGGCGGTCATAGCCGAACCATGATGATGATGATTGCTTCTGATTTGCCATTTTTTCATTTCTTGATTTCCACCTCGAATCATTCAAACACACAAGTCTCTTCAGCGTAATAAAATGAATAACCCAATGGTATTAATGCGCTATACTTTGTTTCCCATATAAACTTACACGTACCCATGTAAAACCTATCTAAAAAGCATCTGCTCTTCCAGGAAGTCGTGTTCTAATTTTCCTTCAGCTCTTGGCATAAAACTTAAGTTGCTTTTTGAATCTGCCAAGTCTAGGGAGCTCTTTTATGTCAATGGGAACATCATTTCAATCTTTTAGAGCCAAACAATGAAAGTCTTTCTTGACGTATTCAAGATTTTTTCTTAGGATTGAAGGTCTCTACACTTCCTTGTTCTGTGATTGGAGAACCTTGTCCTTTAATGATATTTGTCCCAAGGTTTGCGGTACATCGAGTGTTGATCATTTTTTATGTCAAACCTGATCAATCAAACTTTTTTAGTTGCTTAATGCTCAGCCGGTTTTTAGTGAGTTGTGTTGGGGAAAGGCTGTGGTAGCCTATACAAAGCCCCCAAAAAGGAAGAAAGAAGGGGAAGGTTAAGAGGAGAGGGAGATAAGATCAAGCTTTTTATTCTAGATTTAAAAGAAGGCAAGTTGTCTGAAATAAAAATTATAAGACCAATTATCTTTTTGTCTGGATTTATCAATGACAGAAAGCTCTCTACCCTGCAGACGTAAGAATGTATTCAGTTTTGATTTTGGAAGACTGCTTCTAATGATATTGGCATTTCGCAGATGGCTTTCGACAAGGGTGTGGTACACGTGGTCAATTTTTAGTGACTGAAGACCGCCACTTATCTTTCCTTTCACTTAGCTGAATTGGTCATCCAAGTTTAGCCATTCATCCATTATAGCCCCTAAGGATTTGTCTTTGCGATTCGTTTTATTTTTTAATGATTTACACTCAGTTGCTACGTGACTTCAATTCTATTTATCTTACATGGGTGGCCAATTAACAGGAGTGGCCTAAAGCACGATCCTTGAGGTATACCACATGTTGCCATTGCAGTCCCTGACTATTGTTCATAGCCATAATTACTAGGGGTGATAGGTGATCAGTAATAAGCATTTGATCAATGACAATGGTATACAGCAATTGATTATCAGTGGAAGTTTTTGTAACTTTAAACGAGTCTTTTTTATTCTTTCAATTTTATATCATTGATATTACTGCTTGCTTATTTCTTTAACGAGTGTTCAATTTTGGATGGAACGACTTAATTCTATGATGTCTACTTGTCAACTCACCGTTATTTTTCTAGCTTTCTTACATCATCTTCCTTGCTTTGTTCACATACGTTCTTTTGGGGAAATTTCATTCGACACCATCAAGATCTGAACTCATTGTCATCATATTTGTGATTTCTTTGACAACAGAAGAAGTTCGTCAGGTATTGTCATTGGTTCTCATTTTATTTCGTTACCATTTGTCTTCCTCACCAATAATGTTTCGCACATTCGATTCCTAGCTTAGCAGAACCCAGAGACAGGGCCTTGAGTTTTTTCGTGGAAGGTGGATTTTTAGAGGGGGTTTCCCGTTGCCATCTTCACCAATGACGTTTCTATCGTGACACGTGCAGGATTCACTGTCACAACTCTACGTTACGAACGCTTATGTTGAGCCATTAAAAGATGGCATCATTTGCGTCATGAAACAAGGATGTTCTGTATTTCTTTTGCAACTTTTTTACTTCGTTAGACGAAGACAAAAGTTGCTACTTATATATCTTAACGGATCATTGAGTTTCATCGATTGTTTAGCTGTTGAATCTTAGTCGGTGCAACCCAACTTTGGAACACACTGCCAGACAATTTCAAATACTCATTTGATTTAAACGATTTCAGAAATTTAACTTATTTTTCTAATATTGGGTTCAAAGCAATGAAATTAGTCCAGTAGCTAAATTTTTCAGTTATTATCTAAATTTTCAACTAGTTACTTTGATCATTGTAAAGCGCCACGAATGGATAAATCAATATTTATTTGTGCACTCTTAAAGTGTACATTTTATCATATATTGCTATCATTATGACTATTTTTATAATTATCAAAGTATATTTCATTTTTCTATTACCTAATTTCAAACAGAAGTCGTAAGAAGATTTATCACAATGCCATCTCTGAGCCCAATACATTTTTCTTCAGAAATTTTTTCTTTATCAAACTCACTTCCTTCCCTTTAATAAACCTCTTTCTAATTTCCCATCTCGATGATTTTCTGTCGTTTTTCCACAGATTCTGAAGTCCGACTCCGGTTCATTGAGGACGAAAATTTACAAATGGTCGCGGTCAAAATGGAATCTCTGTGATGGCCTTGCGATTATGTTGTTCTACATTGGCCTAATCCTCAGACTGAACGAAGCAACTATGACTGCCGGCCGTGTTATCTTTGCAATAGACATTATGTTTTGGATCATTCGCTTACTTGACATTTTCTCGGTGAATCAAAACCTAGGTCCATATGTTGTCATCATTGGTAAAATGGTATGTCTTTGTCTTCAAGTCATCGTTGTTTGCCTGAAGTAGTTTTACACTGTCTGGTATTTTTCTTGCAAGTTAATTGGAATCAAAATCTTTCAATTCATATTCGATGTTTTCGAAAGTTTTTCGCATTTCATAGCTATTGTTTTGAATTGTATTGCATCGAACGAAATTAATCGTATTTGATCGTTTTTCATTCGTCCCTCATCACCCTTAAGTGCCTTGTATGGTACCAGTCGTTTTTGGTCGCATTCATCTCTCAACTCATTTTTTCATCTTAACAGACAATTGACTTGGCATACTTTCTATTCATCATGGCCGTCTTTCTTCTTGCATATGGTGTAGCGAGACAAACTCTGTTGAAGAAAAACTCCTCTTTCATGTGGAACTCTGTAGCGGAAATATTCTTTGTTCCGTACTTTCAAGTTTACGGAGAACTGTTTATAGAAAAAGAGCATCTCTTTAGTAGTAAGTGTAATTATGAATTAAAACATTATTGCCTTGAGCAAGTAGCTTCACTAGGTGCGGGCTGAGATAGGACTTTTGGATGAATCATTAAGCTTATTTTGACATTTTATCAATTCATCAACGAGCAATTATTTGATGGAACAGTCTTACAGTCGGCAAAGCGTTCGCCTAGGAATCTCAAGGTTTCAGTTCCGTCTCTGTCATCTCAGCGTAAACTCACTGTTCCGATTATCGATACATGGTGTGATAAACCGTCTGGGGGCTGATGGTAAGTTGGCGCCCCAACGAAGGAAAATAACTTCATTTGTTTTGCGCAATTAAAAACGGAATAGACTCTCTTGCAGCTCGACTGATATCGACATTAGGCCATTCCCTATCTATTTGTTCTCTTTATCGTATTCTTCGATGTGATTTGGACTTGATATTTTTCATTAGCTTTTTCATTCTATTTGCAGCTAATACGACATATTTCGGTACAAGGAAGCACAGCTCTTTCATTGAACCGGTTGTGTCTTTTTTAATGGCATTTTACCTCCTTATTGCAAACATTCTACTCCTGAACCTGCTCATTGCCATTTTCAAGTAAGTTTCCTTTGGTTTCATGCGATTCGAAAAAGTCAATTATTTGATCAATGAATCAATCAACCCTTCAACAAATCAGTCAGTCAGTCAGTCAGTCAGTCAGTCAGTCAGTCAGTCAGTCAGTCAGTCAGTCAGTCAGTCAGTCAGTCAGTCAGTCAGTCAGTCAGTCAGTCAGTCAGTCAGTCAGTCAGTCAGTCAGTCATTGAATGAATTAATGAATAAATGAATGAATGAATGAAGGAATTAGTGCATGAATGAATGAATGAATGAATGAAGGAATTAGTGCAAGAATGAATGAATGAATGAATAAATCAACCAACCAATCAATCAATCAATCAATCAATCAATCAATAAATAAATGAGTCAGTCAATCAGTGAGTCAGTGAACCAAGGAATCAGACAGTCAGTCTATGAATCAACGAGTCAATCAACCAATCAATCAATCAATCAATCAATCAATCAATCAATCAATTAACTGCTGAATTTTACATTTGACTATATTGATAGATTCATTTATTTTTTATAGCAATACTTTTGCAAAAGTTCAAGCCAATTCAAATGTGATATGGAAATTCCAGCGATATCATTTGATTTTGGAATATGCACGCAGACCTGCTCTTGTGCCTCCCTTTGTCATCATCAATCATACTTTATCTGTGTGTCGAAGCATTTTCCGTAAATGCAGACGACTCGAATGCTGCGGAGGACACGAAAAAGCAAGCAAAGATATGAGCGACAGAAAAATCCGTCAGTATTTTTAGATTTGCGTATAAATTAATCTTAGAATCAGTTTGAAAACCTCATTCGTGGTATTTTGTACTTTCTTTATCTGACTTAAATTCAACTTCAGAGAGGTCGCTGGTGCAAATTGGCTTTCACCTGCATCGGATCATATGTGGCATGAAATGGGGGCTACCCTTTTTTACGGCTAGATGCCGCTCTTGCCGCCATTCCCCTATATGCCCTGGATTGGGATCGGCACCGGGTTTGTGCTCCATGGAAACTTTCTGTGCCTAGATTTTAGCTTGCTGGCATCTTGTGTATCAGTACATATCAGAATATCGATTAATTTGATTGATTGGATATATTTGATTGTTTCAACTGATTCGATTGGTTTGATTAACCCAAGTGGAAATTACTTAATACGCGACTGTTCATGTCTCAATCGCAGAGATTTACCCCACCCAAAGTGAATTGGATGATTTGATGCAGTTTGAAGATGATTGTCTAGCTGATCTGCTCAGGAAGAAGGATGACATTTTGTCATCTTCAAAGGAAAAGAGAATGAGAGTCATTCTAGAAAGGTTTCTACTCATTCATTTCAAATGAATCTTGCTTGAATTTAAGAATGCTGCTCCAGCTTGACGTTATCTATCTGGGGAGAAGTAAAGGACCGTTGAGGGAAGGAAAGAAGAGAAACATATCCATGGAGCAATGACCTCCTTGATGTTAACAAAGTGCTTACTCCTAACAATGCCTCCTTTAAAGGCATCTTTATCAAGTTAAGGCTACGGCTACGAATCATCAGAATTTCTTCACGATGTTCTGCGTTCCCTTCGCTCCGTCTCTCTGGTTACCAGCCTGCACGTCCACTCACTATCTATCATGCGAGGTTTTTGCGACACTTCACTCGGGGCTTGCTGATGGCCCTCCGCAACCTCTCCAATCTCCAATGGTCTCACACTTGCATGATAGTCATACAGCGTGTCCATTGAGCATCACTGTAATTGGTCATATCTTTCGTCATATTCGAACCCACAACCCCAGCGTTATGATTTCGCATGCTTAAGTAAATATGCTACGGTATCAAAAATATATCGGAAGCCATAGACGTTCAACTTTGCTTTTTCCTTTCAATCCGTTTCTTATTTATTTTTTGAATTTCGCTTTATTTTTGTATGCTTTGAATCTTTTTGTCTGATTTTTAGAATTGATGACATATCATGGAGAATAGATGAAAACAAAAAGGAGACTTGGAAACGCGAAGATAACATGGACACGAGACTATTGATTTTGCAACGAAAAATTGAAGAATTAACATCAAACGTAGCAGAGATGACTGATTCATCAAGAAGGCGGGATAATTCCTACGAACCGGTGCCTGCAGATAATCTATCGTGCAATCAAGTGCGTACTCAAGGGAATTCATCTAGTCCATGGAGACGAGCAAGTGAAGACACTCTAGGGAAATCACTTGCATCCTTTGGGCCTCCACCACGACGATTTCTCAGCCAGAATCCGTATATGCAGTCAGAAGCTTACAATTCGAAAAGAAAGGTCAAGGAAGCTGCCTGGACTTTTCGCAGATCATCATTGAAAAATTCTGGACCGTCGAAAGAAGAACTCATGAAAGCATTGAGCAGTCAAGAGAGTTTTGATGGGGAAGATTTTGTTGACGCCCCTCCCGCTAAGCTTCAAGAAGTAAGCATGTGCACAATGAAATACTATGTTATTTGCTTTACAACTATCCAAGCACAGCTCGGTGTATCTGTTTTAGGTAACTAAAAGAGAGTTAGAATAAGAATACGTAATTCACGTAAAATTTCTCTGTATCGAGAGGCGTTCATGTCCCCTCGCTTGATTTGTTGCCACAAAGCTACGCAAGAAAGGGAATAAAAAAGTTGAAGTACCTTCCCTCACCATTTTTGATGAATAGGGCGGCGCCCATCTCCGTTTCATTAGCCTTTGGGCCACACAGCTGTGCTGGCACAGTGAATGCTACAGTTTGGGGCTGGCCATCAGGTAGCACTGTGTGTTTCACTCCCATGCTCTTTCCCGAAGTCCTGAATGCTAAGCAAGGAAGTAGCATGTACCATTTTCAAGTCTTTGGTATGACTCGACCGGGTATCGAAGCCGATCTACCGCGTACAAAGCGAGCATTCTACCACTGGGCCACAGACGCGGTAAGAAATGGAATGCTACAGTTTAATCTACTAATTATACGCATTTGCTGATTGAATTCATAGCACCTCACCTGATAAAGTAGTAATTATTTTATTTGTGTTTTGAAAAGGATCGGTTCCAGTCAAGTGAAACGTTAGAAGAAATTCCTGAGAGGAGAAGAACACTCAGTTGCCCATCGAGATCTTCATTTGAAGGAAGGAGTAGTGATTCAAACATTCAACGGCCACCACACTATAGCAGCTTTCCTGAGAAGGACGAAGCGGAGGAGGCCGATCATGATACTTGTGAGCGTGACGTCGATGAAGTTGTTCTTGAAAGTATGCCTGCAATGCCGCTACCCAAAGAGGCACGCATTTCACCATACCCAGCATCAGGAGTGGCAAGGTTCCCAGTTCCAGATTGCTACGTTAGTTGGGATGTACGTATCGAATGGCTAACTTAAGCTTTTGATATTGATATCACTTCAATTGTAAGTGGGTGCCTTGCGTGAAGCAAGGGTAAAGTGCGGCAAGGAAAGGAATTGTCCCACCCCCAACAATGCTATGGCTCAGCATCCATCTTGAGCCATATCCACCTGATCCACCTCTATAGCAAGGTGGTCCCAGATGCTCATTTCGAGAATGCGATTAAAAATGTACTCTTTTTATACAATCTCAAACATGCATCTCAAAAGCTCGGTTTTCTCGCCAGATCCAGCGGGTTTTTCTCATCTTCTCGCCTTCTATCTATATAAAGTTCCCAAATCCGTCCTTCTTTAGAGTACTGATCCCACGTCTGGGGTGGTGCTCCAAACTCTACTCTGTCTTCTCGACAAAGTCAAATCCAAAGCCATTCGTCTCATCAATAATCCTAACCTCACCAAATCGCTCCAACATCTTTCCCATCATCGTTTAGTTGTCGTCTTGCCTACTTCTTGCTTTCCTGAGTCCTACAACTTGCCATCTTTCAAATCTAAGATCAATAAACTTGATCTTATCTCTCTATCCTCTTAGCTGCTTGCTTTCTTCTTTCCTCCCATGTTGGGGCTTTGTATAGGCCACCATAGCCTTTCCTCAACATAACAACTCAACATAAAAAGAAAAAAAAGAAAATCACACATTTTCACTAAATTTTGACGTACGCTACTGGCTAAAATTAAGTTGCCGCCCCGGCTCTAAAAAGTATTTGAATTAAAACAGTTCTGGAAAAAAAAAATCATTGTACCAATTAACTTGTGTCATATTTTTGTATAACAATATATTGTATGGCAATCTATGAATTATTTAAAGAAATTTTTTCTAGTTTAAGATGGATTTTCATTGCTTGTAATGCTAAAAAATGGTCAGAAACGAAATTAAGTCGATTTTCCAATTTTTGCTTAGGTGGCTACATAGTTTTGGCCAGTAGTGTATGCCGCAACAGCTAGAGTTTTTGGGTGAGGTTAAGGGGATCGAATAAATTGGCTACAAGGGAGGAGGGGGGGGGGCAGTCAGGAGTTAAGAAAATGTCAGTTTGTAGTGGAAGAGAGGGGTTTAGTAGGCAAATAAGTTCATGAAACTGATAACATGCAAGAAGATAGAGCAAAGAAAGCAAATGAGCTGATTACAAAAGCCAATCTGAAGCACTGCAGGTAGGATTAAAGACCATGGCGATTAGTATTGGATAGCCAATGGAGACAATGATCACCAATCGAATCACCAATTAGCTGAAAGACATCAAGAATCAAATCAGAAAACCTATTGTCTCTGTCTAGTTCTTTTATTTGATATTCCAGAAAATTCTCAGATGTGTGAAACAACATCCAATGAGTATTGCCTCATATTTATAGGTTGATTATCCTTTATACAAACCTACTGAATACACTTCATCAATGCTGCAGTTGTCATCCTGGATTGACTCAGAAGATTCAAGGTAATTTCAAACTATTCAAAATTTTAAAAATTACACAAAATTTAAAATATTTTGAATTTGAAATATTCTAAATTCAAATTCTTCTCAATGCAAACTGTTTTCTTCCTTATGGATGCTTATCTTCATCATCAGTTTCTCTATCAAATGCTCACTTTTGGATATCTGCATATTTATGTTTACATATTTCTTGTTTATTTGCTTTTTAGTGGATTGGCATTCAATTCAGTTGATCTTGGAGTAAATAGAATCAGCAATTTCATTCATTATGATGTCATCGATGGGAAACCTAGGTATATTTTCAACATATTTTTCATTTGTTGTTGTAAATATATATTGTTAATGGTGATCAATCACAAATAGCTGGAAGAAGTGTTAAATTTTCATTTCTGGAAATAATTTCTTATTATGGTTATACTCAATCAGCATTGATCCAACAATCAACAGTGATCAACAGCAATCAACAGTGATCAACAAGTATCAGCATCTTTCAATCTCTCAACATTGATCAATGCTTATCAACATTGACTAGCAGTTGTCAAGCTTTATCAGCATCAATCAAAAGCTACCATAAATTATCAGCAGCTATCAAGACATATCAAAATCAACCAATAGCAATCAACATTGATCAGTGTCCATCAAAGTCAGTAATAACTGATTAATAGTTACTGACATCATTAAATCTCCAGCTAAATTTGTAGCAACGATTGTTTGTGTTTGAGTGTTTTGTGAACATAGGTACTGCTAAGTACGTGATCTTCTCATCCTAATTGTAATTTTTTTCTGTGAATCTCATTTGGTTTCCACATTTCATATTTCCTCATCTAGAAATCCATTTGGAAGAACTGGAATCACAGGAAGAGGTCTCCTTGGCCGGTGGGGCCCCAATCATGCAACTGAAGCCATTATCACAAGGTTTGTTCATACCCACATTTGATCCCAATTGTTCAATGACTTAAATGACAACTGTTTGTTACAAAAAATGTGGATCTTTTGTGGTTTCATTTTCTCAAAAATGAGAGGAAATACGTTTCTCATCTTAAATTCAATTGGATACTCCCACCAAGAACATTGTGTGCTGCTTAAAATGGGTGTGCTCAAGTTTATCAAAGTGCACAATGGTAGATGAGTAAATTGGCTATTGTAAAGAAAAAAGATCCTTATTCAGAGAATTCCACCAGTGGATTTGGAAGTGAATATCAAGATGCATTCCTTGGATCAATACATCCTTTTACTGAGATTCTTGTTACAAAACACAAATCAAAATAACGAGTAGATTATAATCCTTTTCCTTGTTGTCACAACAGATGGAAGAGGAAGCCAAATAACGAGAAATTCGCAAGAGGGAAGTTTTCATTGGAGTTTTTAGCGTTGAAGAAGAATGAAGAAATTACATTCATTGGTGTATGTGGAGTGTTATAGTTTTTTTTATCAAATGTGGCTGGTTCTGTTTTAGGCCTTTCAGATGCTCTTTCAATTAGATATACTTTTGTCTCTTACCATCTAATCTCACTTTTTATAATTCTATTATGCTATTCAGATGTATTTAACTTTTGCTCGAAAGACCCTACCATTTACATCAATGGCTCACTTTCACACATTTAAATTTGCATCTGGGTACAATTTCAATTCTCTTATTTCTCCCTTCATCCGACCCTTTATAATCTGATAATTGATGGACAAAAAGATCTCCGTTATGCCAAAATTACATTTCCTATTTCTGAGCAATGTTGAATCTTTGTACACATCAAAACGTTTTTTCAGCTGATTTCAATCAAAATTCCATTAGGCTTAAACGATGTAAATTTCAGTTTTGAGAGGTCAATAAATTTTTAAATGTCAGTAGTCATGAATTCATTAATGAACAAATCATGGAAATGAGAAGCAAGGGGGAATGATCAGTCAGTAATCTGTGAAATGAAATTTTGTTGCAGGGAATGATTATATCATTGGAAAAGATCCCAAAGTTTGCATCAGAAATATTGAAGTTAGAAGAAGGAAAATTGCAAAATGAAAAGGTTGACAAAATGCTGCTAAATAGCTTTGAGGTTTGTAATTATTAGGAAGTTTTGTTTATGTGATAATTTTTTCTCCATGAGAATATATTAGAAAGCTTTTCAAACTGGCCTTTTTTTGATAAAAATAAGGGAAATTGAATTGTTTTGAATTCAAAATTTTGTCACAATGCTCTCCAACAATGCTTATTATTCTTTCTCAAGGTTTCAAAAGAGTTTGATGATGCCAGGAATACAGATAATTCATGGTTGGAGACGAAGTTCATAAATTTTCATGATGAGCATGGAATCATCACTAAGGACCTTCAACTGGTATGTTTCTTATTGCCTATCTGTTGTTTAAATCCTATATTCATTCACTCACTATTGGCTAGCCATACACTTATGACATATTGGTTTTTACTAATTTTCCCTTTGATTTAAATGTCATTTCGTTTGCAATTTTCCTTGATTAGAAGTAAAAATTTCATACGGTTTATTTTTCTTCAACTTTTGCTAAAATTTTCAGAAAAGGTTTAGCTTGGTGTGGCTGGAGGTGGACAGTGATGTGAGAATGACTCCAAAACGTAAAGAATACTTGGCAAAAATTGCTACGGAGAAAGGTGCACACTTCTAGATTGAAAACAGTTCACACAAGAGATTAATTGTGTGTATATGTCTAATGGAACAAAGACAAAATTGAAGTTTTGACATTGCAAACAACAAAAAGTATTTTAATATCTTTTTGACACAAAACATTTTTGTATTGCCAACATTTAAAGTGTAATGTTCTTTGGACAACAATACATATAATTTTTGATGAATTCAGTAGTATTTTTTTATAGGTAAGATGAATCATGAGCCACTAGCACATCATTACTAATACTCATAGCTAGAAGCCTTAAATCATAGATTTTAGGATAATCTTGCTTGCCAGGGCTCAAAGAAACATATTTACTATTTTAGTTAAGTTTTTGTGACAGTTGCATGGAATTTTTTTACTTAATGAATTAATTATTTTAATCAATCATTCTTAATTTTTTAAGTTTTAAATTATGAAATATCTAAGTTCTTTTGATACATTACATAATTTTACATGACAATTTCATATTTTTGGAAACACATTTGACTGAATTTCAACCAACATGAAAGCCATTCAGAAATGGTGCAGTTGAAAACAGTTGAAGGACAAAAAGAACCCCCAGCCATTGCTGTTTTCATTAAATAAAGAAACAAAAAAATAGGCAAACAAAGCAACAAAGAACAAAGCTAGGGTCTGTTGAGGAATTTTGAATTTGTGATAGTGCATCTGGGCGAATTGTGCTATTTTTGAATGGCAATTCAACTGTATTTAAAAAATGACATTTTGTAATTCATGGGAATCTTATTGCTGATCAATATCTAATTTTTCTGAAAGCAATGTTTATTGAGTTATTTTTTATCATATTGAGTAAGTAAAGAAAAATGGCCCATTTATATTGTTGAAATGAAAGCTAGTTCCAATTTTGGTTCAACAAGCTAAAGCTTACTTAGATTTCTTTTTAACCAACTAACTAAGATATACACAATCTTTGTAGAAGACAAAATACAGATGGGTTATGTCAAAACAAAAAAACAAGGTTTTCTTAAACAAGTTCTTTCATTTTCTTAATCAAATTTCCATATTCCCCTCATTCAGGCTTTCTTTCTACTCATTAGACAATTTCAGATCTCCAGTTTCTTGTTTACATTTGACATTTTCTACTCTTGTCATTTCATTTTCCAGCTGGCTGGTGCCAGCCTCTAAACTTGTTCGATTTTCATCCAAGCCAACATTAGAAGGAACTGTCCTATTATCCTCCTTTAATTGGATTCCCAGCACCCCAATAGACAAAGCACCATTCTCTTCACTATCATTATCGAATGACACAGTTGACTTATTTAAGAAAGTCTCTTTTTTTCCTTCTGTATAGTCAGCCTCTTGGCTGGTTACTAAATTCTTTGTTTCCAAGGAGCGTTCCTTTTCTGATTGAGTTTTTTCTTGATTGTTTCTTTCAACTCCTTCAATACTAATGGCTTTGTTTTCATTGTTGGATTCATTCAACTCCTTTTTTTCACTGTGTTGCTTTTTATTTTTACAAAAATCGTTAGTTTCAAAATTTTCTTCTAGACGTAATTGAATCTCTTCAACATTAGTTACTTGTATACCATCACAAGATTGGATGCTTGATGGTAAATAATTCTCACCTGTGCATACATTTAACTTTTCTAGATCATCTGAATGTTCAGAATATTCAGGTAGTCTTTCAATCGGATCTCTCTCATTGTCACCACATTGATTTCTGGGCATTTCATATTCCATTTCCATCATCTGCTTCTCCTGGAGCAACTTCACAGCTTCCAATGTCGCTATAAGAAACCAGTACATATCACATTCAATCTTACATCTGTCCAAGAACTTATCTCATTTTCTGTATTCCTTTAGGAATTATTTTATGAAACAGACATACGTACTAAATAGTGTTCTTAACTTCAACAGACTAAAAATCATGGTCCCACAATTTTACGAGTTACCAATATGTCAGTGGTGCTGTGATGTGATGGTTAAGCGTATGTACTCACAACACAGTGGTTGTGAGGTCAAATCCTACACATGTCACAATAAAAACACCATTGGCGAGGAAGGCAATGAAAAACCATCTCATAAATTCCACTTTCCTAGCAAAAACTGAGAGTCCTGTCTCTTGTTTCTGCTATGCTCAAAATCGAGTATGCAAGACAGTTCTTTAACCAATAAGCTGGTCTCATTCTAAGAAAATCTCAGCGTTTTGCCTTACCTTCAACTGCTTCAGGGTATTTATCATGAATTTTGCTTTTCAGTGACCTGAAAATACATATCTTCATTGTAATACATATATTCATTGTCACTATGAAATGAACTTATTGTAAAAATTCAATATCTTGAGGCTGTCCATGCAACCTTATTCTGTAGTAGTCTAGAATTGGCTGATTTGATTTCCAAGATCCCTGTAGTTTATAAGTACCTAAATATTGGCTACATTAACTCTTTTTGCTTTTATTTGCTAACATAAGCTGGGTATTTGGGCAGCTATTTGTCTGCTGTGGGCCTGCAGCATTACCGCTTGTTCCTTCAGAGCTACCTCAAGAGTACTCATTTACTGACCTCGGAAGGATGGACAGCTGAGGTGGCTATTGCCCTGTAGTTAATGGTTCTGATGAGGGAATTTGAGCCCACATGGGTAGATGTCAAGAGTTGAAACACTGCACCCTAACCATTTGACCAAACCGCCACTTGATTTGATTTCATAGCCTTTTCAACTGACATTTATTCAAAGGGTCTCAGTTTATACTTACTTCAGTTGAAATTTTTTCTAAATTTCTGAGGAAAGCTAACTTGTTTACTACGTGTGATTACCAAAAGTGTTTGATTCATTCTCTTAGTTAATACTAATACTCTGTAGTTACTTACTGTTCATGAGTCGGTGACAAATGACACTTGGAAACAGACACAGAAAAAACACACAAACACAAACAAACCAAAAGAGAGAAAAATCCTCTTAAGTTGATTACCTTAGTCTACGAAATATCTGGTCAAGGTCATTTTTCAATGAGCAAAGTAATTGCACATGTGAGGCGTAGTCTTTTTGGAGACCAATGAAGGTGGATTCGGATAAATTGTTGAAATGCCGTAGCATCTCATTGGTTTCTTCATACTTGCGCAGCCTGCAAAACAAAGAAAATTATTCAGAAAAAATGAGGGCATGGCAAGAGAAGGGGGATTAAGAGAGCAGAAATAAACAGAACTGAGTAGGGGGTTAGTGCTTCAAAAGCGTATTAAATGGTTGGGGGTTGGGATGATAAACCTATGCCAAACTGTATGTGGACTTTTTAATGAAGTACAACATTTCATTCAAAAGAAGACAGAAGCAAATATGAAAAAAAATGCAGAAACAGTCAACAAATAACAAGGGATTGGTAGCTACACACCAAGCCATGCAGTGGGTGTAGCCCTTTCATTTTCAGTGATGTACCATCAAATAAAAATTTGAAAGCACATTGGTGACAAAAATACATACTGTATGAATCCATGGTGTTTGAAAAAAAAACTGCACAGCATCATTGATTTTGAGCTCGGTAGAAACGAGACGGTGCCCAAGAAAATACTTTGCAATGGGAATACTTTTAAATTTGATTTTATGACGTAGTTTCCCTCTGCTTTCCTCACCGAGAGGGCTAACCAGTTAAGATTCAAACTCATAACCCCCCCCCCCCTACGTCACGAGTCTAGATATTTGACAACCTACTTGATATTGCCTGTTGAGATATGCTGTCATTATCACAATTGCTATCATTTCTACATGATAATCAATACCAGTAAGGGCCAGGGTATTCGTTAATGATGCGGGCATTTCAGCAACATCCTTGCCCTTGCATACATAACACCCAGCAGGCAAGAAAATTCGTGATAATTTATCTGCTGATAGCCCCGTGATGTGATTGAAAACGTATGAAGCTAGGAAGAAAGTTCAAATGGTAAACTATTCCAATATTCGTACGTTTGTCTCTGTGTGGAAGTAATTTCGGCCACATCCTTTTCAGATACAATGTTGATCCATGCTGATTTAAAATCCATCTTTGATGTTTTCATTCCACTTCTCAACTTCTTCGACCCTGCATCCTTTCTTGGTCCAATATTTTCAGCTTTCCTTCTCCCACTCATATCAACCCTATTGACGTCTGTTAAGGCTCTTGCTTCGGGATTTGACGATGTACGTCTTTTTTCTGTGATATGGTCATCTCCCCCTGCTTTTGAAATTTCAAGTAGTGTCTTTCTTCTTGTTTCACTTGATTTTCTTGGTATCACTCTGCTACCAGCGGTGCTTATTATCATTATGTCTTTCCAGATTCTTTTATAAACTGTGTTTCAAGTTGCACCATTTCCGTAAGACTGAAGTTGTTTTCACGAAAGTCTGTCGCAGAGTAGAGACTAACTCCACCACAGCGACTAGCTAAACGAGGCTGCCATCTTAATGGCGGGAAATGTCCTCAGCAATGGAAAAACAAAGTCTTCTTTTCTAGATTTAAAAAAAAGTTACTGAATTTTTTCGCTCATCTGTAATGATGGCTTTAAGAAATAAATGGCATTAAATGATGCTTAAGTGAATTTTGCTGTACTGGAATCGGGAATGGTTTCTATGCTTGCTCTACGTGTTACTTTTACGTGTTACTGGCTGTGTGGCTCCCACGGAGAGGCATTTGCATCGCTGTAGGTAAACGAAACTGCAACAAATATGAATGCGAAGAACAAAGCGAAGAGGAAAAGAAAGAAATCTATAACAAAAGATGAAGAGAAGAAGACCCTGAAGTCATCAAATATAGTTAGATGTATGACTGGGGAAAGGCCCCCATCATTAGTAAAATGTCCCGTCTGCGGAGGAGATGTTAAAAGGAACAGAATCAACGAACATTTAGATAACAGTTGTCACGAAAAGAATGGCGACGAGGGACTTCAGGACAGCGCCCCAAAAGTCTGCCAGAAATCTGATGCAAAGACGGTAGCTAACAGTGATCACAAAGAGGTTATTGTTATAGATGATCATGATGATGATCAAATTAGCAGGAATTTGGAGAGAAAGCAGGAAATAATGGAAGAAAAAATGAAGAATAGCGAGGATGATGAAAAATGGATGGATAGATTAAACTTGGCTCTGGAAACTGCATCAGATGAGATTGATCCAGAAACACTCAAGTTTAGGAAAAGTTTTAATCCATTTGGAAACAAGTTTACTGTGGAAATTGCTCAAGATAAGAAAGAAAAAGATTTTGATGAAATCCACGAAATCTCAGAGTCAAGTGAGGATAATTCATGCAATGTGACTGTAAATCAAAATATGCAATTAGATTTCAAAGCCGAAACGCAGTCCAAGGAAAGGTTGGAAAGTAGAGATGATCTGCCAGAATATGAAAACGGCACAACATATGAGCCTTATTACTGGGCAAATTTTAAGCTCATAATGAACAGTGTTGTTTGTGATGCAGACAATTTACATTTGTTTAACGACCAAGATTCAGAAATTGTGGGTAAATTTAAATCATTAGATGAAATGGCCCAACAGCTGTATGTGAGACTTTTCCTGAGAAAAAATTCATGGTTAAAAGTTGATAAATTGTCATATCCAAGAATAGCTAAAGATTTAAAGCCTGTTATTGGAGCTTTGATGGAAAATGGTAAATGTTGTTTTTGTACTCTATTAGGCTGAGATTTCTAGCTCTGGTTATTAAGGCAAGCAGAATTAGTTTTTCCTGTGATGTTCTCAGGGTAGTTTATGAGAAATTTAATTATTCTAATTTAGTCTTCATCATAGGCTAATTTTCTTTAATGCTTGAGATTAATAAGGAGTGCATTTTGCAAGTTTGAGCAATCATGTGAATAGATTTTTTGATGTACAAGACCTCAATATTTTACACGATTTTATCAAATTGAGGGATCATTTCTCCAGACACTCATCAGAGCATGAAACATTAATTTCTTAGCAAAGTCACGTTTTTGCACCTCTGTTTAATGTCAAAAGAATTGATAAGCATATAATAAAAAATATATTAAAAGATTCAGTATTCCCACTGCTTCTATTTTTTCCAAAATCTAACAGAATGATGCATTAATGGATATAATATTGCATGGATCTTTTGCTTTGAAGAACAGATATAAGGATAATATTTAGAAATTACTTTCACCTTTCTAGGATTTGTGGATGACAAGATGATTCTCAGTGATCTTAATGAAGTCCTTGGTCTCATGTCGGCACCAGAAGTGCGCTCGTTAGCACAGACATACCAACTTTTCAAGGATAAGAATGGGGGTAAACTCTCAACAAAAAAGGATCTTGTAAATGCAATCATCAATCTTTCAAATAATCAAAAAAGTGTGATCTCATTCTTTCTTCAAGCACCAAATTCAAAAAGTTCAATGAAAAATTCCATCCTGAAAAGGTATGATTTAATTCCTTCATCATCATTTCATCATCTTGGTTTGTGTGTCATATCTCGCCTACCTCATTTGATGCTTTTTGAATCTTATTATCTTAGATGTGTTAAATATTTAGATACTAGCCTGATGGAGTTAAATTAAATACAGTCCCAATTAATATAACTTTCCATCCTTTTTCAGGGCTAAAAATCTTCTCGGTGATTGTCTGAAAACTTCTCAGAAGCCAAGAGAAGTTTTCAACAGATGTTTTAGTCTATTTTCATTGGTCAATTATTCATTTAATGATGACGACAACATCAACTCATCTCTCATGTATGTATGCCTCCGAATTTGCTCCATGCAGCTTGCATTCTATAGCAGCTATGCATGTGTCCATCTATCTATCTATCTATCTATCTATCTATCTATCTATCTATCTATCTATCTATCTATCTATCTATCTATTTATTTGTTTATCTATCCATTCATAATTTTTACAATGATTGTGATTTCTTTTGGTCTTGCAACACTTTTTTTTATCTTATTTGCATTCTTATGGCCAAATTTAGTTCTAATTAAATCAATTAATCAAGCACTCAAATTATTTCACTCCAATTTCTATCCAAATAACTCCTAGATTAAGTGATAAAATTCAAATCACAATCCACTCAAAATCCTCTTTCTAACTCTAATGTTTTCATTAATCATTAGATTTTTTATCTAAATTCCTCCTCTGACTGTATGGCAAACGTAGTCAAGTTTCTAGACAATCAATGTATCAATAAATTTTGTTTTAGGATCCATTTGATGTTATGATCTTAATTTAGTTCAAATCACTTCCTCTGTAGCATAGTTCAACTTTTTTATAGATACAGAATTCTTCAAATAAATAAAGGGGAAATGGTTTTTCCCTCATACAAAATCAGAAAATTAACTACAGTTTTTAAGACAAGAGGGGATTGCATCGAGTACACACATGCAGTGTCAAAAGAAGAGGAATTTCAAAGTGCAATGGAAGTAAAAGACTTTGATACTGCATTAAGTATTTACAAGATAGTGAGAGTCAAGGTGGATGATACAATTTCAAAACTGGAAATATCTTCAAAGAAATCAGAGGTAAATTACTGTTAAGGAATTCATAATGAAACTTCTTTAGAAATCAGTTTGAAGTACTTTCTTCATCATAAATCTGCAATTGGATGCATCGCAGCAAAGTCAGGTTCTCTTTTGCCAGAAAACACTTCTTTCAACTTTCATTTCCTGTTTTGAAAGTTAAATTTCCTTGATGGAAATTTGCTTTGATATCTATGTCCATCCTTCTTAGACTTTGTACAAGTCCCTCTCCCCTAAGTTGGGTTGCCGGTGTGGTCTTTCAAGTGGTCTTTCAGTCTTTCCACGTCGTCTCTACGATTTGGCTCAGTTTCTACGTGCTGCCAATATTCCCTTTTTTCGTCCTCTACTTCATGTAGAGGACGCATGGCTCAATTCTACCTTGCAGAACCATTTTTGCGAATCTACTTCGTATTTGAATTTAATCTAATTAATACTCAATTCAGAACAGAATGTCAAGCTGCATGTTTTTCAGATTGAACTGATAAGTCTAGTAGCAAGAGAAATAGAAAGGAGAATCTTGCAAAATAATCTTATACATATAGATTTATCTGATTTCGCATAAGAAGATCAGCTGAAAATATCCATTTATGACGTCTGTGACTTTCGCTTTCCAATTAATCATTACAAAATATAAAAATGTATTAGATCATGGTCAATCCAGGGTTTATTTCTACGACAGAATGTAGAATAAGCGAATCAGACGATTATGTTAGAGGTTTTCGTAATGAGGAAATAGTTACCGCATCTTTGTCAGTTCCAGCCGAGAAGTCTTCTTATTCATCTTTGCTGTCTAATTAAGAGCTATTCTGAACAACTTTAATGAGCGTCAATAATCCCAAATAATTTCCCTGTTCTATTTATCTACAGATCTGGTCGACATTTTTGCCAGTCCATTTGCGACGATTTTCAAGTGAATGGGTTCTTTTCCGTATTTGTTGCAAATCTGTGGAGGCATTAGAAAAGAGAAATCTTTACTTGGAGGCAGTCGAATTATTGAAATCAATGCTAAGGCAAACGACGTACTGCTTACGATCGAGAGGTGCATGGTGGGATAGATTGGCAATAGACACAGAACGCTACTTAAAAGATCCAAGTAAAGTATGGTGATCTTCTTGTGTCATGGCAAATTCATGCCGTCAGCGAATCAAAGCGGCTCCTTGTTCCCCCATGTGTATCTGTCTCTCGAGATTTCGCCGACATCCGCCTCCTTCTGGAACATCAATCTCTCCTTCATCCAGTCAAACATTTTCATCCTCCGTCTTCCCTGTATTGTCTTTCAATTTCGCACCATCTTTATGAATTGGCCCTCCCTGCCTTTTTTCTAAGCAAATTATTTACAAATCTGCACCGTCTATCTCTCCGATGGTTTCCATTGAAATGTTTCTGACTTCATTCTCTTCGAAGCCTCCACATTAATCACCTTCCGATTTTTCACGATATTCGTACCAATCTCACTTAGGACTTGCATTGGATGGGTATTGCTCTCATGAGATCAGGGATGTTATTTCTCGGAACACTCAAAGGAATCAGATTAATAGTTCGAGCTTATCGATAGTTAAGATTTCGCCAAAAATAATTAAATTAGCAAATTTTTGCCGTTGCCTCACACAAAGGGCCACTTTGTTGAGCACTCAAGAGGATGAAACGTCAGGTAATGGCCAAAATAAGACCATGAAACTTATTCCAAGATGCAGATCAAAACACGTGAAACTGAGCGATAGGCGCAAATGACTGGTTGTCTGTTTAAACCGACCATCAATTTTGGCATGGTTGAAGGGCATGTGAGATAAACTTCAACGTTTTGTTTTGGTGATTGCTCGACGTTCCAGCACATGATGAGTATCGAAGGGAAAGATCTTTGATTTGATGTAAATGCCTGTTTCTGCTCTTCTTTCCAGTATTAAGGTTTTTTACACCAAATAATTGATTACGTTGATTTTCAAATCCCATTTTTTCGTAGCCTTTTTTATTTCGTCAGTCATCTTTCCGTGAATCATTATCTCGTCAATGACGTCATAATGACATGAAGCAGTAGCTCATATTTTCATTTGTTCTCAATTATAGCAAGAACTAGAGATCGTTAACTACGTCATCTTGATTGATTCTCAGGCACTGGATTACATCAAAATTGCTCTTGATGATCCCTGGGTCAGAACTGGAATGAGGCTGAACCTCGTTCAGAGAGCTAAGCGAATTTGCAGTGCCTTAAAGAACAAGCATTTAAGAAATCGCTTGCATGAGTATGAGGCGGAGTTGCTGCTAGATCCCCATGAGGTATGATTGATATCGGTATATGTTTGATTCAACGAAATGAAATGCCTTCATATTTCGAGAAATTCGCAATGATGATGAAAATTGTGATTATGAGAAAGAGAATTTCTAATCAGAAAGATATTAATTTACCATCGTCTATTGTAGGTGACGATTTCAGCGCCGGTATTTTTAGACACATCATCGAGTCATCGAGCAATATTTTTGTTAAATGACAGTGACCAGAGCAGTGACCGGTCGGATCAATCATATTCTGTCGTCGAGGAGTATGCTTTGTCTCATTACAAGGAGGCTGGTTTTCCAAATGGCGTCCATGCCGAAGGCTCCTCCTACACTTTCATCTTTTCGCTGCTTTTCTGGGATGTCATTTTCATGGACATAGATGACGCATTTCTTGGACCTTACCAGGTTGGTATTGCTGTATCATCACGTGATTATTCCCGAAAACGTAAATATCAGTAGGCTGTCCTGTTACATGCATTTTCTGGTATTGGATGATTCAAGTATGATAAGTCAAAATATAAGCAATGAGGTTTAAGCTCCGGATGGACGACCTCTCGCATTCGGACCTCGCAACATACATCAGACTCCTTTGGAAAGAACGCTTCGTGCCTGAATGTGGCATGCAAAGTTGGTTCAAATCAACTTTAAATAGCTAGAAGTCCATCCAGCCCATATATGATGAATCAGTGAAAGAAAATGATTAATGTCTGATTCCATTTTTTATTCTTTCAGTTCTTATATTCAACTTGTAATAAATTCTCATTTTTTTTCATTTTCCAAAGCCCTGCCCTTTGGATCTTTGTAACGATCAGTTTTATGAAATGCGGAAAGAAACTGTAGATAAGAAGTTACAGGAAATTCGAGATTCTTCCACGAAGGTATGTCTTTCTTTTCGAAACTTATTTTGCATTCGATTGTGCTGTTTAGGTCATTAGTCGTCATCAACAGGCTGCCTCTTCAAAGCGAAGGTCGCATTTGACGATTTCTGACCAATGTTTTCAATCTCTGGCTATGGTACTGACATCATGATTGCGCGATCGTATCCACTGTTCGATGTCACCGATTCAGAATGTTCGTTGTGATTTTCGTTGTGATTGACGACGATACCGCCAACGTGTGATTTGCCGTCTTGATCCCTACATAGCCATATCTTTGTCCTCTGTTGTGTAACCTGCAAGCTTCGGCGTTGCTGGTGCCATCACTTCTACAAGGACTGACTGTCTGGTGTCTGGTCTGCTCCATCACTTAGTCATTTGACTTTTCTCCGTCTAAAAGATTCGTAGCATGTGTCAATCGTAAGAAATAACTTGGAGCTTTCGTGCTTTTTTGTCAGTTTTCTTATGTCCACGTTTCGGCTGCATGTTTAAGAATGCTTCATTGGTAAGGCTGAAGAAATTAAGGAAGAATAGAAGAAATTTTTTATAATAGCAAGAATTTCCTTGTTGAAATTTGCTCTTCTTCTTTTGACAAACTTTTTCCACTTTATGGGGCCATTGTCTTTGACCAGCTTTTCTTACCTGCTTCTGTTGTCCCAATCTCTCTGTCACACCCCGTCTACTGTACCTGCATGCCTTGATTGATATTATCCATCCATTTTTCATCGGTTAACTGCTTCTTGCCATCCGATTTGAGATGTTCAGGGAAATGTTGCTTGAAGTGAATAGTAGTTGCGGCACATGCCTATTGTGCCGAAGGTCTCGGGCTCGATTCCACGCCCATTCCCCTTTCTGGATGTCCTCTATCTGTCATCTCAGCAGTAGACTATTAACTAGGAGCAAAATGCATCAAGGAAAAGAGCTGGCTACTCTACCTCACAGTTTTACGGCTCATATCGGTACCTATTTAACAAAGTGCTCCCCTACTCTCGAATCGAGTATAGGACTCAACTCTGATTTCATTTCGCTACATATCCATTTAATCTTCTCTCCTTTTCTTCTGACCTCATTCGTCACTGTTTTGAATTATAAATTCATTGACTTTTGTAAAAAAGTTTGCAATAGCCTTTTTTGCCTTTAAGAGTTTAAGGATTACAGTGCAAGATTCATGGCTGAAAAATGAAGGAAAAGTTTGTCTTGGATGTAACTGGAATATTTTTGAAAATGTGGAGCAAGTCATGGTATTTTTAATTTAATCGTCATTTTTCTATCTTTTGTGAACTTTGCTGACGAAGAAGGCTGTGAATTTCCTTAACAGGATCATTTCTCTCGTGACATTGTTCTTAATCTTGCGCTTAATGTTCTTAATCTTCTTCTTAACTTTCTTCCCAATCCTCTTCTTAATCCTCTTCTTAATTTCTTCCCAATCCTCTTTGTAATCTTCTTTTTATATTCAATCAAGAATCTAACTACACAGTGAATATACATCTCTAAATTAGTCATTATTAGCTGCACTTTTCTTTCCTTTCATTCAACGCTTCAATGCTTCTTTTCTTCTTTATATTCTTCTTTTCTTCTTCTTTTCTTCATTTTTTCTTCTTCTTTTCTTCTTCCCTTCGGTTTCTTCGTTGGTTAGGTCACGGGAGAAATTCTTGATACGTTGCCTTCATTAACTGTCTCCATTCAATTAGCTTCACTACCCTAATGACTGAAGTTTTGCGTCTGGTTCCGTCCCTCTTGCCGACCCTCTTATTTTGCAGTCATTGGCTGGGCTGTAGACGTCACGAGCTTGTGACTTGCGAGGTTGGCTACAACATTCTAGTCTCTAGAATCAAGATAGAGACTCTAACGTTCGCATGAACATTTTCTTAAATCTCTCGTTTGGTCTTTATATGTTTTGGCAATATTCTGGTTCCGTGCAAGGATGGCATTTTTTCGTGCATCTCTCTCCTTTTATTCAAGTTTACTTATCGTGCCATTTTCCATTTTTTTCCAGAAAGCAAATTTAGGATGATTTGCCAACATAATGATCTTTTTATTTCTCCAAAGGATGTTGTTACATGTTTGAAGTCCGAAGTAATTGCAGGAATCTGTGAAATATTTTCTAAAGATTACAGAAACCGATGCAGTGGAATGCCAGATCTTCTTGTCTGGAATGCATCGTCACAGAAATGCAAAGTAATAAAATTGTTGATATTTCATTAAATTTCTCAGTATCTTAGGAAAATTTTGATTAATCATCAGAGTGCTTTCGGTCAATGTCACAATCATGCGATCCATTGCGTCAGAAGAAATCACTCAGAAGTAATGTATTTAATTAATGGTGGTCATCGAGTCCCTTATCCTCAACTAAGAAGATTGAGAATAACCAACAAATCAATTGCTCAATCAATAAATCAAACAAGGAAGTGATAAGCCAATAAGTCAGTCAACCGATCAATCAGTTATCAGATCTCCGTGAATAATTCAATCAGCTAATCAATTAGTCAACATCTCAATGAACGAGTTAATCAAGCAGTCAGTAAGTAAGTCAATCAACCAATCGATCATTTTATCAAGTCTCAGCGAATAATTCATCCAATAAGAAAACCAATCAATCAGCCAGTTATTACAACCTAAGTTTAAAGTTTCTCAAAATTTTTAAGTTGACATCATATGATTAATATGTTAATATTCGATTTGTTTTCATTCCCCATTGTTAATCGTTTGTCAGGCAGTTGAAGTCAAAGGACCGGGCGACAGACTCTCAAACAAGCAAATAATTTGGTTGAATATTTTTACGTCAATTGGAATGGATGCTGAAGTGTGCTACATCAAAGGTGATTGCTCCCTTGTTTTCAATCGTGTCATGAATATTTCGTTGCCTCCATGCATGTTTTTGACCACCTTAATTTGCTCTCGATCTACTTGAAATTCAACCATCATGCTTCAGCTTTATTACAGAAAAAATTGTGATCAGCAAAGAAACAGGACAACTAATATGAAATTAAAACAAAGTGCAATTTCTACTAACCGAGTCGCTATAGCTCACCACAGTATGTTAGAAAAAATAGTGAGATGATAGTAAGTAACGAAAAATAGTAAGTTAGATAAGCACACCTCTGCACCTACTGGCTTTGCTTTAGTTTCTATACTGAAAAAATGTTCTGCTTATCACATGTCACATCTTGCGGGCCCACCTGGAGAGCGAAATTTTTGTCAACAAATTAAAAGGCGCAGGTAAGTGACAGGAAAGGGATCGGGTCGTGACTGCCTTTTTCATCAGCATAATGGAATACATACTGCTAATGGAGGAACGGTTTCCAGCAGTTATGTGGCGAACCCATTGAAGGTGAAGCTAGATACAAGGAAGATTGTATTCGCCATTTTCAGTAAACGAATATGTTTTATACAACAGGCCTTTTTATCGTGTCTGTGTTAAGTCCCATTTTGTTAGTGTTAGGTTCCAGCAGTTATGTGGCGAATCCATTGAAGGTGAAGCTAGATGCAAGGAAGATTGTATTCGCCATTTTCAGTAAACGAATATGTTTTATACAACAGGCCCTTTTATCTTGTCAGTGTTAAGTCCCATATAGAAGCATTTTTCACAAATATTCATTATGTAAGTGAGGCAAATTTAAATTTATCATGCAAATGAGGCAATTTTTATTCAAAAACTTTGAAAGCGCATCATGGGGTAGCCATGAAGACGTAGGTCTATGTGTTTCATCCGGTGCTCCACCCGTCTATAGAGAAGCTCTAGTTTTTTCCTCCATTAATCGATAAATTTTACTTATCTACAACAAGCGAAAGAAGAAGTTCATTACATTCTTTTTTTATGCTTCCCACCTAGCATCCGAAGATGAATTTTAGGACACTGAGAAGCTACGCTTATCAATCAGCGTCATGACTCTACCACTGTCGTGTCCACGTCTCGTCGTTTTCATACTCGGAATTACAAAAATATGGCAATTTTCCTCGCTATTAGTGAGAGTCAAGCTAGGGTTCGCATTGAACTACCGAAATCTGTAATCAAAGACTGTTCCCACAGGGCCATCCGACGAACACCAGTTAGCTTCAACGTGGGCACTTTTGTTCTTTAACAAGAAACACTGAACGCATGTCCCATGAGAATTCACCTGCATTGTTTCAAGGCGGTGTGTCCCTTGAGGGGGTTTTTATCTCTGGAAACACCCCTGTCTCGCTTCGACGCTCACACCAGAGAAGAGTGGTTCTAGGTTTAGTTTGGCAACGTGGCTTTAGTTTGATTGTTGATAATTTTGTGGACATCGGAGCACTGGATGACTGAATTGCTGATGATCAATTTTGAATTGAGATCATTTCGCACAGGTGTTGGTGGTAAAAAGAGAAGGGTCTCAAAAGTTTGATTATCACTCTGAACAGGTATTTATACACAGTTATTCACATCGCAACTGTGACTTCCCGGTCTCAGATTTCATTCACTTTGTTTGTTAATTTTCTTTCACCGCAATCTAAATATGCAGTTCATATACAGTTTCTGCAAGTATGCTGTGACCAAAATCGAGAATTAAACATCCATGTTAAGTAATTAGAAGCCAAGGCTCTCTTCAATCGCAAAACCGCATGCACGTGCGCTGTCGTTCGCCTTCGTCTCTCGCGCCATAACAACGCAAAATTAATAGATATAATCCGTGATCATCATTTTTATTGACAATTAACCAAGCTGATATCTAACAGCAAACCATTATTATCTTCAAATCATGCACTCCTAGTCAGGTCAAGAAGTACATTTTTAAGCTTTCTATCTAGCATCCGAAAGTAGATTCTTAGACACTAAGAAGCTATGCTCATCGCACACTGTGTCCTGGACCTTTTTTTATAACACGATATCATGCTAAGATTGTATTGATTCATGAATCGCAAGGTAGATTTTACGGCACTGAAAAGCTATGCTCATCGAATGCTGTTTCCTGGTCTTTCATTTCAATTTGAACACACCTCGTGATTTCTCCTCATGGAATCAGAGAGAACTAGCGACACTCTTCACTCTCAAAGGAGAGTTAATGTCAAATTGAGACTTGATTCACTGACCATAAGACCTGTGGACAAGCACCTCAAGCAATGAGTTGCTTACTAATGAAGAAATCAAAGTGGAATCAATCACGATCAATCAGTGAGCGCCAAAATCAAGTGATCGATCAAACCTAGAACAAAATGATCAATCATTGGAATTATTCCTCCACAAAATATCTTTTTTATCCCGTGCCACTCAAAGGCAAATTTCAACAAAGACGGTGCAATTGAAGTGTAAGTTTTTTATATTTTATAAATTTGTCAGAAAATTCAATATTTATCTAATCTATTTTCTATAAAAATATCTTGGTTTTTATCAAGTTTCGTCTACCATTAGCTTTCTGCCTCTTCTTCATTATTCCGTTCGTCCTGTCCTTCCTCGGTGGCTCGATTCTTGTGACCATTGTTTATCGAACTCATGACAATCGATATCCTTTTGTTCACTCTGCGCCAGCTCACCCAGTACTCGGATGTGTATGTGACGACTGTCAACGCAATACAACCAATCAGGAACCAGAACAAGCCAAGTCCTAGTCCGGTCATTGAAACTGCAAGAACCGAGGCTGGAATATGGTCAGCAATCAAACCGAGGTAGGCTGCGGCTAAGAATTGGAATATAAAAGTGATGTAGACAAGAACTGTGACGATGAGAAGGAAAATGTCTTCACCTTCCATCCCTTGGAACTGGATCTGTGGACAAACAAGGCGAAACAAAATTTTTTTGGGCAAATCAGCTCAAAATTTGAAATAAAGAGATAAGCTCTAAATACTCTTGTTAAAAGGAAGGGTTATAAAGACCGAAGACAAAAGTGACAACAAAGACAAAACTGGCTTATTTTTTATTCTTATTCGATAATGCTGGTTGATGTTGGCTATAATAATAATAATCATCATCATATCATTATTTTCCGTTGGTATAATGCTGGACCTCCATAGTGGTGGCAACAGAAGGACTGGCTCAAAGTCGGGGGTGGGGGGGGGCAGCAACTGTCCCTTGCAAGGTGATGTTGTTATATTTGCAAGTATTTGTTGTCACCACATTGGCATGATCTGGTCATACTTGTAAGTAAACAGGATAGCTCAATGGTAAGATTCTTGTGCATTGACCCTATAGTCAGTGGTTCGAGTCCCACCTCAGCTAAACTTGCACTTAGAGTGAGGAGAGTCGCCAGCTCTCTCTAATTCCAGGCGTACGAATCACGAGGTGTTGTCACATCGAGAGGAAGGACGTGGACACTGCTCGATAAACAAAAAGCTTCTCAGTGTCCAAATGTCTACCTTCAACATCTAGGTAGGATGATGTGTATAAAAAAAGAAGTGAACAGAAGCTTCATATTGAAGTACGCATCTGTAATTTGCAGAATTGGAATGATAGTTTTGCATATGATACTAATAGTATATTTTTATGAATTATTCATCAATCATATACGATTTGAGGAAATTGAAATTGAGTGACCCTACCTCCTTTAGCGGCTTGTACTTCATTTTTATCATAAATTCATATTTACATAGATCACAGTTCGTCTGCTTTTTTGTCGTCAGCCATTTTTCTAAACACGACCTATGCACGTGCGCCAAAGATCCTGAGCACCAACAAGGAGTAATAAGGGTCTCCTTCACAATCCATCCCAATTCTCCGCCAAAGCAGTACCTACACTTCATCTCAGAACCATCGCTGTAGTTACTCTCTACGTCTGTGACACTATTGAGACGTATGATATTAGATCCTCGTTCTGAAGTTGCCTCTTGTTGGTCTAATGTCCTGATCTCAAGTCTTCCCACAGCACTGTTTAGTTTCGGTGTCGGACTATCAGGTATATGCTGAATGCGACTATCACTTGAAGTCTGTATCGTGAAATCATACGGACTTAAATAGTTCCCAGTTGATCTCGCTGAGATTCCACGATTCACTGTTTCTGCAGATCTGTTGCAACGTATATGATCAGGAGAATGCCGAGTAATTGTATGTCTGTGTGCAGGAGATCTCATTGCGTTGCTTGATGTGCTATTTACCGTTGTTTGTGACGAACCTTCAATTGCTCTTGCTTCGTTGCAGTCTTCCCATTTTTCTCCATTACAAAGAATCGAATGTGATACTCTACGAGGCAGAAATGATCTTCAAGTTGTGACGTCACTGAGCAAATAGATTTTTGAATTCGATCGATTTTTTACGACGTCAGCCCGCTTTCTTCCTTCACAGTTGGATTTATTTGTACCACGGTGCAATCGTTAATGGATGTTTGGAAATGGGGTCTAATGTTTGAAGAAGCCGTGATTTGGCCGCTCTATCGTTAACGTTTGTGGCCTCCCTCTTTCTTTCCATCCAGCATTGACTAGGTACCTGGCGTAAAGTCTAGGGGTAAAGTGTCGCGAGGAAAGGGACTGACCACCCTTGCTGATGATGCTGTGACATTCAATTAGTTCTTAGCTTAATCGAAGAATCTATTGCTTCTGATGTGATAGTATGATGGGCAGTTGTGAGTCGGGGCTAAGATCTAAATGCAAAAATAATATAAGGTTTGAAGTCGAAATAAATCATCTCAAAGATGTAAAAACCAGAATCAAAGAAAATGTTGCAGAAACTTGACTTTTGATACGACTTTTTAACTTTGATTTCCAGACGATAGCGTAGATAAAACACCTGTCACTGATTCGATTTTCAAAGAAATAAATCCTTTACTTCGGAAACTCTACCTCAAGATTAGTCCTTCAGGAAATAGATTATGTTTATCCTTAGCTAAACTACACATTTGAATTGATAGTTAAAGATAAAATTGAAGGTTTCCAGTATATTCAATACGATTATCGGTTGAAGTCAAATCCATCTCAGGCTAGGAACACACAACTCCTCTTCATTTAAGATAATTTCGTAATCTTAGTCAGACCCCGAGCTGTCGTGGATAGAGTTGTCAGAAAGAACAGGTGCCGTAACGTTGTTTTCATAAGTTATTGTAAGGTATCACAATGCATCGCACAGTAGATCGTGAAATGATAAATGTTATATCGTATTTCAATTCGAAATGCTTCATTTGAAAAATGTTCTTTCACCATGCAAAGATGCCCTCGCCGATGTTGTGCTCGCACCGCTTCATAATTCAACAACAGAAGAGCAAGAATGGATCCTTGCATTAAGCTTTTCTAGATAAATACCATTGAATCCCTCGCAAAAAGAGAGTCATAGAATCTGTTCAATTTAGGATATAACTATAAGGAAATAAAGCTGTTCTGTTTAAAAAGTAAGCCAATTTCCTGCCCATTATCGTTCTATTTGATTAAAGTAAGATTTTATCTTTTCTTTTTTTGATGGTATGAAATGCCCTTTTGTTGAGAATTTCTAAGGAAATTCATGCTTCCTCCACCTTTGGGCATCAAACACTCGAATCTAGGGTTGAGACGATTCAATAATATTTTCCTGTCTTGATCATTGGCATCAAATGCTTGCTCATCATATACCCTACATTTCATGATACACTGGTCTGTTATGCTATTTTTTTTGCAACTATTATCACTAATACTATTGCTACGATGACACTTCCACCGCTGCTAATGCAGGCTTCTCATAAAAACTGAGGTCGTCATTGTAAGCTGTTTAGTATTAAGCCCACGTCTTCAAGACGATCAAGACGATGGGATTTTTATGGACAGATGCCAACCTGCCTCCACCCTCTCTCAGTCGCCCTTTTACGACACTCAGACAATATTGCGGTCTTAATCCGACCCGGAATCATTCATTTTAAAGCCAGCTTTGTGCAAGATTTGATTTTCGCAAATCAGTTATATAGAATATAGTAAAATGTGTATTCAAGATGGATTTATCTTATATTTTGAGCACATTAATTCGCTTACCCGCAAATTCTTCCATTTTTATTTTGATATTCATTGGCTCCCGAGAAGTCCTGGCAGCTAGAAGAGTTAAGGTGGATGCCATTTGATGCTTTCTTTAACAAATACTGCCCATAGTACTCATCATTCAGGCTATGGCCACCTTGACCATTGCGGAACATTTTTGCGACTGATTGCGAGAGAGATCTTTTCCGTTTATTTTCCACATGGTAACTCATTAATTATTCAGTGAATGAAGATCTTTTCAAACTATACGGGGGTCAGCGTGAATTTTGATTCGCTTTTGTTTGTCAAAATACCTACTCTTACTATTGTGCTAAAGAGTTCTGCGTAACTGATTGAAGATGATGCGAGGACGCATCACCCAAACAAAGTGTCACAAGTGATTTTGAACCCGAAGCTTGTTCGTACCTTTGAAAATGTTATTCAATGTTCCGTCATTGTCGACTGTCAAACGCTGAAGTGATTCAATGTTTGATGTTCATCGTTCACTAGACGTAAGATTAAGTCCATGATGATTTCTTATGAAAAAGTTCCCAAACAATGCTCCCAATTCTGCGCAGGGCTTTGGTTAACTCGATCTCTGGATTTCTCTTTTTAACCTCTGATTTCTTGCACCTAATGCGGGGGGTTGCAGGTGTTCCAATTTACCAACTAGACGTTGCCAAGGTAGATTGAGCTCTCCTTAGGAACACAGGCCATACTTACAAATACTGATCTCGTATCTGCCTTCCTTTGACTTGTTTCGTTCAAATTCTGATATAATATTGAGATAATGCCTTATAATGAATTCCGAGGTAGCATGGGTGAATCTCAACTACGAGAAGTCACCTCCTGCCCTTTTGGTAATAGCGACTATTTTGGGCTGAAATCTGCGAGTTAGTTAACTTTTTCCTTGACCTTACTCATATCCATGCATAGTTTAAGTCCATAGCAAAAGTCATTTAATGCTAACAAGATTTTCGTTACCCGGCGGCGTGACTTATTTCAAAAATATCATTTCCCTTTTTACAAAAGTTCAAAAAATGAAGTGCAAAATTTCCTTCCAATTTCACGGTTTGCATAAGCCATCATTTCTTTCTTCTTTGACTTTTTTCATTCTTTATAACTTATTTGACTTCTCAATTTCCAACACCCATTTTATCCACCAACCTTAATGAGCTTACGTGCGTACATTTTTATCATACTTCCTTTACAATCTAAACTAATAACGGCGACCTTAAAGAATGTGAACCAGAGCTTTAAACGTGAGCAGGAAGACCAAACAACACCTTCCACCATATCTACATGTCGCAAGATAGCTAACAAGAAATTTTTACTTAATGAATTAGATTTTTCACGTCACATCTAGTCTTATAACTCAGCCTTGTTTCAGCTGAAGACACATGAATGGCTGAATATCTCTTTTCTCGTTATTTTCTCGTGGAATCGGTCTGACACTGCATTGTCCATAATATGGATAAGTTGAAGCTCTCAGTCTCTCAGTCGTTACACTCTGCACATCTGTATTGCAGATATGTCCGTATGTATGCATGGAGTCCACAGCATGCATGTAATTGTTCATTTAAACTGGTGTGGCTTCCTTGTCAGTGAACGAAAGGCCGCAGCAAGCAGTTTTGTTTGCAGCCTGTTTGTCACAATTTCCACCATAGATGCGCTTAAAGCTTTGTCATTAATCAGGGATGGTACAATTTGGCCAGCTCTTTTCGGCAATGTTCCAACACCTACTGTATTTTCACAATTCAACAAACAGTAATTTGTTCAACAACGAGTTTCCAAGCAACAGTTCACGATCAGCCTCGTTTTAGGTTTTGAGGCCTCACTTCGATTTTTATTTACCACTAATGATCCGCGTTGCTAAGATATTATGGCGTCGTCATGGGTACAAACAGTTTATAGTTGGTCCAACCGAAGTTGACCAGTCAGTCGCGCTTCGCTACGTTGTACGTATTTACAAACACTTCAGACAAACTACTTGCGCTGTGATTCCCAGTCAAAAGTATGGCAGAAGGTGAAACAGCAAAGCCAGTTATTGCTGCAAGAGAGAGAGGTACGTCCATTTCACGCCATTTTACCGAAAAGCGTCGTCTTTGTTTCACCCCACCTCGAGGGTAAAAATTGATCTTCATTCTGGGTTACTTTCACTTCCTACCATTTTCACCTTTATATCTTAAACCAATTACCTCATTGTTTCTATCTAGGACCTGGACCAGGCCGATATGGGCTTCCATCAACTTGTGGATTTACGAGTCATGACCCGACGAAGAGGAAGAACCCGGCCTACTCCTTTGGACAGCGCCTTGACGACGGCAGTGAGTGATTAACAGATTTTTTATACATTTCTCTTCATCTTAATGATTTCTTCTCAGCCTAATTTTCTACGCGACTCTGCCAAGCAATTTTTCATGTGGAAATGACTAAGCTACGGCTCTTGGTAATCTTGAACTGATATAAACATTATCTATTGACAGGAAAATCGGCCGTGCCCTTGTGGTACGATTTCCTCGACGACGAAAACCGAATTCCCTTCTATTTCTTTGGTGCATCTGAAATTGATTTCAGATTTATGCACTTAGATCCTCATGTTTCTTTTTCTCTTTTTTCAAGTGTTCAAAAAGGACAATAGTCCAGGTCCTGGCTATTTCATTGATCCAAAAATGTCAAGAAATGGCCAAGACGGAGCTCCATCATATTCAATCCTCGGACGACAAAGAGATCTGAGTACGTTAAAAAATGAACTTCAATATTTCCATTTTATGCAGTTATGAACGATATAAAGTAGAAGGCTTTTAAAATTGATCTGTGCGGTGTTTAAACCTTGGTTGCAGGTAAATTTGACTCGTGTTTTTGCCATGCGGTGGCATAGTTACAACGTGAAGGTCTCGTTTGCGAGAAAAAATAATTTTTTTTTCACGAATCTGCAAGCATGCTAGAACGTAGAAAGCGATGATGCACAACTGTGAAAGAATTTGACGACACTGAAGTCTCGTCGGTTCATGAAGAGAATAATCTGCTCGCTTTTGAAGCAGAGAACAAAAACCAGCAAGGTTACTGATGGAAATTGTGCATTGTTTTCAAAAGAAAAGACAGATTCATAGAAACTTGAACAATCACTTAAGATGTCTTTTATTCTTCTTTCTTATGAAACAAAAATATACGCTTGCCTTGATTTGTAGATGCATGCAAAGCAAACCAGCTTTTCGTTTCCAATTAAATTATTATTTAAATCATCAATATGATTTTTCAATCCAGCACACCTGTGTCACAAATGTGCATAATTCAATTATGTCTTGAAAATAGGGCAAAATCTAAACAAAAGTGCATAAGAGAGAAAATCAATTATTGACTAAAATTCCCTTATTAATGGAATAAGTGCTGAGATAAAAGCTTTCTGCAATTCATACCAAAATTTATCCACCTTTGCCGCTAGTATTATCTACACACATCTGATGTTTTTTTTTAAATTTGCAGACAGCTTCAAAACACCATCACCAGGAACATACTCTCCTGAGAAATTTCATCCACAAGGAGAAAGGCATGCACCATCATATTCAATGGCTGCAAGAACAAGATACAGAAAAGGTAAGGATAGCTAATTCACATAACCTTCACTGTACATAAAGGTGGCTGCAAGGGTTATCAGTATATTTATGTGACTTTGTCAAAAAGATACATGATGATATCCACAGCAGTGCTCAATAGTAGAAACTAACAAAAAGTAGCATAGAGAAAGGGAATAAGCTTAATTATAGGATTCTGAATATCATGTTCATCAATTTTCATTAACATACACTGATATAATCTTGATATACTATAAATCTGAATGAAAAACCTGACACACGAAAGAATGAATGAAAAATTGTGAATTATAGTGAAGTAGTGAAAATATACTTGTCGACATATTAAGATAGTTCCCTTGATTCTTTTTTCCCTACTGGTTGTCTATCTAGTGGTAATAAACCAGAAACGCCTCTGATGCAAACACTTGCCAAGAAAGCCATTTGCTTTGAGGTCCCATTACTTATTGATGGTCAGTTTCAATGAAAGTTGATGTTTGCATATCTGACTGTAACAAAAATGCTCACACAAAGCACACAAGATTAGCAAATATCAATTATTTCAAGCTTTCGTGGTTCATTTTAAAAAACAGTTTTGTGAGGAATTATCTAAGTGGAAATGTATCATCCAACTAGGTGACCATTTCATCCAAGATGTTTTGTTGTTGAGTTGATTATCTTCTTAGGTTTAATCATTCACTACAACATCATAGGAAGATAATCAATGTTTGAAAGTTTTGGTCCCAAATGATGATGATAAGAAATATCTGAAGGAATTTGCAGCCAGTTTGCCCAAGCAAAACCCTTCTCATGAGATTGAAACAAGCATTTTTTGTTAATATTTGAGTCTGAAAGAATGCCATCAGTTAGAACAATATGCTATTATGAATTGATTGTAATGAAAAAATTTGAATTTGATAGGTGATGCGGTTCCATCTCCCAATTCTTATTCCTTGCCACCATTGCTTGGTGCAAAGGTTGCAAATAAGAAAGCATCAGCAGCATATTCAATGACAAGCCGTTCTCAAAATGGATGCTTTTCTGAAGACCTTGCAAGAACACCTGGCCCTGGAAGATACAGTATTCTGGAGCCTAATACTGTCAAAGGGAAGGCCCCTGCTTACTCCATTTTAGGAAGAAATAATTTACCTGGAGGTACGTCTGCTACTTGTCATCTAATGGGCCATTTTTACCTGCTTCGTTTTGTCCATTCACCAGCAGGATTACTGAAACATTTTTTGATCTGAGTTGCAAAGGACCACATTTTCACCAATTTGTTTCCATTTCTTTAGATTCAACACAGAAACCTGGTCCTGGTGCTCACACGCCTGAAAAAGTCATAGCCAACAAAAAGGCTGCACCATCATTTTCTCTTGGCATCCGGCATTCTGAATATGTAACTCCACTCATAGTAGAAATCGCTGATTAGAAGTAGAATCATTCATTTCTGTACATATTTACCTCCAACTGTTTTTTATCAAGGCATGGAATCACTTTCAAGAAATTAGATATAGGATGGTTTAGGGAATGGAAAGTTTTTTTGTCTTACTCTGTAGCAAAATCTTAAATTTTACGTTTTAAACATTCATTTTTTATAACAATAAATGTATTAATAAAATGGCACTGATATTTCATTGTTGTCTCATTGCTCTTAAAGGTTATGGTGTTACATTGGGTAATCTTTTGCATAATCTTGCAAGAAACCCAAGTTCCATCTACAGGTACAAACCCCAATTTGCCCTCAAAAGGCTGCCCAGAAAGTCAATCCATCTTTCCGTCTTTCTGATATAAGTAAACGTGTACCACTTAATTCTGCACCATCAAATGCGACTGCCATCAAAAGTACAAAAAATGCAACAAGACTGTCTGCTGCAAGCAGTCTCCACCTGGTTGTGGACTAACAAAATGTACTCAGGGGTAAGGTATACAATCCAGTTAGTCTGCTTTCCAGCTCTTAGTATAACAGATCAGTTTGCACCTGCAGTTCTTCCCAGAACAATTAGGCCAATAGATGTTTGTTGGGCAAAACTCAAGCACGCAGTTCTCTCACACTAAACTTGCGCAATATTAATGGCAGGATTACCAGATAATACTTATCAAAGCACTAATTTCTGCATCCTGTGGTATATTTGTGATAGCATGTATTACAGAGCGCAGAGATAGACACTTATTGCCATAGGTGCAATGTTCTTCCATGGTATTTAGTTGTTCAAAGGAATTTTATATATACATGAAAAAGTTTTACACTATAATGTTAATGAAGCTCGATTTTAGTCAGCTGTCACCCAATCTGCCTCCTAAACCTGTATTTCCTCATCTTCTGTATCTATATCTTTTGAAGTGGAACCAGAGTTGGAAGACATTGTTTTGAAATTGACATCTGAATCCATGTTTATGAGCCAACTCCCATTCCCTGTTCACAACTTTAAATGCAATATCCTGTTAAAATCAAAGAAAATTATATGTTTTTAGTAGCATTGGTTTTCCAAGGTTTAATTAATAACAGCAAATCAATATATCAAATGCAAATGCAGCAATGATGAATTCAGCATCTAAATTTGCTAAAATCCAACCAACTTACTTCATATGGTGGCCCACCAGAAAATTTCAGTATTGCAAATTCTGGGTCTTCCTTTATTGTTGTCTAAGGGTGAATAGATTTTAGAATCATCACTTCATTAATTTAATGAGAAAGAAAGACAGTCACATTTTCAATGAGGTTGAGAAAAAACCCACCGATGTTCAGAATCTTTTTTGATTGAAAAAATTAATGCACTGTCAATAAAACCCCAACTGAGAAAATTGTGGTGAGATGTGAATAAAAATGTACTTACCAAGGAATATTCTGGTGCTTTGGTTTTGTCAATCAAATCAGGGTAGAAGATCTAAAACGACAGGCATACAATATTTGATGCAGGTGATGAGAATTTGTTAACATGGGACACATAAGTACTTAAAGCCTCATTGAATACTGTAATTTTCAATTAATCTAAAATTCTACCAAATTGTAATGTGATCCATTTTCCTTGTGCATGGACTAGTAACCAAGGTAGATTTCAGGACACAGAGAAGCTATGCTTATTGGCAGTGTCCATATCCCTTCTTCTGAAGTGACCACAACTTGTGAGTCATGTTCCTGCAAGGATAGAGAGCTTGCTACTCTCCTCTTTCTATGCAAAAGTTAACCTTGAGATGGGGCTAGAATTAGTAAACATAGGATATGTGAGCCACACCTTAACAACTGTCCTTACACCTGGTAGTGTGTGGCCTGCTACTTGTGTGCCATTTTTAACAAAAGATGTGTGAAAATTAGTTTTAAATGTGCATGAATAACTTACATTGAATTTATATCCTTGCACAATTTTTGGAGGTGGATTATCACTGTCATAGTGTGTCTGATTGTATTTATTCCATTCATAGCCCTGTGATAAATAACATAAAATAGAGAATATCTTAGAAATAAAGGATGGGTTTCAAGTTATTATAGATAGGGACTGTTATCTATCATAAAAATAAATAACAGATAGAATAATTCATTCTAGTTTGGTACGAGTTGCTACAGAGTGGATCATTTCCCCCTTTTTGTTTTTTTTTCAATTTAAAATTGGACCAGCACTTCAACTAATAAAAGTTGTTATTTAAATGTCAAAAATGCCATGAAACTTGATGAAACAAAACCGTGAAAGCTGGGTATCAATCAAATCTAATATTCTTAGATCACACAAACTGTGAGCAGATAATGTTAAATTTTTTTTCTGAGGAAACAAGAATGAGCTGATTTTCTCGTTTTGATTGATCTTCTGATGGTTATTCTTAAGTATGACATCACCATTGATTCGCATGACCGCAGTTTAACTTCTCACCGTATGTACTCGATTGAAGAACCTTGGTTTTCGTGGTCTGTACTTATCAGTCCAAGAATAAGTCTGGGAAAGAGAATAAGGGAAATTCAGTATCCATGTAAAACTTCAAGTTGCTGTTTAATGATCAGTACCATCATTCATAGAAGTCAAAACCAACCATCACCAACAAACCATTGCTCTTGCTCAATTTCTCTCCATTGGATGTGGCTAATGCCTCATGAATGGTTACTTATTACATGCTTGCCTCTTTCTCAAATCCTTCTGAGTGATTATATTAATCAGCAGAAACATTTTCCTCAATGTGTTCTGCCCAGCATACAAAGGCATAGACTAGTGCATTTCAAAGCTATGCTTATGGAGCAGTGATCTGGCCTTTTGATGTGACCTCCTCTCTTGACTTCTCACTCTGAAATCAAAGAGGCATGTCTACCCCCCTCACTCTTAGCAAAAGTCAACCTTGGGGTTCACTTCAAACTATCCACAATTGGATCTCTAATAAAGCAACATAACCACCAAGCTATTGCAGCATCTAAAGCTGATGAGAATTTTCAAAGTAGATGATAAATCAGGTATAAGTGTATTGGAGCAGAGACTTGCCTTTTTATCAAGCTTAAATGGTACATTAAAAGCCTCTTCTCCATCTCCCAAATTTTTTGTGGCTTCTGATGTATAAACTTTATCTGCAACATTTTCCTGAAACAGATGAATTTTCTTCACCATTCATACCCAAATTAAGATCAATATTTTGCATACCTAGATTTGACATGTGAGCATTTTAGGTTTTAGATAATGTGAAATGCTCACTAAACATTGTTGACAGTTCATTTTGAATTCACTTGCATATCGCAAAAATCAATTCCAACCAGAAATAACCTCCTTTACTCATATCAAATTAAAATGATTTAAGTCTGGATACAAAAATAGAATCAAAATATCTTATTGCAAAGATTTTTAATTCATTGTTATGTACCTCATCTACAGTTGAACCAGACTGCACTTGCATACGGAGATAACCCTGTTTGCAACAAAAATAATGCATGTCATAGTTTCAGTTTACTGTTTTCCATTGGTAGAACATTATGAATAGTATAATGAACATTATAGCAGCTGAACCAAAAATGCAACTTTCTCAACAGGGCAATGCTAGCAAAAACCTTACACAGAAAAATAATCCTAACTTTGTTAAGATGATAAAAAGAAGCTAGAAATTTAGGGAAAATTAAAGAGTCGTTCATAAATTTTGTATCCTCAAACATTACAGTGTCATTAGGGTGGTGATTATAACAAACGGGAGAGTGGAATATTTCACACACCAGTCGATGTATGTCATCATCTGGATCAAGCCATTTTGCCTGCAATAAAAATGACATTCATAAGTAATATGGTCAAACAGATGTGAACACAATAATGAAGCAATCAAAGAATTTCACAAGTAGTTTGGAGGGCAGATCAATGCACTTTACTTTCACGTTACTCTTTTGGAGCCTTGCCTTGTAAAGCTCAACCAGTAATAAGTTTCTGAAAAAGCCCTGCAAACATAAGTATGCTATGACGAAAATTTCTTTTATGATTTGATTCATGGGGTATAAAAGTAGTTACAAATGACCATTAACTGGTATAAATATGTAGCCATTACATAACCTGAAAATATGAGAGTAGGAATCTTACCTCTTCAACGTCTTGAAATGGGATGAGACGGGGACTATAAGAGCCTTCTTCGTAAGTTTGGTAAGCTGAAGAATTCAAACAAGACTCAAAAGGTGAGAACATTATTATAAAAATCAGTGGCCAGCAAAAATTGATGCAAATAGTTGTTCGCGCTTGCTTAAAACCAGGCTTTTGCTAGCGCTCTGTGATTTTATGCGTCAAGTGACTAGATGAGGTGAAATTTAGAGGAGAGGTCAGGACATTGCTTGGTGTGAAAAGAGGATCAGAATGCCCTAAAGTCTACCTAATGATTCGTGAATCATAAATACTTGAAATAACATCACACTCCGAGAAAGAAGATGTACACTGTTCGATAAGCATAACCTCTTTGTATATTAAAATCCATCTTCGGATGCTAGGTAGAAAACATTAAAAGGCTTCCGCTTATCGTTTTTCAAGCAGCTTAGTTGATAAGATACAATCATATCAATAATAAAAGTCATACCCGCAACTGCCAACTCCTCTTCAGACAATTTTGGAGGTGCTCTGTAGGAGAACCAGAAAATTTGTTTTTACTAAGAAACAGGAGCCCAAATTGAGATGATTTTCCGTTGATATCGTCAAATTTTATGCAAATTAGGTGACAATTATTGTCAGCTGCATGCTCGCTACTTTAACCCTTAATCCTGAACCTCTCTGTGAAAGTGTAAAAGGGGATAGTTTAGGATAAAAAATAACATATCTATTGGTACACTAACGACTGACTGGAACCTAAACTCATAGGATGAAAGACATGCCAAGTCTTAAGGCCCATCAAATAGCTAGCTTAAACAGAATGAAAATACTGCAGCTTGCCAACTGTTATCAATTTATTCATTATTTTTTTAAATCAATTTTTATCCCTTTTTGATTCACTTTCAAAACAAACCTTTCAACGTCTTGTTTGGCAGTCATAGCCTCGCTGTCAGTCGTCTGTGCATTGCTTTCCTCCTTGGGGATGTCTTCAAGTGTTTGACTAGGCCCTGGCCTTGGACTCTCTTCTTCCTTTTTGACTTGCACTGGTGTAGGTTCAGAACCATCAGAATCTTCGGGGCTCTTAATAGAAGGCACGGATTGCATTAGAATGAAAAATAACATGACACGTAGGGTTAACAAGAAACAAAATCGAATTCTTTATCGATTTGATTCATTGCAGCTGTTAATCAGCGCCAGGTTACTGTTCAGCACAGTTCAGAAAAAGGACAAAATGGTTGTTCCGAATTCAAATTATCAATGATTCAGCAGCACCTGATTCTTTAATTCTGCCAACTTTTTCCGCAATTTTTGCTGATGTCTTTCCTTTAATCTCGCTCTGGCGATGTATGCTTTGAGTTGATGTAATAACGACTCCCAATATCCTGATTTACCGAAAGGAAAAATCATTTTTAGCCGATGAATAGAAGTGAATGATCAAATGTCTGATTGATTGGTTCATTGGATTATTGGCTTATCAATGAGTTCATTTAAGGAATAACTTTTTCCAGTATTATATAAAAGCGACACAATCCTGGGCCACGGAATTATGACGAAGATTAGCAAGTTCCTTTCCTCGCTACACGTAACCCCCAGGATTACGCCAGGACCCGTTTACTGCTATGTGGATACACACATTGCCTCCAGAACGGGATCTGTCGTGACTATAGCCCAGGACCTTATGCACAGAAGACATTTGATCTAACCTCGTATTAAAACATCGAACGAACTGCAAACAAACTTACGTTACAAGGATTAATAATACAAAATTAAACAAACAATAGCAAATCAAAGTGAAACATAAAGCATTAATATGAGCACAATCTAGTGCGCAAACATACCCATATCAATAGGCCCTCCTGCACTTATCTTATTCGTTATCTGTTTTTGCATCGCCAGCAGCTGACTGTGAGTTTTCCCTTTGAAAATACTCGCCACATCTGACTTTACGGCAGTGTTAATGACTTCTCGTTGATTGCGAAGCTCTCCTAATTCGTACGGATATTATCAATAACTTTATCATCTGTTATAATTGATCGAAAAAGTGACAATGCATGATAACAGAAGTCCAATTGGATACAGATAAGTGTGGGTTATCGAACGATCTGATCGATGACCTGATAGATTAGTTCTAAACGATGTTCATTTATCCAAGTCCTATGATCTGAAAAACAAATGTCCTATCAATACAATATATCAAATCGTAACATTTTCGCCAAGACTTAATTCTCACCCAACACCTTATCCATCATACAACAAAAATTATCATTTTTCTTGCGCGTTCCTTCAGCTGCGATTACATCCTCTAAACAATCAAGGGAATTAAATGAAATGGAAAAATAATTTATTTGCACCTTCTGTTCGTTTCGCTTTTAATCGTTCAAGTTCGTCTTTTGTAACCACCGTCATGTCCTAAGGAGCAAAATAATAACAAATCGCCTCGGGTATTCAGCAACAATCCTTTAAATGCCGAAATTGGTTTATTCTGAGCACGAAAAAGGATAGAAAATCAGTCAAAACGTTTCCTTTCTGTCTTACCTTCCAAAATTCAGCATTTCGGCCCTGCTCCAGTTGCTTGTATACTTTAATATCTTCAATCAAATCTTCTAAGTCATCTATGCTGAGTCCCTGTTTAAGAAAAATGAGAACAAAATGCTTCATGCTGTAATACGAACTCATTATCCTGTAATTTATATGGCATAGGGAATTATCTTGAAGATATGTTCACGCAAATTAAATGACTGTCTTGCATTATCTATTTATTTATCCAATATTTTTTCTTTCATCTATTCACTTCTCCCTTTCGTTTATTTATCACTATTCACATATATTTACTCTATTCCTATCTTTCATTCTTTCTTCCTTCCTTTCTTACTTACTTATTTACTGATTTACCTTCTTTCTTTCTTTGTTTCTTTCTGTTCATTAATTAATTTATTTTACCGCAAACATAGTTTTTTGATCATCACTTAAGACTTTTTTATACTATTAAGAGTAACAAATCAAACTACATTTACTCTTTGCAATGCTTTCTAGAAAGTAACTCAAATTAATGGGCCTATGACTATCTATTCAAAATACTAACCACTAGAACACAATAAGGCTCGTTCACTTGAAGCTCAAAGTCATCATCCTTGGGGTTGACATATTCAGCCATTAAATCGATTGGTTTCGCTGGAACAAAATGAAAGGACACATATGAACATATTGAGGGAGTGGCTAAGCTTAGAGCGTACGTCACGAAATTGCAATCTTTGAAAATCATTCTCCTAAAATAGTGAATACCTCTTCCATCTTTGATTCTTATTTTTGACCTTTTTCTTGCTTGATGTAGATGAAACTAAAAAATTGCAAATATCTATTTTAAGCATTTCATTTTTAGGAGTTAATACTTAGTAATAGGCTTTTATTGCTTGACTTATCTTAACACATGTACTTTCACAAACTGCCACTTTCAATAAACCACAGCCAAAGTTCGAAAATAGCTGGTGATTTTATTGTGGTGTTTTATAGGACTTTAATTAATATGCTCTAGGGAGGCTGAAGGTCAACCTCTATTTCAACTGAATCGTTGCAGATTCATAGCCTGCTTTGGCTGGCATTTTATTTCAGCGACAAGTGTTCGATTTGATTAGAGATAGATTTTGGAATGATTGTTCCAAAAGAAAATGCCTTTCCTGTGGAATGATAGAAACTTGCCTCATCTTCTTGTTTCTCCCATTCTTCAAACATTGCAGCTTCCTTCTGGCGTTGCATCAAAGTCTTCAATATGAAAATACATATAATCAACAAGTAATGGTGAAATACTAACAGCATCAATTGATGAATAGGTTTGATTAAATTTCTGTTAAACTGATAAGATTTTTTTCTACAATGTTTGCTTACCATTTCCTCATCCCTGACAGCCTTCTCTTTCTCTCGTTCCTACAAGAAAACTTGTTTAGAAAATTGGTATCAAGAACCATTTTGAGATCAAAATACTTAAAATTATTTTATACAATAATTTAGCATCACGATTTTCATCAAAATATCACTTGGCACCACTGATTTCATGATAAGAAACAAAATTAGCATGTTTTATAGTGCCAGGTTAGCTCATTGGTTAAAAAGTTTGCTGACATTATACTGTTGGAAGTTAAAGCACCTATCTCAAACTTTACTTCAGTTGGAGTGAGGGTTGTAGGAATCACTAGATGAGGATATATTTTGAAAAAGATCCAAGATATTGCCTGATAAGTATAGCTTCTCAGTGCTCTAAAATCTACCTGATCATTAATGATTGAATCAAAGGCATGCTAAAAATGGAACATATCATAAAAAAGGCCCAGTCAAGTGTTTAATGAGCTTCTCATAATCCTAATATCTTCCTTCTGATTAACGAATCATAGAAATTTGAGCAGCATGTCACATTTTCAGAAAGGACTGGGCACTGCTTGCAGAGAATACAGTCTCAGTGACCTAAGATCTAAAGTTGGGTGCTAGGTAGAACTTGATTCAAAAAAATAACACACCAATCTTCTTTGCTTCACTTTTTGAAGCTCAACCTGGGGAAATAAATAATAAAATAAATAATCAAATAACAATGAATGAAAATTTTTTGCTGTCTTGGAGCAATAATTACTTTAACACATTCAATTTACAAGGAGTGTGCCACACATAAAAGCCACCAATCCACTTTGGCATATCATACCAGACATACGTTTTTGTACTTGAACAACATTGTATACAATTTATTACCTTCATTTCTTCCTGCTTTTGTCTTTGAAACCTTTGCTGTTCATCTGTTCCTTTCAATCCTGCCTCCTCATTTTTCTGTAAGTTAATTTGTCACACATACATATTCAATCACAAATGAACTAAAAATGGGCTCTATCTTCAATTTGTTACTGGCAACTGACAGAGCTCCTGGTATCAAAATTCCCTACCTACTAGACTTGCATTCTTTTCATTGCAATAATGACATTGGATATTATTGATGCTATTGTAGATTCCCTTGTATTAGCTGCAGTTGACTTTGAAAAGCAATATTTAGTACCAAACAAGTGAAATAAATGAAGGAGGCTTTCTTAGTTTAGTGCCAGTGAAACTAAAATAGATTCCCAGCAGTTTTGGTGAAGTGGATTGGCACCAGGGACCTGATGGTAAGTATGTTTCTCCACCTCATTAGGTATGGCACCAGGGACCTGATGGTAAGTATGTTTCTCCACCTCATTAGGTATGGTACCTGGGAGCAGTGGTAGATATTGGCACCCCACCTCAGGTTTAAGTGCTTCCATGGTCTAGAACACATAAGGGAGAAGACTACATTGGTGTCTAGCTGTTACTGACATTAGGTCCCTCTGAGTAATCATTTCATGGACATTATGAATGTGTCTCTTAGTGGTGTGTACCTTATGCCATGTAAAAGTTTGCCTTAAATTGTGATCTCCAAATGGATTGTTCGAATTTGTATAGCCCTGCAGGATAAAAAACATGAATATATTAGGGGGAACATCTAAAATTATTCTAAATGCCATCATTTAAAGCTTCTTGTTTTATTGCCTTGAATAATGCATTTTGCTTCTCAATTACAGAATTTTGTTTCAACCAAATATGGATAGGTAATGAAAATGCTTGCTGCAAAAATCTCCAAACGTGAGAATAGAAAGCTATAAAACACAGAAAACAAAAATCATAATGAATTCTCGTTAGAAAAAAGGCGTACATACCCAGATACCTCAAATGGACTGGAATGGAGGCATTAATGCTACCATTCCATGCCATTGGGGTATCTGTGGTCATTAAAAGCCCAGGCTCTTGAACATGAAGGTAACAATGAAAAGAATGCAGAAAGCAGTATCATGTTGTTTCAGTGGAAATGGTACAAAATTATGTTCAGCATACAAGTCATTTGGTCTTAACTGTTACAAAAAAGAGCTTAGTTTTAAAAAACATACCAGATCTTCCTCATCCCAACCCATCTCAGCTTTTCTTTTACGCTCCTTGGCTTCCTTTAACAGAGAAAAAAGAAACTTAAATTTCCAAAATGACATTTAATGATGAGTTGGTGAATAAATTTCATTATTAAAAGTAAGAAACTGCTACAATTGCAAAGTAAGCCCACCTTTTTGACAAGTCTTCTTGCTCGCTTCTCTTCTGGCGTTTCAACTGATTTCAATAATTCTTTCATTTTCCTTTTGAAATAAAACTTTACATTGATATAAATGCTACTTTTAATAATCTTGTATGACTTATTATTTCAGGAATTCTTGATAATTTCTCATGTCAATTCCAAACAGAATGAGTTAAAATAGGAACGAGAGATCAATTGATTACTTTATCTCTCTGAATGATCCCTGAGGTATTTGATAATCATTAACTTACTTTAAAAACAAACTTGACTATCCCCATTTCACGGTGCAATGCACTCATTTACTGCTGGTTGGACCAACAGAGGGCTTGCAGAAAAGGCACTGGCGTTGACAGTGAAAATAGAAAAGATGGCTTTAAAGCGGAACTTTTATGCCAAAAATGCATGTTTACCTCGAATACAATTGTCATCAAAATAAATATGCAATACAATATAGACCTTTTTTCTTCTCTATATCTCTCGGCTTTGCCATTTCTTGACGGCGATCTGCTCCCAGACCTGGAGCTGCTTTCTGATCGGTCTCTCCTTTTGCTATTTTCATCTCTTGATTTCCTCTCTGGAGACCTTGATCTCGATCGGTACCTAGACTTCTTCTTATGAGACTGCTTGCCCATATTTTTTGTACGTGAATCTGAACCGATCCTCACATGTGTACACCAAACTATTAACACATAAATTATTTCGAATCGTTGACACTGCGCGCTCTCAAGAAGCCTCTGCCGCCATTATGTGATTGTTATATGTTGTTGTTGTACCGCATTCGACTCGAGGCTGTTTCATAATTCCGGAGAAACAACATGGCCGCAATACGGTGTGCAGAGTCTAGATGCAAAGGTATAAGTACTTATTTTCTTACTTACCCACTCAGAGAGGGATCTGCTAGATGATTGACTCTCACATCCCCAATCTTTCCCACCAGGCTGGTCTGTTTAACATTTCCCCTCAGTTCTTCTCGCAGGTTCCCCCAAAATTTCTGATCACTAGGCCCATATTCTTCCATTTATTCCGCTGTTTCGTCCACCCTCTGCAACTAACTCTGTGGTGCTTTCCTTTACCAGGCTATTTTTTTTGTTCCAAACTACATGACTGTAGCAACTGAAATACTTCTTCTGGTGATCTTTTCCATCCCGGTCGTTCCCGTGTTTTCTTCCTGATCTCTTCGCTCCAGCAGAGGTACATGTCTGCAGGTTCATACACTTCCATCTCCTTTATTACGTACATCTCCTTTATTACGTATGAATTTTATGGAAAATAATTTCAATCATTCCTTAAATTTATTTCAGATGTCTTATCGCTACTTCAGCAACGCAGCATTCTCAAGGCAAGTATTTTAGTCAGTTTGTGAGTGACTTTGACCAAAGTCAAAAGTTTTCAGCACTATTCGCCTGCCTTAAGCAGCTCAGCCATAATTTTGAAAGATTCATCATAACTATTATTTTGAAGTTATTTTTATGCTAAAAAAGTCATCATTAATATTCTTTTGAAGGTGTTCCTTTGTGCTAGTATCTTCAACTTGACTTTGTTTAATTTTGATCAGGTTTGCACAAGATTTGGATCATCATTTGCAGAAAAGAGAAGAAATCTTCAAGCTCTTGGCATCTACACAATCAAAAATCCTGTAAAATTCCAATTTGACATTATTTGATTCAATTTTATTGTGAATAACAGTTTGAAATGGACTCAATCAGTTAAACTGCAGATTGAAAATAACATTATTGAATATGAAACAGATCAGATACATTGAAGAGGAGCCTCCAAATTAGCAGAAAAAGGTGCTCCCAATAGGAAATATCTAGTTACATCACTTTAAACTTATCAAAAATCAATGAATTATCAACTAAATTGAAGAACAAAACAACAATATCAATTTCCTTCTTAGTGCTTAAATACTGAGGAAGAGAAATCAGGCCTATCCTTACATTATTTGCAAGGCTTGTTTCTCTTTGAGCATCTCCTAGGATTCTCAAGGTTTTGGATCAGATTTAACGAACCATATGAGTAGCACAGGTTGGATCATCTGTCTGTGCTGTGAAGTATCAGAGAGCTGATAGGGTGTGTGATTACAAGACCCTAATGATAACAGCATGTTTAACATGCTGATAGGTTATTCCTGTATACAAATTCGTATATTATTATTATCATTATGCTCTGCCCCAGCAAAAAGAACTTTGCTGAAAATGAAGAAGGGGGTGAAACTCTGACTTACTGTCAGATTATGTCTCATAAGTTAGATTAATGATAGAAAACTGTTAAGATGCATTTGTCTGTTGAATGTAAGTATAAATAGCATATTTCATCCCTTTCATATTCTTCCTTTTTAGATGGACCAGAATGAAAGTGATGCCACCAAAATATATCGTATCAGCGTCAAAGACATGAAAGGAATCTTTGGTCATGGATTTCCTACAAGAAAAGATAATAGAGTGTGTTCATTTTTCAAATTTTCAGCACTATTCTTGTCAGTGTCATCCAATTAAATTTTTATACTGCAGTTGCCTATTAGTTAGCAGCTCATATTTAAACAGTTGCCTCTCCATCCAATGAGAAGAGGTTTTAAAATGTTTCTCAAGGTGTTTATCATGGTGGGGCCATTTTTTGATAGTTATGTGTTTTGGTTCAATTCCTATAGTTTATTTCACAGAAAACAACAAGAACAACAAGAAAACTTTGGTTATGAAAGGGAATGGGAAATCACCTCATAAAATTCACTTCCCTTGAGATACTCAGAGTTTTCTACTAAGCTTGAAATTGAGTATGCTATGTGGTTTCCATTTTTGAAGAAGAACGCAGAGCCCTGCCTCCTTTCTGCTGTCTCCTGTCTCCACTATCATTAAAATCAAATTTAGTCAGCAGCTGTGGAATTTTTATTCCCTTCAAAGGCCACATATATTCCATTTTTCATTTAACGATTTTCAAAAAGATTTTGAGCATTTTGATTGACAAAATATTTACTTTTTAGCATATTGACTTTACTGATTTTCACATGGTCATAAGAAAGCCTGTCTTAGAAGTCATGAAATCCATTGCAAAGTTGAAAGAAGGAGATAAACCTCCAAGATTTGTTTTCTGTATCTTTTCATCTGATTCATTAGGCCAGTTGTATCATATGTGCTAGTGTAATGAGATCTAGCAGTTTCAGATCCAAGGAAAGATCAACTGATGAGATCCCAAACATGCTTTTTGATCAGAGGAATAAACATTTGATGAAACACATTGGGAAAAGATGTCCCCAGATGTTGATAATTCTTTTGATTTTGTGTGTGTGTAGTTTAGATTCCTTTACTTATTGAAAGATGGTGATGATGGGACTGGGAAAAGTATTGCTTTGAGCCATGTCATCCATCTTTGTGCTCAGCTAAACTGGTTACTTATTCACGTCCCTTCAGGTATGGGAATGTATTTTTCAATTCAAAATATTACTGCTTTTAACTTTTTTCATGTGATTATTTGAAAATATACTGTGAATCATAAGCTAAGGGTGATCGAGGGAATTTAGAGGCCCTGGGACAAAAACGAATAATAAATTCCTCAATCTGTTTGTGAATCTTTAACTGTGAATCTGTTCATAATTGCCCACAGCCCACAAGTCACCTTTTCGTTAGCTAAAATGAGCTTCAGTTGGCAATATGAATGGTGAAAAATCAATTGGCATGTTTATAATTGTCCAGATATGATATTTCTTTATGTAGAAATCTTGAATCATGGAAGGAATAAAAAAATAGCAACCATGCTTTAAGTGCCAATTACAGCATGGTTCATATGTTGAGTTCAAATTAAAGACCTTTGGAAGTCCCTCTCAGACTGAGGCTCAGGGGGATGTTTTCCTACCCCTACCCCCTAATGGTGATGCCCCCTACCCCCTATGATGTATTTGTATGATGTCAATGTATTTAGCGATTTTCATGTACTTCTCAGGATTGTGATGTACTTGCTGTTGATGCTTTGTATTCTTTATTCACATCTAATTAAATTATTTGAATCTTAACCTTCATCCCATACATCATTTTTCTATAGACATGCACCATCTTAGTGTCATTAGCCTGTTTTTACAAAGCTTTAAGGGAAATCACTTTACTCTTGTTTGCGATTTTAATTTGCGTGGCACCCATTCGCAATGCAGTATGTTGAATATCATAGTATGCATGTAATAAAGCTATATGTATATATTCTTTATGATATTGGATGTTTTATATAGATACTAAAAATATCTTTCAGTGAATGATTTTACTCAAAGCCCTAACGCCACGGAACCATCAACATGGAAAAGCGGAAGGTTGGATCTACCCAAAGAAAGCACAGCATGGCTGAAGGCATTCAAAACCGTCAATCAAAGTTATCTTGAAACTGTATATTTCTCTTGCATATTTCTTTCTTTATTTTGAATGACCCCATTTGGTACCTTGTGGATTTCATATCCTATTATTATCACTTCCTATCCTGGGTATGACGTTAAACTGCACCCGGTGGTGAGGCCGTGGTTCAGGATTTCAGCGGCTTGGGGATGACAGTCACTACCCCTTTGTCACCACTGAGCTGGGCCACCCTTGGGCAAAGTGCAGTACCCATAGCCTCCCTCTCAGGGTTACGACATTATACCATTGCTGCCTTGCAGTCTACCCGTTCTGGGAAGGCCAGGGGAGTAAACCCCAACAGAAAATCGGTAGCTGGAGTCCCGAAGGCGGTTGGACAAGTTAATGCCACTCCGGCAACTCCTACGACGCTGTTGGTGCCCAAGCAGTATCGACACTCGTCGTTCCCTTGGATCCGCCAGCCGCATGGAGAGGGAGGGCTTGCTACCCGGACAACAGCTCGTCTTCCATACACCCTGCCCAGGCTACGTAGCTCCACTGGAGAGGACACTCCAGCTCTACTCCATCGTCTCATGCAGACGGAAGGATGCCGACGACATTATCACTGTCAATATTTCTCAATAAATTTGTTTTATTCATAGATTAAAACAACAAAGGAGTACAAATGGGGCAGACAAGAAGCCATCCCTGAAGGCTCTGCGATCGGGAAAGTTGTTGAACAGGCAAAAAACTTATTTTTTTATTTCTAAACCTGTCCGAATCTTAGAAGTACTAAGTCAATTGGTTATCATTATCATCTAAGTAAACTATTTGCCCACGTTGAAGACGAGTGGAGAATTTTTAGTTAAGACCGTCTATATTTTGACTCTCGTTGTTTCATCCATTAATTGTGTGATTCATTTATCATTTGACCAATGGAGCTCTAGATCAATGGATTATTTGATTCATTAACTGATGGATCAAATGATCGGTTAGCTCATTGATTGATGGCTTGATTGTTTGGCAAAGCGATTGATTGATTGTTTGATTTGATTGTTTGATTTGTTGAGTTCATGATTAATGGATCATTTGATCTACTGAATGATGGTTATTTGATTGATTGCTTGATTAGTTTGTATATTGGTGGATTAATATATGAATCAATACGGTTGCTGAATATGGTTGATTTACAGATTTTTTTTAGTAAGTTATGTTGGGGAAGGGGCATGGAGTGACTGGTCTATGCAAAGCCCCGACAAAGGAAGAATTTTATAAAGATAAGAGGAGAAGGGGATAAGGTTAGGTTTATTGGTCTTTGATGCGAAGGAGGGCTAGGGCTAGTTGTAGCCTTCGGAAAAGGAAGACGATGGCAAGACGTTCTATAAATTGCACGTTCTTGGAATGAATGATTTGTGGGATCGAGTTCGTGGATAAATTGTGGAGATTGATCTCTTTATCGATCGGTTGTTTATAATTTGATCGATTTTTGGCTTAAATGGTTAATTGATCGATTGATTGATTGATTGACTGATTGATTTTAGGGAATGGCGAGATTGAATTTCGCTAACGACGCTATTGGTATAATCTTAAAGGAAGTGCAAAAAGTTGAAAAGTAAGTTTACCTTTGAAAGGTTGTTTGCAATCTTTTTTAAGATCGCAATTAAGACTGAAAATCAAACTGCTATCATATGGGGTGTTTGTAGGTAAGGGTTTGCTTTTTTCAGCTCAGTTGCTTTGTTTTCACTCTCAGCACTGTGTCATAACTTAAATGTGCGAAATCATAGCACAATATTCGTGGGTTCTAATCCTGTACTTACAATGCTATACAAACATTGTCGACGAGGTGGAGAACGGAACTCGTCTCACAAGACCCCACTTCTCTAGAGGACAACTGTGGTTCCTCCCATCTGTTGGGCTGGGAATCGATTGTACCATGCAGTAAGAAATCCACTTCTTTAGAAGGATGTTAGAACCTTTTCTTTGTATTCTGCTACGCGTGAAATCTAATATGCTGTGAAGTTACTTGGTGCTTGATTACGATGTTATATTAAGCCCTTGAAATACCATCCGATTTCCAGTTTGCTTCATTATCTATCTGCTATCCTTTGCAAGCTATATCTCATGACTGTCGCGATACATTTGTAGATTTTCTTATCCTTCTCTCAGTTTAAGACGAAATATCAAATTCTTTCATGCGTTTTTAGCCTTCAGGTTTTGTATGCAGTTGACGAATTCAACAGTCTTTTCACGACAACATCAATAAGAAACAATGAAAATAAATTTGTAAGTGCCTTGTTTTGTGTGCCTCCTTTCAGTATCCTCTTACTATTAGCAACCAGAACGCACGGACTCGTATTAGTCATGCATCCACCAATGTTTATCATTGAATCTTTCTGTCTCTTTAACTGTGTTTGGTCGAAACATGACTTTAATTGTACTCATTCAATTCCTTTTCAGTATGAACCACAAGATCTCTCCATGGTACACCATTTCACTCGACTTTTTGAACCAGAGAGATCTCTTGTAAGTGTCACCTTTTTCTTTCAGTTTTCATTTCGTACCAAGCCTCCTTTGCCGTGGCTTAGTGGCGAAGCATGCGGACTCACAACACAGGGGTTGTCAGTTCGATTCTTTCATGTGTCACATTTAAAACGCCATTGGTAAGGAAGGCAATGAGAAATCACCTCATAAAGTCCACTTCCCTAGAAATAACTCAGAGCCCAGTCTCTGGTTTCTACTACGCTCGAAATCAAGTGTGCAACGCATTCTCCTTTGCCGAGTTCAATGTAGTGTGATATGATTTGGTTTTGTCAGCTTTTTGCTGATATTTGACAATGGTTGCCCTTGAATGTAGTTTTATTTGCCCATAGTGGTATCCAACAGGAAGTTTCTCAGCATGAAAATCCTTTTTTGCACTTCTGTGCAATATTGAGTCTTTGCACATCCAAACATTTGATAACAATCTTATTTCAAGCAATTTTCCTCCCTATTTCTTTAAGGTAATAGTCGAGACTGAATCACGATAGATTGTGTATATTAATTATGGAAATACTGTTACCAAGCAACGAATGTTCACTGTTTGATTATCAAAACTGTTATAAGCTTTGGAGTACATTTTTCCAGATAAAGGGGGGAGCTTCAAAATGATTTGTAGACCACATGAATCCTGATGGGTCTGCCTCCAATTCTTGGATCCGCCTAAACCTCAATTTCATGATCCTAACGGAAAGAAACTTTTAGCTAACATTCCTACCAATATGCTGCATAGTTAGTCTGGTGAAAGACAACACTTTCCTATACTCGAACGAGCTGATGCTCTTTGATTAATTCCAGCGGGATTTTGAGTCCGTGAGTCCTCTACTTCTGCATCGAACCTATAATCGTTGTGTTTCTCCAGAAGCCGTTGCGATTTCATTGAAAAACGAAGCTCAAGACAACTTGGACATTGACAAATCGATCAGATTTTAGTTCAATTCAGTTTAATCTGCTCGGAGGGATGGTTTTTTATAACTCTTTGCTATAACAGTGTTTTCGTAGTTGTCAAGTAAAGGTAGTAGGATTGTTGGCATTTTTTTAGTCTACATCTCTCAATGTGAATGTCTTATGAATAGTTTTTTAACTAAATGTATTTTAATAGTGGTCGTTTTCCTCTCCCAGAAATCAGGATGTTATGCAATGGCTTTATCAAGAACGCGAGGCTATAAACACCACGTGTCCTCAATCGAGGTCGCAGATCAAGTTGGTGAAAAGGTGACATCATGACATTCTTTCAATTGATATTGTCGCTATTAATCATTCAAAATCGCCATGCATCGCTACACCATTACCTCTCTCTACCCCTTCTGCCACCATTCAATCTTATCAATAACTTGTTGATTAATTGATACCTATATTTGTGACTTTCTCAATAAAAACCAGCGGTAAAGTCACCAAGGGTGCTTTGTAATAGAAATAAGAGATATCATATTTATGTAAAATATTGGAATAAGCTCTTAGTTTAGAACTCCTAGTTTCATGCTGAGCAATTACCAGCTGAACATGCACGTGGTGTGTGTGTGTTGACCTATTAGGTGTATTAGGTACAAGCTCATATATGTTAAGCTGATAGACGTTTCTGCCGTAGAAGGAGACTGGACTACATGATGACATTACATGTTTTTTAGTTATTACAAAGTTTTTTTGTATATTCGTCATATATTCATATATTCAATGCATTTTTTATCTTTTTCATTAAATCATCTTTCACTTTTTGAATTTCAAAATTGTCATCGCTGTTGGAATTCAGTTTGAGAAGTGCCATCATTTGCATGTTAGCTAATCAATGAATCGTATTTAATCAAGGAATCAATGTGATTAAGGTTTCATCAAAGAACTGATTTGTATTGCGGAAACAGGGGAATTAGCAAAGAGACATTTATCGACCCCACCATCTCAATAAATAACGCTTGCTTTGTCACTCGTATCAAATTCAATCGTTCTTCTGACTCACCAAGGAGAATCTGATTTCTACTGTACAATGCAGGTATTTACAAAGTTTCACATTGTTTCACGAATCTAGTTACTGCTTAAGGTCGCCGATAAATCAGGTTACTTGAATTTGATTGCATCTAATTTCATCATAGGGAATGTCTCTGCTTGGTGACCACATTTCAGTTCCTATTCAAAATTTTACACCAACTGAATTACACAATTACTTGCTGCTGCTCAAGCAGAATTTCCTCCTCCACAAAGGTAATCGTTCGCTTTTTGGTTTTTCACGTGCCTTATCAAAGAGGGACGCAAACATTTTGTTGGCACATGTCTTGTTTTTTCAATCATTCCAAACTTATCGCTGTAACACCGTAGAGGTGTAAAACTGAGTTTCATACTTGATGAAACATCTTGGAATACCACGTTAGCGAGGGATCATCCTGAGCCACGGCTGTGTGACGTAGGTTGGCTAGTTCCCTTCCTCTCCCCACTTCACCCTCCGCCAGATGCCCATTCACCGCTGGGTGGACAGATTGGAGGCACATAGAAATGTGGGCAAGCCTGGGTCAAGTATATGCTCTAATCACTGCCTTAAGCACATCTTTGTGTGAGTTCTGCATGGCGCATAATTTTGTCTGATTTGGTAGTTCCTAAGATGTCAATTGGTTCTGATCAAAGTTTCTGTCTTAAGGGAATTTCCTCATAGGCAGTATAACATCAAGTACTGGCGCCTCTTTTGTAGTATACAAGTGCTGGACTGATTTGGTGCGCTGTATCCAAAATATTTTTTCTTTACCAAGCATTATGCAATGCACGGTATACATTGGTTGCCTATATGCCAATGCAAGCATCAACCGTGTACATTTAACTGTGTGTAACTAGCTTATTTCAAGTCCAGGGTACACCTGATGCCATACCATACTCTGCACATAGCTGTATTTCTCATAGTAAAGTACTACATATCAAGTTTTCACAAGCAATGAGCGAATACCGGTGTGTGATATTTCCTACGATTGACAGCGTTATTTTCGGCCAAGCAACTGTTAACTAGCGTAGATTTAAATACTCCGTGTCCTGATGATCATGTAGCAAAGACGGTGTCCCATGGCTTTTAAACCCTAGAAGTTTTAGCACTTCCCTTAAAAAATGTTGGCAATGCTGCAAAAAACCACTTGAATTTTACGAATTCTAACAGTTTCATCGCCATGACGCGTTTTCCGTTTTGGTGCAATTTGACATGTCTTTCGTGCGTCATAAATAGAAGACATTTCCTTTAAAACTGCCGAAGTTCGACTTGCGAATACCGTGGCATATCAGAACTCTCTCCCCAAGGCTTTTTTTGGTTTTCTGAGCTTGCGATGTTATTATGTCCCATCACTTTCGCGTGTAGTGTTTATATCCTTGCAATTAGGTGTGAATCCCATCAGTTTATCAAATACCTGCAGGGTCAACTTTTCATGATCACAAAACAAACAGAACGTAGCTACTGTTTTTTCTAAGTTTGTCGATATAGTCGATACAGATGGAATTGTTGTCAGATGCTTTCCAATATCTATGACGCGAAGGTACTGCAGTTGAGTGGTAGTGTGCGGGCTCAAAGTGCAAGGGGTTGCGAGTTCGAATCTTACACGGGTCACAGTAAAAAGACTATCGTTGCGGGAGACAACGGGAAATCACCTCATAAAACCAACTTGCCCTGATAAAACTCATAGCCTTGTCTATGTCTACTGCTGAGCTCGGAATCGAATATGCCATTCTGCCTTCTTCCTTTTTTCGAAGTGGAGTGAAACATTTGCAAGTTTTCGTAGACTTTCTGAGCTTTGTTTCTATATCAATCTTCAATCAAGTCATATTTCAAATCATTGGATTGAACAACGCATACTCTTTCCTTGACTGCTTTTATATGACCCTCATGAAAGCACCTCTATGGAACTAGTCCTTTCTCTTTGAATACCTGCATTATTGTTATTTGATGTGTAAATTGCTAATTTTCTGTCAAATACAATTCCTTGCCGAGCTATATCCAATAACCTAGGGTAAGGGAAGGTGAAGTTTCATGCATTTTATGACTGTAGCACTACGATAGTGTTAATCTTCTGATTGTGTAAGAACAGTAAAGTCGGTCACATGGATAGTACACGTCGCAGTAAATGAGGCGTCCCATTCAGTACTATCTTTTGCAATTCTTGCAGACAACGGTTCCCTGGAATTCGCTTGATGTGGTCTTCAGTTTTCTTCTTTAGATTTTATTATTTTTTTCCAAACCCCCAACTACAACTGGTACTATTTTTATCATTATTATTTTTATGATTACTATTGTTTCTGTTTCATCTTCTGCTCGGGCAGTTCTTATTACCGTAATTATTCCCGTTATGCGAGTCCCGACTAATAAACTAACGGCTAACAGGAGGGCATTCTTCCTTCTTAACATTTCTAATACTTTTCTTAATATCCTTGATATTCCTAACAGTGCATTCTTTTGAATATCAACGGCATTGCATTATTACTATTATTATCATTATCCATTATCATTATTATCATTATCCATTATTATTATTATCATTATTATCATTTACTTACTCATTCATTTTTTTTCACTAGAATTACCTGTAATTAAGCTAGCGGAATACAGATTACCTATTATTAGAGATATTTGTACTTGCATGTTTAGTTTATACATCAAAATGTAGTTTTAGAAAAATTGCTTAACTTTTCTACAGAATGACATCTTTTTTACTGTTTCTTATTCGCTGTTCATCGCTTCGCCTCGTCTGAAGGTTTCACCGTGGCATGACCCGTGACTAAACCGTTTTTTCATAAATCGTTTTATCAAAGTGTCACATCGATTTGATCTTTCTTTATCTTTCTTATCGCGCAGTCGGCGTGCCAGGTCATTCTGCACTGCATCATAATTTCACAGGAAATGAGGAACCTTTTGATCCGAAAGCTCTTGTTCAGTTACTCGGCATTATCCTCTTTGACTTTATTCTGTTTTGCTCATTTCCTTTGCACGTGTCATTGCTACCTATCTGCTCGCTCACTTTCAGTGCCAATGATTTTCTCCTTTGATGCATTCTCTATCGTGTTATCACCATTTTCATTCCTTTTCTAACTTCTCTTGCTTCTTGATCCATTTTCATCAATGCAGAAGTTTATTTGATGCATGCATTTGACTTTCACGTAGGAATAGGTTGTTTCTTTGAATCTTTTCGCCCTTAAACCTCCATATACCCATAAGAGGTCTTCGTAAACATTCTACTCTACGAATTACTCCGTCCAAGACTAGCCTTTACAGTCCCTCTGCCGATTGACTTTACAGTCCCTCTTTTATTATACACTCAAATGTTTTTATTATATTCTTACTTTCTAATTTTTAATTTTTTAGCAGTTCATCTATTGATAGAAGAAATTTCTTTTACTTCTGATGAAGTAACTGATGTTGATGTAGTTGTAAATGATTATAATCTATCAAAATTGCCAATTTTATGCTTCGTTGAGACTTTGCTCATTTAGATCCTGATTCTTTTTAGACATGATGAATCGATGATTGTATTATTAGGCGCATTAATGATTTTCTCGCATTGATTCAATTTTTCAGAAGTTACAGATGAATTCCAGCAGGAGGTTCAGTTTCTAACTGACGGAAACCCAAAAGACGTAGTGAGACTCCTTAAAGGACAGTAAAAAAGATTCATGTTCAGCAATGTTATATATAATTTTTCTATTTCTTTTATGAATTTTGCTTGGTATTTGAAACTGGAAACGGCTAACCAGCAGGTCATATTCATGTCTTTCTTTGTTATTGTCAAGACCTTCTTCTTTGGCATTGACAGAAAGCAATATTTTCTCTCTACATCTTTGCAGGCTCATTCAAATTTGCCTCTATTTTACTACTCTTTAGGCCATTTTTTCTTACATACAGAACGAAAAGTTGAAAATATGTACTGTTTTAAGATTTTCCTGTCTACCTAACGCGCCATCCGAAGTAGAATGTCGTCGAAAAGTCAACTTGTCCTTCATAATTTGTCATATTGAAGACGTTTTCAGGAAAAATTGTCCCGACCTACAGAATGTGTCTCAGGTATTGAAGCAATCTTAGAACAATTTAAGGCAAGTCTCGTTATGAAGCTGATCTTGGCATTTTCCACTTCTCATTTCCGTTGCAAATTTGATACCAAGAACTGGAAACACTAGCCCAACAACCATTTCTTACCGAGTGGTAAATGTTTATGTTAATCTTGTCAATTGTCTATTCCATGTCCTTCAATGGGCACTCACTGACCTGCTGCTTTCAATAATTTGATTCTTTTTTGGATCGTTTTCTTGACGCCTGAGGCTATAAATCATATTTCTTCCTTCTAAGATTTCCTCCCTTCTTGAAATCCCTCTCTCCTTGAAATCCCTCTCTCCGTGAAATTCATCTCTCCTTAATCTCTCTCTTTCCTCCATTTCAGACCAGTTCAATTATATTCGGTGCGCGCCAAGTCATCAGTTTTTAAATTGAAATAAAATCAGACCGTTTTCTCATTCCTAAGCCTTCCTTCGTCAGAATCAACATGAGTTGTTTTCAGCCTAAGTTTTAACACCATCTTGATGATGACTTTTCGACTTGGTGGTGATAAACCAATCAAAGTTGGCATCCAATTGATGCGGATTATCTTTCAATCTGTTGGTTTTAACTCTTTAAATCATATGTCATCAATTTTGATACTGTTACTTGACGGAAGACACTCGTGGACTTTTATTTCATTTTTGGTTAACCAGAATTACCCAATTACGTTGTGTCAATTCTTAAATTCCTGTGAAAATCTGGAAACCAAGTATGTAAAAAACACTTCTTATCACATCATCCTATTTTGAATCAAGCATCAAGCGGCGAATTTATTCATTTTAATTTCTCTTAGGTTTTGTTTGCAACTTGTTTGTTATTTTATTTGTCCTTTGTACTCCTTTGTTTTATCTATTATGTTTTGCTTTTAGTCTTTAATTAATCCAAGCTTTTGATATCTTGTTCATACTCATGGAATTTATTCCTCATTTTTTTACCTTATCCTATTTTCGCAAACTCTTACGATCACATTTGATCAAATCAACGCACTGTTTGGGTCAATTAATGCTTTTATCTTTAGAGCCTACGTTCTTTCATTATTTCCTTCTAATTGATCAAAAATTTGCGTGAAAATGCCCCAATTGTAAGAGCACTTAAGGGAGAAGATCCCATGGTCAGTGGTTCAAGCCTACTCCCGGTTTTACTTTCATGTGAGGTGAGAAGATTAGCCAGCTCTTTTTAATCCCAGGTTTATGAATCACCAGGCGTGATCACAATGAAAGGAAGTTAGCTTACATTGCCCGAAAAGCATAGCCCCTCAGTATCCTAAAGTACATTCGGATTCATGGTAGAATACAAGAAAAAATTTGGAAGATTACGTACTTTGCATTTCGGAAAAATAGCGTTCTAACACGTCTTTGCCTTTTTTCTTAGATTTCTTTTGTATTTTGCTCCACAATTGGTCAATGAATTGCTTCCCATTTGGTGTAGTCGTGAGAGGAAACTCTACAACTAGATTTCTTTTCTATTCGTAAAGTTGCATCGTAATTCTCCCTTGCAATCACTCGTATCCACGATACTTTTGTAGCAGTAGAAAATTAAGCTCACGTCACCTTCCTTATTCATCTTCGATACTTCAGTATAATGAATGGCAAAATCTACTTATATTGAACAGGGAGGCCTTGCATTGCTCGATTTTTCTTCACCTTGATCCATTTTTTTGTATTAGTGGTATCAAACATTGATATTTCATCACAGACATGAGACATGCATATTTTCGAAAGGTGCATTTTCAGAGTCTTTTAGCTGTTTGAAATAAACATTATATTGAAATATATAATTCATATATAAATATTATATTTATTTTGTTTATTAATGTGTTTTTATTGATATAATTTATGTTTTATATTAGTGTATATATATATATATATATATATATATATATTTATTTATTTATATATATACATATAAATACTTTTATATTTATCGATGTGACCTCACCTAGTGATTCCTACGCCTGAAATTACAGAGAGTGTGATAAAAGTTTAGCTGAGGTTGGGTGCAAGCCACTGATTATTGTATCAATGTGCAAGGATCCTGCAACTGAGAGCTATCCTGATATTTATCAATACAGTGTTTGAGTTGCATTGCTCGAGTAATCCAACTGCAATAAATCAGACGGGAGGTGATGGTAGTTTTGACACTCCACCTCGGGAAATAGAACTTATCTGGTCTAGTGCAAGAAAAGGGCTTGACTGTATATCAGTAGGCCACTGCAAGGACTGGTTTTTCCATAACGGGCTTTTACTTGTTAAGGTGAGTCGCGATTGTTTGCGATTAAGAGGTTAATTTCAAGTACTTAGCAGCAACATGTTGTTAAGATTATGATTCCATGATTCTTAGTGGCCTAAAACCGCAGGGTTTCTCATCAGAAGCCAAGTCAAATAATGTGATTGTGCCCGAAGACCATGGGAGGATCCAGCGTAAGTCACCGCCTTGTGTGGCTTGCTACCTCGCTCCTCTTCTGATGCTTTTTTCTATCAATCGTTAGCTTCGAATACCATGCAATCCTGTCTTATTAATCAATTGCATACTCTCTCTTTTGCAAAGATCTTCACCATACTGCAAATAACCATGCATAACCATTTGTGTTTCCTATTGCGGAGGTAAGCTATATCCTCTAATATTTCTAAATATGAAATGTGTAAGTCAAAGGACCATACTCTACTACAGCTTGGGTTCTCTTGTGAAGTATAAATGATTTCAACCCGCGCAAGTAAAAAACGCCAGCAGATTTTGGTGAATTGAGCAATTAAAATGATCCGTCGTGTCCCTGTGGTGCTCAAATCTCTTCGGCCAAAACGATCAAGGGAAAATTGAAGTCAAAGTGCTTATGACAACTCAACGTTCCTTCCCGTGCCACTGGGTGATTAGGGCAGCACCCATGTAAGCAAGTATTCTTGGCATTTGAATTGGACATTTCTGAAAGGACAATGCATTCTACGATTTGGCGTCTGCCATTTTTTAATAGCATTTTGTGACTGGAACAACTACTATCACTACTACTACTACTACCACCACTACTACTATCACTACTACTACTACTACTACTACTACTACTATCACTACTACTACTATCACTACTACTACTATCAGTACTACTACTATCACTACTACTACTATCACTACTACTACTATCACTACTACTACTACCACCACTACTACTATCACTACTACTACTACTACTACTACTACTACTATCACTACTACTACTATCACTACTACTACTATCACTACTACTACTATCACTACTACTACTATCACTACTACTACTATCACTACTACTACTATCACTACTACTACTATCACTACTACTACTGTCACTACTACTACTACTACTACTACTACTACTATCACTACTAATACTATCACTACTACTACTATCACTACTACTACTATCACTACTATTACTATCACTACTACTACTATCACTACTACTACTATCACTACTACTACTATCACTACTACTACTACTACTACTACTACTATCACTACTACTACTATCACTACTACTACTATCACTACTACTACTATCACTACTACTACTACTACTACTACTACTATCACTAATACTACTATCACTACTACTACTATCACTACTACTACTATCACTACTACTACTATCACTACTACTACTGTCACTACTACTACTACTACTACTACTACTACTATCACTACTACTACTATCACTACTACTACTATCACTACTACTACTATCACTACTATTACTATCACTACTACTACTATCACTACTACTACTATCACTACTACTACTATCACTACTACTACTATCACTACTACTACTATCACTACTACTACTATCACTACTACTACTGTCACTACTACTACTACTACTACTACTACTACTATCACTACTACTACTATCACTACTACTACTATCACTACTACTACTATCACTACTACTACTATCACTACTACTACTATCACTACTACTACTGTCACTACTACTACTACTACTACTACTACTACTATCACTACTACTACTATCACTACTACTACTATCACTACTACTACTATCACTACTACTACTATCACTACTACTACTATCACTACTAATACTATCACTACTACTACTATCACTACTACTACTATCACTACTATTACTATCACTACTACTACTATCACTACTACTACTATCACTACTACTACTATCACTACTACTACTACTACTACTACTACTATCACTACTACTACTATCACTACTACTACTATCACTACTACTACTATCACTACTACTACTACTACTACTACTACTATCACTAATACTACTATCACTACTACTACTATCACTACTACTACTATCACTACTACTACTATCACTACTACTACTGTCACTACTACTACTACTACTACTACTACTACTATCACTACTACTACTATCACTACTACTACTATCACTACTACTACTATCACTACTATTACTATCACTACTACTACTATCACTACTACTACTATCACTACTACTACTATCACTACTACTACTATCACTACTACTACTATCACTACTACTACTATCACTACTACTACTGTCACTACTACTACTACTACTACTACTACTACTATCACTACTACTACTATCACTACTACTACTATCACTACTACTACTATCACTACTACTACTATCACTACTACTACTATCACTACTACTACTATCACTACTACTACTATCACTACTACTACTATCACTACTACTACTATCATTACTACTACTACTACTACTACTACTATCACTACTACTACTATCACTACTACTACTACTACTACTACTACTACTATCACTACTACTACTACCACTACTACTATTGGCTACTACTGCAACTGCTACTAAAACTACTACTGCTACTACTTCTAATCCTACTAATTCATAATAAATGGAAAGATCTCCAACTAAACGACGATGGGAAAGAGGTTGGAGCGATTTGGTGAGGTTAGGATTATTGATGAGACGAATGGCTTTGGACTAGACTTTGTCGAGCAGACAGAGAGTAGATTTTTGAGCACCACCCCAGACGTGGGAGCAGTACTCTAAAGAAGGACAGGTTTGGGACTTGTATATAGATAGAAGGTGAGAAGATGAGAAAAACCCGCGGGCTCTGGCGAGAAAACCGAGCTTTTGAGATGCATGCTTTGCAAGGGAATAGATGTGAGTTTTCCGAATGAGATTAGACGATAGAGAAAGACCCAAGTTTTGTGAAAAAAGTTGAAGTGTCCAGTTCATCGCCTTTCACGAGGACAGGTGGAAAATTTTGGTCATGTTTACGTGAAATTACAGTCTGTTTCGTCTTGCTTTGGTTGAACGAAACTAGGTTGTCTTTGCCCCACTTCTCAATAACTGTCAGATCATTGGAGAGAAGCGAGGCTGAAATATTTTTGTGGAGTTGGATATCGGTGGAAGCATGGTCATTTGGATTGAATGAAAATGAAGAACTTAGGAAGGTATCATCAGCAAAGGAATTGAATGGTAGAAGACATAGAGGTCAGTAGGTCGTTTATGAAGAGAATGAAGAGTACAGGGGAGATAACAGAGCCCTGGGGTACACCAGCATTGATGGAGTGCAGATTGGAGAGGAACCATCCACTTTGACGGCAATTGACCTCTCAAAGAGGGAGCTACCAATCCATTTAATGAGAGTTTGATGGAGACCAAACATCGGTAGTTTAGCGAGAATACCATTGTGCCAGACGCGAGCAAAGGCCTTGGAGATATCGAGAGAGATTACTCTGCTCTCGCCACAGTACACCCGAATACGACCCTCTGGAAGAACAGCTTAGGCGATATTCTTTTTTTCATTAATTTTACCGTTTTAATTGCTTGATTTAACATTGAAACAATGTAATAGATTATAGCCGAAGTTTTCTTTTTTCAGTGGGTTATGTTGAGTAAAGGCTATGGTGGCCTATACAAAGCCCCAACAAAGTAAGAAAGAAGAGAGCGAAAAGCTAAGGGGAGAGAGAGATCAGATCAAGTTTATTGATCTTAGATGCGAAAGAGGGCAAGTTGTAGGATTCAGGAAAGCAATAAGAGGGCAAGAGACGTTCCATAAAGAAGGCAATACATTCTATAAAGAAGGCAAGATATTCTATAAAGAAGGCAAGACGTTCTATAAGAAGGCAATACATTCCATAAGTGGTATCATGTATGAATAGTAACAATAGTAACTGCCCTCTGTGATCAGAATGTGCAAATGAGTCTCACTTATAATCTAAAAGTTGATTCAGTTATTAATTCTGCGTAGCAAAATAATGTTACCTCCCCTGCTCTGGTTCGGTGTCCAGGCTGTACTGCGAATCATTCTATGTAGTTTTTTCTGTTAAACTCAAATGATTCCAACAGACTTCTTTAGCGGGAGAATGTCTTCAACCAAACGACCACAACCAAGGCATGTCAATTTGTCTTTCTCTAGGCACATTCTGAGTCTCTCTCTCAGGGTCTCTCTCAGGGTCTCTCTCAGGGTCTCTCTCAGGATCTCTCTCAGGGTCTCTCTCTGGGTCTCTCTCAGGGTCTCTCTCAGGATCTCTCTCAGGGTCTCTCTCTGGGTCTCTCTCAGGGTCTCTCTCAGGGTCTCTCTCTGGGTCTCTCTCTGGGTCTCTCTCTGGGTCTCTCTCTCTCTCTCTCTCTGTGGGTATCTCTCTCTCATTGTCTCTCTCTCTCTCCGTCTGCATGTCTGCCTCATAAGATTGCCTGATTCGCCCTCGAGGTCGAAGCTACTGCAGACATTTGTTGCTCAGCTACTCAAGCCACGTGATTTGATACATTGTAAACAAAGTGAACTGGGGATTGGAGAGCAGACTTAATTGATCCTGGAAAGATCTCTTAGTAAATTTCTCCTATTACAATTAATTCAAGAGTGCGCCAGCGTTGATCTTACAACACAGTTGGAATTTTATGCCATGAATAAAAGCTACGCGAACAATTACACTTGAAAGCTTGTCATGTCTCTGCTGTAATTCATTTTTAATTCCGATATTTATCATTCCAGGTTTCGTCACGAGCCTCGCGTCAAGCCCACATACGACCAACAAATTATGCTACCAATTTTTACCAATTAACCTTGCATTGTTATTTGGTCTGCCTCTTTGCTTGACGGACTTTTCTCTATTTTTAGCCTGCAAAGCCAACCAAACATACTTTTCAACAGCGTCTAATACATTCTCGTCGTTTTCCACCGAGTACTTTGCTATTCTATACCTTTCCGTGATTAATTTCGTTCAAATATGCGACTGGATAACTCTGCACACAAGGGGGCACTTAGTTACTCCCCAAGTACATTTTTACACCAATTTACTTTCTTTGTTAAAAAGCTATTTTCAAACGAATGAAGTTGCAAAATACACATAAATGGATTACTTCATCGAATTCCTTAAAATTGACAGCCATATTCAAATTATCGCCTCTCATAAACGGTCACCATCTCATTATAAACTTCCTGGGGTTGGCATAATGTTTAGAGCGCATGCGTACTGTCCTGAAAGTATGTGCCTCGGTCTCGAGCCCCCTGCTTCTGCATGCTCACTTTTTGTTCACTCAGCTATAAATGGTTACCTGGCATGAAGCTTGGGGGGGGGGTAAAATGCGGCAAGAAAAGGAACGGAACACCTTGCCACACAATGCCACATGTAAGGATGGTACCTCTCTGGCAAGCAAAATGCCCCCCTGACGTTTGTACAGAGCATGGGATTCGACCTTTATTCAAGTATCTTTTCAAGTCGACGGCTTACATTGGCCAGTCCTCGCGCAGATTTGAAAACAATGGTGACTTGATTAATGACAGTTTGCTCCTCACTTTTCGTGAATTCGCACGTGTTTCATTTCAAGCGCACCTTCATGCTATTTCTTTTGATGTTTTGCTGTCTTGATGTTGGAATGCTGAAAGAGTGAGAAGATTTGGTCTCGAAACGTATTCTGTGGGACGTCGAGTCATTCATCGTTGTGGTAATAAGCTTCCTGCCCCCGTCGAAGATGCCAGTGGGGTTCTAAGCTAGTTGAATCCACATGCACGAAACTGTCACGTTTAAGGAAGGAAAGAACTTGTTTTGTGATCATGCAAGATCATCTCAACTTTGTAAATAGTCTGTCTATCCTCCAAGCTATATTCATATCTTATTCATATTCAATTGACTTTCATCAAATATTTGTGAGATCAGTGGCTATCTTTGCATACCCTTCCATGCACCTTGACATATATCGAAAGTCTCTTTACTAATTTTCCATTCACCGATGCAGCATCCCTTTGCTCTAGTGAGAACAAAAAATTTCTTAAGTGGACTAAAAAGTGACAAACGGATCATGTTTTCCCCAACTTGTAATACATTTCTATCCAGATTTGCCACTGACAGTGCCATTCCTCAGCCCTTATCTCGTGCGTGCTTTGATTTAAAGCCACAGCCTATTCTACGCTCCATTTACCTACGAGAACCCAACCGAAGATCTTTTTTCGCAAAACAGGTATCGTTTGGTTGGTTTTTCTAAGATTAATAGCAATCTTTGCAGTCCATATTACGTCTCACTGACGATTCCAAAGATGCGCTCAGCAATGCAAGACAGATCCTTGAATCTTTCTAAATAAATGAATTCTTATTCAATGGTTTAACGATTATGACTCTACTTATGAGTAATATCTCATTTGCTACGAAGGATCTCGGTAGTCTTCCCTGACAAATTGAGTATTCAGCCAGTTCTAATTCTTTTCCTAATCTCTGCCATAATCTCTTTTGCATTTCTTTACGAAACTTTCTTGTCAGCCTTTTCACTCAATTTCCTTAGAGTTGTCGCAACACTCAAAGGCTTGCAAGTTTGTGGAATGGAGCGGCAAGTTCACCACAGACGTAGAAATGCCCTTAGGTTGTACTGTCTCAATTTTTTCTTTCGACTGTTTCGTATTTGATTCCAATTTTCAACTCGCTTCGCTTCAGATCATTTCTTTGTTATGGTCGCATTCTATGGATCTCTACGATATTCGTTGGCATTAATTAGCTTTCTAAGCAAATTATTTATCATCATCATTATTATACATTATATTATCATTACATTATATTATATCATCATATATATTTACATTTGTATTATATATGATATATTTTAGTAATGTGTTATATTTATTGTATATATTTATATTATATGTCATGTATCTTTATATAATACATCATATATATTCATATCACGTATCTTATATATTTATATTATATATTATATATATTTATATTTTACATTATATATTGTAATATTTATTTCCCTTTCCAATGACTCTTCCGACACAGAATTCATAAAAGTACTCAATTCTTCTTTCTCCAGGAAATGGTCCTCACTTGTCTCAAGTGTCTATTAAGAACCGGACGACAATGTCTCTCTCCTTCTGTGGCCTAGGTATTTGACGTACTGCCCACCCCCAGCCTGATACCTCTCAGAAGTCGCGAAGAATACAAAGATCGTATAAATCTGTCTTAGTATGACTGCCCAATCGAGGCCATTGCTCAATGCGAGGTTAGAGAAAGAATGAGGCAATTTGCCAGGAACAAGATCTTGATAATTGAAAGGATAAAATCCATCGTCGGCCTTTTGTCAGACACGTTTATGAATTATCTTGTGCTTAAGATTATAAATAATGACCACGGAGTATTTTGAATGGTCATTAAAAGAACACGATGCGGTTGCGACTAGTGCGTCGGCCGCAAAGCACCACTTGGCCCTAATGGGAATACTTTTTCGGCACCAACTGGTACGCTGAGCCACACCTTCAAGGAATAGAACTAGTGACAAAGTGTCGCTTATAAATGTTGCAAATTGAAGAGGACTCAAGTAACGATAAGCCGTAATAGAGAACATCAAGTTTGATTTGATATGATTGATGCTGATTTAATTTGCAATTACACTGATTGTTGCAGGGCTAGAGCCGACCGATGGATAGTTGGCAAACAGATTAAGGCTGGCATATACCTCCGAAGAAATTCTATCTTCCTGTATGTCAATTTAACAAATGGAAGATTTCCGATTGAAATTTGCGCATTTAGTGCTCTGCTGATGCTTTCCTGATCTACGCTTCATACATGTAGTGAGAGGACCGGCTTAAGGTATAAGGTTATGCCAATGGAATTGCGCATGCTCATAGATCCTATGGTCAGTGGCTTCAGCTCCGTCTCGGACACTGAAGAGGAGTCGCTACCTCTCGAACTTTTTCTAACTCCATTGCATACTCGATTTCAAGCGTAGCAGAAACCAGAGACTGGGCTCAGAGTTTTTTCTAGGGAGGTGGAATTCACGAGGTGGTTTCACGTTGCCTTCATTGACAATAGTATTTTCTTAGAACTCCATTGCATACTCGATTTCAAGCGTAGCAGAAACTAGAGACTGGGCTCTGAGTTTTTTCTAGGGAAATAGAATTCACGAGGTGGTTTCCCGTTGCCTTCCTCTCCAATGGCGTTTTAAAAGTGACACATGCAGGAATCGAACCGACAACCCTCGTGTTGTGAGTCCGCATGCTTAACCACTCTGCCGAGTAGCAATCACAAGGTTTGGTAATATGGAGAGGAACGACCAGTACTGACACTGCTCGATCGATGCAGCTTCCCAGTGTCCCAAAGTCTACCTAGGATGGATGCTAGGTAGAATAAATAACAGAAAATCCAGTCTGTCAATTTTGCGACTGAATTATGATGCGTTGGAGATCAACTGATTAGATCCTGCTGCTGCACTGCGTCATGTTACTGCGCAACCACAGTCTAGACTCTTGTTGAGTGGGCTGATACCGACGATCTTGGCGGTTAACGGGTTAGTGAGGGTCAGAGGCCCTCTTACCTTTCAAGTACGATTACTGCAGAGCATTTGTCCAATTCAAATTAGCAATGATCACTGGCTGAGTTGTGCTGTTTGAAGAAGGCATGAACGCAACGAGTCATCCTATCACTCATTTGGAAGTATCAGCGGAAGGAGAACTATAAAGCACGCCAAATATATTGTTCATAATTCAGAAGGCAGAAAGATTAACAGTATTCACTAAAGAAGTTGCTTTACTTTTTGAGAGTTTCCATTCACTTTGAGAGGAAAGGATCCAAAGGAAGATTGTCAACTGAGCAGCAAAGATTTTGGGATTTACTTGAGTGAAAGGAGTACCAAAATGATCGAAAATGGCATCATAAAATTACTTTCCGTTCTTATGCTGTTTTGGTCTGCATCTGGAATAAAGTGGATGTAAGTTGCAATTCATTTATCTTTCGCTTCAACTCCAGTTCCTCGACTTGTCCTTAAAAGGTCCGTTCAAGCTGCCCGTTACTGATTCATCCGTGTTTGTTCGAGTCTGTCTCTCCAAAGACACTTTGATCTAATTCCAAGTCACAAAAATGGCAAAAGATCGTCAATTTGGAACCCATACATGCCCTCTTTGTTACTTTTTTCTTGATCGATCGTACGTATGTTTGTTTATTAAATCGCTGCACACTAGAATTTGGGTATCATAAGCGGAGAAACGGCATTTTTGAAGCATCCTCTGTCTCGACTCTGATGAAGGTGGCGTGAAACATAGTCACGTTAGCAAATGGTAAATGGTTCTGTATTTTGCTTGAAATCGTTCGATTCTACATAAACATCATGAAACGCTTTTTCAGCGTCCCTTCACTCAATAATAACTTAATTTTCCTTTATTATCACTTACACGCATTCTAGCTTAAAAGTTAAGCCAGAAATAACAGGTTCAGTTGATTAAGATAACAGAACTGTTTTTTATCGACCAAAACCTCAATTCATTTTCATTGTCTATGGTTTTTCTTCGTCCGATGCATGCCAGTAAAACGCTTTAACGAACATCCAAACATTATTCTCAGACAAATATGCAAGATCTAATCCTATGATTTTTTGTTAATTTTTCTGGAGGGATTTTCTTCCTCCCTGAAACACAATCTAGTTTCTCCTCATTCAAACCCCGGCTAAGCTTCATCTCGAGAGGAAATCCCGCAAGCTGATTCTGTGTCATGGAACCATCGCTTTTCAAAGACTGCAGTAAAGCATTATTCATCAGACTTCCAACTATGTCATTGCTCTACCTAGTTGTACCGTTACTTTATGAACTTTGGAAGTGGAAAGTCCGTCCTCAGCCATTTGACATTCATTGACCGATAAGACATTGATTTCCAAAGTGATTTTGAAAAGCGAGTCAAGAAAGCTGTGCCTCTTCCATTATCTCGTGCTTCAAAATGGTAGACCTGCTGTATACCGTTCTTGGAGTACCCCTGGCACCCAATCCTACACTCTGTCTCCACTCCATTCGTTTTTTCTCCCTTATGATTTGATCATCATACCCCTAACCTTACATGATTTTTTCAGTCAACGGAAACACCCCGATTGTATAGCTGACGCCTTTCGTCTCTACACTACCCTCTGTTTTATTGACTTATACACTGCCCCCTCCCCTTCCAAACGAACCCCTTTACATTTCCTTTGACTCTTGTCAATTCGATGCGTCCGTTTTGTTTAGTGCTGTGCTGCTTTCTCGCATTAAATCGCTTCTTTGTAAAGGAATCAACTGTGTCTACTCCCTACCGAGATGTTCTGATGGCCTTCAGATGGTGATGACCTCAACCAGGGCCCACAATCGCAGCAAATAATCAATTTTGTAATCCGAAAAGTAAGCGTCTTGTGACTAACTGGTAACTTGCCAACTCAACGACTATTTCGTATTCATGATGGAGCAGCTGATGGGGGTCAAATTTATAGTTTTATGTTTTTGATTTGCAGGGGTGAGTAACTTCTTAAAAAAACTAGAAGCTCCTCCCGCAGATAACTTTGAATGTATTGAAATCACTCAAAAAAAGACCATGTACATAAGAATTCTCCCCGTCAATTTGATACTTCAGTCCCATAATTGTAATCCATTTCTTGGTAAATTATGGTTATACGATAACGTGTTCTTCCTACAATCCAAAGATAGGTGTTGGACCCGCAGAAGATGCGCTTATCGAGCAGTGTCTATGTCCTTCCTATCGATGTGACCACACCTCATGATTCCTACGCCTGGAATTACAAATAGCTGGTGCATCTTCTCATTTTATGTGAAAGTTAAGCTGGAGGTGAGGCTTGAACCACTGACTGTAGGATCTGTCAGCAAGCATCTTAACCACTGAGCTATCCTTACGCCAGGTCCTTACCTAGTATTGAATAGTGATTATCTGATATTCAACGTGCTTTGAATTTGTGGAAAACATTGTCCCGGTCCATCGGTCCATCGGTCCATCGGCCCATCAGTCCATCGGCCCATCGGCCCATTGTATCCTCATTTTACTACTGTCTTGGAATATGGTTCAGCGTGCGGATTCATAACGCATGTCATTGTGAGTTTGAATCCTGTACTTGAAGATATGAAAACACCATAAAAATGATATGAATAAAAGGCATTGATATGCGCCATTTACCCACACGGCTCAAAGACGCATTGCATAATGTTTTTGTATTAAACACACCATTGGCTAGAAGGTGAACGGGAAACATCTCGTGAATTCCACCACCCTAGAAAAGACCCCGAGCACCTGACTCTGGTTTCTGCTAAGCTCGAAATGGAGTATGCGACGCAGTTTAACGAATGAATATCTGAAATCGCTTGGCAGTCCTCTTTCCATTTGATTACATCACAATCATTCTGCAATCATTGACTAACTCTACTGCTGTTTTGAGCTTGACTCTGTATTTTGTGCTGGACAGGCTAGCTTACAATGAATTTACGTATTGTTTTACAAGGAATCAACCAAAGCAGAAATTTGATTTCAAAGAGTATTTGGTAATTCAGTATTGAATTGGCGAAAAATATCAGCATTCTGTTCCATTAAGTTTTTATAGAATTTATGCCAAGATGATTTTGATACCACCTAATCGTAGCCTACCTAGATTATCTCGCAATATGACTTTGCTCTTGCTCGCCATCAACAAAATGACAAAAAAAATCATTTCTTTAAAGGAAGATTTACGTTAAGCATTTGTCTAGTTTTCAGTGTGGTACACACTCCTGCCAGTGGGTCAATGTGCGGACCCATAACGCAGAGGCTGTGAGTTCGGATCCACTTCTTGGTTCATAAAAACCCACTTCATTAGAAAAAGCTTTGAGTCATATCTCTGGTGTCTGCTAAGTATGTCAGAGAATAAAGTATGCCAGAGCATTTTCCATTTGCGACATTCTGTGGATTCATTTAATAAGGAGGGCCATCATCTCACTTCTTCTCGTCATGCTCTACTTTCTGGTTGTAATGCCATTTTGCATTTGCCTTTTCAAAAATAACTGTACATAAATTCAGGTATTTCAATCAAAAGGAGGTTTCTTGTGAATGACCTGACAGTAACAATGATCTCTTACCAGTGTAATACTACCCGTGATCCGAATGATATTGAAAGCCATACTTCTGCTTCACACTGGTCAGATTTGAGTAGGTGATGCCCGCACTGACCTAAATAGTATTACATACAGTTGCAGTTCATCTATTGACAAAAGGAATGCACATGATAGGAAGGGTTTATAAGCTGAGTTGCTTTATTTGAGCCGGTAAGTTCATGCGGAGGATCCCCTAACTCTAGCCCCCCTGGGGTGCTTCAGCTGTTGCCGGAGAACAGCACGAGAAGGAGCACCGGAAATAGGGTTCTTGGCCGACCACTGTTCGTGTCAATGGCCTGGCATCATATTGAGAGAGTGCAAGGGGGAACAGGGCTTCCAACTCTTGCAGGACAACTGGGCGCCTAAAGTAACATGCTTTTTGCACCTCTGCCCCTCAATAAAGAAGGGAGGAGGTATATGGTGTGGACGAGTGGAAAGGAGGCTAAATGAAGGCAACGGTAAGTGGGAACGAGACTCAAGCTTTTCTGCTAGACTCATTCTTAAATTTGAGCAATAGCTGTAAATAATTTGCGTCTAACCAGGGGGTCTCTATGGTTTACTTTTTTTGAATGGCTTAACGACTTGAACTTTGATTTATGCCCAAAGAAACGTGCGATTTTGTCCGTCTGAATGTCACAGATTTCTTCCATTTGAAGGTCAATGAATATCGATGAAGATTATCTATGGAGAAAATTAGACTGCACCAAAGATAATTTGAATGGACGATTGGCACGGTTTTGTAGGAAGCACTTGACAGAGATGGCATTTTTCCCACAAGCTATTGCAAAGACAAAGTACCATTGCAAGGATCAATTCAGATATCGAAGGTGGGACTGTTCAACTATCGACAAGAGCCAGTTTGGGGTGGATCTTCGTGAAGGTAAACTGCTTCTCAATTTTCTCCCTCCTTCCATTTAACTTCATCTGGAGAGTATTGTTGACAGGAGAGCATAAAGTTTTTAACATCTTGAAAAATCAAAGTATCTAGACATTTCAAACATCAGGCCAAAAATAAAGTAGTTGAAGTCTGATTTAAGGAGTTGGAGTATAGGAGGTGTCATTTTAAAATCGAATAGTAGGCACAAATGATTTGATTTTTCTCAAGTTCTAAGTAAACTGATTCATTCCTTTCATACGCATAAACCTAAGAGAAGTTGAACTAAACAAGACGATAATTTTATCAAAGAGGACAGCTACGCCCTGTGTGAACCAATGATAGCATGCAGCAAGCAATGGTGGTGCAATTCAGCAAAGCTGCAGAACAGATGTGGTAATCTGGTGCATCTGGTTTATTGACTTTAAAACGCCAGGAAGGATACACGAAGATGCATGCTTTGATCGTCGAAGAATGGAAAAGTGACTCTTTAACAGGCTGATAATTGAGTTTTGGTATCTATTTATAGATGAGTAAGGTTTTGCCTGTCTCTCGGTATTATTATAACCAACATGGCATGGTATCGTAGCCTATTCATTTCATCAGTTCAAAATGCAATTCCCTGTCGTCTATCAAATTATGTGAATTTATAGGCTGCTTGAAATAGCTTTCAGGTTGGTGCACGTTGAGCGAAGTCGAGGCATCTTACTCAAAATGAGCATCAGAGAGAGAACGCGTTGCTAGATAATTGCCTATGCTGAGGCATGGTGAGATTGGGTTTGGGTAAGGGTACACATACACACATGGTTCCAACTAGATGTCAAAGGTAGACATTTGGACACTGAGAGGCTTTTTTCTTATCGAGCAGTGTCCAGGTCTCTCGATGTGACCACACATCGTGATTCATACATCAGGAATTAAAGAGAGCTGGCAACTCTCCTCACTCTAAACTAAAGTTTAGCTGAGCTGGGACTCGAACCACTGACCATAGGATCAATGCGCAAGAATCTTACCATTGAGCTATCCTGATACCTAAGGGTTTAGCCCAGGTGCCCATTTACTTCTGGATAGAAAGCAAGGGTGTATCCAGGAAAGATTCTTGCATCCAACGTTGGATATTCAACACATAAACATGTGTGCAGCCTCTAGCAACCTCCAAGAAAAACCCACCAGGACTAAAGTTTTGCTTTTTAACATAAAATGAAGGGGACGGAATTTACATATGACCTAGGATCGAGCTTGGGAATTAATTTATTTTGAGTATCTTTTTCTGCCGATCATTCAAACAGGTATTTGCTCCGTTTCTTACATTAGTTTCCTGGCAGCTACAAATTTCACCATGTAAGCTAATAAGATTATTGTTGTCCTCGGATCTGTTAACTTTAAACTGATTTATAAGGCTGCGAAAGCATCCACCAAGACAGGATGAAACCGTCGAACTCTTTGCAAGAAAGCTATCGTTTTGAAAGCATTGAGGGAATGCACGCTAACTGATTCGACACTTTAAAGAGTTTACAACATACATTATAAACTCAGTTGTTATTTGAAAAGATATTGCCACTGATTGGGGATACTGAGCTTTTTAAACATATATTTTTATCAGGTTCTGAAGTAAAGGAATGCTAAAATGGACGGAATCACGGGTGACGAACCGTGTTCCTGATTTAAAGATCTCGCTGAGGTCGTCTGCATAAGCCTACACACAGTCAAGTGTCTATTACACTCTCCACAAAGTGCAGTTTTGAAGAATTAAAAAGTATTAAATCTTAATTAAGCAAACAGCAAACAGATTTCTGTCCCCAAAACTAATCCGAAGGCAAACAAGTTAGGCTCTGCCTTAGGAGCATGGTTAGACAGCCAAAAAAAGACAAGAGTGAGACGGATTCGGTTTTGTCATTACTAGATCCATCTCTGATCTCTCTGAGACTTGAAGGAGTGGCTATTATGCGAATAACTGTTTTTGCTTCAATGGCTGCTGAAATTATGACAACATTGGCTTGCTGCATGATTTATTAGCCATGTGTTTGTAGGGCCCATTCACTGAGATATGGCATTTGCAAAAGCAGTGAAACCAACGACGTGTATAGAATTAGATTACTGTGTCAAACAGGGGAATTTTAGTGCTTTCTCTTATTCATTCTGCCTCTGAGCATCACGCACGGAACAAAAAAATCAAACGACACTTGAAGGAGAAAAATTAAACATGCTTCCAAAGGCACTCATATGCGTCCAATGACTAAGCAGTCATGTCCAATAATCGTAAAAATAGGAAAGTTTCTCAAAATTTATCCCGCAAAAATTTGCTCTATACCTCTTTCAGGTGTGGGATTTTTTATCATTTTCCATTGGTATTGTCAGAATCACAATCATTAAATTATCTTTTAAATCGACCTTCAATGTGATGAAAATCCCACCCTTTAACTTCAGACTTCGTCATATGGCCAAACTCGAGACAGTAAAACAACATCCCATGACGTTATTGTTTGACATAAACTATGGTTGGCTACCACATGCCCAGAGCCGTACTTCAATCGGGCTGTTGTTGCTGTTGCTTTGTTTGTGATGACACGTTTCGATATAATTTTGAAAGATTCCAAATTAGCTTGAGAGATTTTTGTACTTTAGTCCGCGAATTTCTTGCTTGAAGGACGGAAAATTACTCAAAAGGATTATTACATTAAGAGCCAAAGATTCAGAAATTGAGATTGATATGATTCGCTTGCATTGAGTTTTAATCTGACACTAGTCTCATGTTTTTTTCATTCGGTCGTGCTCTATTCTTCGGCTAATGCTATTTTCTTTTCATTAGTTTTGCATTGTCGATCAAGGCAATGTCGCCTCTCTCATTTCTCCATTAGACATAAGTCTCTTATGCATTGTTTCCTCACTCCATCCATTTATAATCTACTGGCTGAAAAGGAAGTCAGAATGCGGCTTCAGAGAGGCGTGCACTCGGCCGCTTTCAATTGTCTATTCCATGTTAGAGCAACCCTTCGCATGAAGACGTCAGATCGAGTGCAAATCTTTTCTTTAAAGTGAGTATAAGGCTAAGCTGGGGTTCACAGATTTTTCCCAGCTGAATAGTCTTTAAGGCGTTAGGGTGGCGGGGGCTTGCAGAGAGTTGCGTGGCCGTAATTTTGTCATGCTCTATGGGTGTATAGGGAGAGAGAAAGCAGAGTTAATAAATATATTGCATATGGTAAGTTGTAGCACGCCCAATGCTTTTTCCTGATATCACCAACCGTAGTTTTAGCTAGCATGATTCAAAAACACAGGCAATCAATCCTAGGGACCAGGACTTTCTTCAAATGCAAACAACGATAATTTCTCTCACAAGTCATTTTGCTTCATTTTTCTTGAGGATGCAGCCCCTTCTTGTCCTTGGGGTTACGAGCTTAGTTTATGGTCATTGGCTCACTTTAAACCGACCGAAGAAGTAGGATTTGTAAGAATATCAATTTTTACTCTTAAGGATGAACTAAGAAAGCCATTTAAAAATAAGGTTTTTACTATTATTTCAAGAGAATTTTCAGTCAGAAAGTCGGTCGTAATCCACAAATTCAGCTACACCTTTCTCCAATTGAAATGGTGACTGACATAACCACAGATGGATTGGGAGAGACCAGAGAAAGATAGAAAGATGGAAAGAGAAAGCCAAAGCAGAGCTTAAGGGGAACAGTATGCACAATATAACATCCACATATTGATCTAAAGCTGCTAGAAGAGTAAGGAGAACGCAAATAAGCCAGTTTGTAATAGAAAAGTTGAGACTCATTCTCGGTAAGAGCGTTAGAGATCAACTCCTTTGAGAGGTACCGGCCTGAGCCAAGACATTGTGAGGTAAAATGGCCAGATCCTTGCCTTGCTGCAATTCAGCCCTAGCTTTGCCCAAGTTAACTTTTACTGGTACTGCTGCATCGCACATTCGATTTCGAGCGTAGCAGAAAGCAGAGACAGGGCTCTGTGTTTTTTCTAGGGACGTGGACTTCACGAGGTGGTTTCCCGTTGCCATCCTCACCATTGGCGTTCTTTAAGTAACGCATGGAGGAATTGAAATGACAGCCCCTATGTTATGAGTTAACACGCTTCACCACTACACCACAGCCACGCTCTGTTTACTGCTAGGTGGACAGGTAAAGGGCATCCAGGTCTGTAAATAAGCCTTGATACAATCCAGGACCTTTATTACAGTCAACATGGGCTCATGCCAATAGACCAGTAGGCCTTCTATGGTGACAATATTTTGTTGCACATTCAACAGATAGGCAGAAGTCACGTGAACGTTCTTGTAACAATAGACTAGGTTTGATTACAGCTCACGAAATATTTGTTACTGAGTCGAAACGATTCCATGATAGTGTTGAAGCCATGTCACTCACTTAACCCGTTGACCTCCATAAATCACGGTTGCTCTGTCTCTCCACCTCCATTTAAAAGGACCACCCTCTTAAAGCTATCAATATAGTGTAAAGGTTGATCTGAATGATGTGCGAATTAAATGAGATTTAAATTGAATAATGTATCTGGAAAAGCTTCTGGTCGTTTGAGTTAATTACTCGCATCTCAAGCCCAAGGTCACCCAGCTATATCATCATCAATCCGTATCCATCCGTAAATAAGCTGTTTTGATTAGGAAATAATCATCTACACGTCGGTGAGGAATTCAGAAAGACACTGAATTATTTCATTCAATGAATTATGCAGCTTTGACGATAATAAGGTACTTCTTTGATGCTGATGGAGCATGTGTTTGGTCTTAAATATGCTGTTGTTTTTAGTTTCTGATTTACAAATTTTATAACTATTATTTTTCAGTCGTCCTAATTATTTTTCAGTCGCTCAGTTGTATATATATATGGCCATGTATGGCTATGTATAGCTATGTATGGCTATGTATGGCTATGTATGGCTATGTATGGCTATTTTTGGCTATGTATGGCTATGTATGTATGTATGTATATGTGTATGCGTATTTGTATGTGTATGTGTATGTGTATGTGTATGTGTATGTGTATGTGTATGTGTATGTGTATGTGTATGTGTATGTGTATGTGTATGTGTATGTGTATGTGTATGTGTATGTGTATGTGTATGTGTATGGGTATTTGTATGTGTTTGTATATTATCATGGCTATGTATGTATGTATGCCTTTGCATGTACGCCTATATATATATGTATCTAAATAAATAAATAAATAAATATATATATATATATATATATATATATATATATATGTATATATATATATATATATATATATATATTTATATATATATATTTATATATGTAAATATATATCTATATATATATACATATATATTTATATGCATGTATGGCTATGTATGCATGCCATTGTATGTATGGCTATGAATGTATGGCTACGCATGCATGGCTATGCATGCATGTATTATAGATGTTTTGAAAGGATATAAGCATAGCAGTTAATAAAAGATGTTTTCAGCATGATATATTAGTGTCGGATGGAATGATATTCCAACGGTACTGTGCAATATTGAAGTTTGTATAGCGATACACTATTTTTCTAAGCAGCATTGAAATTTTCTACAGTCAGACATTGACATCAAATATAAGGAGGATGGTGCTAAGGAAAACACGACTCAAGCAAACAGGCAATATTGCCGAGAAAAGGAATCCTTGGACAGATATAAATCACAATGAATACAGACATTCTCTTCCCTTGCAATGATCTTATTAAAAGTTACACTGATAGAGGCGTACACTTAACAATGGTGAATAGACAACGGGAATGAAAGGAGAGGCAGTGAATATTCCATCATTGGTTTATCATTTAATAGAGACACAGATCCAATTAGATATGAACTCTAAGGTTAATCGTTAACCCACGATACTGTAACGTATTCTGGGTTGATTTAGATGACTATTGAATATAGCATTGAAGAAGGTGGAACATCAAATTTAGTTATGCTCTCGATAGGATAAGTGGCAAGAGCTAATCGCAACAGCGGGCCCCGCACGTGTGGGACAAACGCGAGGATAAAGAAGATAAATAGGTTTTGGTATACTCGATGATTCGCACTGTCAATGTCAACTCCTAAGCATCAATAACTGTAGAAGTGAATTTAAGCTAAGCCGCATGCTCAAGAGAATAGTAGGAGGTCGCAGTCATAGAGAAGTAATATCCTGCGCTCCGGTGGACAGTTGGAGGGTATCTCAAATCGAGATCGCATATATTTTCAACCCGGAATCTTTAACACAATAGACATTCGCACTAACCCTATGCCAACCACTCATATTGTTATTTCTAGACAAGCACTGTAATGTTTTTTAAAAAAAACCCTGAGCCTTGTCCCTGGTTTCTGCTACACACTGGAAATCGAGTATGCAACTGGACTGTAATGTTTGTTCTAAAAATGATTTGTGACCTAAGCGTGATCATGGAGTATACACCTAGTGGCAGTCTCTAGTTATGGTCAGCTGCATCCTCTTCGTTCATTGCTGACGTTGTACTTCACATTTGGTCTTTCAATGCATGTCATGTTATGTTAACAGTCACATGCATCCAGATCGTCACCAAAGATTACTTTGTTACCTGTGGCTGTTTTTATGATCAATTTTTTATCAGCTACACTAAAGAAATCAGACTGGTTTTGCCAAAATATTAGGACCCAACGTACAGTTTATTCTGAGTTAGGATGTACGAGGAAAATTTCGAAACTTTTTACAGGGATTTTAAGTCGGTATGCTGCGGATCCAAATCGGCAGATTGAGAAACCCTTAAGAGCATTGTATTGGCTGACTTCTTCGGGTTTTTAGCTTCAGATAGAAGATCACTTCTTTTAGCTTATCCATTGCTTTCTGCAACCACTAAAATATTTTGTTTCCCTGTGTTCCTGTATTTTCCTATCTATTTGCTATTTAATAACTTCAGTATCATTTTTAACGACAAACTTTTTAAATGGAGATCAAGTGTCTTTCATATCATATCATATCCTCTTGGATACAGGGTGCTAAAGGTTTTCTTTGTTTACCCTGGATTTTTTGCCTACTTACAACGTCAATACGTCCATCATAGAGAGAAGTCAAGACTATCTTTGTATGTTTTTGAAGCATAGGCATTTGCTATTATCAAGTATCTTTAAAATAGATTGATGGAACACGAGAATTAAACACGCAATGCTACCAGATGGTCAGCCCCCAACTGTAGCATTAACTGTGCTTGCACAGCTGTGTGGCCCAAAGGCTAATGAAACGGAGATGGGCGCCACCCTATTCACCAAAAATGGCTAGGGAAGGACTTTGAATTGTTGACTTGACTTGTGCTATGGTGGGGGGCTTTGATGACCCAGTGTCTACTCCCAACATAATAGGCACAGCAGTTGCAACTTATTGTTCTTCTTTTTTGATTTCATCTTATAAGAAACATGTACTTATGGCCCTGTTCTTTCAACCTCGTTTCAGATACAAAAGAGTCTGCTTATGTTCACGCGCTCTTCTCAGCCTCTCTTGCACATTCAGTCTCGAAGGCTTGTATGGATGGGAAAATCTCTGGGTGCTCCTGCGCAAAGAAGCCCGCGTATCTACCCGAGGGCAAAAGTCTAAACGAAATACGATTCAGCAGTTGCACAAATTTTTTGTCAGTCGGAATTCGATTTGCTCGGAAATTCACAGATGCTGGATACAGAAGGAGGAAGAAAAGTTCACGACACATCACAAGTGAACTCAAGCAACACAATAGCAAAATCGGAAGAGAGGTTATCATTTAAAAACGATTCTTATAATGGTTGTTATTCAATGGAAATCATAATCGATCAATCAGCTCAATCATTAATTAGTTGATTCATTCAATGATTGGTTCATTTAAGCAATCGATTGATCGATCATTGATTGATACTGATTGGTCAAATTAAAATTCAATTGATTGACCGTTTAATTCTCGACTCTTATTTCTCTTACTTGCCAATTAAGACATTTTCCTCGTCACCTTTATGTTTCTTATATCGCCTTGTCCTCATACTTTCATGTTAGTTTTAAATTGCTAATTAATCAATTATGCCAATTCATCCTTCCTCCTTCAATTCTAATTTTCCATTTTCCTGCCTCATGATCTTTGTGAAAATTTTTGCTTTTCCCTCCAAATAGAGTTTGATTGGTCCAGATAACATTCATTGTCGATGCCATGGCGTGTCTGGTAACTGTGCCGTAAAAAGCTGTTGGAAGCGAATCCCGTATATGAGGAGAGTCGCTGTTAAATTACGAGACCTTTACGACAAGGCAACTATGGTAGTTTACGACAATGTTCGGGGAAAGTTTGTTTCGACTTGGCTTCAGGCAGACATTGGTGATAGAGAGATGATTTACGCTTATGATTCACCGAATTATTGCAATGCCAATGCCGATCTCGGAGTTTACGGCACGCAAGGGCGATCCTGCAACCAAACTGCTCGGGGTTACAATAGCTGTGAAGTGCTTTGTTGCGGCAGGGGAGTCAGAATCCAACGCACAGAAGTGGTTGAACGATGCCAATGTAAATATGTATGGTGCTGTTATGTCAAGTGTAAGGAATGTAGGAGAACATACGATGAGTTTATTTGCAAATAAAGAACAATGCAATGGTAGCAAGGTTGAGCCAGGTCCACGTGGATTCCGTGTAAATAAGTGCAGTGAGACTGAGGATGGGATTAAAGAAGTGACGCCAGTATTATGTACGATCAGCAAACTTGTATCGCTCAGAAATGCCTTTGCACTCAGGTGGAAATTATTGCCATTTTCTACTGCGCAGCATGCTCGATTTCGATCTTGGCAGTGGCAGTGGCAGAGGCGGGGCCTCCAGCTCTTTCTAGGGAAGTGGGTTTTTATGAGATAATTTCCTGTTGCTTTCCTCACGGTAAGAGCTTTAGATTGCAAACCGTTCTGGATTCGAATCCTCAACTCTTGCGTGTTCTCACTCTGAGCTTTCCTATCTCACCTTTTCCAGCTGTGTGACTGCAAAATTTTCTGGACCACGAGAGGATGGTATGATATATTCACAGATGTACCGAACACAAAAAGCTCTCCAGAAGATGCTAAGGTATTGTGTTCCAAATCAATTGAGTGGGTATCATTTAGATGAGGCACCCCTGTTTGCTGGTGCAGAAGCCTTTATAAGAAATATCAGTAGAAAGCTTATGCCATGGAGACGTCGCAAAGCCTCCTTTCTGTTGAAGCCTCTTCTGTAAGTTGTGAAATTGTAGCCTCGTATTTAAGGCTTCTATTTTTAGAAGTAGGAGGACTTTACTTTCAATACTCAAGTTTACGTTTAATCATGGATTTACACGTGTATGTTATTCAGTAGACAAATTCTAGTTTGTATAGTTTAAGAATTAGTCACCAACGACAAAAAGCGAGCCTTTTTATTAAGTTGCATAGCTTCATATTGCGAGATAAATTTTGTAAAAGAACTGTCGATCGAAGTGGCCTAGTCTCGGCCTCTGCCAGCCAGAGAAGGCAGGTGTGCATCTAAAGGGTGTTCTGGGGTGCAAATATTTTCTCTTTTCTCCAAAACGTCGAAGGTACCTTTTTTCTAGAGAAAATGCAAAGCTTCTACTTGGAAATGATTAAATATTTGTCAAAACTGACATCAGTGGTTGTTAATAAGTTTAAAGTGATTACTATGCAAATGAATTGAATGTAGCAAAACGAGACAAACTCCTGTAGTATTTCTTCCAGTTTTAAATCTGAAGAATATAATTCCAGGCTATATCCTCTTTAGATAGCATTTCTATTGTACCCTTTTATGTCCCGGGCCACATGCCCTCTGAAATTCCTATTTGCGTGCCCAGAGGAAGTGTACCCTTTTATGTCCCGGGCCACATGCTCTCTGACACTCCTAGTTGCGCGCACTGAGGAAATGTACCCTTTTATGTCCCGGGCCACATGCCCCATGTAATTCTTGTTGGGCAGCTGCCCTTGAATGCAATTTTTTGATCATTATAGTTGGTAGACCTCCTAAGCGTTTTCGAAAATTTGATGTCAATTTTGTCATTTTTGATCATATTTTTCAACGGAAACACAAGTATTACTAATGTCTGAACATAATTTAGAGCACCAATGACAAGAGAAAGTTGATTTATGTACTCCCAACTACGTATCTTGGTAAATCCATTTCAATAATGTTGCTTTTAATCTTTCTCTTAGTTATTAGTAGATGATTTGTCATCATCCTTTCATCTTATACTATTTGTTATGAATTTCATCGTTTATTTATTAAATTTATACAATAAATGTGCAATTCCCCTGCTGAATTTCTTTCCTTGCTCGCGTTTTAATTCATTAGAACTTGATAGGAAGCACAAATTTCGTAGCTGCGCGAAGACTGACATTACCCTGAAGGAGGCTGATGCTAGCGATAGATTCAATTTCTTAAGTCACTTTGATTCAAAACAATGTCTTCTTTAATTCCCTTCGTAAGTTTTTTAAATCTGTCTTTTAATATCTTTTCTTTTTTATCCATGTATTTGGATCTTGCGAACTTTCATGTTTCTTGCTATTTTGAGCTTCATGCAAGCGTCTTCAAAGATCTTTGCTCGTTTTCCTACAACCGACTCTCTTTTTTGTGAGCTCCTTAATGTTCTTCTCAAAATGTTGTCAGCCACATCCCTGCCAGCATGATTTTCCCCCAACTCCATGTAAACAACCCCTAAACGAGCTTTCGATTTCTCTTTTTTGCGATCTTTTTCCAAAAACCTCAGTAACGAATAATTTGTTTCTTGAGCAAGAACTTCGCCGAAAATTTTCTGCATGGAAACGTGGCCAATTTTCGTCTGCTGACATTCTTCATCTCCTGCCCATAAGGTCTCATCATCTGATTTGCATTTGGATAATGACCTCTTTGCAACTTGTATCATGCCATACATTTTTCATAGTTCCCCAAGCTTTCCTTTTTCACACAACATGGAAGGTAATTTTCGAACAACTTGTGATGGACATAATTCAATTCAATCGAACGGTAGATTCGACAGATAGACATAACTTCTATGTTTTCTTCTGTCTTCTTCTCGCTACCTAGCATCTGGAATGGATTTTGAAGACACAGAGATGCTATGCTCTTAAAGCTGGTGACGTCTGCTCGCCTTGAAGTGGGAGTACTGACTGACCAATTGGCTTGTGAGAAAGTGCCTTACCTCTGAGCTAAGATACATGCACCTGCGAAAAGGCATAAGCAAACAAAATATGCGGAAAATGGAGCCGTTATATTTGTAAACGTAAAAGGATCGAATTTCGGGATCTGTTACACTAACTGTGCATACTTTTGACTAACAAGAGTATAGCTGACGTCACGAGTTCTGGAGCCGTTTCACTGATCCACTGAAACGAGGCGAAAGGTTGTTTATTAATGCAACAAACGAAATGGCGGAACCATCAGAAAGCGAAAAAGCTAACAAGTTGAAAGCATTCATTGCTGAAACATCAGCCGATGAAAACGTAGCTGCTTATTACCTTCAAAGTGAGACATGGGATGTGGAGAGAGCAGTCGCTGGGTTCAAAGAGTTAAAACTCGCAGAGGAGAGGAGAATTGAGAGCCGCGCTGCTGTAGTCGGGAAAGATAGGCCACGAACAGCTTCTGAAGCCAAAACAAGAAGAGAGCGTGTTGGTCCACTGCGGAGAGGAATGTCAATGGCAAATACGGAGTTAGTTGCAAACGTTCGCGAGAAAATGGTCAGCTCTGAGTTGACAGATCGCCTGGACAGATCGTTTGTGCTGCCAAACATAACGACTGTAAAGGAACCTGATCTAGTACAATTTCTCAAAAACGATTTAATCGACAAAGCCACGTATCAGTCATTGACAAACGCAGGTATTTTTCATGTTAGAATTTGATAAAAAGCCTTTTTAAATCTTCTGAATTGTCTCTGATATAATCTCGTGGGCAGATCGCTTTGTCATGGTAGCTCTTTCTCTCACAGATAGGTTTTCTCGTACGTTTTCAGATAGATTTGTCATTCTTGGCTACTTCAATTCAACTTTATTAGATTCGTTCTCTCATTTATTAGACAATGTGATGGATACAGACACGCATGGGAATATGATTTTTGGAAAGTTATTGCATCAAAGTAGGCAATGGGCCTTTGGTTGTGCAGTAGTAAGATCCAGCCAGCTAAATCCAACATAGTTTGGGAGTAAGACAGCGGAAGGGCTGAATTAGGATCAGTGCTTAAGAAATGAAGCTATTTTATGCCTCTTATGGTAATTAGTGCACTAAGGCTATGCATCCAATGCTAGAAAATGCACCTGTGCCAGGCCTTTGATGGAAAGCAATGCACTTAATACAATATGCATTTAATATAGTGTAATTCACCTATTTCATTGTAGTGGTTATCATACACTTAGTGATGCACATCTGACTAATGCACAACTTCCCACGTATTAGCTGTAAAGAGTATTTTCTCTTGTTTGTTAAATGTATACCTGATATTGAATAGTATATTTTAGGAAAATGAGAAGCTGTACTTTGTTAGTGATTGAAAAATGCGCTAATGCTCCCCCTCAATGTGGCCACACCTTTTGATTCCTGCACCTGGAGTTACATAGAGCTAGCTGGAGTTCTTTCTCTAAGTAGGAGTTAAGCTAAGGCTCAAGCCAATTGTCACAGGGTCTATGAATGAGGTCTCTAATCACTTAGCCACCCTTATTTCTTGGAGAGTCTTTTGGTTCTTCTCCATCTACCACCAGATGCAATATATTTTATCAAATGTTGATACAACCATATCTTCCATTTTGCTATCATCAAATGAGTATACACGTCGGTTATCATCCAATTGTCATTAGCTTCACTGGGAGAAAGTTGAAAAAGACTCCCTGCTTTTTTCAGTTTTTAGTACAAAAAATTCTTAATTCAAAGACGATTTGCCTATCATTTGGCTGCTATTGAGCCAAAATTTCACAATGTTTTAGCAAAGAGACATAATCAATGACTGCATAAAGCAATTATGAAGGATTAATTATTCATTTGAAACCAAACACACCTTACCACCAAAAGGATAAAGCAACCTTGTTTTTATTCCACAAAAAGTTCGAGCAGGTGCTTGTAATCATCTTTCAGCTGAAAAGTAAATTTTGACCTAGTTTATAACTTGTGGTCATGAAGATGAGGAAATCTCTTGAAAATATTTGCTTGTTTGTAATAATGAGTTTGGTATTAGGTGTAAACTATGCTTTTAATATACAAGCTTTCCCATTACATTCTTTTCCGCTGGTATTAAGTGCATTCATAAAAATCCAAATGAGACCTTTGTATAGAACATAACTGTAAGATAGTGTCAATCTTGATTGGAAATTTTGAGCCATTTCTTTAGCTTGAATCTGCTAGTAGCTCATGAGTGTTAACCCTGCTGTCTCAGTCTCTGACTTCTCCCATAATGGGGTTTCCATAAAGTTACCCTGTAGGCTTCCACCATTCAGCTTCTTCATTCAATACGTTCTGTTATGCCAATAGATTCTTGTCCAGTCTCTAGCTCTCTTTTTTATTGGTCATTGAAGAACTTCTAGATATTGTTTCTTAATCTACCGTTTGCATTCAACTAGTGCTGTTAAGCTGATGGTTAGGGCTTGATGTCAACTTGGTGCCCTTTTGGTTGCCAAAACTTCCTTTTCACCCATGCTTGAATCTGCAAACAGACGTCAGTGGGGGTAACAAAGTCCAGATTCAAGGATAAACATAAGTTCTATTGCCTGTCCACATGGTTTTATATAAAATTCTTTTTCTTTCACAGAGGTCCTGAACTGGTGGGCCGAACCCAAAGTCTCAGCGTGCAGAAAGCTCTTCCCAATGTCGACTGTGGGTGATGGAAACTGTCTATTGCATGCAGTCTCTTTAGCAATGTGGGGCTTCCATGATCGATTGCTTACCTTACGCAAACTCTTGTACAAATTTCTGACCGATGTATCAGCAACGGGATCTCTAAAGAGAAGGTATGGTTTTGTTTTCGACTTTTTTTTCATTTTATTGCATTCAATTGTTGTTACTAATACACTGAAAGATAAAGACGGTTAACCAAGAAGTCAATGAGAATTTGTCTGTTTGTTCTGCAGAAAATCCACCCAAACAGACTTCAATTCTTAAAGAAGATGCCCATTTGTGGTAAATTGTAGCCTCACGCGTAGCTCAGTTATCATCTTATCTGTATCTCACCAACCAACTAGCAAGTAATTTTATGGACACTATCAGAGGTTTCTAACTGACATCCAGTGGCAGTTTTGTTAGAACTATATTTTTATGTTGTGGTCCTTGTAGCTGGATCAACATAGAGCTGACAAAACACCTTAGTTTTAAATGAGGCTTTGCTGTAGCCAAAACTTTAGTGAATGGATTCAAGGACCTGTGATCAATCATCTTCACAATAAAGCTATGAAGTATTGATGAAAAATTTGCAAAGACCTCAATATTTGATCCAGAGTGATTGCTATGATTTAGAGTGATAGCTGGGTGTGAAGATTTGCAATGATTCTGTGTTGATAAATGAATATGTGCATATTTGTGTAGATGGATGTACCAACAATGGAAGCTGAATATGGATGCTGGCGGACTATGCTTCACTCAGCAAGAGTGGGAGGATGAGTGGGCAGCTATGGTGCGCCTCGCCTCTGATAAGCCTCGCTCTCAAAACAAGGTCAAGACGGCAAGTCGCAGGATAAGCAAGCAATACTCAATCGCCGTATCATCAAACTGCGATGATTCATTGAAGCGAACTGATTCTCAGGGATCTGATAGTTTTGAAAGTCTTGAAGAATTCCACGTCTTTGCTCTCGCGCATGTCTTACTTAGGCCAATAATTGTTGTGTCTGATGTTATGCTACGTGATCTGGAAGGGGAACCATTGCAACCAATACACTTCGGAGGTATCTACTTACCTATTGAATGCGACCCAAGGCTCTGCTGCAAGTACCCCGTTGTTCTTGGGTATGATTCTGGTCATTTTGCAGCTCTTGTGCCTGCAGAAGGCGAAGACGTTGCCGCAAACAAGTCGCCGCTCTTGTCAAGCATTCCTCTTACGCGATTCAATCTTGAGCTGTTGCAATTACAGTTTTCAGTTGATCCAGGGGCTGTTTGGACTCTGACGGTGGATGATTCAAAGAAGACGACGCTTCCAGAAATGTGTAAGCAAGAGAAACTGGCCACTCTATCAAAATATTTGCACGTCACAAAAGTCGATCAATCTACTAAGGGAAGCTCATTTATCTCAGGCTTTCAAAACAATGGAGTGAGTGAATGCGAGTTGGCGGCTTCTGATGTTGGAAATTTTTGCAAAAAGAAAAGCAAGGAGGGGAAACCGTTTGTAGCAAAAGCCTTTGAAAACATAACAACATTAGTAACAGGACATTCAAGCTTTTCAAAGACATCACCCCGGCTGCAAAGGAATACCCCAGAAAAAGTTTTATTCACCGCAAAATTGAACATTTCAAATAGACCAGAATACTTTGATGAAATGGTCCAGAATTATATAACAAGTTCAAGAAAGAAACTGAATGAACGGAAGAGTGGTCTCCGGCAGTCATCATCATCTGGTCGCATTCAATGTGCCACTCCCGGTTGTAGCTACTACGGCTCTTCCGATACCAATTATCTCTGCTCTAAGTGCTACAAATACCAAAGAGACATTACAAAGGTGCACAAAAGTTTGCCGTCGCTGCAAGACGTGCGACCACCGCTTTTGAAGATTGCAAATCGTCAGTTGTCGAATCCCGAAAAGATTGAGGCAGATGATTCGTTGATCAGTTTTGAGAATTACGATCAATTTAGACCTGCAACTGCTCCACCGCAGGACGTTGTTGAGATCAGTCAATCATCTGGTAGCAATGCAAGTTTTGATTCGATGATTGATACAATTTTGTTTTCAAATCAAAGACGGCTTAGTCCATCCGCCCCATTTCCAACATTTCATCAGTCTACAGAAGAACACGCATCAACCGTGCGTGCCATTAGCCCGGCGCGCGTCAATGCATCGTCTTCAAATGCACCGGTCGCACGAATAGACGATTTTGATCCTTTGAAAACATCTGCGGCTGAGGTTGGAGGAATCTTTCCAGTTGGCAGGATTTGTAAAAGGGAAGGTTGCAAAATATTTGGCACTTCGGAGTTTGATGGGTTTTGCTATTCATGTTTCAATAGATTGTATAGCAAGGCTGGTTTTGTGTAGTTACATATTTATTGGTTGTTTTAAATAATATATTTTTCAACGAATAAGCTAATATATTTAATGATTTTCGAATTAATGATTTTCTTACCTCTTCCCCCCCCCTCCCCCCCTCTCTCTCTCTCTCTCTCTCTCTCTCTCACACACTCTGAATCTCTCTCTCTCAGGGTCTCTCTCAGGGTCTCTCTTTCTCTCAGGGTCTCTCTCTCTCAGGGTCTCTCTTTCTCTCAGGGTCTCTCTCTCTCTCAGGGTCTCTCTCTCTCCCTCTCAGGGTCTCTCTCTCTCAGGGTCTCTCTCTCTCAGGGTCTCTCTCTCTCAGGGTCTCTCTCTCTCTCTCTCTCTCTCTCCCTCTCTCTCTCTCAAGCACCATATCCATATCGAACTTTGGCGCTTATTGCTCTCTGCAGTTTCCGGCTCTTATAAAGTTTAAGAGCTCTTCCTTTCCCATCGATCTCTGCTTTCCTGATGGTTCACTCTTCCTCAATGTGGCACTTCAAACTTCTCAAAAATGTCTATCTCTGTCTTCCTTCACTTCTGTCATGCTATAAGCCATCATAATGCACGGACGGGTCACTGTCGATCCGCATTGGCCCCATTCAGTGGCCCCATTCAGTGGCCCCATTCAGTGGCCCCATTCGTGAATGTTTCCACAGGGTGCAGTTCTGCATCAGTCTTTCAGCTTATACCATGGGCTCAAGTAAGTCATTCATTCAGTCCTCAGCGCACTTTTGGTCTACCGCGTCCTCAGGGTTCATACTCTGATCTCATCAACAATGTTTTGACCATCTTTGGCTTCTCAAGATGTGAGCCACAAAAGACAGCAGCTTTCTCACAGCTACTGTATGTTATAGAAGGTGTCGTTAAGTGATGAGATAATGCAAGGCAAAACACAATTCATACCCTGCAGGACAACAGGGCATGAAACGTTGCCGTCATTTATAAATCCATTTGAACGTCATTTAACTGGAACGGGATGGGTAGTCAATGATACACCTCATATATCATACGTTCAATTTAGAAGTGTTTAATACTAATTCCAAGCCAATGATACTTTCTATCAATTTTTAATGTTAATCGGCTTGCTTTTGGAGTGAACCTTCGGTTTCTTTGCTAAACAGACTACTCCTTTGTTGAATTCTACTTTGGCGCTGATGTATCTAGTCACAGAATCTGTATACGGCAACGAAGATAGGTGGTTTCCAGGGAAGCCAAATCCAATCTGCTGTGTTTATATTATTTTTTTTTCCTCGCAATATTTTAGCTACTTATATTAAGTTGTGCCGTGGCGTAGTGGTTTAGCATGCGGACTCACAACACAGGGGTTGTCAGTTCGATTCCCCCATGTCACTTTTGAAACGCCATTGGCGAGGAAGGTAACGGGAAACCAGCTCATAATCTCCACTTTCCTAGAAAATACTCAGAGCCCTGTCTCAGGTTTCTGCCACGTTCGAAATCGAGTATGCAACGCAGTAACGCATATTAAGAAATCAAAAGGGACGATTCAGCAGGAAGTATGATATTCCTGCGGCCTGAGCAAGCAGACAAACAAATAACTGAATGAAAATCATATGCGTCATAAACGAAGAATGTCAATTAAGAATGCTATTATAGATATAGACAAAAGCAAAAAATGGTGATGTCATTGCAATGGTACAGCAAGCACTGAATGGAATAGTTCTTCTGCATGTGCAAACTTTAAAATGCATCGCTTCCTGTTATTGACAACCATATAACTGGTCAGCATTAGCTTAACAAACCAGCTCTGGACCAGGCCAGCGGTAGCAGATATTCTTATAAAGAATGAGTGATTGCCGTGCTAAATTCGAGCTCGTGCTAACAACGAAGATAATTATATGTAATAACAAGTCTTCTCGGCAGCAGCAATATTATAAAACACTGCTCAATCGTCCTTTTCTTGGCTCTAACCGTCCTATCACAAATAAATCCACATAAAAAAGGTGAATGCGAGGCTACGCCTCCTATTTGCACAACTCTTGTAGGGATTTTCATGACTCAGTATCATCTTCCTGATCGGCGTCAGTGCAGCCTTACCGTTTGCTTTTTATACGTAAGTTGCCATGAATGGTTCCTTTGTTATGTCGAATGGGATTCTACACTGGCCTCTTGCCACTTAACTAAAGAGGAGCCATACATAGACTGACTTAGAACACCAACTGAACAGGTGTCTGGCTTCTTTGAAATCATAAGAGTAATTTGATGCACCGGTTGCACCTGTTATGTCCTTGACATAAAATGTCATACGTCTCAAGGCCTAATTGGGGTAGATATTGACTTACGGCCTAGAATCGATTAAAAGTTACAAATGAAGATAAATTGCTGATGTTCGATACAAGGCTGCGAGTAAATACTGGATTTTTACCCATAACTTTTCAAGAATTCAGGAGCTTCCAGATCTCTCCAGGGTGCTCCTTGCTGAAGTGATTGTGACATCCTTTGCAAGTCATCTGTCAGTATTGAGTGCATTTTTGCATTGTTCTTCCTCTTTTTTCCTTCCTTAGTCCATTTCAATAAGTTTTGATATTGCTCGCAGGTTTCATTACAGATGGCCCAGGTAGCTCTTTCTTTCTTCTTTCAGTATTTATTCGATTTCCCTTTTCTCTTTTTCAGCATCGCTTCCGTTTTTGATTAAAACATTATTCCCAATTTCCTGTCGCTTTTTCTCTCCAACTTCTAACGTAGATGGGTTTTTCTCCTGCAATGCAGATGTATTGCAGCCGTAGAATAAGATAGGTTGGTCGTATTTTCTGTATTATGTCAGGCTATTTAGCTATAACCATTTTCAGCTAGTCAGACGTGGCTTGGTGCGTCATTGCAAATCTCTTCTTCTATGGAACATAGCTAATTTTTGATCCACTGCGATTCAACTGCTGCCATTTCTGTCTGTTTTGTGCATGTCATTTGCTGCGCTGGCAAAAGCTGCGCCACTCGTCTCGCTTTTTTCACCCACGCATCTTGCTCTTTTTCTTCCTCGTGATCTTCTGCTGTCTTTCAGATCAAAACGGATTTCTTGAGACAGTATCTTCTGGATTTGTGCCCATAACATCGTGGCCTACTCGCTTTTGTACCATCCATTAGCCACTTTCTCTAAATCATATTGGCTGATGTTTCTCATCCACCAGGTTATAACTTGATCGTATCTCCCTCACCTCTTAGCCTGTCGCTTTCTTCTTTCTTCCTTTGTTGGGGCCTTTCCTCAACATAGCTCACCAAAAAAATAAATTTTCGAAATTGAGAAGTCTCGGTTACATGCCACTTCTTCATCATCCAAAGGTGTTGCCTTTCTCACTCGATTGCCTATCTGCTAATCTCTTTTATGCTTCTTCCGAGGTCTTAACATTTCACATTGCTAATCTTTATTCTACATACCACTTATGTATTTCATTTTTTACATCATTGATCGTTGATACTTCACTGCTGTAGAGTATTTGTTCAACGTTCTCACACCACATCAAAAGGAATGTTAAGTATCGTATCTCCTACAATGAACTACGTCTTGATTCCTCATCATCTGACCTTTACTGGAACCATGAAGTTTAGATCCTTTGCCTGTATTCGAATGTGCAAAGTTATGTGTTTGACAGGCAATGGTGTCATTAATCTCTTTGACTAAACTCTTTCTAACTAGAATGTGTTTTTGTTGATTGCGTTGATTACCAACTACGTGGGGAAATGATCTCGGCGATGCTACCATTGATTTATCTGGTTAATCGTTTTTAAACCAAATGTTATTTCCCCTTTGTTGTTTGCTGTTTTTAAGGTACCTAGGTTATCCTTTAATGGATTTTTAGTTCTTTTAACGCATTTCGATCTGGAGATCTGGACAATGCAGGCAAGGGTCTGCAGCTCACCCGGTGATGAAATTCTTTCACTGCCTTGTGTAAAGATCCAAGTCCAGGCACTGGTTTGATACCTAGGCATAGCTGCTCCCTTGTTGTTAGTGCTGCTACCTAAGTAGAAGCCTTGCAAATGCAGGTAGAAGCCTTGCAAATGCAGGAAGAAGCCTTGCAAATGCAGGAAGAAGCCTTGCAAATGCAGGAAGAAGCCTTGCAAATGCATCAAGAAGCCGGCAAAAGAAAAAGATGGTAAAGGCAAAAGTTGTCTTCAAGCATAACAATGATGATGATAAGAATAAGAATATTCACACATGTGGAAATTTGCAGAATCAATTTTCAGTTACTATTGAATACCAGCAACAAGTCACGAATAAGCAATACGTGTGAAGAGTAGTCAAAATCAGTATTGTTGGTAGCATTAAGCAAATCGAGAGATAAATCAACCGCAGCTTTGTGAAAAGCCTTTTTAGGTGGAAGTAGTTGTATATCAGGATGGCTTAACTGTTAAGTTGAAGAATCGAAAGAAACTTGCTTGGACCCACGCACGACATGAATATAATGTTTACATGCATAGAAAGTTTGTATTTTTGGAGTAGTAGAATTAGACATATTTCCATGCACTATGCACAGCGGTAGTTTAAAAACAACAAGGTATGAACTTTATGGTGGAATATTTAACGGAAATTTCATTCAATGATGTTGTGATAATTCATCAGCAAGTGTATTTATTGAGTATGATTATGAAGTTCAAGACACTTGATAAAAGAATAGAAGTTAATCTCACTGATTTTCGCTACAGTCTTGTGCAAATTAATGCAAACATGGCCGCAAAAGACGAAAAAAACTGTTAGAATGAATCTTCCTTCGATTATAGATGGATATATTTTAGAAGATAAACTTTATTTTGTCTAATGCCTTTTATGTCTCTACCGCCAGTCTAGTCTGTTCAAGCTTGGAGTGAACCGGCTTTTTGAATGTTGATGCAGGTTTGTCATCAAGGTAGCCTTGCAGTCTTCCTTCAAAGTTTGAACAAGTTTCACGTTATATGAATCTTGATAGGAAATGGGTAAGAGTAAATGACAGAGGGAGAAATCCTGGGTGATTGACAAACAGACAGACAGGCAGACAGACAGACAGACAGAGAGACAGAGACATAAAGACAGACAGACAGACAGACAGACAGACAGACAGACAGACAGACAGACAGACAAAGACAGAGACAGAAAGACAGAAAGACAGACACAGAGACAGAAAGACAGACACAGAGACAGAAAGACAGACAGAGACATAAAGACAGACAGAGACATAAAGACAGAAAGACAGGCAGACAGACAGACAGACAGACAGACAGACAGACAGACAGACAGATAGAGACTGACACAGAGACAGAAAGACAGACACCCAGAGACAGAGAAAGACAGAGATGGAAACTATATATGGTGACTTTTTCCTTTACGATAGTGTCGCCGGTGCAAAGGCATTCCAGTAAGACATAACAATATGATACCGTCGCTTCGCCTTTGCATTATAAAAGTAATATTGGGAATTCTGGTTTTCGGTAGATGTAAGGATAAATAAATCGTCAAGAATCTTGCCCTCAGAACCTACAGTTAATGGTTCAAGTCCACTTGACCTTCATTTATTATAAGGGGAGTCACTAGCTCTCTGTCATTCCAGGCGTGTATGATTCACGAGGTGCGGTATTATCGCGAGCAAAAAGTGCGAAACTGCTCGAGAAGCATAGCTATTCAATGTCATAAGGCCTATTTTCCGATGCTAGGCAGGGTACGCAAAAATATCCCTGGTATGCCTTGAGACAGTCAAGTGAACGAATATTCCCCCAGAATTTGATTTCTACTGGTCTTTCTTCGTTTTTTTTCGAGCTATCAAAACGGCAATCTGTGTTACTCTTTTATTCAGAACTACTTCAATGCCACATGAGTATGATCTATGTATGCTATGTATAAATGCTGTGAAGCATGAGTTGCGACCAGTGTCCTGTGAAGGAGCTGTTGATCCCTCCAATGCTCTAATTACCCCCAGCTTTTCATGTGATGATACGTGCTTAACAATCCGTATGCAGTGACGAAGTTATGTTACGTACTACTGCAAGCAAATATACTTTGTTGATTTCCTTAGTTATTTTCATCGGATTGCTTCCAAGGGTGAGGCTTTCCACGGCCTGGTGATCCATGGTTTTCTGTTTAAATAGAGCTATACAATTGGATTTACAAAGAAAAGTAATGTATGATAACACATATTGCATGGCACTGAATGATACAGGAAATGCATACGAAAACTAGAGGTAAACAGGATCACTTATGACTCATTAGGGATTATTATTTCGAAAGGTAAATTGCTTTGCATGCTGGCAGTTTAACGTTCTTTGAAACAGATGGCTTGTGATGGGAAATAACTGAGGCCAGCGGTTGGCATTTCAGTACGCTTGCACCCATCAGAAATATTCATCTAGTCATGGGACGTTTTCGAATCGGAAGTTTGTTTCAAGAAGGCGTTCAGTAAGGTTGATCATTCCATGATTGTCTTGCCTAACGATTCCTGTTTATATATAAAAGTGAGAATCGTTGCCCAAGTAGATACAGCCAGTCATAAGCGGAAATACGCGGCCTTGTCGTGAAAAGAAAGATTGGCAAGGGAATTGAAGAGATGTTGTCATGAAATTGTTCAGCACGAGGGCATATCAAATGAATAAATCGACAAATTAATCCGCCATTATTGCTGAAGCTAAATCCTCAGCCACTAGTGGGGATATTGGTAAGAGCACATTTCTTCTGTGCTCAAGGCCCCGGGCTCAATCCACGCTCCGTTCCGTTTCAGGATGCTGTCCACCTAACTGTAAATAGGTAGAACTAGGGGTAAAATGTAGCGAGAAAAAGAACTGGCTTCCCTACTTCAATGCTGTTGCAAAGGGTGGTACCCATCTAGCAAGGTGCTCTCTAACGCCCGTATCAGGAACTCTGGTGAACTTAAGATGCTCTTTTATGACCCCAAAAAACCGTCTGCGATGGTTAGCGTTGTGCGGTGGTGATTTCAGCTTTTTAGAAAAAAAATAACCAAAGAAAAAGACAAGAATTTACATCTGTTAGGTGTTCTTTATCACGTGCGAGGACCAAAATATGATTTTCGATTGAGATAAGCAAGATACAAAAAGTCATGAAAATGTAAACTTGATTCAATAAAACAGGATATAAAAATTCTCGTTGAAATAATTACCAGAGATTTTCAATGGCTTGTTCACACCAGGCTAAAACGGAAAATTTCACGGAAGATTGCCGTCAAGTCAAATGGTGTCCCGAATAATCGAAGTATCACTATCAACTACTTAAAACGAATCCAGTTCTTTCTCTTTGAAAATAAAATCTTGCATTCCTTATTCAAAAGACTTCCAATTAATAATGTTCTCTATTACAAAAGCTAATTCTTGACTGTTCAAAATAACTGAAGATACGGACTGAAATGAATACGATGTATTTTGTTTCCTATTAACTAATCTTGTTTCTTAGTGAATTCTATGTCAAAATAGAATAAACCTGATATCATACATTACATTGAGTTGCCATTGCAATTTCACATACCAAAAACGACACCTTTTGAGATACAAAATTGTTTTCCCAAAATAATAATTGTGGGAGGAAACAATAGTTCTATCATGCTTTGACCCATCCTTTTCTCTATTTAATAAATAAGCAGCATATGTTTTGTAAATATATTCTCATGTTATAGAACACTTTTTCCCTACATACTAATCTAAAAATGTTTGTCAACTACAAATGTTTTCTTATTTACTGATAATATGATTGACATCTTCAGATAATTCTTAATGCTACACAACCAAAATTACATGATGTTTGTACAGAGCCAATTATGTTCCATTCATTTGCCTTTTTATTGTAATATTCTATGGAATTTGCTACCCTTCCGCCAACAGCATAAATTGTCCCGCTTACTACAGCTACTCCAAGGTTGCGTCTTCCATTTTTTAGTCGTGCAATGTTTTGACACCATTTGTTCTGCTCCTGATCATACACTTCAACAGAGTCTGCATATTGCTCAATGTTGTGATTGCCTCCAATCGCATACAGCTTGTCTTCTAGCACAGCAATTCCAAGGCTCCATCGCGCTACTTTTAACGAGTCTATTAGCTCCCACTTATTTGCAAGTGGGTTATACCTCTCGCATGATTTAAGTGACATCCAATCATGGTCCAGACCTCCGATTACATAAATTTTACCCCCTAATACCCCAACACCTGGGTAGTATCGGGAATGCCCCATCTCTGGTAAATCATACCATACATGGGTATCTGTGTCAAAACATTTGCAAGTTTTTGAGCTGTTGCCACCAATAAGATACAAAGATCCAGAATATTCGCACAATGCTGCCCATTTGCATTGGATGCCTGGTCCATCAGCAATTTTGCACCAGCCTCCAACCACTGTGTCATATTTTGATACCACATTTTGTGAAACAGAGTAAATCTCATTGTTTGCAACAACAACCCTAAAATAGTCCTCCGTTGAGATGTGAGCAATTGCCATTTTTTTTAATGTGGTCCACTTCAAAGTGTCTAAACTGAAGCACTGGACTCTTCCAAGTTTCTGACCATTTGACCAACCTCCTATGACATATATGTCCTCACAAGATGACCTTGGTCTGAGTCGAATTGGGTTTAAATCCCTGAAATTCCCTATATCCATTTCGCCACTTTTAGCTTGGTACAATAAAGCCTCCCTTACTATTTGCTTAGCGAGGGCGAAGTTTTTCATCAAATACTGAACACTAACACTTTCCGCCAGGTAGTTTGGATGCATGAGAGAAAACCTCAGCTCTGGAATAATACGATCAAATTCCATTCTGCGCTTTTCTAAGTCATAAAACAGCCATTTCATCACAGTCTCTAATAGGAATTCCTCTGATGGGACTTTAAGATATTGGTTGGATACCAACTGTTGAAGGTGATCGGTGGGCAAGAGCAGAAACCCCTCCTCGGGGGGGATATCAGCAAAATACCACGAAATGAATCGCAGAGCTTGTCCGTCTAGTCCAATCAATCCATAATATTTAGCTAGAGAGTAAAGCCCGATACAGTTTTCAAACGACATGTTTCTTCTCATATACGTCTCACAACTTGTAATAATATTGTCGATATGCAATGAACTGGCAATACTCAGGACACCCTCGACGTTAAATGCATCGATACAGAGACTGCCAGTGTAGAAGTAGTTTACGATATCTTCTAAAGCATTTCCATCCACCCCTTGCATCTGGATGATTGGTTGGGTGGCTTCTAAGAAATCGGTTGTGAACATGGCTCTGAAATACGGCGAACAAGCCGCTAGAACGGCTTTATGAGCAGGTACTTTGATGTCTTTTGCTTCTAAATAAACGTCGCATAACTCTCCAGTCTCACGAAACTCATTCAAAAGACAAAAAGTCGAACCAAAATGCGAGCTTTCTTCAATAAGGAATGTTTCATATTTCATCTTTGAGGAGCCCATTTCATCTGCGGCCAGTCTACTCCAATGTTATTCGAGTTTAAATCAGTTTTAGTTCCTGTTTTCCACTCGCTTTGCCTCCATTATTTGATTCATGTTTATGAACACTGCGCAGGAGACTATGCATTTAATCTCCTTGCGCTTTGTTTCAAGGAATGCGCGCGCATGCTTTTATCCGGTTAAATACCTCTGTCCTTTGTCCATGAAGACGGGGGCTCTCACATAAACACACGTGTTCTTCGGATTTTCCCATATAAGGAATGTTTTCGTGATCTTTCCCACGTGCATATCGTAAACTGCATTATAATGCTTTTGAAATTTCATAACCCAGATTAAAGATAGAGAAATGAAAACGACAAATAGGCCCAAATAAATATGAAATAAAACACATTCTCTTGTCTTTGTCCATTTATTTCCTTGTTAGTGTTAGACGAATATTTTCCGGCTTTCAAATTGCCAGACAGAGAGAGAGAGACCCTGAGAGAGAGATAGGGGGTGGTGGAGGAGGAAAAACTGGAGGGCGTGGTAGGATCAAATAAGTGGCATGCAGCACGCTTGCGTGAACGGTAAAACAGATGCGCAAGATAAAATCGGTTGGAGGATGATACATTCGATACAAGGTGAACCGTCGCCTTTGTATTGAATCTGAAAAAGGAAAAGAGAAGAGCAGAAACGAGAATGTCAAATTGACAATGGCAAAAGTGCTCAGATGAATGGGGACAGGGCAGACTGAGGTGGGACCTTACTGTCTCTCTTTATGGTAACAAATGGGGCGGAGTGGCTCTCCCGTTATTTACTCATTTAGAAGATAAATCTACAGTTAAATGAAGCGGATAATTGCTTTGAAACATTGAATGTCCTTTTTAACCATTCACGGCGCAATCTGACGGTGACTTCAGTGTGGTCCTCCTCAGCTGTACGTGTATTATTGATTTAATCATTGATTGAATCACTGCTCTTGATCAAGGATGATCATCGATAACTAGAATGCTTTCCTCCACTTCCAAATTTAGCGTGGTAATAGAACGGCAATGGAGCTGCCTGTAGGTCTAAGAAGCAACCACATCACCAATGAATAGATAAATCACACAATCACTCAATCAATCGATCAATCAATCTAATCAATCAATCAATCAATCAATCAATCAATCAACTGAATAGTCGGTTTATCAATGATAAGATTTGCAGTTTGCAGATAAGTAGCTCAATCAATGATAAATCATTTAATGAGTCAGGCAATCATTGAAGTCCCCATCAATCAATTCAGTTACAAAGCAAGCAATCAACTCAACAGCCCATCAATAAAATGATAAATCAATCCAACAAATGAATAGCAAAAGGCTGCCAGTCAACCATGCTTAGAAATAATCAAACATCGTTCTGCTCACTAATTGATTGGAAATGTGTTGAAGCTTCCATTCATGGCCAGTATGTAAAAGTAGCATTTCCATTTATGTTCCAATGAGGTTTATCCTGTTTCTATTATTACCCCTGAGTTAGAAATCTTAGCGTAAGGTGAGAGAATCTTTCAGTTACTACGGCACTTCATTGTAGACCCAATGGTATGTGGTCCGACACCACCTTAACCTTAACTTTCACTTAGAGTGATGAGTGTCGCTGCATTGCGTTGCGTACTCGATTTCAAGCGTAGCAGAAACCAAATACAGGGCTCTGAGTTTTTTCTAGGGCTGTGGTTTTAGGAGGTGGCTTACCGTTGCCTTCCTCAACAATGATGTTTTTACTGTGATACATTGAGGAATCGAACTGACAACCCCTGTGTTGTGAGTCCACATGCTTAGCCACTACAAGCTCTTTGTAAATCCAGGCGTCAGAATCACGAGGTGTGGTCAGGTCAACTGAGAGGACTAGGATACTGCTGAATGAGCTTACGTCAAGTGTCCTAAAAGCTGCCTTCGGATGCCTGGCAGAAAGCAGAAAGGCAGTAGAAAGTAATGGAATGCCAATCATACCACTTACCACTTTCATCCTTTTTGTCGCCTTCGTCATGAGATCCGTGCATGTAAACGCCAACATCTGGCACTGGTGCTATGAGGAAGTAGATAAAATTATTTCCAGTATCGATAATGATGTACCTATCATAAGAGCCTGTATACAGACGAAGCGTTGCAGTATACCTTAGGTGTAATACAACTTAAGTGTTGCAACTGAAAACTTCACAAAGAAATTGAAAGCAGACCGCATTTCATATGATAGCTTGGGAGGTTAATCATAGGATGCTTGCAGAAGTTAACAGTTTGTAACTATTTGTTTGCAAAATGTAAGTGGTCACTTGCAACATTTAAACATCGATTACGAGATGATATCGATCGATGCAAAATTCGTCACCTGAACATGATGCATGAATATAGCCAAGGAAGAAAACACAAATAACCAAGAACTTCAACATCATTTTCTTCAAACCCAACGGTTTATCAAATTTGTTTAAATGTTTTGATTGGAATTTAGGATTACAGGTGGTCTGATGCCAAGGGTCAAATGATTATGAGAATAGAAAGCTCACGATAGAGGAAAACTCTGCCCGAATTTTCCTTCAGATCAATTCTCAAATTTGTGTAATAATATCCCAACGTATGCAAATGGAACAGGACTGTGTTGAGTTTCGTGTGTTTCACCTAGCATCCAGAGGTAGAAAGTAGACTTAGTACACCAAGAAGCTACAGTCATCGAGCAGTTTCCTGGTCCCTCATCTTGATGTGAGCACACATCATAACTCTTACTTCTGGAATGACAAAGACTGACCGCTGGATCTTTGAGCGAGTGACCTAGTCACCAACGAATCCTTACTGAACAGGGATAAATCGGATTTGATTTTTCCCTTCAATCGTGAAAACTTGCTCACTGGTCTCAACCCCACTTGCCGGGTGCTGCTTTCACAATATGATGCTTCCATACCCAAAGACACTTTCCAACTAACGAGTATCACATAATCCTATCTAATCGCCCGTTAACTAGCCAGTTTCTATTCGCCTCTTTGTTGACGTCCACTATCAGCATATCATTCGAAGAATATAACCTGGCCCTCTCTGGCGATCTGCGCTTCTCGATGCATTCAGTTAAACAAGCGGGATTGTTCTCCAACTCTCTAAAGTCTAAAAACTTTCGAAAGTCCCTTAAAGCATAGATTTGGATGGATGGGGATTAATGAGTCGGTCTGTTTAAGAGAAATGTTTAGCCTGCTTGAGTCATAATAAGGAAAGGCTTTATCAAACTCTTGCCCTGCCTAGATATGCCTCGAATATGGTTGCTTACGGTTGCTAACATTCCAACGAGTTGAAATGACTCAAACGGTCCTAAAAAATTCCGCTTGTTTTGTGACGAAGGAGAACGGTTGAGAACTCAATGTCATTGGTAAAAGGTGTAAATTGGATCACGTAGAATGGATTTCGTACACTAGACCTTCAACTAAAATGTGTACATGAAACTTTCATGCAATTGTCATTGAACTTCTGGATTTTATATATTCAGTTCAGTTCAGTTTGACATTCATAAAAGGGAATTAACAATCTTGGAAAATGTACATACTTAAAACTTGCACCAAAGCTGGCTTTGGTTGAAATTTTGAAAGTTCCTCACTTTCTGGGAGTAGTCATGAGATTTTGCTTCTCCTGGTAGTGTCCCGGTAGTTCTGTACAGTGGAGCTTCAGTTTGGTTGGTGCAAAATTGTATAATGGATATCCAAAAGAAGCGTTTGAATAGGAGCTCTGAAGGATGGCACAGTGGCATGAGCATGATACAGTTCGATGGAAAACAGCTTCGTGTTCCCGCCCATGGAACAGTGTTTTCATTTCTTTAATGAGAAAAGACGATAACTTCTCAGAAAAGTCATTTTGCATCGATTTTCTTGAGAGACGGTGGTCCTGTTCTTCATCCTCGAGGTATACAGCCCTGCCAAGAATTTCAAGCAAGACAAGCGATACTGGGCTCGCCTTGTGAAACATGCTCTTCTCGGGCACCTGGAAGGTAATGTGATTTTTATTACAAAAGCCTGTCTTGAAAAATCGCAAACAACCTCTTCTAACCTCGTATGCATACAGAGGCTAGGTCTTCATCAAATGGCGGGAACGAAAAAGTCCAGAAAGATGATCACTGCTAAGTTGGCTTGACAAGCGTTTGTTGTTGAAAGGATTACTGACGTTGGAATCAAGAAGAGAAAGAACAAGTCGGATCAAACAAAGATTCGAGTTTGTATCATAGTCGAAGTCAAACTACTGTGGAAATGGATCGTGCAAAAATTGTGTTCATGATTGATGTCAATCCATTGTTATCGAGCAATCAAAGTTTCGATGTTGAAAATGTCGTCAATCAAATACAATTCTGCACTTTGAGAATATTAACTTATTTTGGAGGGAAGCATAAACTGTCTGGGCGAAAAGGGAGCTCCGGGCCTCTTTGGGGGTATAAATTTTACAAGTCATCCGGTGGACATGCAGAATATGGAAATCACAACTTGTTCGATTTGAATTTAAAAGATTTTGAAAACTTTGAAGTTGAACTACAAGAAAGATTCGTGAAAGCAAAGGAAGAAAAGAGATCTAAAAAGACACAAATACCAATTGCTGAAAAATTGTCGTGCGTTTTGGCAGAAATTGTTGCAGGTTTTCAATGGGAAAGGCCTGATTTCTTTTCACCCGTAAAATCACGTAGAAGGTCTTGCAAGCTGATCGAACATACTAAAACATCGATATCAAATTTTGTCTTTCTTTTCACGCCATGTCCAGGGTGTTCTGGAGATGTTAATTATTTCTCAAGTTCAACTCCATCATCTGCTAGTGATTTGCAAAGTTTGTTAATCAAAGAGGAGATCAGTCGAAAAATGATTGATAATAGCAGAATTGCATTCCATTGGGTCGATGTTGGTAAAAGTGTATCAAAGGCAAGTAACTTGAGAAAGTAGATAATAAAGCCCCTACCAGCAGTTGATTATTTCATAGGAATTGTGTTGATGGAAACGACAGCATCAAATGAGAAGACTTCATATTATGTTAAGAATAAGGAGTGAAAATGCTATAGTAGCTTTATTGTGTCCATTTTTAGGTATAATCTAAGCTGTTTTTGAAACCTTTGTGATCCCTTTCTGGCTTTTACCAGCTAACTCCTTACACTTTCAATGGTTTTTGTAACGTTGTTTGAAATTTTTCTAACAAAAAGGTATAGTACATTGTCTGTTGTTAAATTTTTCTGATAGAGAACCAAGGAATTTCACAAGATCTTGTCAGAAATGATGAATACCTTCTCAGGGGCTTTGGTGCCTATAGAAAACATGTCATTTTGGTGGGTGGAAATAGACAAGACTTTGAAAGCTCAACGGACATCCCAGCCAGCACCATTTTCCTGTATCTTGGATACTCTGCTTGCGCAGCAAAATCAGCCAGTAGAAAATGATTTGAAAACTAAACTGTCAATTGATGTGTTCAAACTACAGCTAAAATTTAATGGTATGTTTTCACATTTTCATATGTAAGTGAAATAAATTTCTTCAGTCTCACATTGGACAAGTTTCAACATTTCAGCTATGTTTTTTGTAGCATCTCTGAAAGTTATATAAGTAGTCCTTACTCTAATTGGCTCACTCATAGCTTAAGTCCTTTGGCATATTTTTGTTCAATTGTGCGGAATAGGGATCATGGACCTCTTATATCCATACATTTTGATGAGCTGGTAGCTCAGTCAGTTAGCCTTTTTCCTAATTCTGGGTTTGATACAAATCTTTTCAACTGAGTTTTGAATAGCACAGTTTGGCTAGTCTCACCAGTTGGATAAATTTTCTGGTAGCTAATTGTAAGTTTAGCATTCTACTTCAGTGAAAATGAATTTCCCTGGTCTCCTGCGAACAAGAAAGAGATAGAGTCCTTTTCTGTCAAGGCTATGCCAGAATCAGGCCCCTTATATCCCTTGACTTTGCATTTTTATCTTCATACTTATATTTGCTTTATTGCACTGTGACATTCAAGTCTATCATGTGGTTTTGATATCATTTTTATCATTGCAGCTGTGTGCAGTAACCAAGAGGCATCATCAACTGCAATTCATATTCCTGTCCTTTTGAGGAATGCAACTATAAAGAATTTATCAAGGAGTAATGAATCTCAAAGCCCATTTGTAGCAGAGCCATGTCATGGGGATACATTTGGTGCATGCATTGATGACACACTCTTGGGTAATGGTAAAATCATTGGAGTATTCAAGAGCAGTGCTGCATTGTCACTTTTACAGAACTGCAAGGAATCATATCACTTTTCATTTGATTTCAGTGAACTGGAAAATGAGAATGGTAATGATCTTCCATCCCATTTTCGTGCTTATCAATTCAAACATGCAATTTCTTTGTGTTATATCTGAAGGCTCAATTTGCAAATTAATAACAATTAACAAATAGACATTTAGATACTTATCAATAGCATGTAATTTTGTAATTCATTTGTTTTTACCAAATAAGATTGAATCATTTAACTCAATTGATAGATTCATATTCTAGCATTCATGAAACTAGCTACTTGTTAGCAGTTAATTTTTATTCTTTCGTAGAAGTGTCGAATGCCTTGAAAATATATCAACAATTATTAAAGATATTGATCTCAAAAAGACTGATTTTGGTAACAGCAGTTTTATTTTCATGTCATTAGTGTTTGTGAGTTATTTGGTGAGAATGGTATATATATATATGCTCTTTTTATTTTTCTTTTATCAAGACATGGATGACAATCACTACATATCCTGTTCAATACCACAGCTTCATTTATTGTGGATCCAATTTCTTCAGAGTCACCAAATTTTGTTTTCTCATAACTGACCTTGGTTGCGTTTATTTCTTCCTTTTAGAATCTTTCAATTTCAAAGCTCTCTCTTCCTTGGGTTCTCCATCATGTCCATCCTCCACCTTGTCACTTCCATGTGTAGTGGTTTTAGAGACATCCAATGCTTGTCATAATTTTTGTGGGGTGAAAATAATTGTTGCCTTAAAATGTCAGTTGCTAATTTTTCAGTTAAATTCTTATGATAATGATAAGGATAATGATTGTGATGAATACTTAAATGATCCATCGTTGATGGCTCTTTCAGTGTCAAAGTTAAATTCCTTAAATGTAATCTAGAGAAATGTGCTATTACGGTTTGACTGATTGATTCATTGATCGATTGATGTGATTTGTACAAAATGATTTACAGATGAGACAATTACAGACAAAATTACTGAAGTCAACTATATTTCTCAGTATATCAATTAAAGATTCCTTTGGAAAATGAAGAACTTTTATAATTCAAACAGTTGCTTACAGTATGGACTAAATTAGTCAAAGTCTATTGGGCAACCAACTTTTTTTTGCAACATCCTGCTTTTATTCCTTGTTGTTTCCAACAAATTGTCTTCAAATTTAATCCAAATTCTCTGTTTTTTGGCTTTATCCAAGTGGCTGATGCTAAACTACCTGTTTGGCAAAGTTTAACACTATATTTTGATACAAGAAAGTCATGTAATAAGTCTTAAGCAAAATTATCATTTTTATGTATGATGGATGGAAAGTTGATACTGATGCTTTTGTTAAATATTAATCAAAGGATGCAAGATCAAATATAAATGCTGGAAAAGGGTGCTAATCTAATGTAAAATGGTGATTTTGAAACACACCATCTGTTTATCAATAAGTGGGCAAAATTTACGCCATATTCTTGTTGTTTTTGAATAGATTTCATGCCATTATCAACCAAAGTACAAGGGTTTTAATTTTCATATGTGCAGAATCCTTTTCTTCATAGCAGATATAATATCAGTTTGTTTTACCAGTATTTCATTAATCTATACCCATCTAATATTTGAATTTGTCATTAATGAGTTGGGGTTTTTCCTAGGTGGTCCGGTTGAATCATCCCGAAAATGGAGTTCCGGTCATTGCATGTTTTCAACCTTGGACAAACTTATCAGGAATACTGACAATTATTACATCACCTCTAAATTCTAGTATAAATGAATGGTTCGGAGACCAAAGAAAGAGAGAAAATTTGAAATTAGTCCATGGCTTGATTCAAACCATCAAATCAAAGTTAGACCACATAAAGTGCACTGAGGCGAGACAAGCACGAAACCGAGGTAGGTCTCTTCGTACGACTTCTTAGGTAGTCGTTTGACATCTTCCCAAGTTTTGATTTCGCTTTTTAATTTGACAAATCTTCATAAAATTCATATTGAGACTAGATTTACTTGTAGCTGGCAAGACAAGAATATGTTTACTCTCCCCTTCCAGTTATGCTTTAGACGGAACTTTTAACCAAAAATACTAGTTTTTATTTGAATGATTCCTTATACTGGTATGAAACTAGGTCGTTTCTTTGCAGAGATAGGCTCAGGCCTAAAACACCAAGCTAATCGCTCGGCCACATCGTCATTCATGCAATCATTGGATAGCTGGTTTTGTGATCTTCCATCCCACTGCTTGCCTCCAGCAATGCACCAACACATTAAAAGGTAAGACGGCAGGATCTATTTATTTTGCGTTGTAATCAGCTCAGAGCCACTTCTGGATAGAGTGCACTAAATGGAGGGAGCTTTGAGGAGGGCAGGTTACCCAGCCATCTCCAGGATCGATTTGCCCAAGTCCTTAGAGCTGTATTCTTTAGGTTGGAAATATTTTGTGTGATTCAATAGATAGCTGGTCACCACAAAGCTTCCGCTATAAAACAGATTTAGATTTGGCGGGGTCCATAAGAAATTCAGTCACAGTTTTTGTCCCCTGCTCCAATATTAGCTAGCACTGTTCGAGTAATTCAAATCAGGAAAGGTTTGCCAAAGAGTACATTAAGAATCAAATCAAATCAAATCAATTGCGAACATTTCTTTCATTCAAATTTGTCAGGTAGATGAGAGCAGAAAAGTATTCGTTCTTCGTATTACCATGTGTTGCACAATTCCCACAATTTTCCTTCTAACTTTATCTGTGCAAGCATTTTGTGACGATCCATCGATGTCCCTCTAGTCACACCATTGCAATATCAGGTTCCAATTATACACATGAAATACACTGTTTTCTTGTTAACAAGCTTTTTTAGCATCCATTTCATGCGCATAATGCAAACTTGCAAAATTGTCGTTTTATTCTTGATAAAACAGGCAGCTATTGTTCTCCGTTTTGTGTCTTGCTTTAGAGGGATTCTATAATATATCATAGTCTAAGACGAATACAGAGTTGACACTTCAGCTGCTGCTGTTATCAATGTGTGTCATTTGCCTTATAGTTAGAATTATAGACCCCTGATTGCAATCAAAATGAATAATTTAAAGATGATTAAAGCAAATGAAATATACGATCTAAACTATTTAAATTCAAGGTTGCTGGTATAATTTTGCCGATAGGAGTGACCTAACATAGATATTAGCGACATAGCAAGGGAGCACACCCTGTTATCTTTTGTGCTCGACCAGGGAAATGCTTTTTAGTAACGTAAAATGCCACATCTACCATCAGATTATTTATCCCACGAATCAGATTGATTTGACTGCGCTACTGCTTCACTGAGTCGGCTAAAGTGGGTATCGAGCCCTGGTAATCTTAAACGACAGTTCTGCGGACTGAGCCATCGTCCCAATGCACAGATATACTTCAATAAGTATTGATTTCTTCTCCCTTTATAATTCGTTCTGTTTTGGAGTAATTCCGAATCGTCAACTCTCTCTTGTTGTTCTTGCTTTTGATCATGCTAATCTCTTCACTTCGTTTCATCGTAATTGGTCTTTGAAGATTGCAGGATCTTAACGCTGAAAATTGCCAGAGAGCCAACCAAAGATCAACTGAGCTCTTTAAAAAGTTGAAAGATCACTACAAGGAGAGATCGAGTGAATGGAAATGGACAGTGGTACACGAGAGGAAAGTGAGCAAGCCTGAAGATTCGTTAAATGATATGCGAAAATTAAAGTGCAGGACATTGTCACGTTCAGCACAATTGATAGAAAATTCAAAGACAGTTAAAAAGAAGAAGATGTCGGAAGATGAAATCAAGGGAAAAGATTCGAAAATTCCCACGTGCACCTTAGACCAGCTTGATAATAAACATGACCATATTGGAGAATTTGATGCTGAAGATGATGATAATGTTTTTCACGATTTTCTTAAAGATGGACAAGGTACGGAATCATTGAATCGAGAAACATTTTAACCGACATGTGAAGCCAAAGGATGTAATGGATATTTTGATCATCGATTAATTGATTGCAATATTTATTGACCAATGTTGATTGAGCAATGTTGATTGATCGATTGCAATATTGATTGATTGATTGATTGATTGATTGATTGATTGCTTGCAGAATTCATTGACCAATACCAACTTTGATTGACCAATTGTAGAATTTCCTGGCAGGTTACAGTGTCGATTGACTGACTGATGTAGATGTCACTCTTTTATGAATTAAGTAATTGATGGATCATCGGACAAGCGATTCAATGATTTGTAGCATGATTGACCAACTAATTGCTGAATCCATCGGCGTACTCACTGATTTACCAATCGAAGGCATTCTAATGACCTGAACGATTATGTTTTTTCCGAATAGATTTGTCAGACGTTAAATTGGAAGATCTTCATTTCTATATGAAAAGTGAAATATTGAATGTTTTGAATCAGGTTTGTTCAATATTTTCAATTTCTTTATTAAGCAGCAATAACTAACGTCGCTAACTGGTTTCATGTATCGAAAATTTTACGACTTAATCTAATCCTTTGAAAAATGTTTCTTCGAAGGAGTTCCCGGAGGTAAACATTTATAATTTTATGCAATCTGTTTTCAGTCATAATCAAGTTAAGTTCTAATGCTTACATTTGGTTAAAATTTTGTTTTGTTGCATTTGTTTGCTTCCTCGTATCAACTCATCTATTTTAATCTATTTTCATTTGTTTTCATCTATTCTCATCGATTTCGATCTTTTTTCATGCGTTTTTAAGAATGTATCTTCATGTGAGGCGACTGCAAGAAGGCTGTCTAGACATTTGGTTTTGCTTTTGAATAAACTAAACCAAAGGAAGGGAACTGACGAGGTTTGTTCTTAAGTCTGATTTCATTGTTTTATAAACTTATTGCCCATTTCAATGTCGAGCGTTATAGCAATGTGAATGGCTTTCGTCAGGTAATGGCATTACAATTATGATCAATTTCTATCTTTGTAGAAACATGAAATCATATTGTTGAGAAAACTCTAACCAGTAGCTTTTTTCATCGAGTCGTCTTTCCTTCAAATGTGCTTTGAGGGAAAGTGATTGCAGAATCGAAAAATGAGTTTAGATCACTTTCGGCGGTCGATGTCCAGGGACACCAACGTTGCATTGTCCCCTTTAATCAGTAGGTGCCTCATTTTAATAAGTCCTCTTCAGCTGGACGATGCTGAGATGACAGCAAGAAAAAGCCCCTTTTAGATACGAACATAGGGGAGCAGCTTTCTAGAGAGATATCATCCGGTGTAACAGCATTGTGAGGTAGCGTTGGTTGACTCCCTTCCTCTGCACACTTTACCCCAACCCTTACCTAGTTACCCATTCACTGCTGGGTGTATAGGTAATTGGGTTATGGAGTATGTTTATGTATAATACACTGCAGGAGAAAATTTTGGAGAATTATTAGGCTAGATTTTATGCTTTGCACGCAATGTTTTGATAAAGCATTTCAGAGGCCTTAGTTTTGTTCATCTCGTCTAGCTTGTTAGACCCTGTCGATTTCTGGAGATGTTGTTTGAAGAGATCTCACCTGTTAATTTGGATGAAAGCAAGGCTGTCAGAATTTTAAGGTAAGTTTTACCATTTCATATACAGTTTATTATCCTATGCCTACAACTACTATTTCATTCCTTAGTCTATTGACTTTCTCATTTATTTCCTAATTTTTCATTAATTTACTAACTTATTAACTCATCTAACATGTATTTCATTATTGTGCCATCTGTTTCATTAATCTACTAAATTCTTCATTTGTGTGCGAACCAATTCAGTCGTTCACTAGCTTGTTCATTCATATAATTTTTGTCAAATCATCATTCATCCCTAGACCATGCAATTTATGGAACGTCTTGCCTTCTTCTTGCTTCCTGAATCTTACAACTTGCCATCTTTCAAATCTAAGATCTGATCTCTCTCTTCTTAGCTTTTCACTTTCTTCCTTCTCCCTTTGCTGGAGCTTTGTATAGGCCACCATGGCCTTTCCCCAATATCCCAACATAACTCACTAAAATAATAAAATTTGATCAATCTATTGACTTCTTCATTTGTAATAACTTATTCACTTCATATCACTTTTTTCGTGGAGTTCTTTATTTGAAAATTTTCTTTATTCGTCTGTTTCAGGCACATTCTGCGTGTTTCAATGGAATTGGAGATTGCTGTTCTCACAAAGAACATGCCAATTTTTAACGAAAATGTTTCTTCTTCGGGAGATCACGTGATGGAAGCTGATCAATCGGATGCAAGAAGCGAAAAATCAGAGCAAAAAAGTCAATGCAGTGATGATGAAAACGAAGAAGAGTTTGATCCAGTAGCAGAAAGAGTATGTTGATTATGCCTTTTGATTCATGCTATTTGTTATTATACCTTAAATAACTTATGTTGCCTTTTGTTATATTTTCATGATGTTTGTCATTCGTGTGGTGAATCATTTATATTTTCTGCATTATATGTTGGATTATCGTGTTTTCTACCAAGCCTCGACAGCCTCAAGATACGAAAATTAGTTGCATTTCCCAAAAAGTTGTTTCTCTTTCCTTCTTTCAACTTGATTACACCCCATCTTTCTTGTGACATTTTCAGTTTTGCTTATTGCAAAATGAATTGAACGTTTTAGTGTAGTGATCCTCAGGCCCTTGTTGCTTCGTCATTCTCCGTCAGAGCTACAGACCGCGGATTACTTTCTTAGTCGGCCATGGCGTATGTGGAAAACTAGTCCTTTCTACGGAATTTTCTTTTTTAATCAGAAATTTTTTAGTCAGCTGTATTAGGGAAAAAAGAATGAGAATGAAGACGTTATCCCTATCAGAGAATTAAGTAAAAACAACTTGCCAGTGTGGGATTAAGTAAAAATAACTGGCCAGTGTGGGTCTCGAACCCACGACCTTAGCGTTATTAGCACCACGCTCTACCGACTGAGCTAACCGGCCAATGCATATGAGTTGAAAATGTTTTGATTATATTGTTGTATATAACATGTCCGTGCCGTTCCAACTATCGAATTATTACCGTTTTTTGATTGATAGGTTATAGAGCAACTCCGACCGCTTGTTTTCCTTGAAGATCCAGGATTTCTTGCTAAATATCTGAACGGCATAATCCTTCCAAGGTAAATAGTATCATGTGATTCAAATCTAAAAAATGTTAGTGTCCAATTTGTTATAACAAGTCAATGTAGAAGTCTAAAATAGAAGATGGTGCGCTGAAGAATGGATGCTGGACTGAACCACCGGACCTACGGATTGGTGGTATTTCATAGAGCTTATGTGCCGCCCTAACATATAATGATTGCAATCAATCCTATTAAACGAATATCCTTAATGTCACTGTACGCAAGTGAGAACTTACCAAATCTTCATTGAAACCAAGATGATCTCTTCAACAGTACGAATGGCAGACTTAAGTCAACGCCCAGCACCTAGCACCTAGCACCCAGCACCCAGCACCCAGCACCTAGCACCCAGCACCCAGCACCCAGCACCCAAGAAAAGATCTTCTGTGAGAAGGGGCAGTGGTCCAGTTCTTCCCCATTCATCCTTCGTCCAGCGATCAGATGTTTTAGCTCCTGTGCCAGCTTAGCTCACACTAAGAGAGAGGAACTGCAAGCTCTGAAATTTCACACCCATGATTTGCAAAGTGTCGTCATAGTATCGAATAGGACCACTGCACTTTTCAGTGGGCATAGCTTCTCAGTGTTCTAAAATCTACCTCCGAATGCAAGTTGGAATCAATGCAGTGCACGCATGCATGCAGAAACCTTCACAACGATAGCTTATCAGTTCACTTTTGTTGAATCTTTTTGACAGCTTTGTTTCCACTGCTGGGCGCTGATAGGGATCTGTTATCTATGTGAAATAGGTTGTCTTCTATCGCTATAAGGGAGTTCCCTGTCATTAAATTGAGTATGACCCAGGAAAGTTTGAGTTAAGTTATGCCCTTGTTCCCCCCATCCAGTGGCTCCTAGACCGCCACCGCTAGCACACCAAAGAAAGATCTGTAAAATCATTGATATTTGTTGCAGGTTCCGATCGAAGATCCCGCTTATACTTTGCCAAGTGTATGAAAGTCTTGGACAGCAGGTTCCAGCGGAGATCCAATCACCTTCAAAAATGCACCAGGATGCGGATGATTCCTTTGAAATGATTAGTGATTCCAATTCAGTGATTTTTAGCGATTATGGATCAAATAATCCATCAAATCAAAGGTAGGAATCATGATTTGACTGATCATTCTTTCCCCATATCTTTCGCTATTGTCGCGTTGTTGATTAGGCAAGTAGATGGTACAATGGGCTCTTTGATAACCCTTCACTTAATCTTATGTAAACGGTGGATCAATTCTTAGTTCTGATATGTTGCTATCAAGAATCAAATTACCATAGCTTTAATTTCATGTCATATCAACTAGCAGAAAAACTATAGAAATTGCAGAACTATGGGAGGGTCAATTTTGTTACTTGACTTATGAACACAATGGTCTGTGTCGATCCCGTGGGTGTCAATGCTGTTGTGCACCAAGCTTCCCCATGCTTTCCTGTGTCTAGTAACATCAGTAAAGCCGTGGAGGCTAGCTCCTCACATGTCACAGTTATATCCTCAACTGACTCTCGTCTCGGTCTGCCTCGTTTGCTATTACCATCAATGATAATAGTAACAGCCAGTCTGCAAATGAGGTCAGAAGATCCATTTTGTGTTTCACGAGCTCTTGTTCGTATTAGTTTCAGGTTATACGCAGAGGAGCACTTCCAAATTTGTGACATGGTGCCTGCTCTTCCAGACTCTTCCGAGCCCATTTAATGCGCTATTTGCCGTTCCAATTTCCCTTCTGATTCCAACGCCTCAATCGTTGTCATGCGTCACCGGGCTAGCAAGATAAACAAAGCTGTCTTAGTTTTCAACTATTTTTCCACCGCTCATCAGCTTTCTTCTGTACTCCTTCTTGCTAAAAATGAAGAGTTTTCGTTTCATCTTCATTGAGGTACAGGCCAGCTTTTTCATCGTCAGTGCTCACCATGTTGAGACTTTCGTAAAGTTGACCGTGTAGCCTGGAGAAGTATCTCGAACGCGTTCCAAATGGACGATTAAGATGACAGGAGTAGCAGAGTCACCCTATCTTAAGCCTTTTTTCAGGCTGAGCCAGTCACCAAGCTCACTGCCACCACCAAGTACGGCTTCTGCAGAATCATTGGCAGCAGATATTATGGCTTCATGCAGGTTGTTGGTCATTTTTTCATAAAATATTAAATTGACTTCTGATTTCATTTTATGCAGTGCTGGTTTTCGACGATTTGCAAGTGTGGGTGACAGCATGGCTTTAAAGAGACAGATAGTGGTACCAGTCAGGAACAAAAGAGGTGCCACCAAGAGATTTAGAAAGGGTTATTTGCGTAAGTAGTTTTTTATCAAAGAGAAAGTTGAAGTTGCTCCGAATGAAAATCTCTTGAATAATTTTGAAATCAGACAGTTAGTGTGCCTTTGATAGTTTTATCTTCATCCCCTTCTTGATTTCAAAACATGAAACTAAATCTGCTGAGATTTTCCTATTCCTTTTTAAGTAAGGGTATATCCTTTCCTGATCGGTATGACCGCATCTCATGATTCATACGTCTGGAATTACATGGAGCTATCGACTCTCCCACTCTGAGTGAAAGTTTAGCTGAGAGTGGATTCGAACCACTGGCCACTGGAATCGGGCTCAAAAAACCGAATATATGATCAGTGAGCAAACGCCTCACCATTATATGTCCTCTCACCTTGCCAGTTTTTCATTTTTTTCACCCCTAACTTTGTAAATTTGTAATTGGTCTCATAATTGACTGATCACGAAGGTTCTTGACCAAATTATATTTAAAATCGAATTTCTTGTTGACAACTTATCGCTAAATTTCCCAGGTAATTTTCTTTGAAAAATGGCAACAACAACTGGATTACTTTGAAAGCTAATAAATTGTGCCTAAAGTCCCATATGTTCTGCCACAAAAGTTTTGTATTGAGACTGTTTCCAGAAGTCGTATTCTCACGTTCTGAATTTTCATCGAAGAGCGGTTGCAATGAATTTGCCTTGAAGTAGCACCAATTTTGCGGTTTTTTTATATCTGTTTTTCGTTTCTCCTCGTCAGCTGAGCGCACGGAAGATGCAAAAGCAAACAAAAAAATTTGGTGCCGAAATTTATTTGAAGCTGAAGCAGGTGATGATAAAATATGTAGCGATGAAATGCAGCCACCATTTGGGAGCACGAAAAGGAAACTGCAGCGATGTTTCTCTGAGATTTCCACATCAGTTAAAGATACACCAGCAAAGAATCAGAAGCGCCATTTCTTCTGGAAAAGGCAACACAAGCAAAGGTGACTCTGAGTGAACTTCCTTGATTTGATTTTAATCCATTAATTTATGCTGTCTGTAGTGGAGTATTTATCACCATGATTCTAGTAAGTGCCTACTGAGCTGATGGCCTCAGATTCAAGTCATGCTTCTTCCTGTTTCGCGATACCTTCTATCTGTGCACCCAACAGTGAATGGGTAGCTGTCATGATGGTAGGGGTTCATTGCAGCGAGGAAGAGGACTTGCGACCCAACCTCATGATGCCGTGACTCAGGGTGGTACCATTTTAACAAGGTGCTCCCTGACCCTCGTTTCGAGTATAGGGCGTAACTATTCTTTTTTTGCTTCGCTCACTGCTGACTTGAATGAATTATTGATAAAAAGCTGTAACCATTAATGACGGCTCTTTTTCACAGTCTCACGCTGGGATTCAGATATCTCCCCTCCTGTAAGATTCCTTCAACAGCTTTTTCCTTCGTAATTAATTGCTCGTAAAAAATTTGGCTCACTTGAGTTGATTTTCTCCTCGTAAAAAAGTTCCACTTGATGAACTGAAATATTAATTTTTGATTGCATTTCAGGCGAAAGACGGACGGCATAACTCAAGTTACTGTAATTGGGGAATCTCCTGTGAAAGACTGCGATACGGGCCACTCTCCTCTCCAAATTTCCACAGGTATCTTTAGAGAACCATTTTATTACCATGCAAAAATTAAAACACATTTCGAAAGTGCACCAGCAATAGGATATGAAGGAATCAAGTCTAGTTCCAAGGCTATATACATTTCTCAAAGTTAATCGACGAATTCTTTCCCCAATTAACATACATTTTTGGAACGTTTTGCCTTCTTCTTCCTTTCCTGAATCCTGCAACTTTCCATCTTTCAAATCTTAGATCAATAAACTTGATCTGATCTCCCTCTTCATTTACCCTTTCGCTTTCTTTTTTCTTCATTTGTTGAGGCTTTGTATAGGCCACCAAGACCTTTCCCTAACATAACGCACTCAATCCTACTACTTGCCATCTTTCAAATCTAAGATCAATAAGCTTGATCTGATTTCTCTCTCTCCTCTTAGCCTTTCGCTTTCTTCTTTCTTCCTTTGTTGAGGCTTTGTATAGGCCCCATGGCCTTTCCTCAACATAATTCACTAAAAGAAAAATTCGTAGATCATGGTGACTATCGAATTAGTTTAGCAGATATTGCTTCATTTCAGCATAAAAAACTGAGTGGCATACTGGATTTCGAACGTAGCAGAAGCCAGAAACAGGTCTCTTAGCTTTTCGCTAGGAGAGTGGATTTTCTGAGGTGGTTTTCTGTTGTCTTCCTCAACAATGACGTTTTATTGTGACACGCGTATGATTCGAACTCACAGCCCCTGTATTACGAGTCTGCACTCTTAACCACTACACTGAGTTTCATATCAACATATCAATTGTTAATTTAGTACCTTAAGAAATTTAATAGCACAAAGATATGGAAAATTTGAAATCAGAATTTCGGCATGGTTGAGAACATGCAATTTTTCATCTCTTATCTACAGCACCAAACCTCAGCAGATCACAGTCATTTTCTTGCAAAACTTCGCCACGTCGATTTTACGCACCGAGACCAAACGATTCAATGAAAACTGGCTTTCAAAAAACCCCGCCGCAAAGGAGATTCCGAAGGAGCTTTTCCTCTTTATCGAATGGAGCCAGAGAGTCAAATTATCATGGAGCAATGCACCATGGGAAAACAACTGATCACGTGGTGCCGTACGCAAATGGATGGAAGACCCCAGTCAAAAATGAAGCTGGGATTGACCACAAGTTGAGTAAGGAATTCCCAGAATTGAAAAGTAATATTAGCAGCCCACTGACAAGATCTTTTTCAGTTGATTCAAGTCCCCTTCAGTCAATTAATGTAACACATAGCAAGTCACGTGATGAGGCGCGTGATCCTCCACAGAGGCTTGAACATCTCACGAGAGAAAACGACAGACCGAGGCCAGTCCTCGATTTGATTGACATTGCGAATGCACCGTCGAGTTTTGGATTCGATGCCGGTACATCAATTAAACCATCTTTGTATTCCGAAGACTCCATGGATTGGGTTGCAATGTTTGGCAATGTGCACCAGTTGAATGAGGAAAGCCCTTTACCTACAATCGAATCAGTCTCTAGTTATCATGAGTCAGAGACAGAATCACTTAAAGGAGGCGGCTCGCCTAATGTGATTACTCCATTACGAGAAGGAAGACAACCAATGTTGTCTCCATTCTTATCGGCAAGTAGTCTAGAGACGTTGGAAAACGCGCCTATAATATCGCCTAGGCTACGAGGATCAAGACTGAAACGCGAAAGAACGTGCCGTAAAAGGATAGAAATAGCAGCTGACGATTGAACACTAAACACTGGTGTAAAACTTTCAATTAAAGTATTCAAGGATATCATTTATCAAGCGGTAATGCCATTATAATTATGCGAACTGAAAATTGCAGATGCATACACAATTATATTTAAAATCAATTGATAGATGACATGATTAAATAGACAAATAGTTTCCTCTCTGATAGACCAATTGCGACTATAATCGACTGATTCCTCTCTAATCTTCACTCAGTCATTTCTGGTGTACCCCAGGGCTCTTTCATCTCTCCCCTACTCTTCATTCTCTTCATAAATGACCTGCTCTCCTCTATGTCTTCTAGCATGCACTCTTTCGCTGATGATACCTACCTAAGTTCATCTTTTTATTCAACTCACATGACAATGCACGCGGCGATACTCCACGCAATGGAAAAACTTCAATCACTCTTCTCATCCATTACTGGACAGTGTGGTAAAGGAAACCTAGCTTCGTTCAACCAAAGCAAGAATGCACAGGTTCTTATTTCACGTAAATGTAGCCCGTAGCACTTGTTTTCATGAACGTGGCCGAGTGGTTAAGGCGCCGTGTTTCGAATCATGCGAGGTCTACTAACCACAAGCCAACAGTCAACTCAGCTGTCCATCCTTCCAAGGTCGGTAAATGAGTACTCAGAAGTAACTCTGAGGGCACAAGCAATAGACACACATTGACAACAGCTCATCTAAAGCTGAAGTGCTATAAAGATTCGAAATTTTCATTATTATTATTATTGATGAGCCAAAAATTTCAACTTCTTTCCGTCAACGTAGTCGACGAATCGGGTGAAACAGTAATGTTTCGTTTCATCTTACTTCTAAATGATACATCAATTTCATTTGTACACCTTCCAAATCAAAAGCTTGTGTTCCTCTCAAGACCACTTAGATTGTCACATTTTTCCCATCTACTAACTTTATGCAAACCTAAAATCCGTCCTTCTCTTGAGTACCGCTTCCATGTCTGCAGCGAATATAAAATCAACGCAATTTAATTAATCTCCCTCTCCCGTGGGCTGTTCTATTTCCTTCTTTCTTAAGCTTTCCATACGCAAACACAACTGCAATACTAGCTATATATCCGACATCATTCAATACTTGGAAATGTAGCAGAAAGTAGCAAAGAGAAAGGAACTGACAATCCGGAAACAATATTCAGCCTTATTTTTTAGTGAAAACTGGTGTTTTTGGGCACTTTTTGATTTGAGATGGATGCTGGAAAATGTTGAAAATGGACGATTTTTGGATAAAATGGCAAGCCTATAGCCTTACTTTTTGGTGAAAATTGGGTGTTTTTGGATACATTTTGATTTGAGATGGAAGCTGGAAAATGTTGAAAATGGACGATTTTTGGGTAAAATGGCAAGCCTATAGCCTTACTTTTTGGTGAAAATTGGGTGTTTTTGGGCACTTTTTGCTTTGAGATGGAAGCTGGAAAATGTTGAAAATGGACGATTTTTGGGTAAAATGGCCAGCCTATAGCCTTACTTTTCCGTGAAAATTGGGTATTTTTGGGCACTTTTTGATTTGAGATGGAAGCTGGAAAATGTTGAAAATGGACGATTTTTGGGTAAAATGGCAAGCCTATAGCCTTACTTTTTGGTGAAAATTGGGTGTTTTTGGGCACTTTTTGATTTGAGATGGAAGCTGGAAAATGTTGAAAATGGACGATTTTTGGGTAAAATGGCAAGCCTATAGCCTTACTTTTTGGTGAAAATTGGGTGTTTTTGGGCACTTTTTGATTTGAGATGGAAGCTGGAAAATGTTGAAAATGGACGATTTTTGGGTAAAATGGCAAGCCTATAGCCTTACTTTTTGGTGAAAATTGGGTGTTTTTGGGCACTTTTTGATTTGAGATGGAAGCTGGAAAATGTTGAAAATGGACGATTTTTGGGTAAAATGGCAAGCCTATAGCCTTACTTTTTGGTGAAAATTGGGTGTTTTTGGGCACTTTTTGATTTGAGATGGAAGCTGGAAAATGTTGAAAATGGACGATTTTTGGGTAAAATGGCCAGCCTATAGCCTTACTTTTCCGTGAAAATTGGGTATTTTTGGGCACTTTTTGATTTGAGATGGAAGCTGGAAAATGTTGAAAATGGACGATTTTTGGGTAAAATGGCAAGCCTATAGCCTTACTTTTTGGTGAAAATTGGGTGTTTTTGGGCACTTTTTGATTTGAGATGGAAGCTGGAAAATGTTGAAAATGGACGATTTTTGGGTAAAATGGCAAGCCTATAGCCTTACTTTTTGGTGAAAATTGGGTGTTTTTGGGCACTTTTTGATTGCAGATTGAAGCTGGAAAATGTTGAAAATGGACGATTTTTGGGTAAAATGGCAAGCCTATAGCCTTACTTTTTGGTGAAAATTGGGTGTTTTTGGGCACTTTTTGATTTGAGATGGAAGCTGGAAAATGTTGAAAATGGACGATTTTTGGGTAAAATGGCAAGCCTATAGCCTTACTTTTTGGTGAAAATTGGGTGTTTTTGGGCACTTTTTGATTTGAGATGGAAGCTGGAAAATGTTGAAAATGGACGATTTTTGGGTAAAATGGCAAGCCTATAGCCTTACTTTTTGGTGAAAATTGGGTGTTTTTGGGCACTTTTTGATTTGAGATGGAAGCTGGAAAATGTTGAAAATGGACGATTTTTGGGTAAAATGGCAAGCCTATAGCCTTACTTTTTGGTGAAAATTGGGTGTTTTTGGGCACTTTTTGATTTGAGATGGAAGCTGGAAAATGTTGAAAATGGACGATTTTTGGGTAAAATGGCAAGCCTATAGCCTTACTTTTTCGTGAAAATTGGGTGTTTTTGGGCACTTTTTGATTTGAGATGGAAGCTGGAAAATGTTGAAAATGGACGATTTTTGGGTAAAATGGCAAGCCTATAGCCTTACTTTTTCGTGAAAATTGGGTGTTTTTGGGCACTTTTTGATTTGAGATGGAAGCTGGAAAATGTTGAAAATGGACGATTTTTGGGTAAAATGGCAAGCCTATAGCCTTACTTTTTGGTGAAAATTGGGTGTTTTTGGGCACTTTTTGATTTGAGATGGAAGCTGGAAAATGTTGAAAATGGACGATTTTTGGGTAAAATGGCAAGCCTATAGCCTTACTTTTTGGTGAAAATTGGGTGTTTTTGGGCACTTTTTGATTTGAGATGCAAGCTGGAAAATGTTGAAAATGGACGATTTTTGGGTAAAATTGCAAGCCTATAGCCTTACTTTTTGGTGAAAATTGGGTGTTCTTGGGCACTTTTTGATTGGAGATTGAAGCTGGAAAATGTTGAAAATTGACGATTTTTGGGTAAAATGGCAAGCCTATAGCCTTACCTTTTGGTGAAAATTGGGTGTTTTTGGGCACTTTTTGATTTGAGATTGAAGATGGAAAATGTTGAAAATGGACGATCTTTGGGTAGAATGGCAAGCCTATAGCCTTACTTTTTGGTGAAAATTGGGTGTTTTTGGGCACTTTTTGATTTGAGATGGAAGCTGGAAAATGTTGAAAATGGACGATTTTTGGGTAAAATGGCAAGCCTATAGCCTTACTTTTTGGTGAAAATTGGGTGTTTTTGGGCACTTTTTGATTTGAGATGGAAGCTGGAAAATGTTGAAAATGGACGATTTTTGGGTAAAATGGCAAGCCTATAGCCTTACTTTTTCGTGAAAATTGGGTGTTTTTGGGCACTTTTTGATTTGAGATGGAAGCTGGAAAATGTTGAAAATGGACGATTTTTGGGTAAAATGGCAAGCCTATAGCCTTACTTTTTCGTGAAAATTGGGTGTTTTTGGGCACTTTTTGATTTGAGATGGAAGCTGGAAAATGTTGAAAATGGACGATTTTTGGGTAAAATGGCCAGCCTATAGCCTTACTTTTCCGTGAAAATTGGGTATTTTTGGGCACTTTTTGATTTGAGATGGAAGCTGGAAAATGTTGAAAATGGACGATTTTTGGGTAAAATGGCAAGCCTATAGCCTTACTTTTTGGTGAAAATTGGGTGTTTTTGGGCACTTTTTGATTTGAGATGGAAGCTGGAAAATGTTGAAAATGGACGATTTTTGGGTAAAATGGCAAGCCTATAGCCTTACTTTTTGGTGAAAATTGGGTGTTTTTGGGCACTTTTTGATTTGAGATGGAAGCTGGAAAATGTTGAAAATGGACGATTTTTGGGTAAAATGGCAAGCCTATAGCCTTACTTTTTGGTGAAAATTGGGTGTTTTTGGGCACTTTTTGATTTGAGATGGAAGCTGGAAAATGTTGAAAATGGACGATTTTTGGGTAAAATGGCAAGCCTATAGCCTTACTTTTTGGTGAAAATTGGGTGTTTTTGGGCACTTTTTGATTTGAGATGGAAGCTGGAAAATGTTGAAAATGGACGATTTTTGGGTAAAATGGCCAGCCTATAGCCTTACTTTTCCGTGAAAATTGGGTATTTTTGGGCACTTTTTGATTTGAGATGGAAGCTGGAAAATGTTGAAAATGGACGATTTTTGGGTAAAATGGCAAGCCTATAGCCTTACTTTTTGGTGAAAATTGGGTGTTTTTGGGCACTTTTTGATTTGAGATGGAAGCTGGAAAATGTTGAAAATGGACGATTTTTGGGTAAAATGGCAAGCCTATAGCCTTACTTTTTGGTGAAAATTGGGTGTTTTTGGGCACTTTTTGATTGCAGATTGAAGCTGGAAAATGTTGAAAATGGACGATTTTTGGGTAAAATGGCAAGCCTATAGCCTTACTTTTTGGTGAAAATTGGGTGTTTTTGGGCACTTTTTGATTTGAGATGGAAGCTGGAAAATGTTGAAAATGGACGATTTTTGGGTAAAATGGCAAGCCTATAGCCTTACTTTTTGGTGAAAATTGGGTGTTTTTGGGCACTTTTTGATTTGAGATGGAAGCTGGAAAATGTTGAAAATGGACGATTTTTGGGTAAAATGGCAAGCCTATAGCCTTACTTTTTGGTGAAAATTGGGTGTTTTTGGGCACTTTTTGATTTGAGATGGAAGCTGGAAAATGTTGAAAATGGACGATTTTTGGGTAAAATGGCAAGCGTACAGCCTTACTTTTTGGTGAAAATTGGGTGTTTTTGGGCACTTTTTGATTTGAGATGGAAGCTGGAAAATGTTGAAAATGGACGATTTTTGGGTAAAATGGCAAGCCTATAGCCTTACTTTTTGGTGAAAATTGGGTGTTTTTGGGCACTTTTTGATTTGAGATGCAAGCTGGAAAATGTTGAAAATGGACGATTTTTGGGTAAAATTGCAAGCCTATAGCCTTACTTTTTGGTGAAAATTGGGTGTTCTTGGGCACTTTTTGATTGGAGATTGAAGCTGGAAAATGTTGAAAATTGACGATTTTTGGGTAAAATGGCAAGCCTATAGCCTTACCTTTTGGTGAAAATTGGGTGTTTTTGGGCACTTTTTGATTTGAGATTGAAGCTGGAAAATGTTGAAAATGGACGATCTTTGGGTAGAATGGCAAGCCTATAGCCTTACTTTTTGGTGAAAATTGGGTGTTTTTGGGCACTTTTTGATTTGAGATGGAAGCTGGAAAATGTTGAAAATGGACGATTTTTGGGTAAAATGGCAAGCCTATAGCCTTACTTTTCCGTGAAAATTGGGTGTTTTTGGGCACTTTTTGATTTGAGATGGAAGCTGGAAAATGTTGAAAATGGACGATTTTTGGGTAAAATGGCCAGCCTATAGCCTTACTTTTCCGTGAAAATCGGGTATTTTTGGGCACTTTTTGATTTGAGATGGAAGCTGGAAAATGTTGAAAATGGACGATTTTTGGGTAAAATGGCAAGCCTATAGCCTTACTTTTTGGTGAAAATTGGGTGTTTTTGGGCACTTTTTGATTTGAGATGGAAGCTGGAAAATGTTGAAAATGGACGATTTTTGGGTAAAATGGCAAGCCTATAGCCTTACTTTTTGGTGAAAATTGGGTGTTTTTGGGCACTTTTTGATTTGAGATGGAAGCTGGAAAATGTTGAAAATGGACGATTTTTGGGTAAAATGGCAAGCCTATAGCCTTACTTTTTGGTGAAAATTGGGTGTTTTTGGGCACTTTTTGATTTGAGATGGAAGCTGGAAAATGTTGAAAATGGACGATTTTTGGGTAAAATGGCAAGCCTATAGCCTTACTTTTTGGTGAAAATTGGGTGTTTTTGGGCACTTTTTGATTTGAGATGGAAGCTGGAAAATGTTGAAAATGGACGATTTTTGGGTAAAATGGCAAGCCTATAGCCTTACTTTTTCGTGAAAATTGGGTGTTTTTGGGCACTTTTTGATTTGAGATGGAAGCTGGAAAATGTTGAAAATGGACGATTTTTGGGTAAAATGGCAAGCCTATAGCCTTACTTTTTCGTGAAAATTGGGTGTTTTTGGGCACTTTTTGATTTGAGATGGAAGCTGGAAAATGTTGAAAATGGACGATTTTTGGGTAAAATGGCAAGCCTATAGCCTTACTTTTCCGTGAAAATTGGGTGTTTTTGGGCACTTTTTGATTTGAGATTGAAGCTGGAAAATGTTGAAAATGGACGATTTTTGGGTAAAATTGCAAGCCTATAGCCTTACTTTTTGGTGAAAATTGGGTGTTTTTGGGCACTATTTGATTTGAGATGGAAGCTGGAAAATGTTGAAAATGGACGATTTTTGGGTAAAATGGCAAGCCTATAGCCTTACTTTTTGGTGAAAATTGGGTGTTTTTGGGCACTTTTTGATTTGAGATGGAAGCTGGAAAATGTTGAAAATGGACGATTTTTGGGTAAAATGGCAAGCCTATAGCCTTACTTTTTGGTGAAAATTGGGTGTTTTTGGGCACTTTTTGATTTGAGATGGAAGCTGGAAAATGTTGAAAATGGACGATTTTTGGGTAAAATTGCAAGCCTATAGCCTTACTTTTTCGTGAAAATTGGGTGTTTTTGGGCACTTTTTGATTTGAGATGGAAGCTGGAAAATGTTGAAAATGGACGATTTTTGGGTAAAATGGCAAGCCTATAGCCTTACTTTTTCGTGAAAATTTGGTGTTTTTGGGCACTTTTTGATTTGAGATGGAAGCTGGAAAATGTTGAAAATGGACGATTTTTGGGTAAAATGGCAAGCCTATAGCCTTACTTTTTGGTGAAAATTGGGTGTTTTTGGGCACTTTTTGATTTGAGATGGAAGCTGGAAAATGTTGAAAATGGACGATTTTTGGGTAAAATGGCAAGCCTATAGCCTTACTTTTTGGTGAAAATTGGGTGTTTTTGGGCACTTTTTGATTTGAGATGCAAGCTGGAAAATGTTGAAAATGGACGATTTTTGGGTAAAATTGCAAGCCTATAGCCTTACTTTTTGGTGAAAATTGGGTGTTCTTGGGCACTTTTTGATTGGAGATTGAAGCTGGAAAATGTTGAAAATTGACGATTTTTGGGTAAAATGGCAAGCCTATAGCCTTACCTTTTGGTGAAAATTGGGTGTTTTTGGGCACTTTTTGATTTGAGATTGAAGATGGAAAATGTTGAAAATGGACGATCTTTGGGTAGAATGGCAAGCCTATAGCCTTACTTTTTGGTGAAAATTGGGTGTTTTTGGGCACTTTTTGATTTGAGATGGAAGCTGGAAAATGTTGAAAATGGACGATTTTTGGGTAAAATGGCAAGCCTATAGCCTTACTTTTTGGTGAAAATTGGGTGTTTTTGGGCACTTTTTGATTTGAGATGGAAGCTGGAAAATGTTGAAAATGGACGATTTTTGGGTAAAATGGCAAGCCTATAGCCTTACTTTTTCGTGAAAATTGGGTGTTTTTGGGCACTTTTTGATTTGAGATGGAAGCTGGAAAATGTTGAAAATGGACGATTTTTGGGTAAAATGGCAAGCCTATAGCCTTACTTTTTCGTGAAAATTGGGTGTTTTTGGGCACTTTTTGATTTGAGATGGAAGCTGGAAAATGTTGAAAATGGACGATTTTTGGGTAAAATGGCCAGCCTATAGCCTTACTTTTCCGTGAAAATTGGGTATTTTTGGGCACTTTTTGATTTGAGATGGAAGCTGGAAAATGTTGAAAATGGACGATTTTTGGGTAAAATGGCAAGCCTATAGCCTTACTTTTTGGTGAAAATTGGGTGTTTTTGGGCACTTTTTGATTTGAGATGGAAGCTGGAAAATGTTGAAAATGGACGATTTTTGGGTAAAATGGCAAGCCTATAGCCTTACTTTTTGGTGAAAATTGGGTGTTTTTGGGCACTTTTTGATTTGAGATGGAAGCTGGAAAATGTTGAAAATGGACGATTTTTGGGTAAAATGGCAAGCCTATAGCCTTACTTTTTGGTGAAAATTGGGTGTTTTTGGGCACTTTTTGATTTGAGATGGAAGCTGGAAAATGTTGAAAATGGACGATTTTTGGGTAAAATGGCAAGCCTATAGCCTTACTTTTTGGTGAAAATTGGGTGTTTTTGGGCACTTTTTGATTTGAGATGGAAGCTGGAAAATGTTGAAAATGGACGATTTTTGGGTAAAATGGCCAGCCTATAGCCTTACTTTTCCGTGAAAATTGGGTATTTTTGGGCACTTTTTGATTTGAGATGGAAGCTGGAAAATGTTGAAAATGGACGATTTTTGGGTAAAATGGCAAGCCTATAGCCTTACTTTTTGGTGAAAATTGGGTGTTTTTGGGCACTTTTTGATTTGAGATGGAAGCTGGAAAATGTTGAAAATGGACGATTTTTGGGTAAAATGGCAAGCCTATAGCCTTACTTTTTGGTGAAAATTGGGTGTTTTTGGGCACTTTTTGATTGCAGATTGAAGCTGGAAAATGTTGAAAATGGACGATTTTTGGGTAAAATGGCAAGCCTATAGCCTTACTTTTTGGTGAAAATTGGGTGTTTTTGGGCACTTTTTGATTTGAGATGGAAGCTGGAAAATGTTGAAAATGGACGATTTTTGGGTAAAATGGCAAGCCTATAGCCTTACTTTTTGGTGAAAATTGGGTGTTTTTGGGCACTTTTTGATTTGAGATGGAAGCTGGAAAATGTTGAAAATGGACGATTTTTGGGTAAAATGGCAAGCCTATAGCCTTACTTTTTGGTGAAAATTGGGTGTTTTTGGGCACTTTTTGATTTGAGATGGAAGCTGGAAAATGTTGAAAATGGACGATTTTTGGGTAAAATGGCAAGCGTACAGCCTTACTTTTTGGTGAAAATTGGGTGTTTTTGGGCACTTTTTGATTTGAGATGGAAGCTGGAAAATGTTGAAAATGGACGATTTTTGGGTAAAATGGCAAGCCTATAGCCTTACTTTTTGGTGAAAATTGGGTGTTTTTGGGCACTTTTTGATTTGAGATGCAAGCTGGAAAATGTTGAAAATGGACGATTTTTGGGTAAAATTGCAAGCCTATAGCCTTACTTTTTGGTGAAAATTGGGTGTTCTTGGGCACTTTTTGATTGGAGATTGAAGCTGGAAAATGTTGAAAATTGACGATTTTTGGGTAAAATGGCAAGCCTATAGCCTTACCTTTTGGTGAAAATTGGGTGTTTTTGGGCACTTTTTGATTTGAGATTGAAGCTGGAAAATGTTGAAAATGGACGATCTTTGGGTAGAATGGCAAGCCTATAGCCTTACTTTTTGGTGAAAATTGGGTGTTTTTGGGCACTTTTTGATTTGAGATGGAAGCTGGAAAATGTTGAAAATGGACGATTTTTGGGTAAAATGGCAAGCCTATAGCCTTACTTTTCCGTGAAAATTGGGTGTTTTTGGGCACTTTTTGATTTGAGATGGAAGCTGGAAAATGTTGAAAATGGACGATTTTTGGGTAAAATGGCCAGCCTATAGCCTTACTTTTCCGTGAAAATCGGGTATTTTTGGGCACTTTTTGATTTGAGATGGAAGCTGGAAAATGTTGAAAATGGACGATTTTTGGGTAAAATGGCAAGCCTATAGCCTTACTTTTTGGTGAAAATTGGGTGTTTTTGGGCACTTTTTGATTTGAGATGGAAGCTGGAAAATGTTGAAAATGGACGATTTTTGGGTAAAATGGCAAGCCTATAGCCTTACTTTTTGGTGAAAATTGGGTGTTTTTGGGCACTTTTTGATTTGAGATGGAAGCTGGAAAATGTTGAAAATGGACGATTTTTGGGTAAAATGGCAAGCCTATAGCCTTACTTTTTGGTGAAAATTGGGTGTTTTTGGGCACTTTTTGATTTGAGATGGAAGCTGGAAAATGTTGAAAATGGACGATTTTTGGGTAAAATGGCAAGCCTATAGCCTTACTTTTTGGTGAAAATTGGGTGTTTTTGGGCACTTTTTGATTTGAGATGGAAGCTGGAAAATGTTGAAAATGGACGATTTTTGGGTAAAATGGCAAGCCTATAGCCTTACTTTTTCGTGAAAATTGGGTGTTTTTGGGCACTTTTTGATTTGAGATGGAAGCTGGAAAATGTTGAAAATGGACGATTTTTGGGTAAAATGGCAAGCCTATAGCCTTACTTTTTCGTGAAAATTGGGTGTTTTTGGGCACTTTTTGATTTGAGATGGAAGCTGGAAAATGTTGAAAATGGACGATTTTTGGGTAAAATGGCAAGCCTATAGCCTTACTTTTCCGTGAAAATTGGGTGTTTTTGGGCACTTTTTGATTTGAGATTGAAGCTGGAAAATGTTGAAAATGGACGATTTTTGGGTAAAATTGCAAGCCTATAGCCTTACTTTTTGGTGAAAATTGGGTGTTTTTGGGCACTATTTGATTTGAGATGGAAGCTGGAAAATGTTGAAAATGGACGATTTTTGGGTAAAATGGCAAGCCTATAGCCTTACTTTTTGGTGAAAATTGGGTGTTTTTGGGCACTTTTTGATTTGAGATGGAAGCTGGAAAATGTTGAAAATGGACGATTTTTGGGTAAAATGGCAAGCCTATAGCCTTACTTTTTGGTGAAAATTGGGTGTTTTTGGGCACTTTTTTGATTTGAGATGGAAGCTGGAAAATGTTGAAAATGGACGATTTTTGGGTAAAATTGCAAGCCTATAGCCTTACTTTTTGGTGAAAATTGGGTGTTCTTGGGCACTTTTTGATTGGAGATTGAAGCTGGAAAATGTTGAAAATTGACGATTTTTGGGTAAAATGGCAAGCCTATAGCCTTACTTTTTGGTGAAAATTGGGTGTTTTTGGGCACTTTTTGATTTGAGATTGAAGCTGGAAAATGTTGAAAATGGACGATTTTTGGGTAGAATGGCAAGCCTATAGCCTTACTTTTTGGTGAAAATTGGTGTTTTTGGGCACTTTTTGATTTTAGATGGAAGCTGGAAAATGTTGAAAATGGACGATTTTTGGGTAAAATGGCAAGCCTATAGCCTTACTTTTTCGTGAAAATTGGGTGTTTTTGGGCACTTTTTGATTGAGATGGAAGCTGGAAAATGTTGAAAATGGACGATTTTTTCGGTAGAATGGCAAGCCTATAGCCTTACTTTTGGTGAAAATTGGGTGTTTTTGGGCACTATTTGATTTGAGATGGAAGCTGGAAAAATGTTGAAAATGGACGATTTTTGGGTAAAATGGCAAGCCTATAGCCTTACTTTTTGGTGAAAATTGGGTGTTTTTGGGCACTTTTTGATTTGAGATGGAAGCTGGAAAATGTTGAAAATGGACGATTTTTGGGGTAAAATGGCCAGCCTATAGCCTTACTTTTTGGTGAAAATTTGGTGTTTTTGGGCACTTTTTGATTTGAGATGGAAGCTGGATAATGTTGAAAATGGACGATTTTTGGGTAATATGGCAAGCCTATAGCCTTACTTTTTGGTGAAAATTGGGTGTTTTTGGGCACTTTTTGATTTGAGATTGAAGCTGGAAAATGTTGAAAATTGACGATTTTTGGGTAAAATGGCAAGCCTATAGCTTTACTTTTTGGTGAAAATTGGGTGTTTTTGGGCACTTTTTGATTTGAGATGGAAGCTGGAAAATGTTGAAAATGGACGATTTTTGGGTAAAATGGCAAGCCTATAGCCTTACTTTTTCGTGAAAATTGGGTGTTTTTGGGCACTTTTTGATTTGAGATTGAAGCTGGAAAATGTTGAAAATGGACGATTTTTGGGTAAAATGGCAAGCCTATAGCCTTACTTTTTGGTGAAAATTGGGTGTTTTTGGGCACTTTTTGATTTGAGATTGAAGCTGGAAAATGTTGAAAATGGACGATTTTTGGGTAAAATGGCAAGCCTATAGCCTTACTTTTTGGTGAAAATTGGGTGTTTTTGGGCACTTTTTGATTTGAGATGGAAGCTGGAAAATGTTGAAAATGGACGATTTTTGGGTAAAATGGCAAGCCTATAGCCTTACTTTTTGGTGAAAATTGGGTGTTTTTGGGCACTTTTTTGATTTGAGATGGAAGCTGGAAAATGTGAAAATGGACGATTTTTGGGTAAAATGGCAAGCCTATAGCCTTACTTTTTCGTGAAATTGGGTGTTTTTGGGCACTTTTTGATTTGAGATGGAAGCTGGAAAATGTTGAAAATGGACGATTTTTGGGTAAAATGGCAAGCCTATAGCCTTACTTTTTCGGTGAAAATTGGGTGTTTTTGGGCACTTTTTGATTTGAGATGGAAGCTGGAAAATGTTGAAAATGGACGATTTTTGGGTAAAATGGCAAGCCTATAGCCTTACTTTTTGGTGAAAATTGGGTGTTTTTGGGCACTTTTTGATTTGAGATGGAAGCTGGAAAATGTTGAAAATGGACGATTTTTGGGTAGAATGGCAAGCCTATAGCCTTACTTTTTGGTGAAAATTGGGTGTTTTTGGGCACTTTTTGATTTGAGATGGAAGCTGGAAAATGTTGAAAATGGACGATTTTTGGGTAAAAATGGCAAGCCTATAGCCTTACTTTTTGGTGAAAATTGGGTGTTTTTGGGGCACTTTTTGATTTGAGATGGAAGCTGGAAATGTTTGAAAATGGACGATTTTTGGGTAAAATGGCAAGCCTATAGCCTTACTTTTTTGGTGAAAATTGGGTGTTTTTGGGCACTTTTTGATTTGAGATGGAAGCTGGAAAATGTTGAAAATGGACGATTTTTGGGTAAAATGGCAAGCCTATAGCCTTACTTTTTGGTGAAAATTGGTGTTTTGGGCACTTTTTGATTTGAGATGGAAGCTGGAAAATGTTGAAAATGGACGATTTTTGGGTAAAATGGCAAGCCTATAGCCTTACTTTTTGGTGAAAATTGGGTGTTTTTTGGGCACTTTTTGATTTGAGATTGAAGCTGGAAAATGTTGAAAATGGACGATTTTTGGGTAAAATGGCAAGCCTATAGCCTTACTTTTTGGTGAAAATTGGGTGTTTTTGGGCACTTTTTGATTGCAGATTGAAGCTGGAAAATGTTGAAAATGGACGATTTTTGGGTAAAATGGCAAGCCTATAGCCTTACTTTTTGGTGAAAATTGGGTGTTTTTGGGCACTTTTTGATTTGAGATTGAAGCTGGAAAATGTTGAAAATTGGACGATTTTTGGGTAAAATGGCAAGCCTATAGCCTTACTTTTTGGTGAAAATTGGGTGTTTTTGGGGCACTATTTGATTTGAGATGGAAGCTGGAAAATGTTGAAAATGGACGATTTTTGGGTAAAATGGCAAGCCTATAGCCTTACTTTTTGGTGAAAATTGGGTGTTTTTGGGCACTTTTTGATTTGAGATGGAAGCTGGAAAATGTTGAAAATGGACGATTTTTGGGTAAAATGGCAAGGCTATAGCCTTACTTTTTGGTGAAAATTGGGTGTTTTTGGGCACTTTTTGATTTGAGATGGAAGCTGGAAAATGTTGAAAATGGACGATTTTTGGGTAAAATGGCAAGCCTATAGCCTTACTTTTTCGTGAAAATTGGGTGTTTTTGGGCACTTTTTGATTTGAGATGGAAGCTGGAAAATGTTGAAAATGGGACGATTTTTGGGTAAAATGGCAAGCCTATAGCCTTACTTTTTGGTGAAAATTGGGTGTTTTTGGGCACTTTTTGATTTGAGATGGAAGCTGGAAAATGTTGAAAATGGACGATTTTTGGGTAAAATGGCAAGCCTATAGCCTTACTTTTTCGTGAAAATTGGGTGTTTTTTGGGCACTTTTTGATTTGAGATGGAAGCTGGAAAATGTTGAAAATTGGACGATTTTTGGGTAAAATGGCAAGCCTATAGCCTTACTTTTTGGTGAAAATTGGGTGTTTTTTGGGCACTTTTTTGATTTGAGATGGAAGCTGGAAAATGTTGAAAAGGGACGATTTTTGGGTAAAATGGCAAGCCTATAGCCTTACTTTTTGGTGAAAATTGGGTGTTTTTGGGCACTTTTTGATTTGAGATGGAAGCTGGAAAATGTTGAAAATGGACGATTTTTGGGTAAAATGGCAAGCCTATAGCCTTACTTTTTGGTGAAAATTGGGTGTTTTTGGGCACTTTTTGATTTTAGATGGAAGCTGGAAAATGTTGAAAATGGACGATTTTTGGGTAAAATGGCAAGCCTATAGCCTTACTTTTTGGTGAAAATTGGGTGTTTTTGGGCACTTTTTGATTTGAGATGGAAGCTGGAAAATGTTGAAAATGGACGATTTTTGGGTAAAATGGCCAGCCTATAGCCTTAGCTTTTTGGTGAAAATTGGGTGTTTTTGGGCACTTTTTGATTTTAGATGGAAGCTGGAAAATGTTGAAAATGGACGATTTTTGGGTAAAATGGCAAGCCTATAGCCTTACTTTTTCGTGAAAATTGGGTGTTTTTTGGGCACTTTTTGATTTGAGATGGAAGCTGGAAAATGTTGAAAAGGGACGATTTTTGGGTAAAATGGCAAGCCTATAGCCTTACTTTTTGGTGAAAATTGGGTGTTTTTGGGCACTTTTTGATTTGAGATGGAAGCTGGGAAAATGTTGAAAATGGACGATTTTTGGGTAAAATGGCAAGCCTATTAGCCTTACTTTTTGGTGAAAATTGGAGTGTTTTTGGGCACTTTTTGATTTGAGATGGAAGCTGGAAAATGTTGAAAAATGGACGATTTTTGGGTAAAATGGCAAGCCTATAGCCTTACTTTTTGGTGAAAATTGGGTGTTTTTGGGCACTTTTTGATTTGAGATGGAAGCTGGAAAATGTTGAAAAGGGACGATTTTTGGGTAAAATGGCAAGCCTATAGCCTTACTTTTTCGTGAAAATTGGGTGTTTTTGGGCACTTTTTGATTTGAGATGGAAGCTGGAAAATGTTGAAAATGGACGATTTTTGGGTAAAATGGCAAGCCTATAGCCTTACTTTTTGGTGAAAATTGGGTGTTTTTGGGCACTTTTTGATTTTAGATGGAAGCTGGAAAATGTTGAAAATGGACGATTTTTGGGTAAAATGGCAAGCCTATAGCCTTACTTTTTGGTGAAAATTGGGTGTTTTTGGGCACTTTTTGATTTGAGATGGAAGCTGGAAAATGTTGAAAATGGACGATTTTTGGGTAAAATGGCAAGCCTATAGCCTTACTTTTTGGTGAAAATTGGGTGTTTTTGGGCACTTTTTGATTTTAGATGGAAGCTGGAAAATGTTGAAAATGGACGATTTTTGGGTAAAATGGCAAGCCTATAGCCTTACTTTTTCGTGAAAATTGGGTGTTTTTGGGCACTTTTTGATTTGAGATGGAAGCTGGAAAATGTTGAAAAGGGACGATTTTTGGGTAAAATGGCAAGCCTATAGCCTTACTTTTTGGTGAAAATTGGGTGTTTTTGGGCACTTTTTGATTTGAGATGGAAGCTGGAAAATGTTGAAAATGGACGATTTTTGGGTAAAATGGCAAGCCTATAGCCTTACTTTTTGGTGAAAATTGGGTGTTTTTGGGCACTTTTTGATTTTAGATGGAAGCTGGAAAATGTTGAAAATGGACGATTTTTGGGTAAAATGGCAAGCCTATAGCCTTACTTTTTGGTGAAAATTGGGTGTTTTTGGGCACTTTTTGATTTGAGATGGAAGCTGGAAAATGTTGAAAATGGACGATTTTTGGGTAAAATGGCAAGCCTATAGCCTTACTTTTTCGTGAAAATTGGGTGTTTTTGGGCACTTTTTGATTTGAGATGAAATGTTGAAAATGGACGATTTTTGGGTAAAATGGCAAGCCTATAGCCTTACTTTTTGGTGAAAATTGGGTGTTTTTGGGCACTTTTTGATTGGAGATTGAAGCTGGAAAATGTTGAAAATTGACGATTTTTGGGTAAAATGGCAAGCCTATAGCCTTACTTTTTGGTGAAAATTGGGTGTTTTTGGGCACTTTTTGATTTGAGATGGAAGCTGGAAAATGTTGGAAACGGACGATTTTTGGGTAAAATGGCAAGCCTATAGCCTTACTTTTTGGTGAAAATTGGGTGTTTTTGGGCACTTTTTGATTTTAGATGGAAGCTGGAAAATGTTGAAAAATGGACGATTTTTGGGTAAAATGGCAAGCCTATAGCCTTACTTTTTGGTGAAAATTGGGTTTTTTTGGGCACTTTTTGATTTGAGATGGAAGCTGGAAAATGTTGAAAATGGACGATTTTTGGGTAAAATGGCAAGCCTATAGCCTTACTTTTTGGTGAAAATTGGGTGTTTTTGGGCACTTTTTGATTGGAGATGGAAGCTGGAAAATGTTGAAAATGGACGATTTTTGGGTAAAATGGCAAGCCTATAGCCTTACTTTTTGGTGAAAATTGGGTGTTTTTGGGCACTTTTTGATTTGAGATTGAAGCTGGAAAATGTTGAAAATGGACGATTTTTGGGTAAAATGGCAAGCCTATAGCCTTACTTTTTGGTGAAAATTGGGTGTTTTTGGGCACTTTTTGATTTGAGATGGAAGCTGGAAAATGTTGAAAATGGACGATTTTTGGGTAAAATGGCAAGCCTATAGCCTTACTTTTTGGTGAAAATTGGGTGTTTTTGGGCACTTTTTGATTCGAGATGGAAGCTGGAAAATGTTGAAAATGGACGATTTTTGGGTAAAATAGCAAGCCTATAGCCTTACTTTTTGGTGAAAATTGGGTGTTTTTGGGCACTTTTTGATTTGAGATGGAAGCTGGAAAATGTTGAAAATGGACGATTTTTGGGTAAAATGGCAAGCCTATAGCCTTACTTTTTGGTGAAAATTGGGTGTTTTTGGGCACTTTTTGATTTGAGATGGAAGCTGGAAAATGTTGAAAATGGACGATTTTTGGGTAAAATGGCAAGCCTATAGCCTTACTTTTTGGTGAAAATTGGGTGTTTTTGGGCACTTTTTGATTGGAGATGGAAGCTGGAAAATGTTGAAAATGGACGATTTTTGGGTAAAATGGCAAGCCTATAGCCTTACTTTTTGGTGAAAATTGGGTGTTTTTGGGCACTTTTTGATTTGAGATTGAAGCTGGAAAATGTTGAAAATGGACGATTTTTGGGTAAAATGGCAAGCCTATAGCCTTACTTTTTGGTGAAAATTGGGTGTTTTTGGGCACTTTTTGATTTGAGATGGAAGCTGGAAAATGTTGAAAATGGACGATTTTTGGGTAAAATGGCAAGCCTATAGCCTTACTTTTTGGTGAAAATTGGGTGTTTTTGGGCACTTTTTGATTCGAGATGGAAGCTGGAAAATGTTGAAAATGGACGATTTTTGGGTAAAATAGCAAGCCTATAGCCTTACTTTTTGGTGAAAATTGGGTGTTTTTGGGCACTTTTTGATTTGAGATGGAAGCTGGAAAATGTTGAAAATGGACGATTTTTGGGTAAAATGGCAAGCCTATAGCCTTACTTTTTGGTGAAAATTGGGTGTTTTTGGGCACTTTTTGATTTGAGATGGAAGCTGGAAAATGTTGAAAATGGACGATTTTTGGGTAAAATGGCAAGCCTATAGCCTTACTTTTTGGTGAAAATTGGGTGTTTTTGGGCACTTTTTGATTTGAGATGGAAGCTGGAAAATGTTGAAAATGGACGATTTTTGGGTAAAATGGCAAGCCTATAGCCTTACTTTTTGGTGAAAATTGGGTGTTTTTGGGCACTTTTTGATTGGAGATGGAAGCTGGAAAATGTTGAAAATGGACGATTTTTGGGTAAAATGGCAAGCCTATAGCCTTACTTTTTGGTGAAAATTGGGTGTTTTTGGGCACTTTTTGATTTGAGATGGAAGCTGGAAAATGTTGAAAATGGACGATTTTTGGGTAAAATGGCAAGCCTATAGCCTTACTTTTTCGTGAAAATTGGGTGTTTTTGGGCACTTTTTGATTGGAGATGGAAGCTGGAAAATGTTGAAAATTGACGATTTTTGGGTAAAATGGCAAGCCTATAGCCTTACTTTTTGGTGAAAATTGGGTGTTTTTGGGCACTTTTTGATTTGAGATGGAAGCTGGAAAATGTTGAAAATGGACGATTTTTGGGTAAAATGGCAAGCCTATAGCCTTACTTTTTGGTGAAAATTGGGTGTTTTTGGGCACTTTTTGATTTGAGATGGAAGCTGGAAAATGCTGAAAATGGACGATTTTTGGGTGTTTGGCATTTTCTCCTTGTATTTAGAATTCTAAAAAATTGAGAAATTCCTGCTTCATTTGAAATCGGGAGTTTTGAACGGGAGAGTTGTCTATGGATTTTAATATTAATAATGATGTAGTATTTATATCCAATTTTCACGTGGAAGGTGTAACACACGTATCAAGAAAGGAAAAGTTGAATATGTACGGTGGACATCGTCATATATTACAGGTTATGGAAATATGTACAAAGATCTAAAGATTTATAAATAAAAAAGTGTAGTGCAATATTGGAAGGATAACATAAACCAGTCTTTAATCAGAAAGTATTATCCATTTAATTGATAAATAGAATCATCTTCCCATAAAACGAATTGCATTACTTAGTTTAGTTTTTGCCTCTATACCATGAAATACATATGGTTGAATTCTTGCTCGCATAAAAAGGAAGAATCTCTGGTGTTAAGAAAATGAATTCGTTTTATCTTTAGTTGAAATCTATCGTTTTTAATGTCATCCGTAGAAAGAATAGGTTGGAGTTTCATAATCCATTTAATTCAAACAGTAGCTGGGAAGGGACTTTGCCACACGATCGCTATAAAAATCTCCCTTTTCTTTTCAAACCACCATATGGTAAGGACGGAAGGCTATATTGCTTTGACTGTAAAATGGACATCTGAATTCTTTGGGATCGTTAAGGAAAATTGAAAAGCGGATGAAAGGGAGGAGGGATGAGTAAATTACTCAAAATACATACTTCAATTCTTACCGAATCGGATTTGGTTAGTGAGCTTCTTGCTTCGACAGCAGGATCATGTGAAGCTGCTTAATGCCTCGATACCAAACACGTTTAAAAATAGATGCACGGAAAAGCCGCTGAATGTGCGTGGATGCAATGCTATTAAAAACCATTCTTGGGCGTTCGTTTTACGAGTGGCGCTTGTTGCTTTTTAAGTCAGTCAGTCAGTCAGTCAGTCAGTCAGTCAGTCAGTCAGTCAGTCAGTCAGTCAGTCAGTCAGTCAGTCAGTCAGTCAGTCAGTCAGTCAGTCAGTCAGTCAGTCTCTTTAGGCTATTCTTCCACTATTTCTGCAAGCCATTCTCTCAGCTGCCTTGCTGAATATCATAGCTCGGTTGAAATGCTATAATTGGCCAGTTCATTCGCAGCATCGTGTTTCACCTGAGGAGCTTCGTGTTTAGAGGACGGTCCAATAACCTGAACGGACAAATCACCATTTAGTTGAATGACAATTAGAAAGTTCACGGTGGCTCAGTGGTTATGGCACTTTACTTACATATCCCTTAGTCCGTAGTCCCAAGCGAGTCCGGGCTTAATTTTCACTAAGAGATGAAAACAGATGATAGCTAGCTCTCTGCAGTTCTAGGTGCAAGAGTCAAGAGGTCCTGTCACATGGAGAGGAAGTGCTAAGATTCTCCTTGATGAATATACTTGCTTAGTATTCTAAAAGGACACAGTGTTCGATAAGCAAAACTTCTAATTGCTCTACAATCTACTCTTAGCATCATGAGTCGTTTGAATATTGGCTTGACTGCCCATTATGCAGAGGGTCCAGGACGTTGGCTGATAAGGAAAGCTTCTCAGTGTTCTAAAGCCAACACAATTATTCATGAATCATAGGAAGCCTGGAATGACGTCACGGTACGGGGAAGGGTCAATACTATGTTCTATGAAGCATAGCTTCTAAGTGTTTTAAAGAATCCAGCTTCTGGTGGTAGGTAAAAACAGGCAAAATACAGGTCTTCAATTTTCAAGAATCCTTGGAACTAAATCAAAGCTTGTTTAGGCATCGCTTGGGTGCAAAACCGTCGCTAATCATACATTCATACATTCGCTTCAAGTTAAATTCCAGTACCAAAGTCATAGATTCGATGCAATCTCCGAACTCAGGGCAGAAAATCAACCACATTTATGTTAAAAATTATTGGGAAGCATTCGCAATTTCGAACTTATGTTATGAATTTTGAAGGAACTTTTTTCAATCCCTTTTCAGCAACTGATAAATATTTATATGAGCTTTTCAAAAAGTGTTGTTTATGTTTTGAAGCTGTCAGCCTTCGCCGAAAAATTCGAAAAAGATCCACTGTAGGGACACTGGAAATTTATGCAATTTATGGCCTTGAAACAAAAATATGTGAATTTTGGAAAATAACGAAAATTCTTACAAAAAGAATGGAAAGAGCTATCGTCAAATGGCAGTCATTGTTGGTTGATCAAAATATAGCTTTGTCTGTGTATAAAATATAGCTTGGTCTGTGTATAAAATATAGCTTTGTCTGTGTATAAAATATAGCTTTGTCTGTGTATCCTGCGTGAAATAGTGGAAAATTTGCTGATAGTTGCTCCCTAAAGAATTTTGAACTAACCATACCTGTTCTACAAATTGTCTTTTATCATTGTTATTCGTTGCAACACCTCCATCCTACGAGCGCAAAGGGTTCAGATAGATTTACATCTCCCTTCATCCATGCAGGTAATTACATCATTCTTGACTTGTTATTACCAAATCAATTTTCACTAATTCACTTAATGACGTTTAATCACCAAATTTATCGTCATTTAGTCATTCTGACTTGTCATTACTCAAGAGACAGAAATCAAATATCAATCAGTTGAAATCGAAGCAACTAATTGACTTTCTGTATCACAGATATATGAACTACACCGTCTTGACATGATATGCAAAAACCGCACTTAGTCCAGATTTACATCGAAATGCAACTATATATTATAAAAATTTCTTAATTTGTAAATATCTATCAAATTCGTTTAGAAAAAAGTTTCATCACACAACGAATAATCAACAATAAAAGCTTGCAAGGATTCAAAGGCTATTGACAGAAGACGACTCCCCTTAAGAGGATGAAATTGAGAGTGGTAGCTGCTGGTAAATGATATCAGGCTGCATAAATATGCAAAGGTTTCGACTTTCCGTGAAATTTTTTTTTGCAAATTTTGAGCAGTTGCTGAAATCGGACTGACTGTGGTTGTTTTGTTGGAGCGACAGCGTAAGCCTGGTGCTTTGATTTTCATGGAGCTTCAAGCTGTTGTTGGCAGCCATTTAAATCGAGTCTCTATCGATTTAGACCTTCAGATACATTGATTAAAAATATGAAGACCGTTTTGTTTGTTGAAATCAATCATGCTTTGTGTCAAGCAATCTTCGTACCTATGACGATGAACTTTTTACATTGCGCTGGTGTCATCGCAAATTTTTTTCTGGACATCGTTTTGAAAATCATTTATTGGCAATACAGATTGGAGAACGAATGCCAAAAGAGATATAAGAATAAAATGAATGAGAATTGCCAAAGGCTAACCTGTCTCGTGGCATTTTGAATGACATGTCTGCAAAACAAGAAATAAAAAGTTAAACATGATTCAAACTTAGTATCGATTTCCGAAATGAATTTTTGAATCATTTTAGATAGATATTGAAATATTTTTCCTTCTTGGTGCTTGTGGAAGCATACTCAACAAATTGACAAAATAAACTTTGGCATAACCGCATTTTTGTACAAAATTTTGATCGCCGAGAAAGATTAGGCTCTAAAACTCTAAGCAAGAAAGTCTGATAAAGAATGAATAGCAAATGATGTCCAATAGTCGAATGGTTAAATACTTCGACATTTTGCAAAGGCAAATATGAATAATAAATGATCGAATATTCACTCATTGATAAAATTCATAATTCAAATTATTTATCTTCAAAAAAATTGAATTCAGACTCAAATAACATCGGCAACCAACATCGGCTCGATGCAGTCAATTGAAAGTCTGAAGTCCTTGAGAAGAACAAACACAAACAAACAGAGATGACAGCGGTAACCATTCGACATAAATAATAATGATAATATATTCATACAGGTTGAACTTGTTCAGCAAATGCTGTTATCAACCAAGGACCTGTCAAAATTATAAATAAGTTGCTAAGAGATAAAAAAGTTTGGTAAAAGTTAAAAGTTAAAATCTCTGCTTAGTGTCTTTGATTTTAAGATCGACGTTTCAGATTTAATTTCGTCTGCAACTTGCTAAATGTTATAGCTCCTTGGTAGGTAGAGGAGATAGGTAAAGTGAGAAACAATTACGTGGGTAAATATTGCTGCACGTATCTGCTCCTATCCCCTTGCCGAACCATTCCATTCTCTTGTGACGGATTCCTCATCATGGCATGATGGTGATGATGGTGGTAGTTAACTGCTCCACCCACTACCTTACCTCTCCCCATGTCCATGCCACTTGGGTGGTAGTAGACGCGAGTCCCGGGTCCAGAGTTAACTGGTCTGGGTCCATGCTCCACGTAGTGGTACCCCGCAACGTACTTCATATCCATGGAAACAGGTCTGCCCTGCTGCATTGGACGGGGGTGGTTGCGATAGAATAAATCTGGTCTTTGGTTAGGATGACTGCTTCGAGACTGATTCATTTGATCGCTTTGCACTGACCGATTCAATTGACTTGACTGGTCTGACTGTATCGACTGATTAAGGTTTGTGGGTTGCGACTGGTGTGTTGATGGCTTTTCCTCCTGCATGGACGAGATCGTGCTATCCCCATAACTATTCTCTGATTCAGCTGGAGCTGTGTCTGGGCCGAGCTCTAATAGAACCTGCGCAAGAAGGAAAGAAAAGCATCGATTCTCAAAGATTCAACTCTAATCTATCAAATAAACACCCCTGTCAAAGTATGCTCTGAAGAACGAGGGAAGATGACGTGCCCGAGAGAACAAAGCACTCAATGAGGAAGCAATTTTGCATCGGACCGTTCAAGCAAAGGTTCTATTGTTACTTTTTCTCTTCTTCCTCTCAGTCTTTTCTGTGGTGTTTAATTAACTATCTTCCATTTCAACCCAGCTTCACAAATTTCCATCATTCCTTCACTTAAGATCTGATAATCCTTTCATGCCGCTATACTCTCTAAAAACTTTTCTCTACCAACTTAGATAACAAACGTCTTCAAAACATAGATATGAAATTTTTTTCACCTTAGCATTTTCCGGATCGAATGCAGGTGCACCTCTTGACCTTGGATGATGGTGATGGTGATGATGATGTCTGTGTTGATAGTTCTTCGGTCGCTTTCTTTGGTCAGCAACGACTGCCTGCCCGTCACTCGATCGGTAGACATTCAATGCAGGAACCATCTCACTAAAATAGAATTAAAGTAATAAATAGTCATAAAAACATAAGGACCAAGGTGCTGACTAAAAAGCCTCATGCATGTAGTGCTTTTGAGTGCATCATGTTATTCCACAACATGGCGTAGATTGCTTATAGCAGACAATCTATTAGCACTTTAGTGCATTCGATGGGTTCAGGCAGCATTGTAAAGATTGCTGTTGGTCTTGGAATTATCTTGCACTAACATATCATGTTGGTGCAATGACGTTTAACAAAAGCACAATAGATTTATGTCGATAAGTCGTGGAAATATCGCTATGAATTGTTTAGACAAATGTTTTTTATTCTCCTTCACAAAAAGTGCTCATTGCAATATTCAAGACGAAATTATCGAATATGTCATTCAAAGATGACGATTCCTTGTAAGTTAGAGCAGTGAATGACGCTACTAGAGAATAACATAGTGTTATCATGCATCTCATATACACAGTACATCACAATTTCACTTATTCATTCTGTTGCCATTGGAATGTCTTAACAAACATTGGCAATGAGAATTTGAGAATCAAATGATTTGAACTAACGTGTCAGAAAGTCCTGCTCTGCTTCGATGTGCTCTGTAATAGTTTTGCTGCCTCCGCTGCCTTGAGTTTTGTTCGCTGTCACTTTTTGAGCCTGATTCTCGAGGGTGATAACTGAAAATATTGATACATACATCAGGTATCGAATTTGAACGATGGATGATGATAATGTTAATCATGATGACTGAGGTTGATTATGAAGTGGGGATTATTATGATGATGACCATTATTATGACGATGATGATGATGACTATAATGACTGGTGATGATGATAATGATGATGATTGTAAAAATAATTCCTGATGACTGTGATGATTGAAGAATGTGAAAATTGATGATTGTAATTATTGATGATGATGATGATTGTGATGATTGTGATGATTGTGATGATTGTAATGATTGTAATGATTGTGATGATGATGTTGATGATGATGATGATGATGATGATGATGATGATGATGATGATGATGATGGTGATTGTGATAATGATGGTGATAATGAAGATTACTATAATGATGAGGATGATGACAGGCATCAAATAAAAAAACATCGATCAGATCAAATCTTATTTCCCAAGCTTGATTTGTATTGGATAAACTGAGGGGAAGCAAAATTCAAGTAAACTATCAGTTATATTAAATCCTTACCGATGACCGTGAATGTTTCGACCGTCATAACCGGTAGTAGCAACTGATCTATGGGTGAAAGTTAGAAGAAATTTAAACAACATTGTGTTAACACGAGCAAGAAACACAGTGATGACTAAGAATAGACTCAATGCAGATGTTTTCCAATTTGGATCTATTCCACTTCGAATTCATGATCTAGGTTACCTCGTGATTCCATAATAACAGAGAGGTACTGACTAGATGACTTCAACGCAAATGCTTTGGCTGAACTCAAAGTTGATGACACCGTTTTGCTAGGAGCCATCATGTCGCACCTAGTCGCGTGTCATATCGACAAGATACCCGAACATCTGTCAATCAGTCAATCATTGAAACATAAGAACTTACTCTCTGCTCTCATGGCGGTGTTTGTGAAAACCATTTTGCCCTGGCACCACGACACCTCGATTGTTTGAGCCATGATACACTGGACCACGTATATAAGCCATATTTGGTTCTGATCCAACCCTGTGAAGCGTGAATTTCAATTTAATAATCTTAATACCATTGCAATTAAATCACTCATCATCTTTGTTGACAACAGCTGTCCAAATCAGATTGAATTTTGCTCATCAAATATTTTAAGCTGAAGACTTACAACTGTTTCATCCTATCTATGTTGCATATTAGCAAACTACGAAGCAAGTTTATCCAGTAGAATATACTGTCCTTTCTCTCAGTAAAAATATTTCATGATTATGATGATTCGCAATTTCTTCTGTATATATGAGGACAAGAAAAAGCCATGTTTATCTAGTAGAACACTATGCCCTTTATCTCAGTAAGAACGTCCTATGATTATGGTAATACGCGATTTCTTTTGTAGGTCTGAGAACAGGAGTAAGATATGCTAATCGAGCAGAGCAGCCTGCCCTTCCGCTCATTACTTCCTCCTGATAAGGTTGCACGCGACCAAACAACCATGCTAAAAGAGCAGAGGCTTAGTCCATCGCTTTGGGCGTGTTAAACCTAGTTACTACCACGCTTTTAAAGACGTGCTTACTTTTCCTAACATAACACAATCACCTCAGTGAGCAACCCATGTGTATTGGTAACAACATGAATTGTATAATTACCGGTGTTTGACTTTATGCATAGATTCACCATCGCTTACACCACTTGTGTACCCACTGTAGTAATGCGACCTTGAAGATTCAATGACAATCAAAATTCATCTTCGCATTTAAATCAATCATTGCACACAATGAGAGTAAATGTCTTCTATGTTGAAGGTTTTGTGCTCCATCTACGCTTGATTCCCTATAAGGACGCCTTCCATCTGTCCACCCTGTGGCAAATACGATACCTGTTGTAAAGTCAAGCGTTACGTGCAGCGAGAAAAGAAACTGGCCACCCTATCTTTCGGTACCGCGGCGGCCCAGAATGGCACTTCTCTACCAAGGTACTCCCCTAAGCTCGAAATCATCACAAAAATTGTCTCACAATTCCCAGGTCTTTGAATTAAATGAACGGTAGCTCCATTTAAACGAGAATATCTAACGTTGACTTTAGAAATATTTAATTAGCACCAGAGAAGGACGCACATCAAATTTTATCATGAAAATCTTCAACGAAACGGGGCAATAATTTCAGCACAAAAGGTCATTTATCTGTAACTTCTGTATCATGTGTAACAGCCGCTTTTCTATTGTCACCAATCTGTTCAGTTCTCAGATTTGTTTCTCCTCTTTATGAAATCGCAGCCTCACATCCGTCTTCAATAGATTGATAGTATCAAATGCGTTATTTCAGAGGGCAGTGAAGTTTTCCATGCAGTTTACAGATTCCAGGAACAACTGATTGATTGCCTAACATACCACTAAGAAGATGCAATTATGACTCATTATGCTTTCGTCTTGCATTCTCACCTTTTCCGTCTGGCTGCTATTTCTTCACCAGAACTGTATCCGGCATGAAAGTTAGATACTTTCCTATATGACAAAGTCTTTATTTATATCTAATTTTAAGATTATCATTCATTTATATTTCATCACAAAATTTATCGAGAAAAACTCACAATAAAAATGTCATATCATTTAATTTCAGTAGCCCCATACAAGGCCTCTGGTCACAAATAAACCTTGTTTCGGTAGAATTTGAAACATAATTTTTGGATGAAATGATGAAGATTCAAGGGCAGACTTGAAAATATGTTAGATTTAGTTTTTTGAAGAAGAAAGCGGGACAGAAAATTAAAATTGGTATGTCCTATAAGATTATGATCAGTAAGAAGAATGCTAGATTAATCGGTTAGGAAATATATGACGATGGGTAATAGATATGAAATTTGTAAGCGAAGCTTCAATGATACTGAAAGAATATCTTTCAAATATTTGCTTGTAAATATCAGAGGGTAAAACATTTGCTATAAGGTAAACAAATTTGACATCAATTTGAATGCCAACTGCCTAAATTGTTGGTTGATTTTCAAATCAGCTTAAGTCAATAATTCAGAACACCAATGGCTGATTAGATTCATACATTATCATTACAATGAAATTCCTATAAGTTAGTTAGTTAGTTAGTTAGTTAATTAGTTGGTTAGTCAGTTAGTCAGTTAGTTGGTTAGCTAGTCAGTTAGTCAGTTAGTTGGTTAGTTAGTCCGTTAGTCAGTTAGCTAGTTATTTCGCTCCTTATTCAGTGTAAAGCCAGTGAAACAAGAAGCACTTTTAATGATTGTATCATGATCATAAATCTTCTGTTAGTTTTTAATATGATATATACGTGCATGTGCATCAATATTTATAAATAGAAATATATATATATATATATATATATATATATATACTGAAAAAAGGTAATGTAGAGAAGAAATTTATGAAATAAACAGATAAAAAACCTTTTGGGGATTTCAGCATCACTTTGCAAGGAGGCAGTCGACCGATGAGGTCTAAAATAAAAGATTTTTAAATATTGATATGATATAATATAATAAGATATGATATGATATAATAAGATATGATATAATATAATAAGATATGATATAATACACTTCGAAGTTGAGCTAAAATCTAAGAAACTGGAGATCTGGAGATAGCATCAATATTTATAACAAGAAACCGAACGGAGAAAGAAACTCTGAAGCAAATGGAATACTTTCTCCAGGATAAACATCCTCAAAGAAGCGACTAATATTCCATGCTCTGTTGATAGGATTTCACGCAAAGAACACCCTACTAAACACTCTGTGCCCATTATTAGGCTTGAATAATCAATTAGATTCATGGGAAGGTCATCATCAGCGCCACGTCCCTCTTTCGGCTCAACGTGTAGTGAACGATCTTCTTAGAAATGAAGAGAGGTGAAGAAACAGACTAGACAATTTGATGCAATATCCAACTCACTTTGGAAACCTGGCAGAAACTGGGACGCCGGCTGGAGCACTTTCATTTAAAACGCTTTTAGTAATGTTATGGCCACTCGAATACAAACCACTGAAAGAGAAGGAAAACGTGTTTGAAAAACACGAAATCAAAGGCAACCTGAACCCGACATTTGAATACAAAAGTGAAACTTTGTCCATTTGCTCTATGTTTACTGGGAATTTCACTGGCCAGGTTACCTGCTGTTGCGCATGTATCTCTGATTGCCTGACCGTTGCTCCCATGGAGGAGAAGTCTCATTTCCATCCACAGAATAAAAAGTCGTCGTAATATCACCGTTTGAGACAGACCTGTTTCACACGAAAGAAAATCAGAATTAACAGACATGTAAAGTTCAAAAAGGAAGTTAAAGCATAACCAACAATGGTAAGATGTGCGGAAAATCACGTCTCAACATTAAAGTTTTCAAATGAAGAACGTTTTCCAAATCAAAAATTTAAAATATGCTGTGACATAATTTGTTCGTCTGATGACTTCAAATGTCTGTTTTAACAAGGTTTCACTTCCGGATTTCTGCGGAAATTGACAAGAAATTGGATTTGGTAGTAAAGATGCAGTTTGCTTCAAAAATTACCTTTACTACTTGAGTATTCAATTGCTTTGGGTGTTTAATGGTCCCGTGCATTTGAAGTCAACAAGAAAAAATCTAACTCACGCTTTAGAAATATTTTGTGCAGAAATGGCTGAATTTGAAGATCTGTTATGCCGTTGATGAGACTCTGAAAAAATTAATAATCGCTTTCATAAATGATGAAGAGGATCATTTCAATGAAATACTTTAATTAGCTAACAAATAGCTGGCGAAAATTTCACCAGAAAATAAATTATGGATTATATACATCCATTGCAGTTAAGTCTATCCTTAGCTATTCAGCACTCTAAATTAGTCAATTATTACTATTCTACATCGATTGTAATCAATGTTTTCAAGAGGAAGGCCCTTGTAAATCAGCCCAGGCTGAAGGCTACCCTCCTTAATCGAATCAAATGAGATGAAATATAATACATCGATAAATCCTGATTAGCATACCTTCAGCGCTTGGTCTTCGCGTGAAGCGTTTACTCTGAACCCTTGAAGCACAAAAAGCTCTTCGTTTATTCATAAATATTTGCGAAAGCTACTAAGGATGGATTGAGTGTCGTAAATATCTAAGCAAGCCATTTCAATAAAATGATAATTTTGGTATGGAACAGAACGAGACACTATTCCTTGACTTAATGTGTTAAAAAATGCACATCGCATGCATTGACTTGCTCAATTTCGAGATTAGCAAAGACTAGAAGCACGCATCCATGTTTCTAATTGCGAAGTGGATATCTTTATGAGGTGGGTTTTCGTTGCTTTCCTCAACGACAGTTTTAACGAGTTATGTTGAGGACAGGCCATGGTGGCTTATACCCCAATGATGGAAAAAAGAAGAAAGCGAAAGGCGAAGAGGAGAAGGAGATAAAATCAAGTTTATTGATATCTGTCAACACTGCCCCGACGTCCAGACCGAGTCCCACGTCTACAAGTGTGGCGCAGCCAACGCGACAAAGGCGGATGTAGCCGCGCTCAACCCAATCGGTCGGAGAATGGTTGACCACTGGAGGGTCACAATCTGACAACAGAGAAGGACAAGAGAAGAATAAAGAAGATTGATCTTAGATCTGAAAGAAGGAAAATTATAGGATTCGGGAGAGGAAGAAGAAGACAAGATGTTCCACAAATTGTACCCTCTTGGGATGACAGTATTGACAATGTTTTTATTGTGAATCTGCCATCCCTGTGCCATTGGTCCACATGCTTGCCCTTTACACTAAGGTATCAATTGTTATGATATAAACAAATATGTATTTAGATTTAGATCTAAGCTTTACAAATAAAAAAAATAATGATAATGATAAGTAATATTTATAAAGGTTAACTTGTTCAGAATACATATTCAACGTAACAAACAAACAAAGAAACAAAGAAAAACTAACTAATTTATATCAATCAAACGAATTGAAGTGAAACTAGAAATTCTTATGAACATCTTTAGAGTAAATATAATAAAAGGATATTGTTAGAAAATTTGAACATGCCTCTGCACGACGGGGGGAGGTCTTTTTACGTTTGTGTTGTCTTCGATTAATTCTTGTTGGGTTCGCCCACTGAAAACATCGAAAGGAATAAACGAATAATCATTTAATTTTTATCAACTTATCAAAATCTTGCAGGCAAAAAATGCATAATAGATATTGCAAAGCATGACCAAAGACCAATAAATATTGGATCATGTCTATCTTATTTTCGCCAACCACCAGCACACGTCAATGCATCGAAATAATTCTTCCATTCCTCTCAGCCTTTCATGTACATGTTCAGCTTCATCCTATTGTCTATGCCAGCTTTGTCCAGTAGCATGTCAGTTCTCCGTCTCTCTTTCGCTATCCTTTACTTCATTTTGCCGTGATCCTGCTAACTATTGGCTCGGTCGCGTGATAATTCGAGCCATTTTAATGCAATTATAAAAGTCATCAAGATAGGCCAAGGTTTGAATCCCCTGGAGACCTGACAGAAGAGTAAACAAAGCTAGAAGAAGAAAACTGAAAAGAAAATTTAAAACCTGAATCGAAATCCTGATCCCTTCTTGAAGAGAAAATTATATGCGGATGCGGGAACATCGTTTGCTTTTTCAAGCCTGTCAACAAAATATCGATGAATTGATAAGATCCATTCCCAAATGACTCGCTTTAGGTAGAATTGATAAAAAAACATTTGCAGTTCAAGGCTCATTTTGAATGATTTTGAATGGATTCCCCGCCGACTTTATAAATCAACTCTATTCATCAACTTTGAACGGAAGATTGATGCTCAAACCGTTGCTGATTAAAGAGTTTTATATCTTTAGAATTTACTCCACACTTAGGTGGACAAAAAGCCCCATTGATAGTACTACTTGCAGTCTCAAAGGCTATTCTGTAAACATATTTGCATATAGATTTATACGGAACTTGTACTGGGCCAGCCAGATGCAAAATATCTAGCAATAGAGATTGCATTTGTATATTCAGTCTAAATATACAAAATCGAAGAGCTTTAAGGAATCTTGCAAACGGTTGCCTTCATAAAAATGTTTTTACTTCATTTTGATAGAATCTCAATTTATATGACTTGATTGAAGCCTACAGCCTTTGACTTGGTTGAATTTGCCTTCCTTCGACTCTATCAACGTTTCATTGCCTATATTTGTGTCAAGGCAGGAACAAACCTGAAGAAAGTGTGGTGCTCTGCGCAGTACTTCCACAAGTGTTTTGCGGCATGCTTGCTCTCTAGGGTAAAGGTGTACTCTTTTTCTTCGTCCTGATGACAAACAAAAAATTGACACAAATAATTACATTCTAAAATGAAATCATTCACGGGAATGAATCGTTTAGGGTCTGCTTTATAACAAAAATCACTTTCTTTCTGGCAGATTAAAAAAATTCAGGAAGGAAGTGCATGCTTGGATCGCGAAAGAAGACCTGGTCAGCTGCAGCATCGCAACTCGATGATTTTGATAAAACTTACATTTTTCCCTTGGTTAACTCTGATAATAAAATGATGACTCTTGAATTTCAATTTCGTGATTTTTGGCCTAAAATGGAGAAATTTATATTGAATTCAGTTTTACATACTATCAACTATCGATCCAGTTCGTAATTTGACACAACCTTGATCGGCTTGAAAGACACTTCCTTACAAGAAAAGGACGAGGAGAGGAGAAACTGGAAAGAAATGTACACTAAATAAGGTGTAAATGATACAAGCAAGACACAGTAGTATGACCTGAGAATGGCAAAAGTAGCATTGGTCCAGAAAAAACAGCATTGTTGAAATAGAATGGGATTAAATGAAAATGGTAAGATTATTCCCTCCAAATTTGCAAGAATTCCTTGAAAGTAACACATACTCACTGGAGTACATCTCAGTCTGGGTCAATCCCACCTTCTCTGATTGTGGAAATGTTTCTTTATACAGATAAGGTATACGAATAAAGACGAGACCGAATGGTATGCTTACCAGATAAAACTTCCTATTTTGTTGCTATTTCTAAACAAAACTATTCCAGTAGGTGTCAAACCAAGGAAATACTCTAGATTGTCTTGTCCCTAGGGAATGAATACGATTTACAGAGTAATGTATGATGAACCAATGAATGAATGAATGAATGAATGAATGAATGGATAAAAAAATGAATGAATTTAATTATAAATTAATCAGCAAATTTTCCATCCGATTCATGAAGTCGACTAAGTCTCAGTGAATTGAAGTTATGATAGATGAGATGAATTACGTAATTCACGCAAAAGCTGCTTACTCTGACAGGATGAAGATCCACTCCGTACATTTCCAACCACTTTACTCTTTCAAGAAAGTTTAGCTCTGAATCAGACGGGACCTGCCCCCTACAAAGCAAGACAAAAATGAATCAATCTTACGAAGTGATAGCTGAAGGCGTTTCAAATCAACATCAATTTCAAGAAGGGACCGGATAGTTGCATTGAGAGTAAATTATCAGATGAATGAACAAACGAATGAATGAGCGAGTGAATGCATCTCTGGAAGAATTAACAAATGAATGAATTAGTAAATGAATGAATGAATTAGTGTTACCTGAGCTTTGGGTGAATTTCAGCGATTTTCTGTTCCAAACTTTCATTCTTTGAGTGAGGAAGGTTGAAAATATGATTAATCATTGAAAACCACAGGAGATTGTACAGAAATAATAAGCTATTTGGCATACTGTTAAGAGCACGTGCTTTCTGTACTGAAAACCCTTGGCTCGATTCCAAACTCTCTAACTGTTCACGCAGCAGTAAATGGGCCCCCAGCGTAAAGCCAACAGCGAATTGACTCACCAATCTACCACACAATATTGTGGCTTACGAAGGTACCTCTGTTACATGCCTAACCCCATGCTCGTATCGAGAATAATACTCAACCGTCAACTTCTGCTGCCGAAATTCTAAATGACTATCGTATGAAGCAATGGATTAAAAAGTTATTGAAATAATGTTTGATAACATATAACTGAGGATTGAATTATATGGAATTATTCACCTGGTTTGGGACGAATCTGAATTCCGAAATGTAATTATCTGTATGCAAAGACTCGTCATAATCTCCAAGTTCAGCTAAAGTGAAATATGATAAATCATTGAAAACATTTATAAATTGTGTGAAAACTTAAAGGGATAAAAGCAGGGTGTAATAGGGAATAGTTGATTGGGAATTAACTTAAGTGGAGAAAGAACTTGATGAAGGGAAGAAAATGCTTACATTGAACAGCGTAGGCACATAGTTCTGCAGCAACGTTGACTGAACACGGTAATCTAGAGATAAGAAATATAGCCATAAATACGATATATGTGAAGGAAATAAAAAGGAAAGAATGAATGAATGCAAAAAGGAAATGAATAACATGACACAATGCTAGAAAAAGGGGAATATATGAATAAGGATAAATGAATGAAAAAAACAAATGAAAGAAAGGGGTAAAAAAGGGGTGATGAGTAAAAAATGGAAAAATCAATTACTATATGAATCAAAGGAACTAATGGAATGAATTAGCAAATAAATGATTCAACGAAAAACCATGAGACGTAGATGTGAAAATGTAAAATAATAAATAAGGATATGAATGATGAAGGAAATGTTGATGGAATGAAAGACGAATGAATTCGTCGAGAAATGAATGGCCAAATTAAAGAATACGTAGGGAAAGAATTTAAGGATCGTGCGGCACTATTTTAAGAATCAATTTAAAATCGAAATCGGCTCAGAAATTGTTTTGAGAACGTTTAAAACGATCTAAACTCATTAGCAGGTTTAGCAGACTGAGACAAAATGATTACAAAAGCGCTACGTGATTCAGTTTACTCTATTTTGTGTGGCGATTCAACACATTCGACGCGGTTTATTGAAGGATACACGCTTCCCAAGCAGACATGCTTTCACCTTATCAAATAATCAGGGCCTGTCTAGGATTCATAGACTGTCAATTTACAGCAAAACTGGAAACAATAATGGTCAATGTTGTTGATATAATTTGATAAAACACCTCAGCTGTGAACTTTCGTCGTCTATGGTTGCACGTGTGACCCTTTCAAAGTTAACAAAGAACTCTTTTTCGCTTTAGTGTCACAGCTTATTATAATAATCAGTTTTTCTATCTTCCATGAACATGTCAAGTTATGGAGATATTGTTGACATGTACGAAGAACTTAATTCCATATTCGGACAATATCTTAAACCATGCACTGCTATATCTACTCTTGCGACTCTTTTGCGTGATTCGTGAATTATCAATTTCAAAATGTTGGCCTCAACTCAATTATGATAACATAAACTACTGCTATTTAGGACATTAGAATATTAGAAATATTTGCTAATATGAAAATTAGGCTCTAAATATTATTTGGTTTAGCTGCTGAGTGCAATAGAATATCTTTGGGTATCTTAATCATGTGAGAAAATCATTTTGATAAAGTGTTATGTAGATTAAATTCAACTATTGAAAGACACCCACTTGAAGGTGCTCACCAATGCGATCCACCCATACAAGTGTTAACCACTAAATTCAAACAAAGTCACTCGTGAAACCAACTGCTAATCATTGGGTGGCCGAAAAAGTAGCATTAACATGGCAAAAAAGAGTGAAAGAAGATAATCAGCAAGAGGGGGAAAGATGGCGAGGAACAAATAGGGGATGGGTGAGTGAGTGAGTGAGTGAGTGAGTGGGTGAGTGGGTGAGTGAGTGATAAAAGAGAGAAAAGGATTGCAGAAACGAGTGACAGGAAGGTAATTTGAAACAGTGAAAGAAAAACAGCGAGAGAGGGAGATACCGAAAAGGAGAGAGATTGACAGTGTTGAGTGACTTTTATTACAGGCAGTATCAAGGTCAATTTTGAGAACTGCACATTGCCTTCTCCTTAAAGGCGACTCTTTCATTCGAAACAGTGGTATTTTGCATGCAGACAAACTCTGCGATATGTAAAAAGTGCATCCTAACTAAATTGTTACCCTACTGACTGAGTTCAAATTGAGTAGAACTCTGTCCTCACTGATTAAAACTGGAAAAGATAGCCCGACAAAAACTAAACTGAATCATAATATCAAAAATAGGAAACCAAGTAAATCAATGGGATTTTCTCACTTATGTAAACAAGGAGAGAGAAACGCAATACAAGAGAAAGAAAGAAAGTGAGAAACGGAATGAGAAGGACGGAATGAGAAGGACGCAAAAGGGAGGCGAGAAGGAGTGACAGTGTGGGAAGAGATAGAATGAGTAGCTGAGAGTAAGAGAGAATAGCAAAAAAAGTGAGATAAAAAGTGAGACACAGAGAGAGAGAGAAGGACTGCGAGAAATGACGGGAAAATGTTAACAGATGTCTACGATAAATTAAAACAATATCTATGATTCCACTTGAGCTCAAAAGTTTGAAAACTCATGAGAAATACATACCAGGAGAATAATTAGGTATTCCTATTACACCTGGGGAGGTGATGGTCTGGTTAAATGGCGATAAGAAACGCAAGTTCTGTCTGCAAGGATATAATCTAACGCCTTTGTTGGCTTTGACGAGACATTTTTTCCACTGCGTGGTTTACATACTTGACACATTTGTACAAGTTTCAAGTCTTTCCCTCGCTCTTTTTGATGGGTAGGGCGTGTCCATCTCCGTTTCTTTAGTCTTTGGGCCAAACAGCTGTGCAAGCACAGTTAATGCTACTATTTGAGGCCGACCATTTGCTAACACTGTACGTTTAACTCACATATTCTTTCCAAAAGTGCGGAATGCTAAGCAGGGAAGAAGCATGAAACATTTTAAAAGTCTTTGGCATGAGTCAACCCGGGTATCGAACCTTGACCTACCGCATACAAAGTGAAACATTCTACTACTGAGCTTTAGATGCAGAAAATTTAATTTCACAGCTAAACCTTATTTCTTTAACTAAGAATGCAACGATCAATTAATATAGAACCACATGCCACAAGGACGTCCTTCAGCAAAAAAGGAAACTGTTCATGAAGAGCAACCCCCTACAATTCATTCAAATTCATACTTATACATTGTTTGCTGTGTTTATAAAAATGCTAATGAGAAACTTCTGGCAAATTGATTCACTTTCTTCTCCCTAGCAAAGGTCCCCTTTGCCTAAGAATTTTATTTTTCTTTTGATTGAATTATGTGGCTTAGAATCGAGAATTAAAAATTAGAAATAAGCAGTTTTACCTTCCCTGCAATATATCTTTCTTTATTTGGAGGAAAAATTGATATCTGTGAACAGAATTGAAAATAAGCGCGTCATGATTCATACTAGCGCAATTGATTCACGTACAATAGAATAAAAAGATAAACAAGAATAACAATTTTGTTCAAATAATCGAAGGAAATGAATTCGCGTCGCTGCGGTTCTCACTATAGATGGATAGTGCTACTAATATATTCTGTTGCTGCACAGATGCTTGTACAAAACCCATTACTACTATATTTCAGATGTTTTATCGTCTTTTTTCAACATAAAATCCCACAATGGAATGCGGTTGTTCAAACCAACCAAAAACCCTAATCGGCCTACACGTCAGCTAAAGAGACGGAGCTTCCTGAAGCAAAGAGCAGGGCAGGGTTAATTTCCTGTCTAGCTGCATAGCTACAGTTCATGATGAATGCTTGCCACCATGGTTGCCCATATCATTGGATTCACGTCCAAGAGATTTTTCTCATATCAGATCATTTTAGGGTGCACAAAGATAAAACAATTCCCATTGCTGGGGAGCTTGAGAAGCAGATAAAATACTTTCGATTTCCCTTACGTGCCTTACTGGGTAGTAAAAGTGCCCACTTCGAGGAGTAGGGCCTAAGTGGGGCAGATGCACCAAAAGTTAGAAGGTAAAATAACAGCTAGAGCTTATCAACAAAGCACCGTGTACAAATTTCCAATCAAGGACAGGTCTTCTTTGATGCTATTTATTTTTTGAAATTCTACGAAATTTCCCACCAGCTTTGACAGGCATTGAAAACTTTGACATAATTTTATTGCCTCTAAGCAAACTTTATTTGCAGTCATATTTGGTCAAAGCTAACCAGATTATTTACATTCACTTAAAGAATACAATGATTTTGCACGCGTTTGAATAAAATTATCAACTAGCTCTAAATTCTTGTGAAACCTACAGAAATCATACAAAGACTTCAATAATGCAATAAGAGGATGTCGCACGGGCATGGAAGAACATGGCCTCCCTGCGACCAAATAAATTCAGCATTAAACAAAACATTAAAAAACTAATGCTACACTCGTATACTTCGAATACCATGTTATTAGAATCAATGCAGATAAATACTTGCAAATATCAACTACAAAGAATTTCAATAACAAATAATAACAAAAAGGCTGTAAACAAGAGAGCAGTTCTCGTTTTCAATTTTCATGCGTTTGAGTGAAAATGCAAACGTCTGAAAAAGCTTGAGCAAATTATATCTTTAGATGAGATAAGATTGAATGTTGATTCATTTATTATCAAATACGATACCTTGTTAGCTCTTCTTTCAATTTTGTTGGATTGGCAGCATAAAACTTCACACCAAAATACAATGTATAAGGTGGCCCGCCTAAAAATCAAAGATTTTTATCATTCATCGCATTTGACTGCATAACGCACTCAATTTAAGCACAGCAGAAACAGGACCCGGAGATTTTTCTTGGGAAGTCAAGTTTTATGAGTTGGTTTCCCGTCGCCTTACTGGCTGATGGTATTCTCAAACAAAGCAGGAGTCGAGTTCACAATCCCTAAAATTGAAACCAGCAGAATTTGCCGGTATCTGAGGACACTACCTACCAGTATTCATATATGATATTACCCGTATCATGGCTGGCGTGTGCAGCCATGTCCTGGTCTCCACACGGTAGGCGATGCAGGGGAGGGCAAACAATCCCTTGCAGTTGCACCTTCCGGAGCGACATGCTGGTAACTGGCCCATCTCTGGAAGATGCAGAGACTACCATTGCGGACAGACTCCACTCCGGAGGAGAAGGAGAGAACGCTTCCTGCCCGGTGGCTTGCCACATGTGGTCGGGAGAAACTAAGCTTACATATTACCCGTACCAGTCGCGACCATTTGAATATGGCAAAGCAATGCATGTTCTCAGTGGCCTATTTGACTGCAATTACGGCAATGTAGACACGGGGGGAAGCAATGGTAAGGTAGCTATTCTACCCCTGCCCCCGGATTAAAGGCCCCATCGCTACAAACTGCCAAACAGTATCACCTTACTTTGTCATTCGACATTGTGTTTGAATTTGATTAATTCAACTTGCAATTTGTCTTCATTTACATGCAGTCATATGCTTAGTTTTGAAATGAATATGTAAGAATATAGAAAAAAGTCAATTATAAGAACTGATAAATGGAAATTCAAATTAGCATACAACTGAAAAGAGAAATTAATTTAGATATAAAACCGTGATGCGAGGTCAAACGACGATCTTACTGTCAATTTGCTTTTTAATTGATTTGTCAGGATCAAGCCATTGCTGAAAAAGAAGCACAAAAAATAAGGATGCATTTCAATCTAGGACTTCCATGAAAATTTTAATAAAGCGAAAGAAAAATCCAATGAGTGTCTTAATCCGTAGAAAATACCATAAAATTCATCAGTTATGTGTTACGAAACAGTTATTGAATAGCAATATCAACTTCGATTAAAAGGCAGAAAGTCGAAACGCTGCTACAGGTATTCGCAAAAAATCAGACGTAGAGAAGGTTATTTCGTGTTATAGGGTATCGATGCTATCTCAAGCCTCTGCATAACCAACAGGAAAGCGTATGAATATTTCATGAATCATTGAGACGAAATGGGGTGATTACAATCCTCATTCATAAAAGCTTCATTACACGGCAAACGAAATCATTTCAAGTGACTAAAAAGTATTCTGCATTCGTATTGAAGCATATCAAATATTAAAGACAATGACAGAACATTCACGCTCACTAGAAAGCACTTAAACAAAACAAAGACAGTCACTTCATAAGCGTGGACTTTGGCTGGTTCCGAGGCTCGCGATTTCATCGGAATAAGTCCAGGGAGAGCCCAGCCCTCCTCGAGATTCTGCATTGTCTTACATTTTGCAACAGTAAATTTGCTGGAGATAGAGCAGGTCGGAAGTGATACTGAAACCTGCTACCTCCGTGAATGTCACAGTACCTCAATAGATGTGATGTAATCAGTCAAATGACGACTTAGAATCATTTCAAAATTCAGAATAAGGCAACACTCTATGTATAATAACGCTGTGAACAAGCAATTTTTGGGCACCCTCGTGTATACTGAGGAAAAATCACAATTGTACACCTTTCGGGTGAGCCAATGACGTAAGATCTGAGGGCTAATGGCCTATTAGCATATCATCTTCAATCAAAACTTTCTTAACAGTAAGAAAATGTCTCTAAAGAAGGAATCACTTTTTTGTGTATAGACAAACATTCCTGGGCTACATCCAGTGATTTGAAATAAGTTTCGAATCTCACAAATACTCTGATTTTACATAAATCTTGTCCTCGTATTTCTTCTTGCAATCAATTATCAGCAGAAAAGCAAGGAAAAGAGAGGGGAAGCCAACCCATTTCCAGTCACTAGATGTTTGTGTTACCAAAATATGAAAGTGGTATCATATGAACCTTCCCCCGGTGAAACAAAATTTTTCAAGCTTCTGGTCTATTATCAAAACGGTTGGAAACTAAGCGGATCCTCTGGCCTTCCTGGAGCCTTTTGCCGAGGGAATTAGTTGCAGCATCTCGTAAAGCTTTCTCAAAATCATTTGCATTGTGATATAAGATCTAGAAGATACTGAAATCAGAGCCCAAATGTATCCCATCTCCAGGAGTAGCAAAACGTCGTTCTAATTTGAAATGATACTTTCCAAGAGAACTGTGCTATTCAAGATGCTGGAAAGCTGAAAGTGTAAATGTTGAAACCAAATCCCAACCTCGTGGATGCATGAAGCTTCCAGCAAGGTCTCTCAAATTAGAGATATTAAAGGAATGTTCTAGATCACTCGTTCTATTTCACCCACAGATATTCAGAAATTGCTTGAACTGGAATCAGCTTAATAGTGGCATACAGCACTAAGTAAACATATACTGCAGTCATTAAACTTATGTAATGGAATCCAAAATTTGCTCAAAAGGGCTTCGAGTCTTTCCTGAACAAAATTTCCGGTGCTTTCTCGGCAGCGAAATGAATCAAACAATTGTTCTAAATTGCTAAAAAAAATACCAAGCAATCATGATAAAGCCTATTTGTAATCTTTGGTAGTGATAAGATAATCTCAAGCACTGTGTTCTTTACTGCTGCAGGGGACTTCTGTTATAAATCCTGTCATTCAATAGTATGTAACACTGATTACACCTTGGATCATCTGTGCGTTATCATCTGCAGCGATAACGTAATTTCTATTGCTATGCTCTTTATTGCTGAAGGGGACAACTGTTTTAAATACTTTCATTCAATGGCACGTAGCACCGGGTTACCTTGTATCATTTATCCACAGCATAATTGATCCTCTTCGATCAATTAATTACACTTGATTTCCATTACAGAACGGGCGGGTACGTCTTCTAGACCAGTTCTAATCAAAATAAAGCGGTCAACTTTTCTGACCGATAACTGATGGATTATTCTATTGGAGAGTTATCTCAGCATTCATAGTTGGGAAACCTCAGAGTTACTAGTAGTTCTCTGTATAGACTAAATATCTGAACTTAAAACGAGTGTCTTCTTCTTTCTTGTCTAGAACTAATTGTCGTGCTCTCCCTAATGGCATTCACTTATCTCTCCAGTCTGGGAGACTTGCTTGCCATTAGAGACCATTCGTGTCAACTGACATCAAATGGTTTTGCTATTGACTAACTGACTGACTGTGGCCTTTTCTTATCGCCTAATAGCTTGTTGTTCTCAATATTCTTTTAAAAAAAATCGTTTGCTTAAAGAAAAAAAAACAAAAAAAAATCGTTTGCTTACCAGGGAGCTCACATTTTCAACCGACTCGAAAAAACAACCCGTGACGAAATATCCATCGCGCTATTTAAAGAGAAACCCAAACTATCAAAGTCTCTGTAGATGCCCAAGAAAAAATGCTTTTGACTCTAATAAATTCTTACTCTTTAATTGTACATTATTCATTTTACTCCGCTTTTACCTTGATTTTGACCACATAGATTTTCAAAAGGTAGGACTACAGGTCCTTGAATGATAACAGATAGTTTTACGTCTGAACAAGTCAACCTGTCAAAATATCATTTATTATTATTAGCATTATTAGAGTACTTTCTCCAAAAATTATTTAATGTACAGATCAGGGCCTCTTTTTAGAGATTTTGACTGGTCGTGACACATGATTGTGGGCCTATGCTTGTACAAATAGCAAATACATATACCGAACCAACATGTGTACTGTCTGCATTAGAAGCTGTATCAAATAACATGTTAATAGTGTGAAAGAGAGCCATATATATTTAAGGCATTTATTACAAATAATAGGGGCCCTAACTAGTGGCGCTAAGAGTCAATATATGTGATTATCAGTGGGGCAGGCAAGGGGCCTACTGGAGCAAATGTCTCACTAGTGAGAATGCTAAAAGAGGCCCTGGTACAGATGCCTAACAGATAAGTTGAATGTTTTCACTTACAGCTGATTGACATGTGCCTGTGCAATTGTCCCTATTCTTTAAGCTCCTCTTATCAGCTTTGGTCAGTATTATCTGCAATGGATCTGTCCCTTGCTTACTCAAGAAATGCTGCTGCAATGTTTCACTTGGGTTGGTGTCCAGATTTTTAGCAATTGCAAAACAAGCCTCATACCGGCCCTTTGGGGCTTCCTTTTTTGGATATTGAAATCTTAAGGATTTCGTATTTGAAAAGACTCAATATATCAATTTGGATGCTGCCTAATGATTATGAAATATTGGATCACTCTTTTTCTCTATTCCCATAAATCAAAACTCCTTCCAATACAACAATATTAATATACTATCCTTTCTCAACTCATGACCGTGATACTGAAATGCTGACAGCTGGATCCCTTTCTTATAAAATTTTGAGTCACAAGAAGACATGATTGATAGTCTCCCTTAGTTACAACTAAAAACATCATTTAAATGCTAAAAAATGGAGCAATAAGATCATCCTGTTGCACCCCTGACATTTTCTATAAAAACCTATCAAGAGCTACTGTTGATTCAAAATCTAGCTGCTGCTTCTTCTTCTGACTAAATGAAGTTGCTTGCCTATCAAAAAGACCAAGGACCCCACAACAATTGTTTTCCAGTTTTGATTCTTATGAATAGAAGCACCTCTTTGTGACAATAGAGCTAACTATCACAGCTAAATCCCTAGGTGAATCATTTTCTAAGCTGCCAAGTTTAATTATTCAAGTTAATCATGACTTTCAACTAACTTTTAAAAAGAATGATACAATATTTAGGCAGCATCATATAATATTGAATGAAATGATTTTAAAATAAAAGTCCTTACAGCTGTAAAGAACGCAATGCTTGCAATCACTTAATGCCAACAAATAATTGAATTTGTTCTGTAACCCACTTTCAATGTTTTGCCAGGCAAAGCAATTTATGAATATTTGTGGGTAAAATAAAGCCTATTTATTTCACCAGTGATCTAGAAAATTCCTTTAATTTGAGAGATCTTGCATGAAACTTCCTGCATCCTTGAAGTTGGGATTTTGTTTCAATATTTACACTTTCAGCTTTTCCAGCATCTTGAATAGCAAAGTTCACTTGGAAAGTATCATTTCAAATTAGAACGACACTTTGCTACTCCTGGAATAGGATTCACAGAGGGCTTTAATCTCAGTATCTTCTAGATCTTAAATCACAATTTAAATGATTCTCCGAAAACTTTGAGAAATGTTGCAGTAACTTCCCTTGGCAAAAGGCCTCCAAAAAGCTAGGAAACTGCTCAAGCTGCATTTTCAACATTTGGAAAAAGCTGTTTCTTAATCATTCCCATCCTCAGAAGAAATTGAACAACTTTCCTGACTGCATTTTCCCAAAAGAACATTTTTGTGGCAGATATCTCAATAAAAACTGAGCTGCCCTACACATTGGAACTTTCAATATTTTGATAACTTGAAGTGGAATGACCTAGAAGACATACAACACAAGAAACTTACTGTTTTATCATCAATATCTCGAAACCGCAGGCCAAAATAGTCCTTTTCGTACAAGTTCAATGATATGAAAACTTTATCCAATAGTTCATAGCCTTTTGTTTTGCTCTGAAAAATTGGAAAATCAGGTCATTTCAATATGAAATACGATATATTTTAATGCAATCTTAAAGTTACCAAATTCCACAAGTGTTTATAAACTGACCTGAAGCAAGCAAATTTGCAATAAGCCAATACATGCAATTAAACTTTCATACAAGATTTGGACTCTTGATAGAAATTGAAATCATCTTACAGTTGAGAGAAGTTGACCCAGACTTGAATCAGTCTGAGATGCAAGGAGGGCAATATTTTCAAACATGCATTTTCACAATTTTTTTGAAGACATTTTAAACATTGATTACTTGGGAATGTTTCATATCAATCCCCAATTAACAGATGAAACAAAAAAATTAGATTTTGCACTTGTCTTATTTTTGTCTAGCATGAGTCTTGTATTTTATTGCTAACTTACAGGGATCAGTTTTATATCATACCAAGTAACATGTCTTTGGGTACTTCAATGTCATAAAAGTTGATCATTAGCAGATGATGGGGGTAGTGACTCAGACAATGAGATGATTCTGAAAGGACTCAACTACAATTCTAAATTCCAACCCAATTGGGCTTAAGATGGAATTAACCAAACACTTATCCCTCCATTGATCTGATTTAGTTGAACAAAGAGATTCTAACATCAAGGTGGAATAAACGCTTTTAGCCTGGGATCTGTCATAGCATAAACACAAGACTGAGAGCAGAAGAGTTACAGAGTTGCACCAATGGTTTCTGGCAATAGACCATCACTCAACAAATCAATCCATGCATAATCACCACCTTCGAAGGGAAACCCTTTGGATAACCTTCCATTTGGAGGTGTAGATGGGATGTCAAACAGTTAGATGTTTGGTGAGAAACATGGATGGCAGAACTCTAAGGCAATTTCAGGAGCCTTAAGACTAACAGTCCAATGCCACAGATTTTGAATGATGGATCATTGCTGAGCAGATGATTGATTTTACAACTAAGAGCTAGAGGTCAAATATCTGAAGTGGTAGACTAGATCAAGGGTCAGGTTCTATTGAGATTGGAGTATGATTGTTACGATGACCCAGATGAGGAGGGCACACCACCTTGTGGTTTGGAAAGCGATTTTAATCAGTATTCAAGCATGTTTCATGATCCTGTTTTACTATCAGCTGCTACACTGAAAATTAGGTTTCTTGAATTTCGTCCCCGTATAAATCCATGTTTAGATCCTGAAACCAACTTGTCTACATTTCAAATCAAAAAAAATTCCAACAGAGCAGCTTGAGCGAGGTGCATGACTCTCGAAAAACTTGAATGGGTTTTAAATGTTGACCACTCTACAAATTCCCCAATCAGCCACTAAAAATATTATGAAAATCTTATTTGCTACCCATATATTTGTGTGAAGTTGATCGTATTAAACAGATATTTATTCGCGAGCAAACCATTCTGTGTACGCTGTTTATAGACAATTGTTTTGTAAAAACCAGAAGCAAATACAGTGGAACAAAGGCATTATTTCAAAGCAATTTTATTTCAGATGTGATTTATCATGGCCTAAACGTGTTTATTTGTACATCACTACCAAATTCTATTACCACCAAGTGCACTTTAAAGAGGAAATAACCATCCGATATCTATAAACAAACAATTGAAGTAATGGTAACAAAAACCTACCGTTATTTCGTGAGTAACATCGCTGTCGTCCAGCAGAAGTATTCGGCAGTGGTAAGTTTTCCCTGCGCTTCCAAATCCAAACAGTGGCATTATGGCTATTCCTTTAAGACGTTTGACAATCCTAACTCTCCTTAAAAGCTCGTGGTTTATAAATAAACTAAGAGAGAAAGGACCGGTCTTCGAAATAAAAAACTTTACAATGAACTAACAGAAAGCGTTGAGATGAGAGTCACCCAATCTACGGCTGTCAATCGGCACCTTTTGCAGCATTTCAGCAGACTTAGAAGATCACCAGCTTCCACCATAGCACTTGTATGATTTGATATTTTCTCCCACGAACTATTTCCTAGTCATTTTCTGCATAATATTAGTTCATTAATTGCTGTTATCATCTTTCACTCAACACGACTTCAAACACCATTCAACCTTGTATCTTTTCTAGCACCGCTCTGTAAATACAGACCCTATTGTTTAGGTCTTCGCTTATTGGCTATTGCGAAGAATGAATTGTTTATTCTCTTACAATGATTGGTTAATGAATTTCAATGTCTTAAGCCATTGAGTAATATTTACTTGTGGGTGCGTAGGCGCTTCCACCGCAGCAACATAGCAACAGACAGGGGCTAACGCAAGTTCGTTCAGTTTTCACTTGGTTGACACCAACACGAAAACAGTAAAAACGCAAACCATTTATCCCATTTGCAAAATTTTTCAGCCACGTTCTTTTTCCTTTTTTTGCTTTAGCTCATTATTAGGTGAACAATTATTTTTGCCCGTCAGTCATACCTAGTTAGCCATAGCAACCCATTGGAAGTTTTACAACTTGGGTGCAATCCAAAATTTCGGTCACTTTTAGAGTGCGATAAAATGCGACAGCTTCAAACAGATGACTACGTGATGTTTACCAAAAAATTTCATTTTGTTTATCTGTTTGCTTGTTTACTTCCTTTGGGGTGAATCATGTGATAATACCAATCGTTGGTGTGTTTTCTTTCTCAACTTAGACAATGTGTTTTCAACCTCCGTCGGCCTTGGCAGTTTACAGAAATGTTCACAACTTCCATTAAACCAGTCCCGTATTTTTGAAAGGAATAGATTTTCTCTCCAGAAGAAATTGGAACTTTCAGAATAAGAAGTATTTTTAAAGCTTCGTCCTATATAAATCAGTGTTAACATTACAAAGTCGTTTCTAGTTCGAAAACTTGCATCGGGCAATTTCAACTTGAATTTGGCCTACTGAATGTGAGAAATGCAGCGTTTATGAGGCATATCAATGACGCTTCTGTTGCTATTCAGACACTTCGAGATCTTTGAAATAGACATATATTTCCTTCCATCCTAATTTCTAAATTGCATAATTTTTTGGGATTATTTTAGCTGAAGATGGGACAAGCTCGTCCCGAAACGTTCTCGTGTAGCTTTACACGGATTGGTCAATAGTAGCAATGATACTCTAATTCAATGGTATTGCCAATGCTAACGCAGTAATGCTTTTGGTCTCACTCAACCGCAGTGTCGATGCATAAAAGAGATGAAAATGTGACCTGGAGCCTCTTGACTCTCATTGTCGTCCTCATTATAAAATTTCTAAAATCGAAGTTTCGTGATTCTACGGAGAGCTAATTAAAAAAATGACTGAGTTTAGATCACTTGCTCATATTCATATGAAAATTAATTGGTCTATGACCTACACTTAATTTTGAAAAATAATGAGGAAATAAAAGTATTAACTACATGTGGAAACAGGAGCTACTTACAAAGCGAGAGAATCGATTACGAACAATATTTCTGCGAATATTCATACAAACTTTTATAAAAGACATTATTAGGGATGATAAATAGCTAGTTTAAATACGAAAATATGAAACGAAACCAGAACAGGAAGTTAAAGAAAAAATCTTTTACCTGGAAGTTAAAAGATAATACGATCAGGGAGTTTATTTGCGTGAATTTATCACAAGATCGGGCCAAAAAGGACACTTAAAGAAATGGTAGGTAGAAAATCAGCTCAAAATTTGTCTTGGTAGAATTGGACGACGGGGAAATAAATCTTTCTTAAAATGCTTTGAAGCTGTAATCTTCAAGAAAGGAGGGATAATTAAGAATCTTTATTGTAATTCGCTTATCGACGTTGAAAGGGAGTTTCTATTTTTGCCATCAACTGTAAGACAAAGAACTAACATGGAAAGAAATCAAACCCGGATTGCAAAGAGATATTTAAAGAGAACTGATTCACTAAAAGCGAAGCTCGTCAAAAATGTTGCGGGAAACGATGGCGTTGTGATAAAGATTTATCGTCATAAGAAGGAAATGTTAAATTTTCTGAAATCAAAGACTACATCTTAATCACGAATTAACATAATAACATCATGTCGAAGGAGAAATGAATCGCCCTCACAGTCTCTATTGATTCATTAAAATTAGATCAAAGAAAATAGATGTGGTCGTCGGACGGGATCACGAAATTGGTCATCATCTCGATTGGAACAAAATTATTCATCTATCTGAATGACATAGAATGCTTTTAGAGTGAATCTTAAATAAATGGGGAAAAAATTTCAACGAAAATCAAACAAACATTCACCCTCGAAATAGAAAAAAGGGTGGGAATCTGCAAAAAGTATTTTGGTAATGATTTAGATGACAGTGATTAATCATAGAGAATCACAAAATGGTTAAGGAAGTATTCTTGATTATGATTCACTAAGTGAAGAGTACTTCCAAAATTGAGATTGGAAAATTGCTAGCAGTGTTAGTTGATGGCGGGTGAAAGAACGGGTGTTGAATAATTCCGTGGGTGAATGGATTATTGACTTAAGTCAAATCACGCAGAATGAAGAAAGAAACAGCTGAAGAAAATTAAAGTACGACAGTTATGATGGCGATGGTGATAATCAACGGGGACTGATGATAATGATTGTGATTAATGGTGGATGATTATTGATAATGAAAATGATGATCATGTTTTGGGATTCATGATGGAGTTGAAGGATGATGATAACGCTGACCGGTGATGATGGTGATGATTGATGATAATAATGGTGATAATGGTGATGATGGTGATTGATGATGATGATGGTGATGATGGTGATGATGGTGATTGGTGATGATTGATGATGATGGTGGTGATTGATGGTGTTGATGATGATTGACGATAATAATGGTGATGATGGTGATTGATGGTGATTGATGATGATGGTGATGATTGATGATAATAATGGTGATGATGGTGATTGATGATGATTGATGATGATGATGGTGATGATGGTGATGATGGTGATTGGTGATGATTGATGATGATGGTGGTGATTGATGGTGTTGATGATGATTGACGATAATAATGGTGATGATGGTGATTGATGGTGATTGATGATGATGGTGATGATTGATGATAATAATGGTGATGATGGTGATTGATGATGATTGATGATGATGATGGTGATGATGGTGATTGATGATGATGATGGTGATTGATGATTGATGATAATAATGGTGATGAAGACGATAGTCGATGATAACGACGGTTACGCAAAGGTGTGCTGATGATTCATGATTAAGATGTCGATAATAATGTTGCCTCATATAGAGAGAGGTCGCATACTTGTAAAAGTATATAATCATAAAGAAAGAAGGCAAATTGAGTTCTAGGAGAAGGAAAAGTGAGAAGCAAATTTTGAAAAAGGAAGAAATGAGGCTAAAGATGGATCAAAACAACGAGATTTTTAAAATAAACAATTTACAACAGCTGATGAAGAATGCATTAAACGTGTCTAATCTCTATTTTCTAAATTAACACTTCCCATTTTCATTTACAATGTATACAAAGTGGGACAACCTCGTTTTGTGCTTGCCGAGAGAGGCTAAGTTGCAGCGACACCGAGCAGTCGTTCGCCACCGTTTCTCGTCGTTAGAAATATCATTATTCATCACATTAGCAAAATGAAAATGGCAAGGTCGAACAAGGATTGATTATTAACTACTATTCTATATATATTTTTATATGTCAAAATTCATGTCTAGTTAATTAATTAACTTTACGTTTTTACACAAAACTATGACGAACAAGATCTCTTCTAGAGAAGAAATTCAAAGACCATTGCTAACTTCTATCAAAAGAGGGAATCTTTCTCAAAAAGCAGCTGAGGGGCTAATCAATACGCATTTGATGTGAATTCTTCACGCGAGATAGCTTCCCCAATCTTTTAAACGATGAGCGCGTTTGTTTCGATCATACTTCTCAAAGACAGTCAGAAATATGAAAAATCCCTCCAAGGTGATATTCATCTGTTAAAATATTACTTGCATAAAATGATATCCTTGATCTTAACTCTCCACAAACTCGCATCGGAGCCAGGTGGGTATTTGCTTTCAAAAGTAAATAATTGTTGAAAGATGTCTCAGCTCTTCGTTCAAAACTTAGCACAATATAAAATGACGGAAATAGTGATCTGAACAAATACAAAATATCATTCGTTCCTTTCTTACGGTAATCGCGAATCAGGATTTACATTATCTGAAGAGCATGAAACGAAAGCTTCAGCACTTCTCCACAAACGATATTCCTCTACTCTATGATACCATCCTTAGGTGTGTTTGCCATAAGTTATCTGATTGTAGTGAAAATCCTCACTAAATGCGTCTAGATTGATTGCAGATCCAACCAGTTATGCAAAAATGAACGGGCCTTATTCGGAAACAATCAATTCGAGATTCACGAGACCTTTCTATATTTATACCGTACACTCTCTACCGTATAATCTTTTCCGACTAAAGCTTACCACGCGTTTTTCCTCCGCAAATGAAAGACCGGTCACAATACTTATCCACGAAAGATGTACGAAGTCCCACGAAGCTTTCTGTGCATTTCCAGGCCTAGTGACGTCTACGAATCCAAACGATCATAATTCCAAATTCCCAATTGTGACTATCTCGTTTGCATGTTGGTATTATTTAGTGATACTGCATCTTACTAGCTGCCTCGTTAAAACCGAAGTAGTGGCATACGCCAATTCATTATCTGGAAGTACCAGAGCAGGTCTCGCAACAATGGCTATAATACCTTGAAACCGAGCAGAAATTTGCAATTTTCACAACTCTACAAAAGTTCTGGCTCAACTTGTTTCCGTTGCATGAAGGCCATCTTGGTTTTCCTAAAAAACAACAAATAATTGCATGCAGATTATAATTTTCATAAGTCTTCTTATCATATTATTTCTTAATTCTTCTTACATTATGCTCTGCAACAGCAGAATGTCAAACACAGAAGATCGGAACAGATGGAAGCAAACTGCACACAGGGAAGCAAGGAATCAATAAACCGCCTGATAACCAAGTAAAGCACCAGCTAAGCATTAATTCCGTGACCAATCAGATCTCTCTCGCACCGAGATAGGGCTCCGAGTTTTTTCAAATTAAGTGAATTCTATGAGGTGGTTTCCAAATGCCTTCCTCACCAATGATGTTTTATTGTGAAACATACATTATTCAAATTTACAACCCCTGTGTCATAACACCCAAGTCCGCACGCTTAACCAATACACCACGGCACCACTTATTGGTATACAGTACACATATCAATGATATATACTCAACTTACTGTAATTATAAGCAGCTGGTCCACAACGCCCCCCTCTGCATTTTCTTGTAACGGGGGGTCGAGTACGATAGGGACATGAACTGGCACTAGCAGATGTGCCAACGGCCCTGCAAACCACCGTCCGCCACTGAACACAGCTCTTTGAGCACTAAATGGCAAACAGAAAAAAATGGTATGAAAATAAAGCATAGGGCGAAACGAAGCTATAACCAACACAAGAGAGTCACTTTACTGGCATTATAAAAGGTAAGGAATAATTTCGTGGAAACTCTATTTCTAAGATACGATTTTCGCTATGCTGCTTGAAAAGATTGATAAGTACAGCAAAATCGAGTCCCATACTTGATGCGATCGCCTGGGGGCGCCTTCCTCGACTCCTGAGTCATGGCTTCGGAAGGTTTAGAAGAAAGGTAGTAAGTCTTACACCAGAAACCCATGCCCTACTGGGTGAATAGATGGTAGGTATTTGAAACGGGAGTGAGTCTACTTGGGACTTGAACCATACTCGACATTTGCTCTAACAATTATGCAAATTATTTTCAATTATAAAACATGGCAAAACATCAAATGCTAAATTAAGGCTCGCCCATTTTGTAAACATAAACACAAAGGGCACAAAGACAGCCTGCATTTGTGCTACAGAATAACCGACACGCAAATCACATTCTTGAGTACATTCGGATTAGACCTTCAATAGCAGACAGTCTTTTGCACTTTTAATGCATTCCATGGGCAAAACTGGCATTACCAAGACTGGCATTCGTCCCAGGATCTGGAAATACTTATCTACCGAATTCAAAAATATGGAAGCTGAGGTTGGGAATCGAGGAATCAAGGCTGAAGCTCCACGGGGAATCGAGGCCGAGTTTCTCATGTGATAGCAAAGCAATTTGACCGATGTACCATCGCCATATCCACTGGTGCTTCAGAGACAAACACATGATTTGAATGATGGACCTAGTACGAGCGTGGCATTACGTAAGGCCCAAACAAGCCATCTTACCTCTCCCCATTTACCAGTTCTCCATGTAGCGCATTCCTTTTTAGAGCAGGTTTTTTGAGATTCTGGCTTTTCACTCAGTCTACACCGGTCTTTTATCAAACACGTCACACTTCGAGTTTTCGTGCCGTTGCCACAACTCCTTGAACACTAAAAGGATGACATAAGATTGTTGAAAGCCACACAGTTAATCAATCAAGGTCGATGATCAAAAGTGAATTATGCGGAAAAAAACTTTGAGACATCGCGCTATATCAACGACGACCTGTGAAAACTTCAAATCAACTTCAGACATCTCACTACGCATAATATTTGGGTGATAAAACAATATCTTTTAATGAAATCTGCCTTTGCACATCCAAGCCAGAAGGTCAAGAGTAACTTGATAAGGCAATGGGTGCGTTAACAATCCATCGAGTTACCACTATAAGTTCCTTAAACTGTAGGCGAGGCTCATCTCCTCAAAAAATGACCTTTTATTTCCTAATTGGAACTAGTTAAAAAGCATCAAATACAGATCGTAGGCGCCAAATCAGATAGAATCGAGAAATCAATAAAGATGAATACAAAAGCTTAGAAAAATTAACAATAATGTTGGAAGCATAATCTGATAATGAACTGATGTAGATCAATGCAAGTGAAAAGACGATACGAATGGAGGGGTGCTACTTACAGGGGACCAAGGCGACGTTGTCCACTTTATGCAGCTTCGAGTAAAGCACGCTTCCTTATCAACAGGCCTAACCTCGTTTCTGCATCTCCTGGAAGCGACTTGCCTTGACAATAAACTGTCATAGCAGGCCGAAGTTCTGACTCTAACGCCGGTACCACAGTTAGTATCGCACTAAAGGGAAAATGTTGATCCATACAAGTACGAATGAATAAACAAACTTATGAATCAATGCAGTAAGAATGCCACGAGTTCGTAAATAAAAAACTCAAGAAGCATGAGACTTGATCGATAAAATCAATCGATCATTCATCCAACCATGTCACTGATCAATCAATTCACCAAGTCAATCAATGAACTAACTAAGAAATGAGATCGTTAGTCAATCAATCACTCAATCAAAAAGTGAATGACTAATGAATTATCATTTACTAAATAATTTGACTGCTAATAGCTTTTTCGAATAGATACTTCTATCAATGTTTCTCTCTATAATCTAAATCTCAAAGTACTTTTTCCAATGTTCAATATTGGTGGTGAAATATCATTCCCTGCCTTCCGCTTTCCAATTGCAGGGAGAAATTAGGATGCTGATAATCCATGCTTATCGAGCAGTTCTGTGGCCTTATGATTACAGAACTAGTGGCTCTTGTCGCTCTGAATGAAAGCTGAGGTGGGGTGTGGGACTTAAACCATTTACCAAAAGGTATGAGAGTAAATACCTATACCACTGAACAATTCTTAAACAATTTTCAATTCAGGCTAAGTTCCAAGTGAAGCCTGCGGCCTTATAACACAGGGGTTGCGAGCTTGAGCCCTATACGTGTCACAATTAAGACGCCGTTGGAGAGGAAGGCAACGGAAAATCACCGAAGTAATTCCACTTCCCTAGAAAAAACTAAGAGCCCTGTCTCTGGTTTCTGCTACGCTCCGAGGTGAGTATGCGACGCAGCAACTTCTACGAAATAAGTATGATCAGAGCCAATAGCAAACGAAATCATACAGTACGTACGTTCCCCCAGGGCCCGGTTATCCAATGCGGACAATGTGTTCCATTGCAAAGCTTCATTTCTGCCGGTTTTGGCAGCCGCCTGCACATGTTTATGTTTGGTGAACTACAGCTGACCGTTCTTCGTTGAACTCCCAATCCACATCCAGTAGAGCACTGATGATATAAAACAATCGGGTAACTAAACAGCGTTCATAAGAGGATAACGACGGCTCAACAGCTCATAAAAGTAATTAGGATTCATCAAATTTCTAAATGATGTTTATCACTCAAAAGGACTTTTACGTAATTTAGCTGCAAGCGGGGTGGAGTTAAAGGCCCTTCTTCAGCCATCAAATGACATGAAGCTTGACAAAACAGTAAATCTTCACCAGCAATGCAATGGCTCCGACAGTTATCGGGCTTGACCTAGCTGTTAATGAAAAATGTGAAGCACAACTCTGATTTCATCGAGGCAAGATGGAACTTCAAGTTTGCGATCAATTATTCTGGGACATTGAATACTTAGAAAACTTCACTTTGAATTTTAGCATTGGCTTGAGAGTATCCTTGATACAGCTTATTTCTAGAGATAGACTGAGTCCAGTTGGTTGCATTCTGGTGCACCCATGCACGATTTCAACCAATACGTAGCTTATTGGTAAGGTAAATGAGCGAATTCTAATGGAGCGACTAAATGGAACCCCGACAGAAAAGTAACTAGATTCACCGATCTGAGTGGCTTAACATCGGTATCAAATGCTCCCCTGGATCAGGGAGGTTCTTTTTGCTGATGTGGAGCGCCACAGCTGTCATCAGCATCTATATGATGTATCGCATTGTTCAGATTAGCCACACTGTGCTAATTATACGCTCAGTTGGCGAGGACCGGTATCGAGCCCGGAACAAAGGTATTTCTAGGCGAACGGTCTATGGACAGAGCCACGGGTCCCGATGACTCACTACATATGACAAATATGACAAATATGACAAATATGACAAATATGATGATTCTTCGTGAACAAATTGCTTTCTGTTTCCAAAATGATAACATGACATGTGAACGGAGTCACTGGGCATTGCATGCCGGTCTTGGCAGCAGCCGAGGTAAACTGGGCTCCGTCTTAATGTCTTGTACGAAGGGTCTGGTGTTGCAGGATAAATGACATCAACTTCTCTGCACACCTGACAATGTTGACACGTCTGTTATCTTTGCAGACGGTATTCATACAAAATAAGGATTATGCACCTTTCCCCATTCGCCTTTGATCCATCGTGCCTTGCATTTTCCATTATAGCACACTTTCTTCTCCAACGGTTTCGTATTCTTGTCGCATTGCTCATCTTGCAAAGCAAGCTGCTCGTCTTCTTTCAATCTTCTCACGCAAAACACAGACCTCCGAGAAATTCCTCTTCCACAGCTTCTTGAACATTTTTGCCAAGATCCTGTCCACCATCTTTGATTAAAACGAAATTATTGACTTAAGTCTGCCAATTACCAAGAAAATGAGCGTCTATTGTAGGCAATAAAAACATGAGACTCGTATCCCTTGTTAGCATTCATAACACATGGTATCATTTAGCAATTCTCTTTCTAAGTTTCTGAGTGTCTTAGAATCTACAGTAAGGTGGTTGTCACTTGAAAATGCAATTACAACTTACTCTGGAGGACATTTCTTTACGTTGCAAGCTTTCTTCAAGTTGCTTGGCTTTTTGTCTTCATCACAATATCGATCATCAACCGGAGAGTTCAAATGTGTCTCAAAACATTCTGGCTTGGACTCCTTTACACCTTGGGAAATCAAGACATAGAATTGCAGTCATTCTCTCCCTGTCTTGCAGTACCCCTTGCTTTAATCATACGAAAAGACAAATACACAAGCACATAAAAACATAAGCTGTGGAAGTCGCGACCACTGATGCAGGGTGGTCCCAAGCAGAGATACATGGGGAGATTGGTGCCAGGAAGGACAACTAGTTATAAAAGCCCAGTCAATAGTATCAAAGAGCTGAATAAATGACTGAAAAACCGAATGGAGAAAAATCTGTTGGGATCCTGTCAAGAAAAAAGCCATAGAAAAAAGGAAGAAGAAAAAGAACAAATGCAATAAAGGTAAGAAAAATAACAAGAAAGGACGGAGCGAAAAGAAATGGTAGAAGAGAAGGAGGAAAAAAGGAGAAAAGAGAAGAAAAGAAAAGGCGAAGAGAGGCGAGGAACAGTAAGAAGGTGATCCACGCGAAGGAGCAACTTGCTATATGAAAGCTGAATGAATGTCAGAAAAACCGACAGCGAAACATTTCTATAATGCATCATAGAAGGAATGACATATATCTTACCGATGCCACACTTTGCAGAACATTTTGACCAGGGGGTATTCCTCCAACTGTATGATGTCTTTGCACGGGTTCCATTCGCTTTGGGGATGGTAAATTCGATATTTACACCTGGGTTTGGTCCCTGAACAAACAACTGCAAACAAATGAAAATAGGATGACAACTTCTAGGAATTCATCGCAAAATCACAAGAAGTAGACCCTGTACCAATTTGGACTGAGTGCTGGATAGCTGGAGGTACAGGGGGAAGAAATTAACTATTGAGATTTGAAAAAGAAAGAAGATAGAAAGAAGGCAAAGAAATAAAGAAAGAAGTAGAAAGAATGAAAGAATGAAAGAATGAAAGAAGTAGAAAGAAAGAAAGAAAGAAAGAAAGAAAGGATGCCATATCTTCAATACTAAATAAATATATTCAAAAACAAGGCTTTGCCCGTCTTTGCCTTAGCCTTCATTTATCGGTCCAATATCGTCGTAGGTATTAAACAAGCACATAAAAAGCTTAAGGAATTTCAGTATAGCTAGATATTCCTATTCAGACAGTGTATTAGTCGAACTATTCTCAAAGGTTCAAAAGCAATCTGTGTCTGCAAAAGTGAGAAAAAGTAGACCAGAGCGCTTTAATTGAAGCTAATACACGTGTGCATTTGATATGTCTCAATATGAAATTTGGTGCAATAGGAGACGATTGGAAAGCCGCATAAAACTAAAAAAGCTTCCTTCGTAACATTTGTGGCCTAAAAGGAAAACGCACGAGGGACAGTGGTGTGTTTAAGGATTAAAGAAAATTAAACAAAGATCGACTCTGCACGGGAGTTAAGTAAACAAAGTCGTTAGCAATAAATTGATCTTTCTTGCCAACCCAAGTCTCTTGGCTGCATTAAATCTCAAGAGATCCTGTTCCACGTCAATTAAAAATGCAACTGTTGTTTCTTTGCAAAATACCACGATGAAAGGGTCAAAATATGTCCTGCTCCCTGAAATTTAGATAGAAAATTGCGCTTTCTATCCAAATTGAATAGGGAGGGAGCTTCTGATAAAATTGAAATTCGAATATCCCTTGAAGCACGGCAAATACAGCAAGAGGCCAGTGAACTGGCAAATCAGTGCACTCAACTCTACTACACGGTCCTGTGTGTGCTGAGTGTTAGGAAAGGAGTGGCGTGCACCACGTGAGTGAATGAATGTTCTAGCATTATAAACAATGCTTCTAAATTAGACGAAAGCTTCTCATACAGAGCCCGTGTTTCATATTGAAAAAATGCTTTTAAAGTAGAGTGGGAATTCTATCATGAACATATGACTTCTAATATAGAACGAGCTTTCAAGGACAACCTCCAAGTTAGAACAAGGTATTCGATCAAAGGAACTAATAGACATTGACCCAACATGGCCTAGTTGACTTACTTGGACGTGCAAGTCTTCTTTCGTAGGCCCAATGGCTCTTAACTGGTCTTTCTGGTTTCTCCTCGCGTAGAATACTTTGGTTCCTGCTGCATCATACTTTCCAGTATCTTGAATGTTCCAGTGCCCATTTAGATAATAAAATCCAGACGATGATTTCAACGCTAAATAATTTTCCGCACTTTTAACTTCTTCAATTCGGATGTTTCTCGCTCCAGCTGGGATAAAGGCAGTTTCTACGTATTCTATGGTTAAGATGAAAATGTTGGTAAGAAATTGAGAGTGAATAAATGAACTGTCAAGGAAATAAAAAATGAAGCAAAAGAAAAAGGAAACGAATAAATGAATGAATGAATGCATAAAAGAATGATGAATAGATGAATGAATGAATGAATGAATGAATGAATGAATGAGTAGTAACATACCTCCTTGAGACAAATGAGTTTTGTTGAACTGCGATATAATCGTTTCACAGGAAGAGCCATCTCCATGACAAACACCGCATTTATCATCCCTTCCTTTCGAGTGCAGAACCCAATCGCAACCAACAGGCTGTTGGTAAGAATAGTAAATTGTTAATGAAATTAATAGAACACCGAAAGAAGAAGAAATAAAATGATTTCACTCTTTTTGATCGTCAAAATCTCGCATATGATAATATTGTTTGATTCATAGTTAGTAGTTTGGTTTTTTTCTCTTTACGTTAATGATACAATTTGAACTCTACCTCACACTTGCCACCAATGCATACGTCGTTGTGTCCCTCTCTGCAGGGAGTACCATCGATAACCTCATCAAGGACTTTGATTGAGTGGAAGGAGCCCCTGTTTCGGCAATGTAGCTCGCATGGTTTATCTGAGGACAAAATGGAGGTCTTATGACATCAATAATGCTAAATCTATTGCAAATGAACTGGACGAAAATTGGCGGAAAAAATCTTCAGTGGGACATTACTCTTTATTTTTCGAAGCTGATCAAGATGCTTCTTTGGGTAATCATTTCAAATTATTGTCTAAAGATTAAGATAGCTGAGAGCACAGTTGATGAATAGGGAGCAGAGTGACTAACCGGGAAGGTAAACCGATTCAACTTTAGAGCTTGAATCAATGTAGGTTGGGAAAACATGTAGGGCGTAGTACTGGCATTGAAGATCACGAAATCCAGTTACAGATTGACAGTCCTAAAAGAAACAGAAACGAAAATTACATGATGGCTGAAAAACAAGGGCAGGATAGAAAAGATAAGAAACGAAAGTCATTTCAAATGGATGACTTAACAAGTAGCAATTTGCGATTTGAAGAAAGGTATGTACAGATCGATATTTCGAAACAAGTGGTAGCATTCCAAAGCATGTAAACTGCACACCTCCTTACTGCAAATCTGATACTTCTTATAAACACCGAGACAGTATTTTCCTCCATTTTGCGGTCTGGAATCGTGAGACAAAAAAGATAATATAATGCGATTTTAAGCTCCGGAAAATTCTAGTCTCGATAAATGGTGAATTTTTTGAAAGCGCAGCTGTCAATTATGGAAAACGGGCGCATTACAACCAAATTAAACCAGATGTTTGGTGATTGCCAGTTAACTAGAGGATTTTAGCTGCAATTCTGGGATTAAGCTCGTAAAAGCACTCTCTATTTTCTCCAGCTGCAAAATAGCTGTGTATAACTCGCATTTCTAAAAATGGCTTATACTAGAAACACACAGATTAAATACGTCAAGAAAGCATCAAATGAAGCGATTGGTTGTAAATCAATCTTTAAACACGTTTTCCTTCATGCGATTGTTTTGCTTCGATGATTGTGCAAATTATATTTGACTTCATAACGAAGAAACAGCCATTCGATAAAAGAGTGTAATCGCAATTTCTCAAGGTCAATCAATTGATGAAAGTCATAAAGATTGAGGCCATAAGATATTGCAAGTGAGGCCTAAAAGCTCTAAGTGGACAGAGGGATAATGTTCGGTAACAGATTGGAAATTTACAGATTCATGATGGATGATGAAAGCTTCAAAAGATCCATACCAAAATTAATCAACTAGAGATTAGCCGTGCGTGCTTAGCTTTTATGAGAATTTATGTGTGCATTCCTCTCAACAACAACTTACTTTATCGCAAGCGATTCAAACAGGGAAACATTAACTAAACCATTGAGTTGAATGGTCTACCTTGGACTATCGCATTGTCTCTCTTTCGATCGAACGCCTCCACCGCAGGTCCTTGAACATCCTGACCACTTACTCCATGGCCCCCATCCTCCATCAACGGCTTGGGGTAGCTCCCTCTTCCGTATGCATTTGCCACGATAACACCACTACAACGACAAAATATTCTAACTAAAGGATGCTGTGTGGATGGCGAATACAACTTCCTATTTTCAATCTTGCAAGCTCCGGTGGATAAATTGAAAGCGACAAATGATAGGTCTTTCGAAAGGAGTTCCAATATGGCCTCAAAAGGCAGTTCTACGGCATAGCTTCGCTGCATCAGCGAAAATTAAGTAGGAAAAAGGCATCTTCTTGATTTCAAAATGAACAGGCGAAAAAAGTGCTTTGGAAAAATCCTGTGTTTAATAGTATTGCGATAGCAATTGAAAAGATTAAAATCTAAGTGCAACGTTCAAAAGTCCTTGTGAAATTCATCAGCAATTTTAGAATTCTCATTCAAGCATTTTGAGGGAAAGATTGATTCAATGGTTTGGTTACTTACATGATTATGTTTGCAAAATGTACCATCTGCAGCTGGTTTGTTTCTCATGACGCAAGTTGTTGTTGACTGATACTCGAATCGGCACCAAAGGCGAGAGCATGGGTCGCCATCTTGAATCTTCAACAAAAAATGTTGGTGGGATTAAAATAGCAGTTCAATTTTAAAATCTTTTTAAGAATTATGCCATGAAAATATACCAGCAATGGCAGGAGTGAGAATTGCCTTAATGATTAATAGGAGTTTCTAACTTCAACCATTTCAGAACCAAAGCTACTTGATAAAGCTTAAGAGTTGTCCAAGAATATTGCTTTCTTCTTGCCAGCTCTTCGTTCAACAGCCTCTGCGTGTTATATTAAAGCAGCTAACTACCGGCCTGCAACTGTAAGTCGGTCCAGTAACTGCTTCTCTCGGAAAAAATGTTGACACTCGTTAGGAGCGTTACAGAGCACCTTCCTAGAAAGTTACTGTCCCGAGCCACAGTGCTCTCGTGCGGGTGGTAAATTTCTTTACTGGATCAAAATCATTAATTATTGGGTGGATTGATGGAGAACGTATGGAAAAGAGATCGAAGAAGGATTGTGGAGAGGACGTCAACACAGAAGGCATGTGCTGTAATCATATTTTCCCTCTCGTGCTTGTCAAAGGGCCTTATAGAAACTTTGTAGCAAAGAACATCTGTTAACTTTTGCTTTAGTGAGTTAAGTTGGGGACAGGCCATGGTGGCCTATACAAATGTGGATTAAAGATTACGACCAAGCTTACCCATTGAACGTGACAAACGCCTGACTGAGGACCATGTCTCATTTTGCACTGTTGGTCAAGGTCATATATGACACCTGGCAGAACTGTCTTGTACTCGTATTTATGGTTGCTAGGTTCGTCGTCAAGGCACCACCCAAAACCTTTACTGCAATCGAAACGGACAAAGTGAGATCAATATCAGTGGATATCGAAACTGAAAAGAATGACAAAATATCACATATTTGAATACGTAAAAGTGTAAATTAAGAACTGTAAAACACGCTAGAAAACAAAAGTAATAATAATAATAATAATAATACAAGGATCAGACGGTCCTGGTGTCTAAATCAGCTGAACACCGAGGGATCATATGCTGTTCTTGTTTATCATTTATCATGAATAGAAGCAATGCTAGGAGATAAACTTCGCCCTTATTGCTATGACTGAAAAAATGACTGACTTACAATAAAAATTTTCTGATATAGGCCCGACTGCAAGATGACCACATGTATGGATGATTTGCCAGTGATTGAGTTGGTGACATGATGTATCTGTCGTCGTTTATTGCGTACTTGCATTCATTACCAAGACCATCATGCTCCATACCAAAGCTAAAAAGAGGGACAATAATGAATCAAAAGTGACAAGGAAATTGGAAAATGAAATAAAGTCAGTGAAGAAACTTTGCCCGTTTTTCATTTTTTGATTAATGGTGAGCTTCTATTCACCCTAAAATGATAGCACAGTAATTGTGCAAATTTCCAAAGAATACGCTAGCGAAAAAAGAATCATTTCAAGGGAAAATGGTCCAAGTAAATGATTTGAATATTTGAATATCTCCAAATCTTTCCATTGTCTTTTAAACACGAGAACGTTTCTAACTTTCCACGATACGCTATCAAAATATTCTGATAAAACCGTGACAGGTATGTGAGGTATTTCTGCAACTTACTTATGGCCCAGCTCGTGTGCAACTGTATAAGCAACGGACAGGCCTGTGTCTTCATTGATGTTACAACTCCTGTCCTTGGAGCACATTCCAGACACTTGTGCCAAACCAAGTGTACCACAAGGTTTATCCATCCCGAGGCAAATGTCTCGTCTGCAAAAGTAAATACGCTATGAAATAATTTTAATTCAGTGAGGAAGCCGTCATGAAATATGCTAAATTAATCGGTCTCTGAAGCCAAAATAGGTAGGAAAAGATATAATTCATCAAATTTGATTTGCCTTAAACAGAATCTAACAGGCCTTCATCCTTTTTTGATCCGTGGTCGTCTAATTATAGGTGTTTTTCTTGAATATCTTCCCACATCCTTCTTAACATTATAGAATTAACAAATCTATCCATAGCGATCCCATCCGCTTCTCAGAATTTATAGATTCTATTTCAAAATGACACCAATTGACTCAAACTTCTGTCTTATGAGAGCCGACAGTGACCATGACAAATAACAAAGATTTTTCAATTTAAACGAGTGCAGAGGATTAATGTTCTATTGATGTCAAGTTATGTCCATCTGGTTTCTCCTTGATTTCACTTAGATGTCACTGGGTCGCTTACAATCATAGTTACCTTGTCAAAAGAATTGCAATGTCATGGTGCTGTGGGTGATATTCACTTGAAGGATTCAGTTTATTTGACCAGCTGCAAAAACTTGAGAGAGTTGTCTCTGCATCGTGTGCAATTGTAAGATCGTCCTGAAATATGACATTTTACTAGAAATGATTCGTTGGCATTTTTAATACGAAACTGAAATAGCTTACTGCCAACTCATGCCTCGTATTCAAACAGGAAACAAAGAAAATACTTGATTGGAGGCTAGAGATGATACTGAATACATTATTCTGCGATTCGGAAATTCGCTTTTCTCGAAGCGAAATGATGTCAGTGATTTGGAATGGGTTAAAGTTTGATGACAAGATAATAAAAAAGTGGAAGCGAATCCATGCTACAGATGTACGCAGACAAACGTATAGAAATGGATTGGACAAACGGAGACTTCTCATTGAATGAATAAAGAGATGCACTAACGACATTGGATCAGAAACTTCACTATCTAACACTGAGCGAGAACTATTATGGCAGGAAAACAATAGAACATGTGAATGGAAATTTTTGGGCGAATGGGGATTTAGCAACCATATCGGTAACCACCAGGATCTGCAAAAATTCTTTTTATCATTCCAGTCAAGAATCAGTCTAAACCATGGATTTGATGGTTGTGGACATTTCCGTATTGGTTTTCAAAGCGAATGGCTTTGAGTTTTGTGGAATCAAATATTCTGGCCACTAATCAACTACGCCTGGAAAATGGAAGCATAAGAAATTCCAGTGAAACGAGGCGAATTGTAAATGGTGGAAAATAAGTGTAAATTAGTTAGAAGAAAAACCAACCCGATCTTTGTCTAGAATGAATAAACGCACGACAGCAATGTTGATAGCAGCACCGACTGAGGCATCGTGATACAATGCAGCAACCTAAAGGCATCGCAAAGTGGTGATAAAAGACAGTCAGTGGATTGTCAAGACCAGTACTTAAAATACAAAGACTGAAGCGAGAAACTTTAAAATTTAAAAAACCTTTAAAAGATCGACCATTACAAGCCCTGAGCAATGATTTCCATAGGTTTGCTTAAAGGTGCCTTGGAACCATTGCTAAAAGCACTTTCCAAACAGCTCATTGGGAAATATTAGATTCTTACTTTCGTCTTAGCTTAGTATCAAAATTTACCTCTCATAACTCAGTCCTCGTTAAAAATCTTCCTTTCTTAAGAAACTTAAATACGATTCTGCTACAGGAATTCTATTGAGTTTTCTAAATAAATCCGGAGAACAATTGCTTCTTCACAATCTCTACCTAGAACTCAAAGGTAAATCTTAGAACTTTAAACAGCTGTGCTTCTTTAGAGATAGCCTAGTCCTTTTCATAACGCAACGTCATATCAAGACTACTATGATTCGTGTGATTCAAAAGGTAGATTCCTACACACTAAGAAATTATGCTTCTTAAGAAGCAGCCTGATTCCTCTCATTGTGTGGCCACACCTCGTGATTCCTTCGCTTGCAACAACGGAGAGCTAGTGACTCTTCCCACTCTAAGTGAAAGCTTAGCTGGGGGTTGGGCTCGAGTCACAAATAATGAGCGTCTGAAATCAAGCCCCTTTCACAAAAGTCGATGAAAATGCGATCATTTCACATACCATATTCATGACAGTCAAAACGTACTGTTGTAAGTCCTGGCCACGGTAGAATTCGATCATTGTTTTGTCGACAACCACAAGAGTTTCAACGTATCTTTCTTTCGAGATTGATCTTCTGCTCCTTCGCGCCGCCCGTCGCAACATTCGCTCCAATTCTGGTGACCTTCCAGCTTTACGCTTCTTTCTCTTCGATCTAACTGTCTCTAAAAGGGAAATTTGCGAACGATTTAAATTAATCGACAGAAATTCCTTTCTATGTGCTATAAATTATAAAAAAATGCATTTCAAACACGAATCCATCTACAAAGGCAATTGGCATAGTGGTTGAAGTACACGTCTACTATGCGAAATATCCGGGCTCGAGGTGCCAGTGTGCAAGTCCCTATCCACCTTCTCTCTGTCCGCTAAGCAACAATGAGGTATCTGGCGTAAAGCTAGAGGTAAAGCCCAGTAAGGAAGAAACTGGTCATCATTGCAGAAAGTGTCTCTCTCTCTCTCAGAGTCTCTCTAAGAGGTTGAAGGAAGAGACAAGTGACCAGGTGGTTTCAAAAACCAAATGGCCTAATCAATCTTATTGGTTTGCAAATGAAAAAAAACCAAACTAACGTGTTGTTCCGCAAGGCAAGCTACCATCTTTAGTGTCCACACTTCGGGCTTTTCTTACGTGGTCAGCTCTGTATATCAAGTGCGGATTGGCATCTGATTCCGTCAGCTCGTGACCAATGATTGGCTCGATCAAGAAATCTCGACCGTCATTGGTCATAATCATCCCTTGCTGCAAAGGAAGGATGGTGTCATCAAATACCAAAGAGATAAAGTGATCATAAGAATGCTGAACGCGTAATAATAACTTTTGTGGATTTTACAAAGTAATTCCTCTCATTATTGGATCTCTAGCTATGAGTGTCTTAAAATGTTTGAAAGCTGATCTCGGGAAATGAAAACTAATTACGAATAGGATCACTTTCATGAACGGCCACGGATGCCTTGGAATATTTGTCAAGCACTTGAGGTCAAATAAGTTTGACTTTGGAAAACACACCCCCACCCCTCATAAAGATCTATGCGGTGTGGATACAGCAATGACCTTAATACCAGATTGTCTACGTAGTTTGTCATTTTTGAAGCAAAGTACCACCGATTTCATTGTCCATTCATGTCATGTGCCTACCGAAGGAAGGGTAGCCCTAAAGTACATGTGCTGGTTTGAGAGGAACGCTCAAAATAGGGGTTGAAATCACTCGACCTGCGTAGAATGGAGAATGGAAACGTTGGCTGAACGAATTGACTGCTATGGAACCCATGATGATTCTTGAAAGGACATAGTAAAAAACAAACATCATTCCGTTTTGATGATGGATTTTGCAAATGTTTTGAGATATCTTTTAAAACATCTCTTGCGAGTACTTTATTCTGAGACTTTCGAACGATGATTTGGTGGTCTACCTAATTTATCAGCTTATCATAGATATAGATTTAAACATACCAGATTGAATTGAATTAATTAAAGGGTCAAATAAGCAGTTTTATTTTGAAGTGAATGATGACAAATATCTCAGGCGCGATTGTATATTTAATTCTCATGAACGAAGCTTGGAAACAAATAACAACTTTGAAAAAATGACCTACAATCAGTAACTGAATGGTCTCGAGGCATTTTCAAAAGAGTGCATGTTCGAGGCTCGATGCATTATGCTGGAATGAGTGCTACACGAGACATTGACTACCCTGCTGACATCAAATACAAAACAGTATCTTCTGACCTAATCCCACCCAACAAAGGTGATATCAACCCATTTGCAAAAACCTTTAACTTTTTGGGGAAATAAGACGTTACTTCCAAAACCTTTCGGAAATCGTGTGAGGGAAATATCTAAACTACCAATTTGAAGAGCTAGATTGCTGCTGCAGCAGTTCTCTTAGCCTGTGTAATCGTTCGTTCACGCAATGCAATAAATCATATTGCAAGCGTTTTCTCCATTCAACACAAGATTACCACAGATACAGTCTCAATTTCATGGTATAATTTTTCACGTGACAAACACGATCCGAATCGCTGTATTAAGTATAAGATATCAATAAATAATTCTTCATGGGTTTAGTGAAGAGGTGAAGTGACAAGAGAGAAACTAGCTGCAAGCTGAAGGCATGACAAGTCAGCAATTGTTCGCCATGTCTTAACAGCTTCTATGTTGCATCCTCAGTGACGTCGAAGCCATGAGACAGAAATGCTGGACGAAAAGGTAACAGAATTTCAATCGAACCAAAGCTGAATCCCTCAAGACTGTCGAAGAATGTTCAAGATTAAAACTGAGCAAGAAAAGGTTTTGAAGGAAAAATGTCAGTGGCGAACAAGACTCACTCATTCATTTTCGCAAGGTGACTGACTACTGACGACATTTTCAAGTGGCTCCAGAGATAAATCATAAAGCTGAAGATGTGAAGTCTGGAGGTAAACCTTTAGAATGAAGAAGGGGTCTCCATTGATGTGCATGTGTATTTAATTATTTAATCTGGATAAGGCTGTACAATTGCAAAACGTTCGCTATGAATACTCCATTCATATGATAAGCTCATAAGAGCAGAGGAGACAGACGAATCCAACAATGAGAAAGAGATAAGAAAGAAGAACGTACAACGCCAGATAATTCAATAAACTTCCGGGCAGACAGAAAGTAATCACTTCGCTTTGGGAAAACGTGGCCTATGCAAGACGACGCAGCCGCAAGTCGGATGTCTTTTTGATGTCATTTTTATGTGATCATGTTTAGGAACTTAGCGAACAAGAAACATGGAATCTATTCGCTTCTTTTAATTTAGTTCAGCTCGGCACATGCAAATGGCTGTGATGAAATAGATACGACCCAACCATAATTTCTCCTCCAATTCATCATATCATGCCGACATTTCTACGCAGACTTCCCCCCGTCAAGTTTAGAAAGTAAAGACGAATCACTAATTCACGACTTACCAGTCCTGCGCAGTTACTTATGGCAACCACCGAATTTGCCTGTCCAGTCACGTGACCCTGGTAAAAGCATGTTGAAGTATACGGGCTTATTACCCCACTTTCTCTCTCAATAACGAAGCCAGGTGCCACGATGTTTTTACTTGATGACAATTCCAAATAGACTTCTTCGGAGGTAGAATTTAGTTTGAGTCTATAGAACAAAGGGTGCCCTTCTGAACTGCTATTCGACGGGCTGAAATCGTCCAGCGAACGTCGAAGTCTGCGCACGTGATCATCGTGGACTGCGTGAGAAAGAAACTGACCTCTTTCTGAAACCAGCGATGGATAGACGATGTGATAATCATCCAAGTCATTTTCAGCAAAGGCGGCTAAAAGAAAATTATTCAAAAATTTCATTATTTTGAAAATTCAATTCATAGTTCGGAACTTAAAAAGGAAAACATTCCAAGCATGGTACTTTATATTGCACCAGAAAATGGTCTTCCTAAACTTTACAGACCTCCTATTTTTAACTTGTCGGTGAACTAGCTGAAAATATGGAAATTCGGTAGGAGGTAAATACAATCCGAGAGAATACGAGAGAATGAAAGATCTTGAACAACTTATCAGTCTCTTCATAAGAGATTTTTGTCTATTAGAATTACTGGGAATGTGATCACAAAAGCCATTTACGTTGCAACGGGTCATGTGGGAGAAGTCGCAAAAATGGTTACGAAAAGAGCTCACAAAAAAGAGCTCGCAAAAAGATATTCAAAAATTATTGACGTTAGACTAAAAAACGAAGCATATCACACTCATCAGAGAGACAAGAACATGCAGGATAACTCCAGAGCTTAAAGAAATGTATCGATAGTTATCCCATTAATGAGAGGGGTTCGCATTTGAAATGTGCCAAATCAACAGATTGTGTTCTTTTACTTATCCAAGACCGTCAAACAAGAACATGTGTGATTTACGACCTTTTTATCAGCAATCAACTGACTCTAGCTTATTCTAGAATCACAAATCTTATTGACATCAAACAAGTTAACATGTGACGAGACGTTTGAGAAAAGTGTACATCTATGGACATAGCACAAAGAATCAACATTAACCTCCTCTTGATGGGGACCAAAAAAATTGATGAAGGTAAATAAGAGAACGTTTATCAATTTTGTTTCATAGATGTGTTTACAATTGGAGGAACCTTACTAACACAAGCTACGGGTCAAAGCATCACATGTTTCTAACAGGTCGTTTTGGATTATAGAATTCTTTACAAAACTGTCTAGCGACACGTTTTATGGCATCTCATAAGATTTATTTCCGGAGACTGGCCTGTGACTTAAGCGGTAGAAGCCAGATTAAAAACCGCTCTTATCCACAACTGAAACGACATTCAAAGACAGCCTTTTACATTGCTTGAATTCGAAGGTGGCAAGCAGAAATTAAACCACGCGCGAACCCTACGAATTAATATTCATGGCACAAGCTCAATGTTGTATCGAAGATTCTTCAGTCAAAGGTACTACGATTTACGATAATTTCGCGCTACCGTAACGCAACATAACGAATACGCGGATCCAGATCATCCATCCAGCACCGGGTATAATCACAACACTATCGGTGATGACAGCGACAGCAACCCGATCATAAATTCTTACTTCTCTAGAAAAAGACGGCACACTGTCACTGGCTTCTGCCGGGCTCGAAGTCATACCGTGTTCATCTCTGCCTTCGACGACAACGACAAGAATCTAAGTTGAAATCGCTGCCTAAAACCTGCTTTATTCACTTAGCTTAACGGTCCCAGAATGAAATCGTCTTGAGCATTTTCTGTGTGTGTTCCTGCTTGCTGCACGACGGACGCACGGGAGACTGAGGGCACTGCGCGACGTCCAGTTAGCATGAGCATGGATCTCGAAGGTTAATTTGACAAAGAGGTTAAGACGAGACAGCAAAGTTATTTGCGGCTAAGTTTGAGTTGTATCGTGATAAAGAAGTTTTGATGCTGAAAGAAAGGTCGGTAGGGCTTTTGGACAGTTTAATCTAATGTGTTTTATTCTTGTGATGTCAATGGTATTTAAAGAAAAAGTTGAAGAAACAAGTTGAAGACAGCGGAGAAGAATATAGGATTAGAACAGAGATAGGATCTTGCAGCTTCATTTGAATAACAATATGGATGTTAGAAATAAAAAATGAATTAATATGAATGGGTGAAAAGTAGACAAGGCTGTTGGTGAAAAATTAATATATACTTCAACAGGTTTAGGATTATGGAGACAAAAAATTATTGCAAAATATTTGCGATGAAAGAGTTTTCAATTCTGCTCGATAAGAACAAAGCGTGAAAACCATAAAGACAGTCGAAGAAGTTTAGGTTGAGAGAAGCCGCAGAATGAAGCTAAGATTAGCAATGGTGTTTATGCATTGAAAGAACAAAGTGGATATTGGTTTAAAAGGAAGGACCATCGTGGACGAGGGTAATTGGAAATATCGCAAAACTGTAAACAGATCAAAAGTAAGAAGATAAACAAAACAAACCAACAATATGCGAAGCATGATTTTTGAACGCGAAGCGATAAACATACAGAAACCAAAACACGTGCGTCAAATGATACGAGGCAACGTAAGAAATACTCCGGCATGACGACTTCTTGGCGGCTGGGAGAATTTCAAGCAGCGTAGAACGGAAAGATGCAATCTGGTTGAAGTTATGCGCATCCAACGGAAAATCAATGGAAACGACTTAAGGTGCCTGGGGGTCTTTGCCAGAACAAGGCACTCAACTTATTCACCGTAGGCAATTGATGCTATACGACATAGGGGGCAGTTAAAATGACATGCAAAATGACAAACAAGTGACCCATTGCGATAAAAGATACTCTTTGCTTTAAACGAGTAACTTGGGGAAGAAACCCCTAATATCTAAAAGGTGCGACAAAACTGCGACATATATTTCAAACATATCTAGGTGGCAGACATTGATTAAATCTATAAAAAACGCAGCAACGTAATAAACAAATCAAGACGCTGGGTTGTTTCTAACTTGCGGTAACAGAATTCTATGCCATGTGGAATGAGACTTGTGTTATGATTGATAAATGACGAAAAACAGTTACGAGGAAAATAGACCAATTTAAAGTATCAGGAAAAGGTTTTATGTTATCAAACCAACTGGTTAGGAAAAATGGATGTTTGGAATTCTATCACATTGATGGTTTGAAAAGGAAACATAATTTTGACGGGAAATTATAAACACAATCAAATTTGACTGCCAAAGGCGATTTCGCACTTAAAAGATAAAATGGCTTTTCGTCTAAGGATGAAACGGGGAAAATCTCAAAGTCTCCACAACCGTTAAAAGGACAATAAAAAACAGTTGAACATAGAAAGAGGCTGCGTGGATTGAACAGAGATTCTGTGCCGTCCATAAATGCAAGCCAAACCATGACTGGGCAAGGCGGATACATTACCATGGAGTTCGCTGCAAGAAAACCCCATGCAAATGGAGACAAAAAAAGAAATCTGAGTCCGACATTCGACATTCGACCGAAGCTTTTCGGAGCACCTTGTTAACGAAGTACCATCGTGAGCAACTGCACTGTGAGGTGGGATGGCTAGTTTCTTTCCTCAGCGTACTGTACCTCCAGCTATACATCAGATACTCGTTTTCTGCCGAGTGGACAGAGAGAAGGCGGAGAGAAACGGGCACCAGGGCACAAGGGACATTCCGCATAGTGGACATGTGCTTTAGCAATTATGTTGAATGTCCTTCTAGAAGCATTGGTGTTCGAAATGCCGGTTGGACGGATAGAGGGCAAGCAGAGAAGGGCAAATGTGTTGCTTGGGCCTGGGACCTTCCACATGGCAGAGATGTGCTCTGACCTTAAGTCAACTATCCCTAAGTAACACAATGGTACCAGCAGCGATTAAGTATTATGGGACATGTAGGTGTATGGGCCACACGGGCCTCAGGTGAAACGAAGAGACGAAAACCAGGTGCCTGAAGTGGTCGTTAAAATACCGTTCTATTCTCAACTTGCGATGGTGCATTAAAATTAGAAAATAATAATTAGGAGGAATAGACGATCAATGACTGATTTCAAAGCACTGATTGATCCTCAAAAAGCCTCAGTCATCTTTGTGTGAAATTCAGTGCCGATCTTGAAATGGTTCATTTCTGTTTTTAAAGATCGCTTTAAAACGCGGGAAATTGGCATTATACTCGAATTCATCTGATTAATTAAGTGCATAAGCAAAGGGCCATCACGTCTTGGTTGAAACAAAAGTGGAACAATGCAGAAGTGACTATGGAAGAGTGCGTAACTAAACGATTCGGTGGCATAGCCTTGCGGTGAGATTGATTAAGACTTACGGAAATAAAGGAAGTAGGTACAGGCAGCGTTGGCTGTGTAAGTAAGGAAATGAGTCCGTAGTCATTAAAAACTGTTTCATGATGGGGACTAGAATGCACGTAGCCAATGTAACCGTGCTCTAAAAAGTTCTCCTATTAATCAGATTAGGAGGTAGTTGGCACAGCGGTCAGAAAACACGTCTCCTGTGCTTTTAAGGTCCCGGGTTCGAGGTACACTCATTCACGTTTCTGGGTGCCCCGTGTTTGTCCACCCAGCAGTAAATGGGCAAGTGTTGAAAAGTTGGGGGAAAGTTGAGGGAAAGTTGAGGGAAAATGAGGAGAGGAGAATTTGAATCAGTTGATTGTTGAGTTTACAATACCTTAATTCGGGTTTATGAACACATCTGCGGAGGCCCAGGCACTATCAAGTTTAAATTGGAGACTGTAACAAACGACCTGACCTGTTCACGCAAAAGTGATTTATTCAAAAAGGTCACTTGAAAAGGAGAATGGATAAGTGGAAAAACAATGACACATCAACGGATGAGAATGAACAATTTTGTGTAAGAGAAGATCCCCTGACCCTAAATGTTAGGCCATATAAAACTACGTAGATGCCAAAGTTTCTATCATTGCATTAATTGGGGAAATCGAGAGGATAAGGAATGAAGAGAGAAAGATTTGGACGACATGAAAGGAGAATCAAAAATAATTTCATGAGAAAAAAGAAAACTTTTTCAAAAGCGGATAAACACAATGGCAAAAATAATGATATAAAGAAGAATTATGTCTTGCAAGAATAAAGGGTTATTGTATAATACGAATGAGATAAAACTATCAAACAGTCAAAACAATTATCAGTTAGCGTAAACAATTTCGTTTTTGTCTAGAGTTTCCAATAAAAAATGACCTAAATTGATGTCTTTAATCAATTGAAATGTAATTGCGAGGTCAATGGGAGAGAGACTTCTTATAGGCACCGAATTTTAAGGAATATTCAACATGGGAAATAAGCCATTACCGATAGAATGCATACGGAAGTTGTGAGATTACTGAAATCTAAAACCATTTCCTAAGACGTTGTGATAGGAACGCTACAATATAACTTTTTTAATGATACAAAATGTCAATTAAATACAACACAATCATCTCTATTGGTGATTATCTTAGAGGCAAGGTGAAATCGTTCTTAAGATATTCTGAATCTTTAGTTTGTAATCAACCAATTGCCAACATAGCCTTAGAGATTACGCTGTAAGGATACCTTGAGAATGGTTGAATCAAAGGGCGACAGGTTAAATAAGCAGGCTCAGTTCGAGGCTGATGAGATGGATGGGCTCAGGTCGAGGTTAAAGAGGCGATGGTTAGATTTGAAACTAAAGATTCAGAACATCTTAAGTAGAACGAAAGTAGAAAGACACTGTCAGAAGATTCTCATAATCCACCAATCAACCATTAAATAAGTGTGAATCATGATACATCGAGTGCAAGGAGAAGAGAAATGTTTGATAAATAAAGCTACCCCGTCTCACAATCTGCATACAAGTACTACAAACAGGAGATAGGAAAGATTGCTACGGTATGAGAAGTATGTTATCAATACTATGCAATAGGTGGCATCAAAGGAAAAGAAAAGAAAACCACATTGCCTTCCTGAACTTTAGAAATGGTATACCACTTAAGCGAACGGAGATGAAGGCTGAAGTAAAGAAGGAGGAGTATAGAAATTGATTTGAAAGACTTTACTTACTGCTAAGGAAGTACACGCGAAGACACACAGACGCAGACAAGGGTAGATCAATACAAAATGACAGTATTTGAATGGAAACGTGGGGCTTATCTATGGGGAAATCATGTTTTTGATAAACTAAATGGAAACGATTCACGCAAGAAGGGGCGTGGATAGACTTGAATTCGGTATAAGCTGTGTTCTACAACGGAGTGAAATGGCGAAGCGCTTAATACGGAACGAGATTCAGTTGAGACTGAAGAGTGGGCGAAGGCTCTAAGAAGAGACATGCGACAACGAAAGATGACATGGTGGGCAAATAAATGGATGCATGAACGAATAGACTTTGGAATGATTCAAAGAACGAGGTAGCGAAAGAATCGATTGTGGGATGAAATAATTCTAGGAGCCACTAGAGATGATATCTCTTTCAACTGGGCGGCAAATCACGGTGAATGGGTGTCACGAATGGCTCCAACTAACCTTCTCCACCCTTTCCTGTCTGGTGTGGCTGATCATATGCATGAACTGATAAGATTGGTGTAAAGTAAAGTTGCATGAGTTTAGCTGTCCGGGAGCGATTTGTAAGAAGGTCATCATTATGGTCGATGATACTTGAGGAGGTAAGCCAACAGCCCTCTCGGCAATTTACTCCCAACTGCAGCAAACTCCAACCAGGTAGGGGAACAGAGTAGGGGCGACAACAAATGTGCAATAGCACGCTTTAACCCTAGGACCTTCAATAAAGCAGATATGGGCTATAACCATAATGCCAGCTACCCATGTATGAGTGATGCATGAAAAGATCAATATCAACTTAGTTAAGGAATAAAGGAATAAATGAACTAATGAATAAATGAACTAATGAGCTGAATTTTATACTTGATTCTGAGCGTGGCAGAAAAGAAATTCAGGGCTACCGTGTTTTTTTCCAGGGAAGTGGATTTGATGGGGTGGCTTCCCATTGCTTTCTTCACCAGCCGTGTTCTATGTGAGACGTGCAGGATTCGAACTCACAACTACTGCATTATGAGTCCGCACGCCGAAAATTACACCACGGTACTGACAAATGAATGATATGGACGATATGACTGAGAAACGAAGGATGTAATGAATGAGAAAATGGTCACATAAAACTCTCAAGGTAAAATTTGCACCCAAAAAAGGATGCAGCCTTTTCTTTTTGTCCTTTGAAGAAGTTTGATGACGAGGAAAAACCAAGAGCGCTCAATCGATACTTATCTAACCATATATATATATATATATATATATATATATATATATATATATATATATATATATATATATATATATATATATATATATATATATATATATATATATATATATATATATATATATATATAAATATATAAATATATAAATATATATTTAAATATACATATATATATATATATATCCATATACATATGTATATACAGAAACATCCGACGTTTCCTAACTACTCTCTGTGACTATATAAATATATATATATACATATATATATATCCATATATATATGTATATATAGAAATATCCGAAGTTCCCTAACTACTCTCTGTGACGAAAGACAACCGAACTCTGACAATGGACTGAATTACAAAATTATAATTCAAATGACGTCATCGATCCTTGGGAATTCTCTGAACCATTCTGTATGCACAGAATGCAGACTGTTTCTTAGTAGATCTTGATCATCAGGAGGGTAAAAAAGGCAACTAAAGCTCTTTGCGAGCCTCCAAGTATCCCTGCGAAGTTATTAATTCCGATTCTTTCTAAGAACCCCCTCGATCACTTCCTTGAAAGTCGTCCATCCACTGTAACCCTAAAAACCAGTACGAAATTTAACATCTTTTTAACTCCTAATTCTCTATGAACACGCAATCTTTTACATGCAGAACATTTGTGGCGGGAATAACTTAATAACTAAAAATCGCTAGAAATACCTTAAGCTATTCGGGACAAAAGAGAATGATAGATACCTTGAATTATAAGAGATAAGATGAAGTGTGTCCGTTCTGAGGACACCTACTCTTTTCTATTTAGCTCACAATCCGACTTAATCTGAAGATCCCTCCACTATTTTTCAGTGTTGTATCAAGATTTCAGCTGTCATCCAAGAGTGGTAAAAGAGAACTGATTATAGTCATCGTCAAAAATCCTCTTTGGTCAACGCGAGGATAGAAGAGAGCTCCCAATAGCGTTTCGGCGAATGCTAATTAATATCGCATCATTCGGCATTTAGAATAGTCCCCAATTTCAAATTCATCAGCCTTACATATAGATTTCTGAGAGCTGAATATGGAATCGTCCAGTCCTTTCCATTCCATGGGAACTTTTCAGCGAATTCTTACCAATACAATTCCCTTTTCAAGACCCGAAATTCCAACCCAACCTAAATACGGTTGAACTAAAAGGAAATCATATGGATGAAAATGAAATACAATCGATAGGAAGTGCAAAGCCCACCATGACGAAACCCTTGAGCAACGATTGAAGTTGAACGACTTCCATCATTTGAAGCCAAAGAAAGTAAAACCACGTTGAGCGAATCAAAAACTTAGCTAAAATTATGTTTGAATCGATCCAGCGATAAACATTTAGTATGAAAACATTGGAAAAAAGGAAAAGAGAGAAAGAAACCCTGCGCTGCTAAATCATCCGATAATTTTGAGGGAAGATATCTATGGGGGTTTGCTTCAAAACTGTTACGAAACAGCGACATGGGGAGTAATTAGCATTATTACTATCATTTGGATTTCAATTTAGGCCAAACCACCAAAAGTACATTACAAAGAAAGTTGTGAGCATCGCTATTAGGTGCACATAATACGTATTCTGTAGGAGGAATAAATCGTGGCCTAATCCGGTATTATTAGATTTTTAATTATTTTAGTCATTTTTTCTTTCTATTATCTCATATTTCTGTTAACCGTTTTTCGCTATTGATCTTTTTATCACTGTATCGAAGCAGATAGCAAGTTCCACACTACGTGTTACTAGACCGGTGTAGAATTGTAGTTGCTTAATGAATTGAAGTTTCAAAAAAAAATAATTAGTGGTTCTGGGCTTTGGGTTCAGTGAAAGTGATTTGAGGGTACCCTGTGTGAGATTCCTTTCCTAGCAAACGCAATGTTGAATTGACGAACTGAATCAAGATAATTTCAAAAAACACTGGCGAGACAATCGAGACATCGCATGAGAGGATTCTGTTTCGTCCGTGGTGGCAGGTCTTGAAACGTGAAGGCAACTCTGATCTGACTGACCATTGATGCGAACGAAAGCAGTTGCAAACGACGACTCACTAGCGGAATGTTCAATTGAAACCTGACGTTGTTCTCGAATCTTGTATAGAGTCAAGGATCATAAGCGATTAAAAAATACTATAGACAAACGTGGCTTGGCATAGCGTTATACAAACTGGAGGATCCTTGTAAAAACTGGCACAGCGTCTCAGACAAAAGTGGAAATGCTCCGTAAAAAGTGTGGGTCTTAAATACATTCCCTGTCGTGGTACTCTACGGACCAACTGGTCGATGCTGATTAATGGAAAAACGATCCCAAAAACTCGGGGTTGCCTTCCAACATTTGATTTCGCCGTTTCATTTGATACTACGAAAATTCTCACATCGACAACTTGAAGCTTATCATAATCAATAATCATTTCATGTTGCCTGAAACTTTCATTTTGGAAACCGGTTCATTTCCATAACGTCCATTCTCTACTCCTCGTTACAATCATTCGAACTCCTGTCTGTTTCCCAACCAGTTTTGTGCCTCAATTCACATAAAATTGATCCTTTCTTATCACTCTCCCACTCTCTTCTCTCTCTACCATCCATGTACCCTCTATCGGCCTGTCAACTCCAATCTTCCTAAACACTTACAAAAACAAAAATCTCCCTCCGTGATTCGCATTTCCAAGCTTTCTGCCTGGCATCACATGGTACATTTTCAGGAAATGATGAGCTATACAACTTGTCAAGCAGTATCCCTGTCCCTCCTCTCGATGTCACACGCTTTGCTGTCCATAAAGACACCTAAAATTGGGTAGAACTACCGACTCTCCTCACTCCAAGCGAAATTCAAGCCAGAGGTGGGCTCGAACCACTGACGGTGAAATCAATGAGCAAGCCAACTTCCGCTGAGCTACCCCTACATCCTTGAAAAGACTTCCCAAATGTTAAGCCTCCTTTCTCCACGATTTTTACGTTGGCAACAATCTGATTTCCTTTGCTAAGTTACAATGAAGTCATTAAGCGTACGCCAAATGAATTGCAGTTTTGCCGACACCAGTCATAAATGGCAAATGGTACTGTTGATAAAACGGAACACCTTGCAAGTCAGACATAACTGCCCATTCTAGTACGAGAACCCATTGAAATCAGTCGTTGCCTTTTCAATAGAATCACAACACGGCGCTTCCACGCCTTGACTTCCAACAGAGTTGAAACATTTGATCACGTCAACCCCCCCCCCCCCCCCCCCCATAGCTAACAGTACAAAATTATCAATTCCTCGACACGGCCTGCAAAACTATATAACGACGGAAAATATGAAATGACTTTTTACCAAGACATTAATGAGAGAGAGAAATTGAATCATACCTTGGTTGCCGTCAAAAAACTGGAAATTCTGAGGCTTGCCAAACGCCACAGCGAGCCATGCACCAAACAGGGAAAGTAATGTGAATGTACTCATTGCTGTATCCATTCTCATCAAAACTGCAAAAATAGGCAATTTCGATCAGTATATCAGTCGTATACGTTACAAAATCACCGTGAACGCTGTTGCATTACGAATTGTTTAACTTGAGACAAACGATTGAACTGTAAAATAGTCTACGTGTACCATCAATGCAAGTGAAGTCCGTTGCATGCGATAGTGCGATAGTGCAAAGCTTCTTTCCTCCAAGTCAACGTCAGTCTCTGATATGCAACGCAGATCGAGCGAACAAGATAAAACTGCTCACGACAGCGAAGAAAATCAATCTCTCACGACTCGTGCGATTAAATCCAAGCGATGATACCGATTCTTTGCCACACAATATGCAACAAAGGGCAGAGCTGTTCCTACAGCCGATGCTAACTGGAGGCCTTCAGCACTGGAGTGACCTTGCTCCTACTCCTTCGCTCTCGTTATGCGGACAACCTTAGCTGTGTGAGCTGGCCTCTTCCATTAATATATACTCGGATACAAACACAAAGAAGCCGCCAGCGGTTAACCAATAGCAAATGGCAGTGTATAGCACATGGCAACTATGGTAACCCCCGTCACCATAATTACATTTACAAATGTTGGATTCAGTTGTGGGTGGTTTACTGTCTACGCCATATCGCATTCATAACAGCTCAGGGGGGTATAGGTACCTCTAGGATACAGTGAGTGGCAAAGTTAAAGGCGTAGCCATGGCCTAATCCTTAAAGAGGGATATAATGACATGATGACAGGAAGCATGAAGATAGGCCAGAGGCAATGATACCAACAGTACCTCCTTTATATTTCATATGCCAGCCAACACGTTCCATTTGATCGATAAATCACATGGAGTGTGACGGATTCGAATTGCATTCACATTTACACGTGTTGTAAAAATCAAGCAAACTGTCTTTAGTTTTTCCTCTATGGCATCTTTTTGGCCTTGCTAATGCTTCGATACAGTAATGACCCTATAAAAATCTTATTGCCAGCTTTATACGATTGTGCACAACGGTCATTGGGACTCAAGCGAGGAAAGGTGACAGTGACAGGAGGGGAAAGAAGACATGACATCCAAGGGGACTACGTGAGGGGGGATGGGATGAGAAGAGAAGAGAAGAGCGGGGAGGAAGGAAAGGAGGTGGGGAGACTGTGCAAGAGGAGACGTAATTTTAGGAAATGAGATGGGAGGAGACTTAATCAGAGGAGAGGAGATGAGAAGAGCAGGGAGAAGAGCAGGGAGAAGAGCGGGGAGAAGAGCGGGGAGAAGAGCGGGGAGAAGAGCGGGGAGAAGAGCGGGGAGGAGAGCAGGGAGAAGAGCGGGGAGAAGAGCGGGGAGAAGAGCGGGGAGGAGAGGAGTTGGAAGAGACTGCTAGAGAGGGTAGATGAGGAAGGGAAGCGAAGATGTGGGAGGAAACGACATTAGGGGGAGAAAGGAGGGAGGGACAAAGCCAGTAAGGTGTTCCAAAGATGAGGAAGTTTGAGGAATGGTAATATTGTGGCGGTTTAATGAAAACACATTGGTGCCGTAGTTGAGTTATAGGCTAGAAAAATCGTGTGATTCATTATGATGATTCGGTATGATTGGGCTAGATGTGTTTGATTCGCCATGATTGGGTTTGATTCGTTGTCACTGGGTTTGATTCGTTGTCATTGGGTGAGATGTGTTTGCTTACTCATGATTGGATAAGACGTGTTAAATTCGTCATGATAAGATTCGATGTGTTTGATTCGTCCTGGTTGGGTTAGATTTCTTTGATTCATTATGATTGGATAAGATGTGTTTGGTTAGTCCTGTTTGAGCTTTATTCTATTCCATGGGATGAAAATGACATTGAGGCTTCGTTACCGGTTCACTCTTTATTTAACTGTATAAAAAATGTTCTTAAATCCAAGGCCTTTAGGAAAAAGCAGTAACTACCAACGCACGTGTTTGTAATGCAAGTGTCTCCTAGTAAAACGAGAACGAAGCCACCAAAGAACTCCTGTCATCAAGAAGACTAAGAGCTGAACTTTCCCGTAGAAAGGCAGAATTGTCTGTAAACGCGATGAGAACACAGATTCTCGAGGGCAATCCTATGATGAAATAATCTCCAAGGTTTTGCGCTCAATGCGTTGAATGATGCATATTAAAGTTTAAATGCATAACGGCATTAGTGGTGTGACAGTGTTGGCTGCAACATATAATGCATCGTTAAACTTGAAGTGCAAATAGCTTGGCAGATGGGTGTAACGTCTCCTTGTCGTATTTGAGGCAATAAACACAAGATCGGATTGCAATTTGTGGAAAAGCACCGAATTCGGATGGTGTGTACTGCACCTTTGCCTACATTAGAAAGGAGCTTCGCTGGGTTTGAGGTAGATCAAGTTTCTGGCCTATGAGAGGGTAGTTCGCAATAGGGATGCTCAAGTGCGACAAAAATTGGAACTGGCCTCCCTAAGTTACAATACCATGGATCAGAATAGTATCTCTTGAGCAAGATTCTCCCAAAGGCTGTTTTTCATTGGGAGACTCGAATTCTTTATCATGTGACAAGTGAAACGTTTCCCAAAACGTTTCCCATCCACATGAAATAATGTGGCTTCAAACAATGATCAACATAACTACTACCAATTTAATCTAATTTAATTCAATTTAGCATTTAATTTAAGATTTGATTCATAATCAAAACTATTATCGAAATCTTGCTCAAAATCATGAATCGCCATCATCACTAGCATGCACCATATATCACTGCGACTGTCGTGATCACCAAAGTACTTATAATCAACATGATCATCGTAGTCCTTCCTATAGTCAATCACCTTCAGCATTGCAATTAAATCTCATGCAATGTCGGCCATCATCAAAAACCAAAATCACCAGCCATTGTAAAAAAACACCACAATCAACGTCTTCCTAATCATAGTTCGACGTCGATAATCATCGATAATCATCGCAATCATTCTAATCATGATCGTCGTTTTCGACACTATTGGATCAATTTCACTTGCGTTATTCCTGCAATAACCATGAATCAAATCGTACCTTCGAATAATCCCAAATGTCACAAGTCACTTGAGCCAAGGCACACTAAATAGGTGTGGCAATTTGCAGTGGCAATGACGGCAACCTTATACGTGGCATCTCACCTTGCTCACCTTGCTCACCTTGCTCACCTTGCTCACCTTGCTCACCTTGCTCACCTTGCACTGGGCAGTGGCTGCAAGGATCCTTCTTACCGAAGAGCGTTTGGTGATGATCACGAGAAAGTGTTGATCAACTGTTCAGACAGAAGCACCGCACAATCAAACCCAACATCGAGGCTTGGCTAGCTAGGGTAGTTTCAGGTTTTCAATAGGAAATATCTACGCTTATAAAGCAGTTTTGTGACAGTTGGGTCTTAGGTGGAATGACTCTGCGGCTGATTATGGTTTCACAAAAAGGTTTGAAGAATTTCAGTCTTCATGCCGTTCGTTTTGAAATACCATTATAACGTACTCCTCTGCACTCAGTGATTTGTAAAATGAAAACTTTAAGATATTAAGGCTAGCTTGATTTCAACTGGCAACTGTTCATGTTCGTGTTATTCCCGGAATTCTTCCAATGTGATGGCTAGAACGACGGCTAGAGGATTTCATCGTATACAGGAAAAATTGAAAACAATCATTCGAAACAAATCGCTCGGAATATCTCACATTTAGATGAATTGCACCTTCTTTCGATAAGACGCACAAGCACCTTGGTCTTGAAACTGCGACAAATTGAGTTAGCTTGACTTGCCTTGACTTGGCTGAGCATCAAATCTCCGTGCGATTGTGAAACCTTGTATACCAAACTTGCCACAAAGAAATGCAGGCTGAACGATACCAAGTCGCGGGCATTGCATTGATAGTGAGGACACACGTGCGCCCACAAGTGCCACTTTCATGTCCTACCAGTAACCATTCCATACATCTTTACATGGAAAATTTTTTGATAATTCTGTCGCTCTATGAATGGATCACTCACACTTACTCGTCAGCAACATAGTACGCAAAGCCCGTTATGGCTCATGATTCGTTTCCAATCTATTAATATCCGCTGGAGAGCGTAGGACGAGTTATCATAAGGACATAACTTTTATCTCGGGGTATTGTCTTCGAACAATCTTTAAACACCCTGAGGCAAATAGATTGAGGGCAATAGCTAAGTGGATTTGAAAAAGATAGCGAAGCAAAATTGGTAGCTGAACTTTCACTAGAGTGAGGAGAATCGCTAACTCTCTGTAATTCTAGGCCTATGAAACAGGACGTGCCTTCACGTCGAGAGGAAGGACCAGGGCTCTGCTCGATGAACAGGTTTCTCGTCCAAAGATCTGTCCTACCGTCATGAACCAGAATCCTTCAGAAATGACGTCAGAATGTGAGAAAGGACGAAGACACTGTTCGATAGGCACGGCTACACGGTGTCCGAGAATCTACCTTTGTTCGAATGCTAGATGGAAGGTATAAAAAGAGCTTATATAGCCTTTGGAGAATCTTAGGGCCAGTTTTGATTGCACAAGAACCAGCTGGGTTCCTTGGATCATCTGCCATTGGTTAATGTAGCCGATCTCCATGAAAGATATATTCATCGTTGGATCCTACTTAGCCTCTGGAGATGAAGCTTGCACACCACACCGATATTGAAACACATTTTCGACACTTCAAGACTTTCAACTTTATCATACTCCCTTTCTTGGTAAGTTATGTTGAGGAAAGGCCATGGTGGCCTATACGAAGCCCGAACAAAGGAAGAAAGAAGAATGCGAACAGCTAAGAGGAGAGAGAGATCAGATCAAGTTTATTGATCTTAGATTTGAAAGATGGCAAGTTGTAGGACTCAGGAAAGCAAGAAGAAGGCAAGACGTTCCATAAATTGCATGTTCTTGGGATGAATGATGATTTGTGTATGATGATGTTAGAGTTCGTGGAGTAGACAGTGAAACTTGGAAAGGGCGTGAAACTCGAAAATATTGCTTTCAAAGGAGTGACTGGCCATTTAACATCCACTGGTCTAACTGGAGATGAGAAATACGAACACTAATAACGACGAGACAATATAGAACATGCAGTTTGCACCAAAGTTTCCAGTAATGAAATTGGTGCCCCCTGTTTGACATGAGAACTTCTTCTGGTCACAAATGGATGCAAATGGAAGTATTGAAGAAGCTGTGTCTCACCACAACTAAAGGGCGGGAGCTTTGAGATCATTGGGCCCACAACTAGATCTAATTCTGTGACACAAGAAAGACGGAACGCCAATTTTGGGATACACAATTCCATGGTATTGTAATAGAAAATGCAACTATGAGGCTTGAAAATATCTGGGCATGCCATTACGACTTATCATCAATGGTGGTCAGTGTATAAGCTTGACAACGGGTGAATGGCAACATCATTTTACAACACCGCTGAATTCGCGAATGAATTGGCTTTTGTAAAGAAAGGGATTGGTCGACATGAAAGGGTTAACCTCAAGGAAGTAATCTCGTTTCATCAACTGTTACAATGCTTTTCAAAACTCATGACAAACAGTGCTTCTACCTGTATTTGGAACAAATGTATCTAAACGACGAGAGATAATCTTTAACATGAATCATTGTTTCTAGTTAAAATCTGTCTGTTCTAATAAGACTTGACAATGATTTTTAATGGCATTAATGTTTCTGTCTCAGCCATGCTCGGGCCTCTTATTTTGATTATGCCATTGGAGAAGGTCGGTGACCTTTAATTTAACACCAGCTTCATATTTCAGCAACGCAATTAACTGCGTTGCATACTCGATTTCGAGCGTAGCCGAAATCAGAGACAGGGCTCTGAGTTCTCTTCTAGGGAAGTGGATTTGATGAGGTGGTATCACGTTGCCTTCCTCACCAATGGTGTTTTTATTGCGACACGTGCAGGATTCGAACTGACAACCCCTGTGTTGTGAGTCCGCATGCTTAACCACTACGCCAAAACACCATTAATCCTCGCTGGACGTATAATAGAAGGAACCTCTCATGCCCGGGAAGAGGCGTCAGTTGGATACCAAAAACTTGGCAGGAGGCTTTCTTGTATTGCACCTTTCCGTAAGAATACATTTTGCATGAAAGAGACAAAGTCGCAAGTAGTGGTTGACTAGAGAAGAAAATTGATTAGAAGGCACAGATGATCCTTGAAACGCAATCTACATCCAAGTTCTGGGAAAAGGCAGAAATATATAGGACACTGTATGCGGATTATAGCTTTTCCATCTACATACGAATCAGGAATCATTCTTTTGTATCCAAATTGTAAAATGTTCCCACAGCCTTCCTACCTGGGATGGTTTGCAAATTGTTTTAGCTGCCACCGTCGACACGGGCGATAACCTTACCAGAGTCAGAAATACTGTGGACAGTGCAAAATCAAGGTTTGATATTGCCTCTGGACAAAGTGGTTAGAAAATCAAATGATTCATGATGATTTATGACGCTGGAGATTACGATGAAGGTGTCCATGATTATTATGATAACGATGATGATGATGATGATGGTGGTGGTGATAATGACGATGACGATGATGATGATGATGATGATTATGACAAAGATGAAGATGATGACAAAGTTAATGATGATGATGATGATTTATGATGATGGGGATGGTGATGGTGATGATGATGACGAGGATTTATAATGATGATTATGATGATGATAGTAATATATGACGATGATGATGATGATAATGACGATGACGATGATGATGATGATGATGATGATGATGATGATGATGATTCGTGATTTCAACGATGATAGTGATGATGGTGATAGAGATGATTATGGGGATAATGTAGCGCTCTCTCAAATCACAGTGACTAGAGATTTTCAGAGGAACAGTGGCGAAAACGTCAATAAGAACATGATTTTATCAAAGGGCTAGCAAATGAATACATTTCGGTATAGAGTTGATGACTTCATGCGGTCACAAGAGGCAAATATTTCAAAACCGCTGCACAAAATGCCACAAACCTTATACCTAAGGAATCCCAACTATCGATGACTTAATTAGGATTTCAGCGTTCTAACGTCTTTGGTCAGCGAAAGACATTTTGTTTTTCCGTTTTATCTTAAATCACGCTTATCCTATGTCTAAAAGAAAGACGCTTAGATCTTAAGCTGGCATTGTTGAGTCAACACCGTTAGAAACGTTTTCAAATTTGGAGGCAAAATTTCCCTGAACATTTCATCAAGGAGTGTAAAAACCTCACAGACAGAGAATGGGAGGCTGATTAGAGGATTTGAAGAGAAAAACGAGGCTCTTCTTAATCATTCCCGACGAACGAAAAAGCCGTGATTATTCATGCTCCCTTGTTTAAGAATTGAGGGGGCTGTCATGTGATAACGATAAACAAATCGGAATCATGTTCTGTGGACTGAGAGGCTAGATGCGTTCTTGAGGAGAGATTCCTAAAAGCTTTCGAAGTAAAGCATTTCTAGCAATTGAATAAGTTGAAGGCAGTGTTGCCCTGCGAAATACGTTGAAAAGGCAGGCTACGAAACTAAAAAAACCCATTGAAAACAAAGCGATTCGCACACCTGAGATGATTACTCAGTTCTCAATCGCTCAGTGTAGCAAAGCGGTCATATCTTGTTACTCCTCGGTTCATGGCATGAAGAGGATAGTAATGGTAGGCGCGTCCAGAGGAAGAGCCACACAAGTTGAGTCTTCAAATGGCTGGAATTGGGTGCTGTGATGGCTCACTGGTTACCAAACGTGACTACAAATACAACAGTCGGTAGTTCGAGGCAAACCCTACCCTTAACTTCACTTTGAGTGAAAGAAAAGAGTCGTCAACTCTCTGTAATTTTCAGCGTAGAAGTGACGAGGTGTGGTCACATTTAGATGAGAGATCGTGCAAATGCTCTTCAAGTGTCCCTCTCGGTGTCCTGAAGTCTACCTTCAGATGTCAAGTAGAGCATATAGAAAAGAATCTCCAACGAGATATTCAGAGGATATTAGTGACGGCAGAAGTATAGTCAGCATCGACTTGCGAAATTGTCAAAGAATACAATGTATGGAATTTGAACTTACCGAAAACCGTGCTCTCGATTCGCCCATCAAAATCAATGGGCCATTTGTAAGTCACTAAAAAGCACACAAGAAACTAATGAAAATTTGGAAGATGCCACAAAACAGGAGCAAATTTCAGTATTTTTGGGCACGCATTTAGCAAATCAACACTAGACTTGCACTAGACGAAGATTGTGATCAGACACGAGGTTGAAACACTGACAAAACGACCGGTGGGTTTGACTTGCTTAAACCGTGTGGATGGATGTGGGCAGGCTTCCCCCAACAATCCAGACATTTTCAAATAAAAGAAAAGTGGTCGTGAGAGTTGAATAGACAGTAGCGGTTGATTCAAAGCAAACAAAGGCTTTTCGTGAATACATCTGAGATGGTAATAAGTGCATGCCTTTCCCAAGTGATAAATCATACGAGATCAAAACTGCACAAAACAGGGACTACCAATTTAAACACAAGAAGTAAATAAACGGCCTGAAATTGTGCACGGAAATGCCGTGGCGCATTATTGCAAAAGTGAATTCACCTCGTGTTTACACAGGCTATGCCCAAAAAGGTATGCAGCCGCCTTGCATACGATGGCATCTCAATCAATCAAACTGAGAACGTTTGAGGCAATTCACTGCATCGTGTATTAACTTCAAATCGAATAAATATCACTGGCTAAAGGCAGGAAAATATTCCAGCATAGAGGGGTACTTTAAGAGGTAAATGCGGACTGGGAAATGTTTTTTTTTCTGCGAATAAAACTACCAATATTTTCTACAGCTCTTAAGACCATGGAAGGAATGTTAAGACAGCGAGGCCAATGAAGGAAATTGTTGCCACTTATGTCGCCGTCTATTTTTCTTCTCTGATGTCTCGCCGCGATCTCTTGCCTTCGGTCCTTCAATCGGAGACTCACGTTCGAGCCTATACTTCCCTCACTATCTGTCCAAGTAAGTCCGTCTGTCTGTAAGACAGGGGCGGATGAGGATTTCCACCACAACGCTGGGTCAGTCGTGGTACCTGAGGAAGGAGAAAACTCATCATCGTTCATCCAGCTGTATTCGGTTGCTTGTGACCCTGCTGGTGACTTATTTCCATGTTTTCCACGACTCAGCCATTCGAATGGCTTCGTGTAGTTGGCTGTTGGTGAGTTGTTTGATGCCATCCAACCATAGAATTCTCAGTCTGCCTCACCCGCTTCTTCCTTCAACATATCCGAGTATGACATTCTTCTCAAGACATTGCCCATCGCGTTTGACTACGTGCTTTCTTCTTAGGAACTTTTCACCCCCAAACTCGTCCCAGGCTCCTACTCGCAAAAGAGGCTGGAGATATTGAAAAGGTGTATTGTTACAAGTTAACCTCAGTTTATAAAAAGCGCCCATTTAAAAGATGGACAGAATGTGAACCTTCGTTTTGACTTCGGAGTATTGAAAGAACACGATTTTCTGGATACTTAACTAGAAGAGTTAGTCGCCCCATACTCAGGAGCGTCGTGGAGTACCTTGCTACAGAGGTATCATCTTGAACCATGACATTTGAGGTAGGATGGCCAGTTCATTTCCTCGTTTTGCTTTAACTCCCGCCTTATACCAGGTACCCATGTTGGATGGAGAGAGAGAGAGCGAGGGCGAGGTGAAACGTGCACATGGGTGCCTCGAACCCGAAGATCTTCTTAATCGATACAAGCTCTTGGATCTAGAGTGGTATTACTTCCAGCTACAGCTTATCGAGGTAGAATGGCTAGGTGCATTGCTTGCCATGCTTTATCCTCAGCTTCACACCAGATTTCCATTTGCTGCTGTGTGTATAGTGGTGTCATGGTGTAGTGGTTAAGCCTGCGAACTCATAACGCAGCGGTTGTGAGTTCGATTCCTACACGTGTCACAATAAAAAGGCCACTGGCGAAGCAGGCAATGGAAAACCACATCAAAAAATCAATTTCCCTACAAAAAAGCTCAGAGGCCGGTCTCTAATTTCTGCCAAGTTCAACATAGAGTGTGCAACATAGCAGTACGCCGGTGGAGGATATAAAGAGGCGTGCACAGGCTTGTAACCAAAGCCGTGATCTGTGCTGATGATCTAATACAAGCTGATAATCGGTTTCTCGCTTTTCAACGCCCGAGTGTGCACACTGCCAACTCTGGGCTGTACAGTTCTGTTCTTAAGCCTGGTATACTTACTGGTGAGATAGGGAAAGCATCCATCATAAAGCAAAGATTCTTAGGAAGGGCTGAAAACATATTTTTACATACGAAATTCCACTCATAAGTGGCGGGCAAATTTTTCTCTACAGATCGGTTTTTCTTGTTAACCTCAAGGGGGTGAAATCTCAAATGAACAGCCTCATTTTTGCTTTGGACAAAGTTTGTTTCCTACAAATTAATAAACTCCCGACTCCTGCTTGAATGGGCAAGATCCGATGCGGAATGGGAGACCAGCTCGTGGGTAAGGCAGCTGCTAACAAGCCTTAAGGTTAGTTGTTCTAGCCTCACTTGAGTCTCACTTCGAGTTAAGAGGATCGACAGATCTCTGTGATTGCAGGTCTATGAGTCAGGAGGCGTAGTCAAATTTAGAGGGGAGACCAACAGACTGCTTGATAAGCATTGCTTGTAAGTTTCCTAAAATCGACTTTTGGGTGCTAGGTTGAACACATAGCAAATCCTATTTGTATCAATAAAAGCCCACGTGGAATGCATTTCAATAACATTTTGGGCAGAGATCTGTTTCGTATTTCATGCGAAAAGCAATTCTGCCGGCTTTAGATTTATCCTTTAAATTGGTTTGGTCGAATTTATTTGGCCATTTGTTATTTCTTCGAGCATCGACATCTGGAGGTCGTCGTGTGCCACAATACACGTCCTATAGAAGTACTTCACTTTACTTTACTTCACTTGAAAAAGACCCGATGAATCGGCATGGTAATCACCCAAGATCTCCTCTACTTATTTGGCGGCAATTTTTCCAAAGATATGAAAGAGCATGAAAACGATGTATATTGGAATGGATAGACCCAACTTTGCCTGTGTATATTCTGGATAACCATCTGAGCTCTCTGCTGCATTAAGACACATTAGCATAAATTCATGGATCAATGGACCGACTAACTACGTATCTATTTTGGGAGTCGATTCATCTCGATCCAAAAGAAATACTGCCAAATAAGGTTCAGCTTTGGCTGGAATTTTCTAGCCTACTAGTTCCATTTCATTGTTACCAATGCGGCGAATGCCAAAGGTGGCGATTCTCAAGACTTAATTGCATTTTTCAACTCCCAACATTTTTTTAATCGATTTGTTTAGGAAATTCATTCATCGGGATTTGCATCAAAATCATTGGATACATTCCAAAATTGAAATCACAAAACAGCTTCGCGCAGCTTCGCGTATTCTTGAGCAGTGGCTGTGATCGTTTTCAAGGTTAGAAGTCTGGGTACTAATGACGTAAAAATTGAATCTTGTGTCAATATCAGATACATAGCAAATAAAAGCCGGATGCACTTGCAAGTTGAATGACGATCAAGGGCCATTGCAGTTTGAACCATTACTATCAGTCACCGTAATCATCATAAACACTGCCATTATCATTCATCCAAAATATCCACCTCCATTACAACGATCAGTAATCGCTGATCGTTGATCATTTTCATCACCATCACAAGCCTCATTGTAATCAAAGCTTCATCAACATCGTCATTGTCACCCAAATTAATCACCGCCATTGCAAATGTCATTTCGATTACCCATCACTGACCAATGATCATCATCATCTTCATCACAGTAGCCACCAATATTATCACCATAATCATTATTGATGCAATGATTCAAACCTACCAGTTGAGACCCTTCAAATAGCATGAAATAAGCTGTTCCGTTATAATTTGACTGCATGAAGTAGGAGGATTAGCACCTGAAGGAACTTATCTCTGCTTCCAATAATTAGAATCATCGCCCTGGCAAAGTGCCTGCTTTCCATGAATTCGATGATTTATTAGGGAGAATCTGAGCTCAGCTTGCTCTGCCGATTTATTGAGGAATTTCACACGATTAAGTTGAAGAGTAACCGGTGATATTGTTGGATCATGGTACAATTAAGAAGCTGGTACCTAAAATCTGATATAATGCAGCGCCAATTAGAGTGTTTGCATTAGTATTGCGTAACACATTTGGGTAGGCATTACCATGTCATTCATACGAGAAAAGGCCTGGGAATGAATGACGTAATTCAGCATAATCTCAATGCTTGAGGCATGCTGAAAGAATTCCTTGACTGCCTCGGCTCATGCATTGAATAAAGCCTTGTCTCTTGCGTCTTCTCCACGCTTTCATACCGAGACAACTAGTAGAAGGTAAACTAATTTTCGTCAGGAAACCAGCTGAGTTATCCCTTGGATTTGCGGTGTAAACTGGGTTCAATGCTGGAGGGACAACTGCCTGGATTTGCGTGAATTATTTCATTGACGTCTCCAATGAAATTTCCACCAACGTAAATTCACAAATGATTCACAACAGAATAAACAGATGAATAAACTGGAAGAAGAGAAAGGACGCCTGGAAGAAGAGAAAGGACGCCTGGGAGGAGAGGGAACTTAAGGGCAAATCTTTCTAATCGAGATAAATCCCCTGAACTTTCCACGATGGGACTGATTTGCCCCTGGGATGGCGATACCAGTGAAAAACTAACAAGGGCTGAATCATTATTTCCGTTCCATAATCGCCAGTTAACATATTATTAAACAAATGTCTGAATAGTTGCACCGGTCTAGCTGTGCATGGATGATTTAGAGCAGAGCTGTTAACGAATTATCATACTGATAATAGCAACCATTTCATCGACCGTCTTGAAAACTGGACCAATTTGCACTTTGGTGTCACACCGGGGGACGTCACAAGCCAATGCAGCTCGTGAAACAATGAATACCGTCCTTCAAACCGCTCTTCAAAGCAAAACTAATACTTCGTGTCGATCGCGGTTGAGAAGAACTAGGAATCCTTAAAATGAGGATTCGATTTCATTCCTATCTGAATCTACTCCGTCAGATAAATGCTAATCATTTGATGACATGGCGCATATATCTTCCAATTAATTCTTGCGTATTTCACCTGCATCGAAAAACCCTCGATGTCTATTCAACATTCTTCTGAAATGTTCACAAAAAATCTGATACTGCCCTGAGTTATTCTACATTCATCAATATTTAACAAACGACTACAACTTTTACATTAAAGAAAGCAAACTGTAGTAGACCAACGGACTGTCGACATTGAAAATTATACACAAGCTAATCAAATGCCTATCAGCGCATGTGAATCCAATATGACATTGAACCAGATTTGCATAGCCGAATCCAATACGACATTGAACCAGATTTCAATATCCTGATGCAATCCAATAACGGGCTCAGACATAAAAAGTATTCGTGGGTCAACTCCATATCTTCATGATCCTCCCAGTGAATAACGGATTCAAAAAACTAACATTTACTAAAAAAATCCGCAACGTCTTTGGTTACCTCGCACGTCGAATCAAACTTACATCCTACGTAAACATCCCCTTCGCTAACAACCACTTACAAGTCGAGCCACAATGCCCAACGCGACACCCATCTATCAGGAACGTCGCTAGGATAGCTGGCCATCGTTTGTCTTTTCATAGCCCAGACACATCCGACTGGCATTGAAAATTTAGATGCAAATGTGATACAAGCCATCAAACGATCTCTTGCAGAGATTCAATCAAGAGACGAAATAGATCAAACATTTCTTTATTTCGTCTTAACAATAAATCATGCCAGGCTTTAAAAGCTTTGGTTTTTAGTAGTCCAGCTAGGCTAACTCACAGACGGAGATTAATGGAATCGAATGATTCGCGGAACACAAAGCTCATTCCCAAAGGTAATGTAGATCCGATTTTAAAGATGTATTTCTAGAGCTGGTTCGCATTTTCAAATGGAAATGATTGAATAGTTGGAACTTACCAGCACTGCAATGCTGTGAGTTGATAATTCAAAGGTATCTTCACGAGATGTAGGATGTCGCGCCAGTGAATTCCTTCAGCTAACTCCGACAGCGTGATCTCAGTATGAGCGTCTCAACGCATTTGTCAAGAAGTCGGAACTGATTCCTGCAATGCAAAGCGATGTCACAAATAAACAAAAGCCAAACTACTGCCTTTTGTTTATCAATGCAGACCTGCTTGTGTCATCAACCAACAACACTGAACAATACAGACTGGCCGGTGCACTCGCAAAGACCCCAGTAATTACCAATATATCTCTTTTCTCACCGCAGTATGACCAGTGTTCAACCGTTGGTAGTTCGATACTGACTGAGCATTTCGTATCGATTCCTTTCTTCTGTTAACATCCATTGATATCAATAGTGCTTTTGTCTGTTGGAATGGCAAACTGAGGGAGCGATCCATGTTCACGCATTTTGGCAACGGAAAGCAGTTGAAAAACACAGTTATGCCACTAGTTTTCTATCCTCTTTTTCGTTACTTATCTCAATAGACCTGTGAAAAGTGAACTCTTACCATTTCGCATCTACGTACATCAGATTTGGTGAAAGCCCGCTCCAAATGATAATGTGGGCAGTCGCGTGAACGGCTGTTTGGCGATGCAAAGACGACGCAGGCCAACACCGAATGAGTATCAAATCATGGAGAGAAGCTGGACAAAGTGAAAGATGGCTCAATCGATAAAGCTCTTAATCCCAGACCATAAGGTCAGAAGTTCGAGGCCCACCTGAAACTTTAATTATATTTAGAGCGAGGAGAGTCACCAGCTTTCTGTGACCCTAGGTGTATGAATGGCGAGGCGATGCGAGGCCCTAACGAGGTTCAGTACTAGGAGACTGGTCAGAAAGCAGAGCTTCTCACTCGGCGCCCTAGAGATCCACCTTACGGTGCTTAATGTGAAGTAAAAACCTGACATGGCCTCAATATGAGACGGAGACTAACGTGATTTGGAAAGTGTTTGGGGTACAGGACAGCGCGTTTTAAAATGCAACGCCATTCTTTCTATCATTTAGCGACACCATGAATTCATTCAAAATTCTGACTTTAGTTTGAGGGAGTTATAATAATAGTAATAATAATGATAATAATTGTTTGAACACTAAGTATACCTTCAGCTAATTAAATCATTACTAAATATCCTAACGAAATAAAAAAATGACCTTATAAACGAGCAGAGCGCTGATCTTCCAGGTACTCGTGTTTCAACTTCTCAGTTAGTTGGATTCCGATGCTGTTCAGACTTTGTCGGGTGATTTGCATCCAGGCTACTTTTGTCTCTCCCTTTCGTGGCCTTGTCACGTCCCAGAGACACGTCATTCCTGACATGCGTGCGTGCTTATCAATCTAGATTGGAATCTTGTCTGTAGATGTGCGCATTTTACTTTGAGAAAATGTGCTCGTCAGCCAGTCGTGTGATTTGCGAGCATTAAGGTTCATGACAAGACCACAGATACTCGAAAGAGTGGGCGCAGATGCTAACAAGACATTGAACTATGCTTGAAGTGAAATATAACAACTACTTCTACAATGAGATGTTCTTCCACTACCAATTCCATTTTGGTTGGAAGGGTTGACAAGCTTTGAAAAGAACTATGCCATGGAATCGGGCCATCATACAATATGTTCTAAAATGCACAACTTCTCACAATTTTAGGCAATGTTTCATCAACACTTATGTTATCATCTGCGGCTTGATTTTTACCCTGGGTGGATATCCGACTAACTATGGCTGGCGTTGCCAGCTCCCTGCGATTAACTCGACAGTGAAGAAACATCTTCAAGATTTGCAAAGTTTATAAACCAGCCTAGTCACACTTCGAGAGCAGTCAATGGGAGTAAATGCTCTCGAAAGAAGTTTACTCATAAAGCTTAGGATGGGTATCAAGATAAACATGAGTAGATTGAATCAAAGAACGAGCAGTAAATTTTAATTAATTAAAAACAAACGAACGTTTTTAGTGATCCTTATTTGCATATTTGTTATGTTTGCATGTTTATCTTTGTGTAATCCTTTATCCACATTAAGTTCATACGAAAATCAAGTGAAAATGATGAATATAATTACAGGCTGCAAACAGAGCAGAGACAATATAGGACGACGCCAAAGGCAGGAGTTCAAAATAGACAGCTTTGCAAGCAGACCGACTGGATTTTATCACTGATCAAACAGCAACAGATTACCAAATAATAACAACATTCAGAAAAGACCACCATCGTGTTGTTAAAGTGTCATTTGCAAGATTCGTTTCGAGCTCAGAGCTACCTTCATCGTTCAAATGTAATGATCACTCCCAGGGCCCTTCCTCTGATATTTCTGTGGGCGTTGAAAAGAATTTCTGACATTTAACTTCAGCCGTTTTAAGTTACAGCAAGAGATTGTCTAAAAGGGGCTTGGAATAGGCTTTTCAATACGAACCTGTAAGGTGCCCTTCCTGAAACCTTTTTAAGGGCATTCTGCTCAGCTAGGGCTAGGTTGGGCTAGGTTAGGCTAGGTTAGGCTAGGTTAGGCTAGGTTAGGCTAGGTTAGGCTAGGTTAGGCTAGGTTAGGCTAGGTTAGGTTAGGCTAGGGTAGGCTAGGGTAGGCTAGGGTAGGGTAGAGTAGGGTAGGGTTACGGTTATGACTGGGTTCAAGGTCAGTAACTAACGCCAAGGTACGGGCTAAGGTTAGTAGCCACGGGCAGGGTTCGGGCTGGCTGTCAAGGATGGCGCTAGTGGTCAGGGCTAGTGATCAGGGCTAGTAGTCAGGGCTAGTGATCAGGGCTAGTGATCAGGGCTAGGGCTCAGGGCTAGGGCTCAGACAAAGCTTGGGGGTAAGTAGTACCGGCTTGGTACAGCATATGTTTTCACTTTTGCGATTTTATCGCCGTCGCCCATTAACTTTTGAAACAGACTCGTAAGCTTTTTTCCTTGACAAATCTGCTGTGTTGTAAGAATTATTGCACGTATGAGCATTCCAAGTAATTCCCCTGCTTCCTGAAATATTGGTTGACATGATACTATTATAGCTACCGACGTAGTTGGTGGAAAGTATTCTATATACGACTCCGTGCGGTGCGCGTTTTGAGGGCTAATTGCAACCAAAACTTATAAAAAGTCGTTAAATAGCCAAATACAGTACCTACACATCCGCACCAACACATCTTGCGGTTCGACTTCATTAATATGGCATATGAACAAGCATAGATATATTTCTAGCTCAGTGTGCGAATAAAAACAGCACTCTAGGGGCGGTTGGCATAGTGCTTAATACACATGCCTACTGTGTGGAGGGTCCGAATTCGAGGCGCCCTCTTTCACACTTCGTTTCATCCTCTCTGTGCAACCAGCAGCATAATTTGTACCCTACCTCACAAACCTGTGGCTCTGGATGATTCCCTCCATCAAGGTTCTCCCCCAATGCTCGTTTCGAAAATAGGCCACAACTTCACATTTTTTTAGTGGGTTATGTTGAGGAATGGCTATGGTGGCCTATACATTACTTTCAGTGTGCTGTGATTACATGAAAAACTGTTTTCCCATACTCGACTTCGATTGTAGCAGAAACCAGAGACGGGGCTCTGAGTTTTTTCTAGAAAAATTGATTCCATGAGGTGGTTTAACTCTGCCTTCCTCGCCAATGGCATTTTTATTGTGACACGTGCAGGACTCGAACTGACAATCCCAGTGCTGTGAGTTCGCATGCTTAACCACCACACCATGGCACCAGGTGATTACATACCAGGCCCAAAATCCCATTATTTGTATTAAATTTTAAGGAAAACTGAGCTATATCAGATAGCGAAAATCTACGATGAAATTTTGCTTTCCTTTATTCTGTATTACGGTTACATAGTTGCTAACTTTGATATTACCGTTATCAAGTTATTCATTTGGAGGTGGAAGATATGTATTAGTCTTGGCCTGCTTTAATGGTTAAGCTTGCAGACTCATAACACAGGGGTTCTCGGTTCGAATCCAACATGGCGTAAAATAAAGCATCATCTTTGAGGAAGGTAGCGTGAAATTGTCTCATGATATCCACTTGGTTTTTTAAGCTGATAATGGAATACATATGTAGCATTTCCCGCAAGGTGTTTTTACCAAGTGGTTTTGGCTCTGTTTAAACTTAGTTCATTACAAATTTCATCTAACTGACTAAAAAAAGAAGCAAGAAAGTAATTCGAAGCATTTATTTGGTCATCATTAACTGACATATACTCTAAAATGAAATAAAACAAGGCATCCTATGGAGTCTCTTTGCAATTAACTACCACCTTAAAATACAAGCTGCTTTGAATTGGACTCAGAGATACTTCTGCATCCTATGTATGAAGATGTGCTATAGGGGATAAGGTGAGGCTTTCAATCAGCGGATGTATAGGTACATTGCGACCCAGCCTCAAGAGGTCACGGGCTACCAAAGTCCGGAGCCGGTCTCAAGCCCAGATAGAAGGGGAGGCAAGACGACAGAAAAGGCGTCAGTACAAAAAACTCTCCACAACAAATTTACGCAACGTAATAAATGATAATAATAATAATAATCTACCAGATTCATACAGGACAGCCTTTTCAGAAGATGTTACTGCTATCGCCAAGGGTCCTGTTAATACTGCCAAATACACGGTCCTAAAACTTCTAATGGGAGAGACGCGTCAAGAAGTTCTGCGGCGATCTTTTTAAGGGAGTAGGCAGGGGTTGAAAAGAATGAGAAAAAAGAAGAATTACGAAAAGAGAGCAAGGAAGCACATTTAAGAAAAGATGAATGCGAAAGGAAGGGAAGAAGAATACGAAAAGAACATTACATTTACCTTTTTCCTCAAATCTTCATTCAGACACGGAAATCCAAATCTAGAAAGAGAGGTGAGCATTCAAATATTGGGAGCAAGATTTCAAAATCAGCATCAGGGATTAAGAGATACAACGAACGAGAATACTCCACCTGGCAAACAATTGATAGGCGCACACCTTCCAGGTTGTGATTAGGTTGATAAAAAATATTGAACAAGTAAATCGTTTAGCTACATTATATAAATAATTGAATGCACACTGCTTTTCAAAAGTAATCAAACATCGCTTGCGAACTAGTTAAGCTTGTTGGTAAGCTTTGCTTGCAGTGATAGAATGCCTTTATAGGCAAAATGATTGAAGAAAGCACTTTGAGAAAGGCTTGAGAAGCGACGTCTTTGCAACATGCGTCCTTGCGGGAAATCGCTTCATCCAATGCATCAATGGATTTTTCAAGTGGCTACATCTTCAATCATGAGTCACAAGGATAGGTCGTTGAAGATGTCAGAAATGTCTGACCATTGCTGAGAGCTCGTTGAGTTGAAGCGACAATCGAATCTTTCATGTGGTAAGACAACCATCCTCCAGGAAGGATTTCACATTCTGGTAGACCTAAGCCTTGTAACTTTATCTTAAGACTAGTACGAGTCTTCAATGTAGCTTTGATTGCTCCCAGACAGACATAATCTTTCAAAGAGAAAATTAAATGAGATGACAAAAGACACAATGCGAAAATTGGCGAACTGATTTTATGACTGGTAACACCAAACAGAAAAAGCATGTATATCAACAATTCACATGAAAAGTGCGACAAATTTGAGAAGTGATTGTAATGATAGGAAGCTATCCAAGTCGTTGCGAATCTTGAACCATATCACTATGATGATGATGATGAGATGATGGGGATTTATGCTTTCGATGATTTTTGATTTCGATAATAATGACGATGATGATGATGTGATGATGATGATGGTTTATGATGATGATGATTATGATGATCATCATTTATGATTTCGACGATTTTTGATATTGATAGTGATGATGATGATGGTGATGAAAATGATGGTGATTATTATTATGATTATCATCATTATCACAAAGATTTCCTTTTCATTTTCAAGACACTAGCCCTTACAAAAAAATATCAACAAATCTATTACTTCATTTTCAAAGCAAAGATCCAGCAAGCTTAAACCACGTATGTTGAGACAACAGAGCAGTATGATTTATTTAGAAATCAAACAGTGACTCAAGAAATTCCAGTTAATTTGACGCCGTTGAAGCAAATTCCCACACACACGATGCAAAGTAATCAACCGAAGCTGATAGTTGAGTAATGAATTTTCAACCATCCTAGTTCGAAGACTTCCCGAGAAGGAGAAGACGGACATTTAGGAAGCATGAATTTTAGACAGTCTTGAAAAGCATTTCCGTTGTGATGAATAACTGCAGAGATCGAAGACGAGGAAATATCGTTAGTGTCCTTACTAAATGGCATTAATTGCACCCGATCACGTTTCTGTTGAAACCAGTTCCATTACTGCGTTTATCCGGATGGAGAATTGATCATTCTGATAATTACTTTAATTGACAAGATCGGCAAGACTTCTGTCAATCGGTCCATTTCGTTTGTGTTTCAATCAGCTCCATTGCTTCTCTTCATCCACAAAGAGATTCGCTACTTCGCATAATTACTCTTCCTGACATTACCGGGTAGATTAATGTCAGTTAGAGACAAACGGGCAGGGAAACTGAACAAAAATAAAACACAGGGATGAATTACTACAATCTAACTCTGTCTAATTCGAATCTCTGTAATTCGAACTTACAAGATTCCTTTGAGGTCTGTTTTAATTCTAATCGCGTTGCCTCGGGAAGGATACAAAATTATCTAAAAGATAAAATGGAACTCAGCGCAGTAATTTCATTGCACTGAAGAACATGGCCTTACCAATAGGTAGGATCGTGGATGCGCAAACATGATTTTTCCATTTTGGAAGTTTTTCTCCAAATTCAATAACTTTGTAGAAGGAAATAGGCATTTATCAACTTCACACATTACTCCCAGCTTAACAAGCCCTTAGATTTGGAAATAACGATGACAGTTTTATGAGAAGGGTTAGACTTGGGTATAACAGAATGGTGATTAAAGTATTAGATATTTATAGCAGTTGTGATTAGTTTAAAATGCTGGAAAGTAACATGATAAGAGTAACGATTTAGACCAAGGATAGGAAGACCGGTTTACAAGAAGCATTTACTATTAGGAATTGTTAGAGTACTTGTTTCATGTTTAACCCTCTTTGATGTAAATGATCTTGATCCGTGATGGCTACATTTTGATTGCTTCTCAAGGCGCGATTTCGTCAACAGAGCTCTTTCGGGGCAAATAAATACGAGATATATTTTATTGGATTACATTAGGTTAGCTTCTTAAATAGTTTTGAATAGTTAACTCTCGATAAAAGAGGCAGAGTAGTGGCAATTGTTCATTGATAGAACTTCACGAGAAAGCATTCTACTGTAAACGCGATAAACATTAAGGTGGAATAGAATTATTCATCCAATATTGAAGACATTAATGGGTCATTTCAACATGGTTCAAGACTGTAAGAAGAAACGACGAAAAGGTTTAAACCTAAACGCTGGAAACGAGGCAGTGGAAGTAATGGTTAGATCGAAGTTCCCTTCAAATCAAGACACGAAGAAATTGAAATAGATTCGAAAGCAATCTTGGAAGTTAATCAGGACGACATGATAAGAGGAAGGGAAGAGCTAAGAACGATGACAATAAAACTCCAGTTATCATTATCAACAGTTCATTAGATCGTATTTTATCATCATATTGAATTAGGAATCATCTTAATTAATCATAAGTCACGGATGAAAAAGGATCGAGCACCGTCATTTATATCACCACCCACATGACCCCTAAAGCTTCAATTACCCTAATTGCCGATCGTCATAGAAATTAAAGGCAGTCAACGTCATCATCCCCCGTACTGATCATAATGAATCGTAATTATGACATACGATTAGATCGTTCATCACAGTCATGACAATAAAAATCAGCGTTTCTTTTAGTAAGGAGAATCACCATAAACCACTCCAAAATCACCATAAATCATTCCTGAATCACCTTAAATCACTCCTAAATCACCTTAAATCATTCCTAAATCACCTTAAATCAGAATAAACACTTGTTGACTGATCCATTCGTAAAAAGTCCCTTGAAAGTGAGACCAATGCTTTCAAGAGCTGAACCAGTAAGACAGTAATTGAAATTGATCCGTTGCATTAATCGACGGGCTTTGCAACGAACAAAAATGATCAATCAACCAAGGAATGTCAACCGCAAAGCAAGACTACTTAGCGAGAGAGAAAGCGACCATTCTCGGTTGATACTCCAGATGTAAAGCAGCGGGCTTTAATTAACCACTTCTTCACGCACAGCTGTAGCTAATTGGTTGAAAAGGAATTTTAACGTGAGACGTGAAATTCGTGGACGCCTTACAGAATAAAAACTTCCCCTACGATAACTGTCTTGTGTCTCATCAGTTGGGAAAAGTTGCATCGTGTATCATAACTCTTTTTTTTAGTGAGTTATGTTGGGGAAAGGCCGTATTGGGCTGTACGAAGCTCCAACAAAGGAAGATAGACAGGAGGGAAAGGCTAACAGGGGAATGAGATCAGATCAAGTTTTTGATAGATCGGTCCCTTCCTTTTCGTGAACAACGATCAATGCATGTTATCTCGTGCCTCTGTTAGGTAATTTTCTGCTTTTCAATTTGCGCTTATGTATCCTACACTTATTTTTAATAGAAGGCTGTTTCAAAATGGGAGTCAGGTGAGGCACTCATATATAAAGCCATGCATTGTTCATGCATAACCAAACATATGTAAATTCCTTACTCTGTTTCGCCTGACACCCATTTTGAAACTGACTTCAAGTTAATTGTCAAATGCCCCAGCGTTCTGATGTAGTTCCACGCTCCCTGTGATATCTTGTCTTCTGTGTTGGAATTCTTTTATGAGAATTTAAAAAAAAGAAAAAACACTGCATCGCATACTCCATTCCGAGCCTAGCAGAAATAATGACAGCACTCAGAGTTTTCCATACCGCAGTAGGGTTTAATAAAGGGATGTAGATAAATAAAGTATAACTTTACGCAAATTGGATCACATAGGGCATTCTGAACTTAGCAGAAACCAGAGAGACAGGCCTCAGAGTTTTTCTCGGGAACAGTGATTATGATGAAGAGGGTTTCCCGTTGTCCTCCCCTTCACCGATAGTGCTTTCATTGAGAGCAGTACATACATACAGCGTTTGAGGATTCGAGCCCAGAACGACTGTGCCGAGATTAGGGAAGAATATTTCACTTGCTATTGTTTGCCGCTGATTAAAAGATGCAATGTCGATTAAGAATATTGCGTGAGTGATTCCGAGATGGCATCTCTCGCTTTGACCGCTTTCTGCTTGATAGAAATGCAGCTTTCGAAGTGCAATCCCTACAATGAACCCCCTTTGATTCAATCCCCCTCCCTCCACTCTGAAGCAACTCTGATCCCCTTACATAATGCAGTACTTTAATTTCTGTTCTCCCATGATATGATTGCAAGTAAATGAGCCGATTTTACAAATCTTGTGAATTGGATGAAAGCATTGATTCTAATTTATGCAAATTCTGATAAACGAGGCAACGATTAAACTTTGATTTGATTTACCTGAGATTGCAGCAAAGATGATCCGAAGATGATTGAATCAGTCTAACCACTGAATCATTCCGTCAGCCAACCGTCAGTCAAGATGAATCAAAAGATACCTTGGTTAATACACCAGGGAATCGAAACAGAAAAAGAATCCCAGATAGCACGTCAGTACGGAGGCTAAGCTTGGGAACATTTGAAAATTCCTGAATCCCACTGGTTGCTTTTTAATCCCCTGCAGAGTAAAATGGTAATCTGGAGATAAAAACTGACCCTAGCTAGAGCGAGAGAGAGAGGGATAGAGGAGTTTCCATTGTTGTCTCTTGCTGATACAAGTCAGTTGAGTCGCGTACGGCAACTGTGATGAGACAAGAACCACTCTCAAAGGATTTATTTCCCAACAGATAAACAGCCAGACTCTTGTGCTGTTACAAAGAAACTTTCTTTGAAATGAATTAAACCTTAATTAACGATTTCAAATGTGATTTAATAAGCAAAATATCTTTCTTTCCAAAAGAGCACTTAAATTCCTTTATTCTCGTTTTGGTATCAAAGATACAGTTGCGTAGTTGAAGTTTCAGGTTCCTAGGTGACCACCCCACTTTCACTGAATAAAGATCAAAGATATTACATGGATCTTCACTCAAAATCGACACGAAGCGAGTGTGAAAGAGGAAAGTATTTCCAACGCAGACCTGAGAAGTCATCTTTACAGCGTTGTTTGAAGAAGGGTAACATTTTAGTTTCAAAAACCTTATGTAGTTATGGGAAAAAATGGTAACATCCGACTAGCCCATAGATGAATTTCATAAAAGGCTTACAGCATGTGCACATAAAAAGCCATCCGTTCCTCTGTCTGAAAATATTTGAAGTAATGGTTGCAGTCGTTCAATCATGACGAAAGACAGTTGAGAATATTGAATGATGAAGAATTGATCAAATGGCTGCTCAACTGATTATATAATGGACTGATTTACTGGCTGCTTAATTGATTAATTGATTGACCGATTGCATGAATGATCGATTAACTGATGAACTGATTCAGTAAATGGTAGACCAACTGAACAACGGCTTGGATGATCGACTGATTGTTTGAAGGGTTAACCGACTGGTTGAATGATTGCTATTTCAAATGGTGGACTAATCAATTGATTGACGGCTTGATCGAGGGAATGACTGCCAGACACTGGTTCGATAGGTTGATGAATTATTATGTCGATCATATTGATTGTAATGATTAAGGGTAGTTACTGCGATGATTACGATGATTAGACGGTTATGTAGCTCTACGCAAAGACGTCATTCAATAAGAAAAAGGCATGAAAAACATTCAAAATCACAACATTCATGCATCCACAACTTCCTAAGACACATTTATCTAATAAGCTTTGACTGTTTACGATAGCTTGTCAGTTGTGATTACGCTTTCACTCCCTTGACAGGGAAAAAGTCTGCGCACAAGATTCTTTCATCTCTAGATTTACAAATGAACATTGCAGAAGAATCTGTTGACATGCAGCGAAAGCGATTGAACTGTTAACCTTTTTCAATTAGCGACTGTACGAGTATGAAGATCTTGAGACCATATTTTCTTAGCCTCTCGACAAAGCTTTCCGGCTCACCTCGCTAAGCAGATGGAGTAAGAACATTGATTGACGAGACTTGCAGCAGGCATACATGCATTTAGTATGGATCTGTCGTATTGATAGAATGGCTTAAAGCTCTTCAAAGCTATCTTCCCTTCTTTCATCAGGCATATCTCGTTTACTTCGGTTAATCGGGAAAGTAATGCCAATTGTTGTAACTTAATTCAAACGTAATACCAAGCTTAGGAATGGCATTCACCACATACCGCAAAATCGATGCCAGTAAAGCAAACAGGGCAGAAATAAAAAAAATTGATACTCATTAACTCTACAGTAGCCAGAGACGAGCAAGAACCCTCGGTAAGGAGGAATGACGGCTGACAATTACAGTGAATCGATAAGGTGACAAGGATTACGAAGGGCGATAACCCTTTAATTAGACACTCATAAAAAGGCCGGTTTTCATAAGGAGTATGCATGTGTTTTTAATAAAAATGAAAGTCAGGGAACGTTCTACCCACTAATGATAATAATAATAATACATTATTTATACAGCGTTATTCAATCAGCTACAATATCTTAGCTGCTATCAATAGAAGCCCTGTATGTTAACGGATGGGGAAAATGTCCACTAAAAATCAAGCAAAGTCCACGCTCTCGTTTACTGGTGAATGTTTATTGATATTACAGTTGAAAATAGATCCTGGAAAAAGAGACGTATTGACATGTGGAGGTTTTCGTCAGACGGTTGAATACTGCGTAAACGGCACCTTTCTATCGGATCTAAAAATATGACTACTGGATGGGCCTACTTCTAAATCATAATTCTATTGTAGTATTCTATCTAGAATTAAGTCTAAAGGGAAAAATTCATTCAAAGTAATCATCATCAATCGCTACCACAGTCATAATCAAAATTCATAATCAATCATCCTTGATCATAAATCATCGCCATAAGAATGATAATCAAAATCATTATGATCATCATCATCATCATTCTCATCAAAATCATAATTGTAATTATTTTCATCATCACCATCATCATAATTCATTCTGATTACAATCATCAATATCATCATAACCCTGCCATCATCATGATCATCATTGAAAATACAGAATAAATTGAACTTGGACAAAAAATCTTGCATACGTACGGGGGAAGATATCTGAGTGGGTCGCACTTGCTAATTGAAGGGCTGGCTGAAATGAATTGCGCACGAAAAACGATGTTTAAACAAGTTTTTCTGTGTTTCTCTTCGAAGCTAATATAAGGAACCATATTCTAAGTTTAAGACCAAAGTTCGCATCAGAAATAATCTCATATAAAAGAGAAACAAATTTCTCCTTCACGCGAACAATAAAATGAGATCTTTTGTCTGGTGAAATATCAACTCAATAATACAAATGGATATTGTATTTAGCTCATAAATGGTTCTGTCTGACGTGTTCCCACGACTTGGGATATGTCTGAATAGCGGGTCAAACCCGTTGAAGTCTTTGCACAGATTGTTTAAACAATATATTGATTCCGTACGACAATCTCGGTTTCAAGAAAACGATTCAATGATAATGGCAGTGATTGTGGAAAATATGATCGAAATCATTTAGGTTGGACCTGTGACTACGACACGAGTGACTCTAATGTTGTTTGATGAGGATCATAGTTGATTATTTTGATTTTGATTATCAACGTTGATAAGGTTTTAATGCAACTAATGATGAACATGATTACTGCTGTCGACGATGATGATTATGATGATCATTATCACTATAACTACTATTATCATCGTTGTAATTCAGTTTGCACCGCTTGACGCTGGTGTTATTCGACGTCAGCTTTCTACGACCAGTAAACTGAGGTGACATTGTATCATCTACTGGCTCCTTCATTACAATTATCATGACTATTTTCATTATTATTTTTGTTACTATCATTACTATTAATGTGGTTTTTTCACCAACGTGAAAGACAATGGTGCAAGGAAAATAGAAATTTAAGTCTACAATCTTTGATCTGAAGAAAAAGTACGAGAAAGTCACATGTGTGAATATGTGCATGAATGCCCTATGATTGATATGCAGAGACACTGATGAAAATGGAATATCAAAAGAACTAGTGAGCATTGGACTTTCCGTACTGGAATCAAAGAACATTGTTAGATAGATTATAAACATTTGCATAGGATCAACATATTATATTTTTCTGTAAGAGGGACAAGGACTGGACTCACCCAGAACTCTTAACATATTGAAGTGTTTTTTGCGGACGGTAATGGCTGACTACCGTGCCTTTTTTGGAGAGTGGTAGTCAAGATTAACTTTTGTTACAATGTAATATTGTAAATTTGTAAATTTTATTTATGAGAATGAGTTTCCATTATAAAAAGGAATGGAAATGGCTGAACCAGAAACTAAAACAGCAGAATCTGCCTTCTCCTAAACTTTAGACGCTTATCTCAACCCACATAAATCAACAAGTACTCATCAAGAAAAAAGCTATGGTGCAACATCCAGTGTATCTCAGTAAGCTTGAGGACTTCGTGTATTAGATGGGTCGAGATCTGAATGAGTGCGCTTCTGAAAACTAGATGCGGCCTAAGTCGGTACAAAGATGAAACGTAGAAGGCATATGAAGGCAACTTACTTGGCAATAATCGAGAACAGGTTTTAGGTGGTTCTTGATGAGACCTCAGAGCAGAACTAGAGCGGTGATTGACTTCACATAGAACCCATAAAACTGTCTAGATGGGAATGTGATTGCGGTTTCGGCCCATTTCACAAATTTGAGAAAGCATTTTGCATGTCACAAATCTAAAAAGCCACGCTTTTGTTCACAATTTAATCGAAAATATCATCTTAAGATTACTTGGTGAATGAAAATGAGATTGTGAAGCTGGTTGACACAACATGAAATTTGATAAGAGTGGAGTAGGAGGTGAAACAAGGAATCCTTGATACGCTTTAAGGGAATCTAACACAGACGTATTTCATCGGTTGGAATTTTGGCATTCTAGATCATAATTAGCTGCATCGATTGACGTTGACGCTCGGCCTAACGTTCCCTCGGGAGCTTTGATAGGAGCAGTTGGCATACTGGTTTGAGCCAATGTCTTCTTTGCAGAATGCAACAGGTTCGAGTAATGCGCATTCCCAATTTGGGATATTCTTCATCTGTCCACTCAGACTGTTGTGAGGTCAGGTGCGATGAGAAGGAACTGCCAGCATACCTCATAATGCCATGGCACTTACTGAATGTTAGATTCAACTTTACTCAACTGGAGATTCGTTGAGAAATCATGCAAGAAATGAAGAGCCATAGCTACGCTTACTCGTCCTTAACTTCTCTACCTTAGCGATCAAGAAACTTTAGACGTACTTTGCCAGCGCTTGCGTGGCTCAATTCTTACACAGCCAAGTATGACCCTTTGCATTTCTTACAGCATATTGTATTACTAAAACTTTGCGAATGTTGAAACAAATATACCCACATCAACTACTCAAAATAGCTTGATGTAGACCGACAGAAGTGTTAGCTGGACAAAAAAGGAGACGTTTTGGCATGATTATTGGCTAACGAAGATAGAGGGTCTCGAAATTGATAGCGGTCTATCTAAATATGGCTGGAAAGCAAGCAGTTATCCAGACTCAGGTTGCAGATTTTCTAACATCTGTTTCTAACTTTTTATAGCTCCTTTACCACCCTTGCCTTTAGTCAACCTTGATGCTTCAATATCATGAAAACTTCAAGAATTTATTATGATCATGGTAGATCATTCTGATGCTGATGATGGAAATGATAATTGATGTTGATGAGGCATTAAGATTACTAATGATAAACACGATAGCTGATATTATATGATAGACTTCGATGATAGACTTCGATGATAGACTTCGATGATAGCCTTCGATGATAGCTTTCGAAAAAGCCTTCGACGATAATATCAATGAATACGATGATTATGATTATGATTATAGCTTTTGTTGTTGTAATCATATTTGTGATGGTGGAATGGAAAAGACTGAACTAGACAGCAATACAGCAGAATCCGGCTTTTTCTGAACTTAAGACGCTAGTCCAAACCCGGGCAAATCGATGATGTGAAAGCTCAAACGCTACTGAGACCAATAGGAAGGCTGATAGATCACAGCTACACCAATCATGTAAGTCACCAAAGCAAATCACAGCAGTTAATGTCTTCCAAGGGGTAGAAATTCCAGGATCGGTATTGGCATATGAGTAAATGGGCCAAAATCAGTTAGGGGTAGCACCTTAACCCCCACTTTATGGCTGCAGAGTCTAAATCTTACATTTCTACAAAAAAACTCGGAAGAATAATCAAACTCTGTTGAAAATAGAAAATTGGGCACCAGGGGAATCTCATCCATTACAGCACGTTCCTGAAATTCCCTGTCGGGCTGTCTGCTCATCTCTGCCAAAATAGCACAATTTAAGATCGATAGTAGACTTCAGATTTCTAGAATCCGCGATGAATCAATCAAATTTGGCAGATGAAAACGGTATATAGCATAGTTACCCCACCCATAATCCTTAATGATCCCTAAAATAAGTTTAACATTAAATGATTTTAAAATGACATAAACAGGGATGTAGACACAAATTTCCATAAAGGAATTGACTTATAAATCTGTTGGTGACCAGCTTACATTAGCGTCAATAGGATAGAAATCTGACATGAGATCATTAACATTTTTGCAGATAAGCCAAGTTGGAAACATCTCAAATTGATAATTACAAAACCAAGCATTTATCATTCCTTTATTTCCACGAGAAATTTTCGCCGTGAATCACTAGGTTTATGGCTCAAATTAGACACCGCTCATGCGACATCCGCTACATTGAAAACGAGGCCAATTTAAAGTTGAGCACACTTGGAATTGTGTCCGATAATTTCGGAACTAGAGACATTTTTGAAAATTAGGAGAACATTTTTAAGTGAGGGGGAACAGCCCTCCCAAAATCTTTGAAATTTAGCCCCTTTACCTGTGGTACACTTATTACTGCGTATTGCGAGGGATCTTTGTATGCCAACAAGTTTTGATCCGAAAAGCTTTTATCACTAACTTCTCTGAAACTGAACGCATCGTTAGAAGATTGAAAACTCTTTTGATACGTTATAAAGCAGACCTATACGACTGCGTGATAAACTGCTTACCTTGATACCAAAGCCACAAAAATCATCCTGAAATTCCTTTACTTGTAGAAAACCTTTTAATGTTATGCTAGAAGTGGCTTTCCTCCCTCCCTCTTTTATGCCAAAGATTTTCATGATAAGTCATAAAAAAGGGAATTTTCAATAACAAACGAGAAAGGCATTGTTTTTCTGCTTAAGGGGATTTCGTCCATCGTCACTGAACACTTCGACGGGTGAAAAACAAGAAAATTGAATGAAGCTTCAATCGAATACGTCTCTCAACAAGTTGGGCTAATTCGATCAAGTAACATGTCATATTAAATCAACAGAATCCCTCGTAATGCCAAGCCAATAAATGCTTCAAAATATCAACCATCTCCATCTTATAAGGTGGTCCAGAAAAGTAAATTAACATCTTGCAATATTTCCTCCCAAATGAAATTGCTCTTTTGTGAAGGAAGTTTGACACAGAGTGCGTCGTGGTGGGCTTACACTGTTTCTCAACATACTAATGCTCTTAGAAAGCCACCCCTAAAGAACAATGTCAGGCAATCTCAAAAAGCATTTACCAGAGAGATTCCAAATTAAGCTGAATTGACAGAACAATCCAGGATGGGATTTTCAATTTATTCGCAGACACAGTCAAACGATTTACGCAACTGTGGGAATATGAATTCATACGTTTTAAATTATGCTTAAATTTCTCGAAATCATGTGCAAACTTTGGGTAAGACTGGCGAAAGACATGACATTTAGTAGTTGAATTGAAAGTTTTGAATGGGTCATGTTTTTGAATGGACATATTGACATTGGAACGACTTTTTCTTCTGACATCAAATGACCATGAAACCTAATATGTTCGACTAATTGGGATATATTCGTTGCTTGAAATGACAATGCATCTCCGGAGACGCAAAGGGAAGACTTTCATGGCAACCTGCGATCATCAGCATTATTCAGACATCATGAATCGATTTTTATAACTCGGTTTCCCGAATCCTAGGGCAGTGCGTGATGGGTACGGGTGGGAAAAGCAAACTCATTATTCCCGTGTTTCCCTTGTTATTTTGCAAATCCTTTCATTCAAAGAGAGACCCTGAGAGAGAGAGAGAGAGAGAGAGAGAGAGAGAGAGAGAGAGAGAGAGAGAGAGAGAGAGAGAGAGAGAGAGAGAGAGAGAGAGAGAGAGAGAGAGAGAGAGAGAGAGAGAGAGAGAGAGAGAGAGAGAGAGAGAGAGAGAGAGAGAGAGAGAGAGAGAGAGAGAGAGAGAGAGAGAGAGACCCTGAGAGAGAGAGACCCTGAGAGAGAGACCCTGAGAGAGAGACCCTGAGAGAGAGAGAGAGAGAGAGAGAGAGAGAGAGAGAGAGAGAGAGAGAGAGAGAGAGAGAGAGAGAGAGAGAGAGAGAGAGACCCTGAGAGAGAGAGACCCTGAGAGAGAGAGACCCTGAGAGAGAGAGACCCTGAGAGAGAGAGACCCTGAGAGAGAGAGACCCTGAGAGCGAGAGACCCTGAGAGAGAGAGACCCTGAGAGAGAGAGAAATTGAAGAAAACAGAGACCTGAAAGGGGTAGTAAAGCCATGTGGGCATGAATAGAGCGACTGCCACATCTGCTGTCGTGGGTCCATTGAGGTCAGCATCGAAAGAATTGGATACATGTAGATGGGCAAAGATAAGATAGGGATCAATCGGAGAGTATAACATGTTCAAAACATACAGAATTATTAGGAACAGTGAGATAATTAAGAAAGTGCTAGGAAACTGAAGAAGATAAGTCACTTTTAATAGCTAGAACACATCTAATCAGAAAATAACTTTTTGTATAAAGATAAGGAAACCTTCCATTCAAATTGAACTTAAACTACAATTACAAACTTCTCTAATTCATAGGTAGTTTGAAATCGGCTTGCCTGCATCAGGGTTTACAACATAAAACCAATACAATGGAAAAAGAACAAAATAAATATAAATAGATATGCAGATGGATGTCAAATCGATAGAATGATGCAGGTCTAATAGGGAGGAAGGTCAGGATTGGTCCAAGTTTTTTATCTTATTTAGTAAAAATGATTAATCATCATCATCATCGCATACCAATAATACAAATAGTAGTAACGAGAATGATGATATTGAACATGACGCAGTAACCTATTAGTTACCCATTGGTATTAACTATTCCTAATCATCAAGCATCGGCTCAATATTTTGAATGATGGACATTGGAAAGGATCATTCTAATTATCAGTTTATTGATTAGATCAAATTCTGACGTTTATATTTCATCAAGAAATGCTCGCGACATTTCAAAAAGACAATGATAATCCCTCCTCCTTCACTTGTGCTCGTATTCGAGAACTCTAATCACACTTCCGCCCCCAAAACCTGCACCTAGACGCAGAACGTGCTTGAAATATGACACACATGACACAGTCCACACAAAACAACTTTAGGAAAGATCCTGACTGAACAAGTGGTGTCGCAGTGCAGTGGCAAAGTGTGCAGACTCGTGCCCCAGTAGGTTTATGGCGTCAAGTCCTGTGCATGCAACGGCGAGAAAGAAGACCATAGACACGTCAGAAAGTTCACTCCCCTAGATAACGACGACCTTTGCCCGTGGTTTCTGCTACGTTCAAAATAGAGCATACGAAGGACTTTTGGCGAGAAGGCAATGGGAAATCATCTCATATAAAATTCCTTTCCTTAAAAACGCTCAAAGCATTTTATAAGTCGTTGTTAAGATCAGAATTGAGTATGGGATGTGGATTGAAACATCATTACGTTGAAAAGAAGAATTAAGTTTGCATCTGATGTCAGTAGAGATGAGCGATATCGATTTATTTTACAATTGATACCAAACTCAAACATAAATCAATGTTCAGTTGTTGAACTACCTTAATCATAGTCGGTTATTAATGATTACTATGGAACATCGTCATAGAGGTCCTTGGTGTGCTAGTGGGCTGAAAGCGTTCTCCTCTCCCCCTCCCCCCCCCCCCCCATAGTCAACAGCAAGGGCAAAATTTTCGTTTCCTGCATGCTGAGTTGCCAAATGAAATTCGTTTTTGTCAAACTGTTTGGGTGATACTTCCATCCCCGTTGCTTCTTCGTCTTCGATGCTGAGCAAAATAAAATCTGACGGAAATAAAATCTGACGGAAATAAAATCTGACAGAAATAAGAACGGCTAAATGCTCCTCTGACCTGTATTTCTCAAACGTAAATGACTCCGTTCTACTTTAAGGTTTGGGTCTTGTTACTTTCGACGTGAAATGAGTGCACTACCTCCAAATACAAGAACTTCACTTGTTCCAATTTTCGAACTCCATCCATTTCTCAATCCTGTCACCTCACAAAAGCTAGTAGCAGAAACAAAATTCGATCTGGCACAGGTTAGCTCCAGAATAACAAGCTTGATACACGACTTCAACACGTTGTTAGAGGCGGCTCTTGCAGCTTCCCTCAATAGCTTAATGGGCGTGGTCCATGTTTTGACGAGTGAGCGAAGCGTAGAATTTGTTTACGAAAAAATGGTAGTGGAGCAAGATTAAAGGTGGCATTCACAGATTGCAAAAAGAATGATAACAGCCACTGGGTTTGTTGTTTTTAGTCAGCTTTTGACATAGCTATTATGAACGCTATTTACCAGCTTAAAAGAAAATTCTTAATAAGTCGAGTCAAGCAAGTCAAGTAAAGAAAGAAACAAAACATGGATTATGATTTGTGGACGCCAGATATAATCGAGAGATAGTCATGACGGTTTTTACTCCACAAGATGGAATTATTGTGGACAAACGCCTACTGCACAGAGTGCAAACATTTTTTGATAAAATCTGGAGTGACAAGAACATAATGGATACCGTAGTGTCAACACGAGATGCAGTAAACATGAGTTCAATGCTCCATTCAATGGCTGTAGAAAGGACTTTTAAGAAACTGAGGCATGCCGGTTAAAAAAGCAAGGTCAGATGAGAGATACCCTTAGAGAATGAAAACCAACGTAAGTAGATGTGGGTTGATGATATTTTCATGTGTATAAATTTTGTATTGTGATTTGAAATGATTAAAATATCAAATTGTGAGAGGGATATTGTTGAAAAAAAACACACGTCATTCCGTCGCATGGATAGGTTAATTCGTCAGTCAATAACGAACTTCGATAAAGCATCGAGAAAACTACAAACCATTTCCCTAGCTCAAATGAATTTCATTAACTCGTCCGACATTTCGCATTGCCTTCCTCGAAAACATGCTAAAAATCACTCGCAATGTTACCAACAAAAAACTACTGCCCCTTCGGTAGCGACAGGTATTTGATATATCCAGCAAGGAAGAATTAAAGAATTAGCAATTCAGCAAAGGAAGATACTCTTCAAACTTACATAAGCTGATGTGAAACCGTTTGAAGCGAGACGGCTATCTGCAATGATTTCCTGATATGCAAGGCAACAGATACTTTGGGCTACGATTGATGCTAACAGTCAAGAGTTTATCTTGCCACAAAAACACAATTCATTTTCGAATAATAAAGCAATAAGTGAGTAGCCTTTCTCTTATCTTTCAGTTGGCCAACCCTCAAGCCAGCAGAACTTTGCAACAGAGGTCAACCTAATAATTCTTCTCACACAACGTTTTGATATGTCAAGAAGTTTTACCACAAACAATTATTACTATCGTCATCAAGACAAATGAGATACTTCGTGTAAAACGGATCATCCTTTCACAACACTCCATCCCAACCAAGCAACCTCTCAATGACTGCCACCCCCACTCAAACTCTCAAAGCGTTCATACATTCTGATTTGAGCAATAAATAAGGCCTTCTGGAATTCTTCCCGTTATACTTTTGAGGAAGCATTCGCAGCTTGAGTCTCACTGTGGCTACTAAGATGTTAGTATATTACTTCTCCGTCGAATGTTGAGAATCACAGTTTTCCAACCCCTTCCTGGTAGCTGCTGCTCTATCCTTGGATGCAGTCTTCATTCCAGAGAGGAGTAATGCAATATGCTGGGAATCTCTCTCTCTCTCTCTCTCTCTCTCTCTCTCTAAATACAAAGTTGATTAGATTAATGTTGGACCACCTCAATGTTGGTCTCAAAATGCAAACACAACTCGAATATCGACCATAATTCAATAAGAACAACAAAACGGAGCTTACGATGGAAACGTGAGCAAATTCCCCGTTCACCTCTAAATCTCAATGTTATCTTTCTTAATCCATTGTAAATTTTTGACCAACGAGGAATATAGAAGAAGAAATGCATTAAGAAAACAGGATGTTGCCAACCCAGTATGGCAACAAACTAATTTAAGAGCAGCCTTCCGCTTGCCTCTATCCTAGGATAAATCTAATTTTAGTCTTCCCTTTCAAACCTTTTTTGTTTTTTACTTCGTGCGGTAGCGTGATAATGATTGCATAGATTTGCTAGTCCAGTACATCTAACCACGCACTTCACGGGCTAGTCACAAGAACGTAGTTACTACGAATGGGGAAGTCATTAGCACTGTAGATTGCTACAACGGAATATTACGACTTGTCTTGATGATTGAAAACATCGATCAAACTCATATATTCACTAAAAGCCATCTTAGATGGAACGAATACTTACTAACCAACCTCTAGGCTTGTTACAACGTCGACAAGAGCTGGAAGTGCAGATATTACCAAATGTTAAGACTGGTCGTTGCCACCCAGACGAGGCGGCAGTGCCTCCTCCAAGCGCCACTGCGCAGGGATCCTACTGCTCTTGAAGTTGGGACGAAGGAGCAAACTACACGTTGATATCATTGATAAGAGATCCCAAAAGGCTTACTGAGGGATTTTCCAAATGTTTTTCAAAGATGTTCAGGTAAAGCAAACAGTAACTTGATCACGACGAGCAATCATTCAATCAACCAAGCAGTAAGTCACTCAACGATCAATCAACGAATCAATAAAGAAAGCCGTCAGACGGGATTGCTCAGTAAATCAAATGAGTTGACTATGCGAATGAATGAAGTAACTAAACAGAAAATCAATTAATCGATCAATGTAATCAATCCAGCAAATCGTCCAATACTCACAATGATAAGCGACCATTCAATGCAGCATTAAATCAATCAACCGATTGATTATCAAATCAATCAACCGATTGATTATCAAATCAATCGACCAATCGACCAATCAACCAATCAGCCAATGAAATTAGCAGTTACACATATTAGTACTATTATTAGTAAAAAATTTCACAATGCAAAGAGGCCACTAAGATAGAAGGAAAATTCTGAATCACTCTCTTGCTAGCGGTACCTCTTGCAAACTATGTTTCAAAACTCTGTTTCATAACTCTTTAGGAATCACGAAGTGATCTTATTCAAAATGTTTCAAAAGTCTTGGCATCTTGTTTTGGTAAAGATTTTGGGTAAGATATCTAAGCAAGCGGTGCAGAAGTTTCCGTTGAGAGTTTCAGCTAAAAGCAGCCAAAATTCAAAAATCATTTTTCACTGGCAGGCAGATATGAACAAATAAATTACGATCACACCTGGGCCGCGAAATTTATTCACTCTCTTGATCGTGACAATTGAAATCTGAGTTTATTTGAAACCTGAGTTTATTATAGCATTTGTGTACACAGCATGAGACTGTCTTCGTACCTTGAGTTTATCTTGTACAAAGTAGACATAAAGATGATGAAAGTATCATACGATGATAAAAAAAGGGCTGCAACAGCCAACTAGACTTTGCATTGCATCAAGCCCCAGAAGCATTGTCACATATATCACATTTAAGTGCGGACTTCGTCTTAACACTGACCTTTCTATGTTAGGAACCCCACCTAATTATACATAACTGATTCCTGAATAAAACGGATGGCAGATGAGGATAGAATATGCTTCGTCTAGACCTGCAAGACTGATCGACAAGAGAACAATGTTTGATATACGTTCGTCAATCAAACAACGAAGCTGATGGATTATGGACCTAAGTACCGACAGAGAAGAGAGCATGGGAAGCATTTATTGGAAGAACAACACAGATTGGACGATTTCCTAGTTGTTTATACGGCACACTTTTTACTTTTGAATCCTATATAAAGTATAACGACAATATACTGATTAAATACAACAGACAAAGACTTAATTAAATTGGAGAAAATGCCTTTCTTTTCATCACCCGGATTACAAACTGGGCATTGGATAAGGACTCTAATTACTCGATTTCCGGCATGAGCTTACAGACTAATAGCCGTTAAGCAAACTGGCCTTCAAATCAACACTGCAATACCAGGAATGCAGCCCGGTAATGATTCGGTGTCTCTCTTGCAAACAAGCATTTTAACAGCAAACAGATGTAAACGCAAAGCAATTTAATACATATATCTACGGTATATATGTATGTATATATATATATATATATCACATAGAGGGTGTTGTCTTCACCACCATATGGTGCTCTATGTACAAATATATACATATAAATTTTGCTTTAAATCTATGAATATACACTTATATTTATATAAAAATATACATTACATATACTTTCCACTCCTCCATCTTGTTTCCCACAACTCTATAATGGTTCATTTATAACTAAATATAATTCATATACATACATATATATATAAATATATACATGTATATATTCACAAATATATATTCATTTATACATATACATTTTTTTGTATATATTTATATTTTGTATAAATATATATACATATATATATATATATCACATAGAGGGTGCTGTCTTCACCACCATATGGTGCTCTATGTACAAAGTACAGAGCGTTGATAGCAGAAGTTGAAGCTTCTGCTATATATATATATATATATATATATATATATATATATATATATATATATATATATATATATATATATATTTATATATATTTATACATATATATATATATATATTTATATATATATATATATATATCTATAAATATTTATCTGTGTGTGCGTCGAAAACCTGGCCCAGGAAAGAAAGCGTTATGTGGAGGAGCGATGGTTATTGCTCGTAGGAGACTCGTTTAACGTCCAGCCGGGCGTTTTTTATATCAGAAACATAAATGACTTGCTTGCAATTCAAAATTGAAATTAAAAGAAATTCTGATGGTAATCGTGAAAGGAGCTATCTACGATAGATGTCTGGGTAATCAGCTGGTGGAGTGGAGTGGAGTGGAGTGGACGAGACTGCGATGTCATCAAGTTGTGCTCCAACGGCCGGAGACAGCCAATGGATGGCTTTATATGTGTGGAATTTATCCACGTCTCCTACCATGGTCCCGGTTGAATGTGTGCAAGAGGGGAGAAGGATGCAACTTGGCGCTATGTAAATTGAGAGAGACTAACACAGAGACACAAGCGATGATAAGGTTAATTCGGATTAGAATTTATCATTATCTTGTCTTCTCAAAAAATTTAAAGATAAAATTGGCGTCTTCAATGTGAACTTAGTCTCACATTCCTGCACGGCATTGAATGGTCGCGAAAAGAGTCGGTGTAATGAATGTTTGAGACATTTAAGAAGGTGGGCACGTGGCTACATTCAATGGGAGGCGTCCTTATCAACCAACTCTTGACATCTTAGCAACATACCTCGAAATAGAATAATTCTTTTCTATAATTGTTTGACGTTGTACAATGGCACAAAGAAATACGACCTTTTCACAATCAACCCTCAGATCTAGCACCCCAATACGTGCCGTGTGGAAACAAATTATTCTGCTCCTTTTGTGACTCTTCAGATCACCTCAAACTGCGTAGCAAGTGTTCTTGATCTATTCAAGTTTCATTGGTAAAGGATCTTTCATTTGGCCTCACAAGGGTTGCACCTCAAAATACGAGTCAAACCCTAAAGTCTTTCTCTCCCCATTCTTGGGAAATAGGGCGGCACCCATCTCCGTTTCACTAGCCCGTGGGCCACACAGCTGTGCAAGCAGAGTTAATGCTGACTTTGAAGGTTGGCCAGCTCGTAGCACTGTTTTTAACCCCCCATGTTCTTCCACAAAGTACTGAATGCTAAGCAGGGAAGTGGCATGTACCACAATGTTTCAAGTTTTTTGGTATGACTTCAACAGGTATCGAACCCTGGTCTACCGCAGACAAAACGAGCATGGTACAGCTGGACTGAAATAGAAAATTCCGAGCTGATCCAACGAACAGACGCATGCAGAAACCTTTCGAAGCTCTCGGAATTCCGTAGAGCCACTAAAAACAGATCGGCATTTCGTCATGAGGCAATTGAACAACAGCTCCGAAAACTCCTCTATTCATGTATTCTACCTAAGACCCAAAGGTACGTGTTAGGACCCTGCATGCCTATCGAGTAGTAGCCTGCTCCTCCTCTCGATGTGACTACACCTCGTAATTCCAACGACTGCGGTTGCAGAGAGCTAGAAATTCTCCTTCCTACAAGTGAAAGTTAAGCTCGGGGTTCGCTTTTAACTACAGACAATCGGATATGCAGACAAGTAGCGCCCCATCTACTGGGAAAAACTAAAAAAACTCTTTTGATCCCCACCAAAATGAATCCCAATGCCCCTTGATTGCTTAAACGTCAGGGTAGCTGGCAACCGAATGATAGTTTTCACAGTGCAGCTCCTTCTTTCAAATCTTCCAAATCTTTAATGGCAGTTACTTAGTTGCAGGGAGCCTTAACTTATTGCTTTCTGTGCTATTTCTTCCGTTTTATGCATGTTATAACCTCTGAGTAAGCAAACAGTTTGCTCTTAGAGGAATTGTCTCTGTAGTAGCGTAGTGTTGGGTGTTTGCATAGAGAACTAGCAATAATTCTTTGCAAATTAGTCATGGAATTTAAAAAAGTGAAAAAATGTGATATATCTTGGGCTGAAGAGGCATTCGCTGAGAGCGAAATAAGGAGCTTATAGCAGTTTGATTGCGATCACAATGGGGATGGGGAAAATGTTGCAAAAAAACATGACAAAAGTCAGAGAGAGATACTATGAAGCGCATGCAATGACCAACTATAACTGCCATATCCTAATCTTAACAAAAACAATCCATTCGTTGAGATGCATAGTTAGTGTTCTCTATTATTTCGTGCGGTTTAATAATATCGAATTCAAAGGAAAACCAAACCTGAAAGGATAAAGAGAATGCTGGGTGCCATAAATTGGGTAGTATGTTGGGTCACTTAAAACAGATACATTGGCTTAGGTCACTTTTGTCAATGATCGGTATTTCTTTAGCATTATAACGATTAACCTCACAGCTGCTACGAACTGTTCAAATGCATGACATCACACTAGAACCAAACTCCTTTGATGTACGCAGTTTTTTCTTTTCCATTTGTTGATAACTGGGTAAACATGGGGTCAAATATCGAGCAGGAAGTGGTCATTTCATTCAATTTGACACGATTCACCTCGCGGAAGATACCCCTATGAAAATAGGGCATACGAGGGTAAGTTCTGGCAGAAGACTTCCCGTCTGCTCAGCGCAAGTAGATTTCCTTTTGCATTCCATGCTGTTCTTACGTTGACCGTTCTATTCCATGAAGCAAGGTTGCTACCTGCTTCCTCGGCACAATCAAGCCAGCTAAATTGCTTGAGTGACACATGCAACGAAGCTAAAATCCCCTCATAGTTCTATCGTGAGGATGCTTGACATAAGTGTCTTGTCTCCCTCGACACAGTCTCAACATTGGGACAACGGTTCCGCTATGGAATAAGAAGATTGGGAGGAGCAGAAATGAGCCCAAGTGAAACATTCCTGACCACGTGTCCAACCACATAGATGAATCATCGGGATTACAGGCCGAACGTGGGATTTATCAACCAAATATTCGGTTAAAATAGACCCAAAAATAAACGATACTGTAGTCCCTTCAACCATCAGGATTCTACACTCCTTAACATTAGGTACATATTAAAAGAATTTCTATGACAACAATTTTCAAGTTTCCAAGACGAGAGACTCTATTGCAGTCTGCCTGCTACTCGTCATTGAGAGTACTTGAAACAGACCATACAACTCTTAACTCTGAACCAATGTAACTACACGGTAACCAACCTGAAACAGGCACGACTTCTCAACGCCACGAATCCCTGAATTCGAAACTCAAAAACCCCAATTTATGGCATGGCAATTGAAAAGCTGTCTTCTCCGCAAATGAATGGACAATGAGCAAAGCAGATTGGCAACTTAAAGCGATTTACGATACACAAAACATAGATCACCGTTACCTGGAACATGCGAGCGGCTGGTGAAAGGCAACAATGTCATAGGCCAGCTTTGGTAAAGTACAGTAAACAGCAATTTAGATTCTCCAGCTATGTAGGAACACAGTGTTACAAAACCAATCAGGATAATGACAGAAATGTGATCTTGTACCCAGCCGAGCAGCTTTGTTTTTCACGAGCACAAAAAAGTCTACGAGATTTTCCTTGATAACTTCAATACCACATTAGTTCCAGTCTGGAGAATACACACACGCCTGCGTAGCTACAAGTGGAGTACAGCGGAGCACCGGCGGTAGGGTTCTTGAAAATAAGCTTCCACTCTTGTTTGCGTGCGAACTCAACGCAGGGACTGTGGGTAAGAATCCTGACTGTTTCACATAGGACACTGTTGGTGAGGTAAGGCAGGGGAAAATTACCTCATAAAAAATTCCCTTAATTGTATGAACTCAAGTCAACTCTTTTGCGCTATAACCCCTTTCTTAATGAGTTATGTTGGGGAAAGGTAAGGGTGGCCTATAAAGCCCCAAAGAAGGAAGAAAGAAGAAAGCAAAAGGCTAAGAGGAAAGGGTGATCAGATTTGAAAGATCGTAAGTTGTAGGATTCAGGAAAGCAAGGAGGCAAGACGTTCCATACATTGCATGCTCTAGGGATGAATAATGATTTGAGATAGCATTCGTGGATTAGGCAGCAAAACTTGGAAAGGATGTGAATGAATAAAGCTTCTGGTGGTTCTGACCACCTCAGAGGAACTGGAATTATCTCCCTGATCTCTTGAGAGCAATGCCTGTGACAGTATCTGTAAAAGATGGGAAGATCTCAAATCTCTTAAAAATTTTCTGCGCATTTTTTTTATTTTCTGATGCAGTCTCAAATTTTAAATCTGGGTTAATGGTTTCATTTGCTTGCTTTTAAACACTGTTTGATCATTTTCTTGTTAAATCCACACATTGACAAATGGTTTTTTCTATTCTCTTCTAACTGTCTCAATTCTACAGGAAATTCTTTGAAATCTAGTGGCTGGCTGAATTTTTCGAAAAAAATCCAACCAGAACTGGATTTCTGAAAAATTAGCGATGCAACACTGGATTATCTACTCTACTGAATATCAAGAACACCCCTCAATTCATCTTCTTCCTCCATTTAGGCCAGTAAGTAGTAATCTGGCCCTGTTTTTCTAGCTCTGAAACAAGTCTCAAGATTTGGTTGAAATATAAGTCAAAAGATGTATTTTACAAAAGTTCAATTGGGATGACTGCTTTAGAGTTTTAGACCAATTTCTACCACTTCCTAGTCATTAAAAAGAATCTTAATTGGTATGAAGATGGGAAATGTACTCAATGAAACATAATATCCGGTTGATGCACTTGATTATTTTGAATGAAACAGCTGAACAATGAAAATTGTTTTCAAGCAGCAAACTAATTCTGTTAGGCCAAACCAAATTAACAAACTTGTAAGAAATATCCACTCATCTCATATCCTTCATGATACTTTTGCTAGTCATTTAATTGCTTATTTACTCTTCATAACTGATCCCATTTCTTTTTCTCAGCCATTTCTTTCCTTACCATATGAACCATAGGCATCACATAATGCACATCCTAAAATGTTATGTATGGGTAAGAATGAGAAAAAGGAACAAATGTGGTCGCCATAGCCTTGGTATGGTCTAAATATAATATGTGATATGGTGATACCAAACCTTAATTCATATCAGTGACAAAAAGGCAGACTGAAAGCAAGCACCTCCTACAGTTACTTATCAATGCTCTGAATGCCAGCCTGTCTCCATTTTTCGACCACATAAGATTGAATAACAATATTTAAGGTGGACAAAATATCAAAATCTGCTTGGTTTTTCTCTTTTTTGCATTTTGAATAAGATACCTTTGGAATGGAATATATAAGTTGATGAAAAATCAACAATATATGACTGACCCTGGAAAAATTTGCAAGAACAATGATCAAGCTGGTTGAATGAACAACAAATTTCATAGGCACAAATAGATAGAAAAGGCAAACAGACTATCAACTTCCCATTGGCAAACGAAAAGGGCCATTTTTATTCTTGTCAGTTAACTGTGTGTATTCATTGCAATAAACCCTTTCTACTTGCTCTACTTGGTCTGCACAAAACTTGAAATTGTTGAAATTTTTATTGATTACCTCTTCATCTTTTGTCCATTCTTCTTTAGGTAAAATATTATGTTTGAGAGACAAATCCATGGCTCTTTTCATCCTGAAAATTCTTTCATACTTGACTTCATCTTCTAATCTTGATATGGCCTCTGCAACTTCTGGGATGTCTTCATCAAGAAGGTCATCTGCTTTAAGACCTGAAAAAGACTAATCTGATTAGGAATATTTGTGGTGTGTACATGAAGCGATCAAACAATTACTTGCAACAAATTGCAAAATAGGATTTGACTTTGAACTGATTAATATTAAACTTAAATGCCTTTTTCTTTTTAACGTCTACCACTAGTAAAAATTTTCCACGCTGAAAACATTGACCCTCGTTCAAACTATCAAAATTGATGTGAATTGGCGAATAAATAATTGGATGGGCAATATTTGATACGAGAACATGAGCTTGCGTAACAAAATTGATCAGTGCAGTTTCTCTTGGAAGGCGTTCCTTTGCATACAATTAAACAACACCCCAATAACATTTGACAGAAAGTTCCCCAAATAAGCCTTACCGAGTTTTCGGTAACCAGCTGCGTTTATGTACCAAGTGCGAAATGCACTAGCCATTCGAGCTGCCAGTCCGACGTTCTTGCCAACTTGCGACGCCATCTTTGAAAAGCGGGGAAAGGTTTTAGGAGGTTGGGGCTGGCATGATACCTCGCAGCGCTCTGCTTCACAGCAACAAAGATTGTCATTTTTTTAACATTGGCTTTCCCCTAAAATGGAGACATTCTATGTGAAGTGCGCACGTCCTTGTATTGCGAGGAAATTCTAGCAATATGCGGAAAGATTTTTTCGATTATCCATGCCAAGCTACCTCATTTCTGTGCAAATGATAATTACTGCAACGATGTAAAGAGAGAAGTTGTTCACAACATCAGTAGATAGGTAGATAAGTTTTCAAACATTTATACCGGTCGAAATTGCTTTGGCTCAAATTGAATTAAAATTAGGAGCTTAATCCATACGTTTCCATTTGTTATGATTATCAAATCTACGCATACTTCTTTCTTTTGAATAAATAATCATATGTGTGAAAATAGCTCCAAGGAACATGAGATGGATTGGCGCTTGGTGGCTTGGCAAATTAATCTTCTCCTGGCTTTTGATCCTTAGTGCTGCATTGTTACTTTTCCTTCCAAAATAAATTTCGAAATTCAGAGAGAAACGAAAGAAAGCTTTAAAAGATGGATTTTCGGATAAAAAAGGCCAGAAAGCTTCGAATTATGATGCTGAGGCAGAATTCTACGCGTAAGCTGGACAGAACAGAAAGCGAATGAATATATATGTATTAAAAAAGTAATGTATCAAAAATATGCATATGAATATGCATCAAGCAAATTAATGTATTTAAAATATATAGATTAATCTGTATTACGAAAGTAAGTTGGGATTCCAGACTGCTGAATATGGTTGATGCTTGTTAGCTAACTTTCATCGACCATACCCTGAGACATGACAACGAAAATATTCTTCTCCTTAGCATGGTACTCATAAAAAAACGGAGAAGAGGTAGACCAAGAACTGTGCTGGGAGATCACATCAAAGAAACAAGTGGATGGACTCCGGGTGACACTGCAAGACTTGCTCAGGACCAGAACAGCTGGAGAAAGCTCGTCAGACAGGCTGGTGAATTCTCATACTGCCAAACAGTTTTGCGGTGCGAACCTAAAGAAACTTAAGTCGTCTTTGCTGGATAAAGTCAATGCGGATTTTTAGAAAAAGAATGACGTGCATGTGAGGTGGATGTCTCAAAATAGCGAAACCCCTCTGAGAATGGAGCCTGCCAAAGGTCACAAAACCTTGAGGAAGGTCTATAAAAGTCTATTTTAAAATAAAACACATAGGAGTGATCAAACACCTCCAATTTTTGGGACGTCCAAACTCTATAAATTGTTTAAAATATGGGCTAGCAGAGGTGAGAGAATGGGATTTCAGAGGGAGCAGCAGAATTCATTACACCAGGAAATCGGTAGCGTGATCCACCTGCAACTGTACTTGAATGGACGACGAAAATAAGATGGAGTGACTGTTTGTCAAAGAATCTGAAAGAAGGGAAGCTGCAATAGATGGTGAGAGATAGAGGAAACAGATCAAGATGCCGGACCAGAGAAGAAGGATAAATTAGCTGGGGAAAGAAATGGCTGATGATCCGAATGTGATTCAAGAAGTCAAAAAACTTGGCCATTTGGCTTTCGATGGAGATGCAGCAACATTGTATTTAGCACTCAGAGAGACGTTTGAAAATCAATCAGTTCCTTTTAATTTCATTACAAATGATTGCAGTCCAAGAGCAAGGAGCAAGTTAAATTGTTTTTGACTGGTAACAGTGATTTACTAACTGAGCAGATCAACCTGTAAAAATACGAAAAATTGTGAGGATTATCGACAATGCCATGTCTATAAGCTGATTTGGCGCCCTAAACTACCATTCAGAGGAACGTCCATGAAGTATTTGAACGATGAATTCGATACAATGACACAATTAAAGGCATGAAATTAAAATTACCAAATGAACGGAACGTCTATGTTGCGTACTATAAATGAACGTGTCCAGTAGACCTAGTTCCTCCCATATAGCCAATCTGAGGACTGGGAACGGCCTATATTGTCGATGAATAGACCCCGTTGAAGCGAGATTCTTTTCTCAGTGAGTTATGTTAGGGAAAGGCCACGGTGGCCTATACAAAGCCCCAACAAAAGGAAGAAAGAAGGAACCGAGAGGCCAAGAGGAGAGAGAGAGATCAGATCAAGTTTATGAAGTATGATCAGGTTTATGAGTAGTCAGGTTGATCGATGTCATTCTGTTGATTAAATATTTTTCTCTTATTGTCCCAGATCTTCACAAAAATAGCAGTCTACTCAAAGGCATATGCATATCCAGCTCGATTGAAAAATTTGCCCTTATCTTTCTTCAATATTTCCATAATCCATTTAAACGGATAAGAAATTATGTATATGGGGGAATGTGGTAGTACAAGGAAATAAAAACATGACAGAACTGTCATGGGAATAGGGCTTATAAAAGGCCTGTCAATCCTTTCAAGGCAAATGTTCTTTAAAGTTCTTTTGTATGGAACTCAGAGGTTATCAATTCATTCTAATTCGCACATTATTAAGGTGACCCTAACGTACATCCATGCATCACAACGCTTTTGATAGATCGATCCCCTCCTTTTCGTGAAAAATGATTAATTCGTGTTACCTCGTTCCTCTTAGGTCATTTTCTGCCTTCAAACTTGTGTTTATGTATCTTTTACATATCTGTAATAGAAGTCTGTTTCGAAATGGGACGCGGGGGAGGTACTCAAACCTAAAGCCATGCATAGCTCATGCATAACCGAACATGTGGAAACTCCTTACTATGTTTTGCCATTTTAAAACTGACTTCAAGTTAATTGTAAAATGCTCCAGGGTTCTGATGTGGTTCCATGCTCCCTGTGACACCTTTTTATTCTGTGTTGTAATTGTTTTATGAGGATATGAAAGATATAACGGTAATAAAAATGATATAATGAAAGCTTTGGTAAACCCCGTCCCACGAGAATAATCTGTTCACTTAATATTCAAAACTTGCAGAAAAGGTAGCTTAAAACCGGCGACTTGAATGAAAGTACGAGGAGAGAAAAAGCTGCAAGAAACGAATAAATGCTCATAAAAATACGAGTTTTGGATCATTTAAGAATTATAGTAAAAATAGTAATAATAATAATGAATAGCGATGGTGATTATGATAACAATAAAGCATTGATGAAACATTTGCTTGCAGCCGCGATGTAGCGGTTAATCATGCGAGCTCATAACACATGGGTTGCCAGTTCGATTCCTCTATGTGTTACAATAAAGACGCCATTGGTGAGGAAAGCAATGGTAGGCCACCTCAGTAAGTCCACATCCCTCAAAAAGACTCAGAACCTGGTCTCTGATTTCTATAATGCTCAAAGTCAAGTGACGCAGTTAGGGTGTTATCAGCCAAGGGCCTTTTTAGAACATAGAAAAATGAACAGGAAAGACCAAAGTAATTAAGATGGCAAATGTTAAAGTTTAATTTCGGATTTTTTGCAGCAATTTTCAATTATACAGTAGAAGTTTCATTCTTCATTCCTTCTGTGAAAAGGATGTCTCTTTTACTTAGGAAGACATACATGTGGTTAAGAACCCTGGGCCCTGCTAGGGGACACTAGTTCGAACCCTATTAGAGACATAGTTAACGATTTTGAGTTAGGGGAACTATGGAGTTACTGTGATTTGTAAAGAGTTTTTTCATTCTTGGAAACAGTACATTTAAAAAGTCATTAATCATAAAGCACACGTAATTGCAACCAAGATAAGACTGTTCTGAATCTAAATAATGCCCTTGAATTTATCAACAGCGTCTTGAAGAATCAGTGTCTGAAATCACAAGCCAAGGACATTTGCAGGAGGCTCCAAGCATGGCTCAATAGGAAAGGTTGGTGACAGGAAAGCAGGTTTTTTGAGGTTTTTCCCGTTGCTTTCCTCGCCAATGGCGTTGTAATATGAATCACGAAGTTTGGCTGCTTGGATATGAAGGACCAAAGCAACACTCAATTGGCACATAGACTTTCAATTTATACCTCGAAAGATTAATCCTTGAACCTTGAAATTTACACCTTGAAATGACATCACTTTCTCAGAAAGTGCCAGGACACTGCGTTCTTCCCAGTGTCCTAAAGTCGACATTAGGACTAGTAGAGATCGAAAAAGAACAAGAATCGTATATGACTCATGTGTGCTTTGGGTTACGTCCTTCTCAGTTAATTAAGTAATGTCAAGATCTTACTCTCAAACTATATCAATCCAAGTTCAGAGTGCAATGATCATAAACAGCCATTTAGTGAATAATTTGGGTGCTTTCTCAAAGAGATTTCTGCATGTAGTGAAAACATCTTATCGCAATGATATCAGGTGTTTGAATGACTAGCTGAATGATAAGGAATAGAATGATTGTTATAAAGATAAAGCATGCAGAAGAGGACCAGGTATCTCCTACAAAATAAGTTTAATGAAAGACAAAAGTGACGGCCATATTGAAGAAACAAGCCCTCATCATTTTTTGATATATATCTTAAGCCATGTGTTTTGATTATCATTCATTTATCTTTTCTTCTCGTTGTAAACAGTCTTTGTTTTCTTACAATGATCACCACATCTGCTGTTGACTCATCTGGTTACCCATGCGTAGCATCTGTGCGTAACTGCGTGGCACACTTGCTTCACACTAAACAGCATTCGCTGCACAATGACGTGTAATTTTATTTGTGATTAACTCGATTTTGATTTTATTTAAATATATCAAGACTCCTTAGCAGTGATCAGTACCTATACACGAAGACATACTCAGCGTAAGTTTGAGGCAATCTTTTCATACTCTTCATTCACTTACGGCAAATAATGAGCAGTTCCTCAAAGAGATAGAGAATTAGTTGCAGCTTGGCCCAGATTAGGCCTATTGCTTACATTGAGAAGAAGACAAGAAGTAACAGGTAAACTTCCGGTGTATTTCCATCATCAAAACATCTGTTTCTCGTCTGAAGTGAGGGAATCAGATCCTATTTACCGTTGCATGAAAGAGGACTTTGTGCTGGATAGAGTATCAAGTTTAATGGTGTGAGGTAACCACAAGACAGTGCTTCGAAACCCACTATCCTGTTTTTTGTTTTGTGCCTCGAACAGCTGATATTTCAAGGTTTGCAGTCCGAGCACAGAAATTGAAGTAGAAATGGCAGAAAGGCAATATGATAGCAGCAGAGATTGTATACCATTACCCCCAGGGATGGATCCTGCTTGGCTTGCAAAGGAAGGTGTGAACGTGCTGCTCAACGGAGGTGTCAAAAACGCAGAAGAGCTGTTTAAGAAATTTAGGTGAGGCTTTGGAATTCATAACCTTTTCGTTTAATCTCGTGTTTTGCTTTTTTGATATAAAATTGTCTGCAACTGCTTTTATGAAGCTAGTTAACTTCATGTGTTTCCTTTTTGCCTTGTAACTCAGTTCAATTATTTGCAATGAAATGATCCAGGACCCATGGACTCATTTTGACGATCTGTTTGCTTTCTTTCATCCCAGTAACTAAATTCATGGTAAATTGTTAGCAGCATTTGCTATTTCATTTGAAAGCAAAGATGTTTGAAAACTCTATGATTGCACAAGATCATAAGTAAATTTCTCAACCTTGCCAACTCACTTCCGAAAATAATTTTTTTCTTTTTTTCAAAAGACCTGCCACCATGTAACCACTTTGCTGGAGTATCCCTGGCTGTTTGTAAATTTTTGAGTTGTGAGATTATTCAACTAAATGAGTATTAAGTAGGACTCAAATTATTCCTATTTGAAAGAAATTGGCTTCAGTCTACATAAGAGTGAAGTATTAAATAGTTCTGAAATAATAAATATTGTGTGAAAAGAGGGAGGCATTTTCTAATCAAAATGTTTCAAGAAAGGGATTGGATTATAATGATAACCCTTTTCAGTGCCAAAGACACTTTTATCAACAAGGGTCCTGTTTTAAACAAAAGTTTTTATGGTGTTAAAAGTAAAAGCAATTGCGCATTCAGTTGAGTACAATATTACCTAATCTTAAATCTTGAAGTATAAGGTAGAGAGTTAAATCATTTTAATGGCCTATGCAGTGAAATGGTGGTGCCATGGTGTAGTAGTTCAGCATGCAGACTCGTAGTGAAGGGGTTGTGGGTTTGAATCCTGCACAAGTCACAAGAAAACGCCAGTTTAAGGAGGCAATGGGAGACTACCTCATAGAGACCACTTCCCTTGAAAAAACTCATAGCCCTGTCTTTGGTTTCTGCTAAGCTTGAAATCGAGTATGCAACAACTAGTTCTAATGGGTTCACGCTTGATGCAGCGAGTTTTCCTTGGCCTGTTTTTGAGTTACAAAAACTGTGTCGCTTTCAGAAGGAAGCTGATAGTTTTGAGATGGATGAAACCCAAAAAGCAGCTGCTCCAACTGTTGTCCATTGTTACACTAGCCTTTATTTCATTTGTCTTTGTTGTCAAATCCTTGTATTGATAATTATTTAGTTTTTATGTTAAAGGAGATTTTGCCGCTTTTTCAGACATGCGTTTTGTTTTCCAGAATAGATAAAGTGAAATAGGAAGCTAAAAATTTCTTGGAATCACCAATCTCCTAAAAAGGCAATCATGATAAAGATATCCAATTAGGATCAACATATGATATGTTTATAAAGTTTTTCTAATTAAATTATGATTTTTACTATTTTAGAACATTGACATCTGCTTGATGAGGCTTAACCCCTGGATGCTATTCTTAAGTGATTATTATGTTAAACCATTTCAGTCACTTTATACCTAGAGCAATTATATGTATGACCAAATTTTAGTGTTGGGTGACTTGTTGGGTACAGTGCTGCATAACAGACCCAGCGGTTGGTATTTTAAGTCAAACTCCAGACTGAAACCTTGTTAATAGTGAAGAGAGTTGAAAACATTTGTAATTCCAATCATAGGAATCCAGAGGTGTGGTCATCATACTGAGAGGAAGGATGGGGCACTGATTTATACGTTTCGCCTCCGAGACTTCCTCTGGTACTAGGAAGGGCATATAAAGCAATTTTTCATTCTGTGCACAAGCATATTTTCAATGCTCTAGATCCTTCTTGGAAGATGGAAACTTCTTAAAGCCTTGTGAAAGCCTTTGGGGAAGTCATTACCAACCACCACAGCCTCTCTGCCTATGATGTTCTTCATTCATTAGAGAGATGCATCCCAGTGAATGTCTCGAGATAAGAATGGTTCATTCTTTTCAGTCGTTTTGTTTAAGATTTGGGTCAGAAATTTGCTGTCCAGTGTGTGTTGTATTGCTGTAATGAATATCATGGGCGTTTCTGGATCGAAGGGAGTTATTTTCCTCTTAACCATTTGACCAAGATTTGTAGAAATCAATGCAAATGAGCACAAGCCAAAAAATGGTTTGAATAGTTGTCTAACGGGAAACGTTTTGGCAGCTTTTTGTGTTTGTAGGGGTTAACCGCGTGCCTTCGACCGAAAATAAACAGATAAACCTGTAGCAGTGAAGCTTTTGTGCGAAATTCAACCGACGAACAATTTGTCGCCATTAATAACTGGCTTTGTTTATAAATCATCATAAGTGAACTTTGTTAATATGTTGTCTCAGTGTATGTTACCATAACCTCCGTTGTTAATGCTTCTTTTTCATCTTCTCGCATCAATAATTCATAAAACTGATAAAATTCGGTTAATTGCTGAATTTTCAGAACTTTCCAGTGTCATTGACAGGTGTACACGGAATTCCTTGTACTAAGCAGCTGTCTACCCGTTTTCGCGATCCATTCTACGACGAAAACGTGCCCAAATGTCTGGTTTCCTTTACGGGCCTGAGCCGAAACCCAATTTAGTGTGGATTAAAATAGATTTGAGTCGACTATCGTCCTTTGAGCAATTAATTACTTGATGGTGACCCCTTAGAAATGCTGATAATGTGTCATTATCAAAAGCTTGTTATCTGCTAAACATATTGATTTGTGCTCATGTCATCATTTTCAATGCCTGCCTTCCGTCAGCAAAATTTTTATCGAAAGAATTTATACGAGTTTCTTGTCTGCACTGAACGATCAAAATGCTTTACTACTACAGCTCTACAACGCTTTTAAACTTTGCAAATTTCTAAAGCATTGCGGAATACTCTTTTCGTATGAAACGAGATTTTTAATATTATTGAGTATTCCGAACTTTTTCCCCAATTTCGTTCAGTTTCTTGAGCCATGCCTTTCAGTATTTAATTCAAGTTTTTTGGATTTGCCTACATGCAATCAAGCGCCCCCGAGAATTATTTGCTCTTCCTTAATTAAGAAGCCATTAAGGAGCTTTTACTGTCAAACCACCCCCCCCCCCCAATGTTAAAGAAACTATCTACGAAGGTTTTTGATCTGTTTCTTGTAAAAATGGTGTATTCACGTTAGACGACGGGGGACAGATATTTGTAAAGTTATTTGGTTGCTCTATATAATCTTCTCATAAACCCTCGTAAATCTCACGTATTTTGTTTCTGAATGCTAGCAATGAGAAATAACCTTTCATTCATTTGTTTTTCCATTTATTCGTTTCTTCACTCATTTGTTTTTCCATTCATTCCTTCATTCACTCGTTTTTTCATTCATTTGTTTTTCCATTCATTCCTTCATTCATTCGTTTTTTCATTCATTTGTTTTTCCATTCACTCTCTCATTTCTGTATTCTTCGTCAGACCCATCTATTCGTATAACTCTTAAGTCAAAGGTTTCTTTCAATCCCAATTATTCCTTTCTTCATTCATTCGTTTTTTCATTCATTTGTTTTTCCATTCATTCCTTCATTCACTCGTTTTTTCATTCATTTGTTTTTCCATTCATTCCTTCATTCATTCGTTTTTTCATTCATTTGTTTTTCCATTCATTCATTCCTTCATTCATTCGTTTTTTCATTAATTTGTTTTTCCATTCACTCTCTCATTTCTGTATTCTTCGTTAGACTCATCTATTCGTATAACTCTTAAGTCAAAGATTTCTTTCAGTCCCAATTATTCCTTTTTTCAGGTATTCCAGCCCGTTGCTCTCTAGTGGTGCTAGTCTGGTCGACTTCATCGTGAGTTCTCTCAATTCAACGTAATATCAAATTTTTACTGTATTTTACAACTTGCTGTTCTTCAATCAAGAATGAACTTCAAGAGTATAAGAAGTAATTGCACAAGAGAACAAATACATATAGTAGAGAATAGATTAATACCACAATTGGCTATGGGGCGCCTTTGATTGTGTTAAATTTACGTTGTGACTTACAGCACTCTTCAGAACCATTTTCAAATATTTCAAAAACCTGGAATTAGGCATGTAAGAGAGCTTTTTGCAATTTTGTGGCATTGGATTCAGATCTTGGGAATGCAGCTTGAGTAGAAATTTCATTGTCAGAGCGATTGTAAATAAATTGAGCATTTTGAATCGATGTTCAACCATCTTGGAGCTGTGTCTTTGGCTTCTTTTGAGCTCGGAATGGAGTATGCAATGCGGTATAATTCAACTGTACATTTCTAATAAAAGTTCAAGAATCGAACATGTTTTAATTATTTGTCACCCTTTGATCATCTAGTAAGAGCGATGCCAAATAAGAATATGTTTGGGTTTTAAAGTTGTACCGGGATTGTTGAATTAAGAGAACATGAATCGTTATAAGTTGCCATGTCATGGAAGAATCGTGAGAGGCTGGAGTACGTGAAGATAAAGGGATACAGATGGATGCGAAGAAAGGAAAAAAGAGCAGGAAATATGGCCATTGGCAGAAATAGGCAACTTACTTGTGCTTGCGACAACCGAAGGCGAGGCAGGAGGGGAGTGAGAAGAAGGAGAAGATGGAGTGAAAGAATAGATGATGCCATAAGATATTCAGGAAATACCAGTTGAATGAATAGAAATACATGGGGAGGAATGCCAACAGTCCCTTAGAGGAATGGCTTTGTGAATATGGACATGAGTCATTAGAATTTTTGGCGAACGATGGTTGCAAGATTAAGATGCTGAGGCTAACCGAACGTCTCCACTTTGACTATTAAAATATTGATTTAAAGACATGAGAGTTTTCTTTTCAGCCAAGAAAGGAGAACAATCGATGCTAACGAATTAATGTATTGATTTATCGACTTGAGGTGTCTAAGCAGTCCCTGGTGGCTACCTTCATACCAATATCTGCTCTTTCGACTGTTACCTTCGGCAAATTTGCAGCTAATGTGGCTCATTGATTTTCTGTATTTTTCTTGTCTTATGCTTTCTACCCAGCACCCGAAAGTAAATTCGTGGACACTGGAAAGCTGTAGGCTACTTATCGAGCAGTGTCCTGGCCCTGTCTTGTGATGTGACGCTATTTCAAGGCACATGGACAGAAAAACTGCGTTGCATACTCGATTTCTAGCGTAGCACAAACCAGAGACAGGGCTCCGAGTTTTGTAGGGAAGTGGATTTGATGAGGTGATTTCCAGTTGCCTTCCTCGCCAGTGGTGTTTTTATTGCGACACGTGTAGAATTCGAATTTATAACCGCTGTGTTGTGATTCATGAATCATAAAGTCGATTTTAGAATGCTAAGAAGCTGTGCTTTTCAAGTAATGTGTCTTAGTCCTTCCTCTCGGTGTGACCACACGCCGTTATTCGTCGCTTGCAAGCTAGCAATGCTCCTCACATCAACAGAAAGTTAAGATTTTGTTGGGGCTCAAGCTACTGAGGATCACCGATCAATCGCTTAATCACTTAGATATCCTCAGGTGTCAGGATAGCTCAGTGATAAGATTCTTGCGCATTGATCCCATTTTCAGTGGTTCGAGTCCCACCTCAGCTAAACTTTCACTTAGAGTGAGGAGAGTCGCCAGCTCTCTGTAATTCCAGGCGCAGGAATCACGAGGTGTGGTCACATCGAGAGGAAGGACCTGGGCACTGCTCGCTAATCAAAAAAGCTTCTCAGTGTCCAAATTTCTACCTTTGACATTCAGGGAGAATAATGTGTATTTAAAAAAAGATTTCCTCACGCTCAATTCTCCGTATCTTCATTTTCACAGACGGCAGCGATGACATTTGAAGACGAAAAGATGGAAAATGCGATGCGAAGTTTGAAGAGGACACAAAAAATGTGCGATTTAGAAAGTTTGTTTGAAGGGGTTTTGAGCAAAAGACCATCAGAAAAATGGAAGACGGAAGAACGGATTGAGCGAATGATAATACTGGCTGATTGTGAATTATTCATGGCGTTTTTAATGTTCCTGAAACAAAGTGAGTGTAAATAGCAGGGCGATTTGGAAAACTTTTTCATGCATAAAGCAATCACCTCAATTAATTGAAGCTAGATTGTTGGCTTTCGCGAGGTCGAAATCATAACAAAGCATACTGCTTGTCATATCAAGCAGTTCAACCCTCTTGTAAAGAAATGCTCGTATGTGTAGAGGGCCCATCAGTAGCTGAGACACACAAAGCAATAGAAATTACAGTTGAAAAGGATCAACTGCCAGAATTTTACAACATTTGAACTGAGGTCGAGAACGATGACCCAAGGAAGAGTCAATCAGAAAGTCTCAACTGACAATGTTATGTTCGTGTGATCTGGTCTATCAAATCGAAATAAATTTGGGGAAGAATGTTTCAAGATCAACTCCGCCAATCTCTTGACCATTATAGAAGGCATGCTTTATTCTAGTAATTATTAAAGTTAAAATATCTATGAACAGTTTCATGTCATGACTCAAGGATGCGATTTCGAGGCAGCGATGTTTCGATATCACCGAACAAGTCAGTCGAAAATTAGCCACACATAGTAATATTTTAATAATGTTTATCTTCTCAGGTGTTGTTGATTTTGTAAAAGCGGGATTCCACATGCGCAGGGCATGGAAAATGTATGAAAAGTGCCAAAATGAATTAAAAGCAGGGAATGGGCAGGATTATATAAATGGAGATAAAGAAGAACGGAGGGGATCTTTGAAAGGCACACCAAAAAAGGTGAATTACTATTATCTATCTGTTGGTTAAACAGTTGATTCATAGTATCAACCAATGAATCAGTCAATTGATCAGTCAACCAAACAATCAATCAGTCAGTCAACCAAACAATCAATCAGTCAATCAGTCAACGGATCAATTAACCAGTCAATTAATCAATCAACTAGTCAGTCAATCAGTAGATGGATCAGTCAATCAATCAGTCAACCGATGAGTTACCCAGTCAGTCAGTCAGTCAGTCAGTCAGTCAGTCAGTCAGTCAGTCAGTCAGTCAGTCAATTAGTCAAGCAACTAATACATCAGTCAACTACTTATCCAATTTGCAAACCAATAAATCAATGAATTGACTAGATCACCAATCAGTAAAATAGTCTTCCTATAAATTGCCTCCTTGAATCAACATTTTATTTACATGCATATCTCAGCATAAAGGTGAAAATTGCTAGAGTCGATGATGGCTGAAGTGTCGTGGGGATTGGTGATGAAAGTATGCATAGATTATGATCATGATCTACTGTATATGTTTCAATTATTGTTCATTCACTTTATTTGTTTTAACATCTTTTTTTATCTCTGTACGCTCAGAAAGCGGGAGGAGGAAAGTCTTCCCCGGAACCTTTGTCGTCAAAATCAAGAGAGACTTTGTTGTCAGCGTTATCCTTTGGCTATGGATTGATCCAAGTTGCAATATCAATTGTTCCTGCTGGTCTTCTTAAAGTTTGTGAATTATTAGGATTTACGGCTGATCGAAATCTCGGCTTGGATTCCTTAGAGATTTGCAGTAAATCAGATGACATGAAGGCCCCCATCGCCCGGTATGTTTAGAAAGTCACCATTCTAATCTTTTTTTGCCTCGCTTTATTTCCATCCAAGCTGGGTCAAGGTGTCCGCTTCCCTTGGCTGCGGCCTGTTAACTGTTTCTGTCTTCTTGTTTCCAAATTTCTTTACATTAATCAGTAACGATTGAGTGATGATTGGGAGAAACAATCTTTTCAAGGATAGTTAAAGGCTGCACAAAAACCCGAGGCATGATTACTTTACATTCTCTCTCTCTGTCTGTCTGTCTCTCTCTCACAGAGTCTCTCTCTCTAGCATCTCTCTCTCTAGCATCTCTCTCTCTCTCTCTCTCTCTCTCTCTCTCTAGCATCTCTCTCTCTCTCTCTAGCATCTCTCTCTCTCTAGCATCTCTCTCTCTCTAGCATCTCTCTCTTTCTCTAGCATCTCTCTCTCTCTCTCTCTCTCTCTCTCTCTCTCTCTCTCTCTAGCATCTCTCTCTCTCTCTAGCATCTCTCTCTCTCTCTAGCATCTCTCTCTCTCTAGCATCTCTCTCTCTCTCTAGCATCTCTCTCTCTCTCTAGCATCTCTCTCTCTCTAGCATCTCTCTCTTTCTCTAGCATCTCTCTCTCTCTCTCTCTCTCTCTAGCATCTCTCTCTCTCTAGCATCTCTCTCTCTCTAGCATCTCTCTCTCTCTCTCTCTCTCTCTCTCTCACACACAGAGTCTATCTCTCAGGGTCTCTCTCTCTCTCTCTCTCTCTCTCTCTCTAGCGACCATGGCTCTCCAGAGCTTCCTATCTCGTTCTTTCCAGTAATTTTCATGTATTACTTATTGACAGTTGCGTTGCCATTCATTCACTTACATTGCCACTTGAATCTTTTTCACTGGTCACATCATGAAGCTTTTGAATGAAAATCACAGGAAACTGCAAATTAATTTGATAGAAAGTTTTCAGTCGATAATTTTTGCTATTATAAGTTTCTTTGCTTTTCAGGTTGACTTTGCTTTGGTATCATACAGTTGTCAGGCCATTTTGTGCTCTCGATGGAAACAATATGGATGCTGGTAGCTGCTTTACGAATTTTTTTAGTTCAGTTAACCTTTGTCATCAATTCCACCTTCATGATATATTTACAGGGGGTGAAATGCCTTTTAAGTTATCCAAAGGACAAATGACATTGAAGTTATTAACCCCTAGCTCTTTTTTGGAGTTTCCCGTTCGTAATATGAAATTGGTGAGGTCAGAATCAAAGCATTGTGATGTACCCTAATCTGAGTTACGATTGATACCCATACCAATGCAGAAGGTTAGGGGTGGATAAAGCTCAAACCATTGGTCCGAGAGATGACCACCTACCGACCCAAGGGTTAGTTCAAGCCCCTTAGCTCCTGTCCCAATTTGCTTGAGTTTCATTCAGATTATCCAGTCATACATTGTTGTCGCTTTTCAGGTCTAGAAGATGCTTCGGTCATCCTAAACGAGACAGACTTGTTGTATCCAAACTCTGCAATTTTTCTATACTTCAGAGCTCTTGTCCATAGATTACGTGTAAGTAATATAAAGCATGATTCAGTGTGCACTTAACCTCTTCAACCCATTGCTTCATTTTATAGAATTCGTCAGAAATTCATCGAATGGCACGCTAATTTTGAGTGTGAGATGCAACAATTCGTCTCACTTGCAAAACAGGACCAAGTCATTATTATCCTTTGATTCGTAAAAGTTCAAAATATTGATCGCCATCTCGATCTTAATCTCTTATGCTTTCTTTCACGAGTAAAGCTTCGTTTTTGGAGATGTTTGCTTTGCTCTATGCAATAGTTTCATTGTTTACCGAGGAGGTTTTTCCATCCATTATTTGAACAAACAACAGTTGTGTGAGTGAGGCAACTGCGCCCAACGCGGCTTTTCTACAGCAAAGACGCGTTTCGTAGCTTTTTTAAGTGAGAGACTACTTTCTTATATTCCTTCCTCGTATGAGTCTTGCTGCGTTCGAGTTTCTCGTAACTGCTCAAACTTTTTAATATGTTTTAGGGTGAGTTGCCAGATGCTTTGAGGGTTCTTGAAAAGGCAATGATGTCCGCCAAAGACCAAAGAGAAATCGCACTGATATGTTATTATGATCAAGGTAAAAGGAAGCAAATAGAAATTTCGTGGATAAAAAAACGAGCTACGAGCATTATTGAACGGGAAAATGTAAACTTGAAAATATTATTTTTAACAATGCGAAAACAAGAAAATGAGTGAATGTGAACAGTGAAGAATCAAAAATGAATGCATGGGAAATTTTGGACATGAATATAGTTTGAAATTGTCCACTATTTGACATTAAACGCATTACTTTTTAAAGAGTGAAGTGAAACTGGATTTATCGAATTGAATTGTTCATTTGAAATATTAGGAATCGTGATAAGCCAAAGAATCGGATGAAGTGAATCTCGATCTAATGATAGATAAGAAAAGCTATGAATAATATGCAAAATAGGTGGTTTTCATAATGAAGACGTTGCAATGTTGCAGGGTATCTTCTTAATTAATCAAAGCGCTTGCTCACAGATCCTGAAGTCTTGGCTCGGGACCCATCTTTTGCTTAGCTTTCCTTTTAATTGATGAGAGTCGCTATTCCTCTATAATTCCAGGCGCGTAGGACTCACGAGGTGTCGTCATATCGAGAGGAAAGACCAGGATGCACCATCCGATGGGCATAGCTTCTTGGTGTCCTAAAGTGTACCCTCTGATTCATGGACCATAGGAATATTGAAATGATGTCATATCATAAGGAAAGAGCAGGACACTGCTCGATAAACATAGCTTCTTTGTGTCCTCAAATGTGCCTTACCAATGTTACATAGAAGACACAGAAACTCGTGTTTTATAACTTACATTTTGTATTTACCGCCCAATGTTTTCGGTAGACTCTTTTACTTCGCTTTCTTCGTTTTGCATCGCTAATTCTTTTTTATTTTCCCCCCTTCAGGCTGGTGCTACATGATGCAACTCCAGTGGGAAAAAGCAATTCATTGCTTCTCAAGGTACGCACGCTCTTCAGCATTAACTTGTGACGATCCGAGTCAAAACATACCGTTGGTAATGACAGAGAGATACAAGCGACAAAACATATCCCCAATCAAGAATTTCTGAAGGAAATACTTTCCGTGAATGCCCGTTATAGTCTTAGAAATCAAATTCAGCTCCTAAAAGCCTTTGGAGTAGAAAAAATGTCCTTTTTGGGGAAAACGTTGGCATAAGGTGTCTCTAGAAGCAAAAGATTCATTGAACCTCAGACAGTATAAAAAAAGTCAAAGATGGAAAGGAAGAAGCACGGATCTAACTGATATCGATGCTACGTGGATCGTGGCTCAGGTTGGATTCCTTAACTGAAAGAAAGAAAGGTTGAAATGCCCTGGTGTAAAAGTATAGCATTAACGATAATTTTCACATTACATTTCTTTATTTCTTTGTCCGTTAATGTACCTATCTTGTCTGTTTTTGCTTACCATCTATTGTTTTGTTTTTATTTGTAAAATAGGCCTTAACTAGCTTTTTGATTGACAATACCATTTTCAAGCCTATTGTAAATAAATTGAGTATGTTACATCGCATTCGTCTCTTGCGAAGGATACCGCTCGATTTTTCGATTTTTCTTCCAGTTTTATTGCTTATTTAAGATCCATTTTCATAGTTTCTATTTACTCTCTTGCCCTGAGGTCAAGGTATAGAAGCCTTTAAAACTGCCCCGAATGCCTGCTGACATCTTGATAGGTTGAGAATATTTGAACTTTTGTTGAGCTGTTGTCATGGGGGGTGGGTTGTTGGCACAATGGCCAGTGCAGCTGCCTTTGGTGCTGAGAGTCCCTGGTTTGAGTCACGCTAGCTTTTCAGAATGCCGTGTAATGGTGTTTTAGCTTGAATAATAACAATAGTAATACTAAGACGAGTATTATACAGGGTTTACTTCAGTTGCTGCTATTATCACTATTATCAACATGTGTCCTGTGTCTTGTGATTTAAATCAAAGAGCCCTAATCATAACAATCGAAGTGAATCATATAAAAATAATTAAAAAAACACAATATCAAACCTAAGCTATTTGCGTTATGAGTTGCTGTTTGAAATATGAGATTAAAATAGTTTAAAGTATTCTTTAATTTGCTTCTCGAATTCGTTACACTCCTCAGTCATACAGAGTCCCAACGGTGGTTCATTGTTAGAGTGTAGTGAAGCGAAGAAACAAAATGGCCAGGCAATGCCTCAGAATGACACCTCTCTAGCAAGGTGCCCCCCCCCCCCCAATTCTCGTTTGGAGTATTGGACTCAACGATTTACTTTTCTTGTGTTTTGATCTTTTCCAGGTTGAGAGGAGACTCAAAATGGTCGGAATCATATTACACTTACCTCTTAGCAGGTGGAAAAGTTCGCTTTTCTTTTATCAACTAACGGGTTGATTAGTGAACAATCATACATTGAATAAGCACTTGTTTACTCAGTACGTAGGTCCGTATGTAACCTGTGTTACATCAAACAGCCCTTTTCCACGGTCCTCTGCGATGGCAAAGCCTCCATCAAGCAGCATCTGAATTACTTTGGTAGAACGGGTCTAGATTTTGCCTTTATTTCTAATCTTCATCGTCCCGCTGATTCAATATCGAAGATTTCCAATGAAGATGAATCACGGGAAATTCTCCCATTTTTCCATTTGACGACTAAAAATTTAATTAATTTTGCTACCCCAGACTGTCTTTATTTCTTGATAACTCGATCGGTCAGTCACAGATCTCCTATTCTTTCACTCCTAAGATTGCTAGTACATTTCTTTATTTATTTCTTCTAACATTTCCACCGATTTTTTTCCGCCTTAGTGATTTAATCGGTAACACAATCCAAGAAATGAAAACAAATTCGCTTTTACAAGGCAACATTTCGATACCTTGTTACCATCTGCTCTCAATTAGTTTACTCTTTATAAGATGTGCTGTTGTCCTTTTCCAGTGACAGAAGGCGCTCTTGGTCGCACGACCGATGCCCTTGAATACATCAGGGCTGTACCAAAGCTCGTCTTGAGAAAAACGCAGCTGGAGAATTTTTTGGCACGAAAGGTTTGCGTTTTTTGTCGAAATTGCTCGCATTTAATTTGTTGATTTTAACGAGAGGAACTCCTTTGATGCTTTAGTAATTGCACCAGCTTTACAACCAACCCCTAATTTGGCTATTGCAATGCGATGCATTATATCTTGATTTATGAATCTATCTGTCCGTCGATCCATCTGTCAGTCAGTCAGTCAGTCAGTCCGTCAGTCAGTCAGTCAGTCAGTCAGTCAGTCAGTCAGTCAGTCAGTCAGTCAGTCAGTCAGTCAGTCAGTCAGTCGGGCAGTCCATCTATCTTTCTGTCTCTTCATCTACATATCAATCTATCTGTCCGTCGATCTATCTGTCCGTCGATCCATCTGTCAGTCAGTCGGGCAGTCGGGCAGTCGGGCAGTCTGTCTAACTTTCCGTCTCTTCATCCGCATATCAATCTATCTATGAATTCATCTGTCAAACAATACTTTGGAAACCTTCAGAAAAGCAATTGCGTACAAATTAATTTAATGCAAATTGCTTGAATATTTTGAAACGGGTTGATGATTCGTGATATTTGCCTGATAAAGGTATTCCATTACGGCCGTCTTGAGCAAGGACACTTAACGAACGAAGATCCCTTTGTAAAGCAATCTCCTTCAGACAATGAGACAATTTGATGTTCCCAGGTTTTTAAATGAAATCAAATTCTCCGCAGCGAACACTTGTCACGGACAAAAGTATCGGTTTAGAAAACCTCTCTTGGATTCCAATTTAATGAGCCCTTTGAGTTTTTCAAATTATTATAACTTCCTGTGTATTTCAACTTACCTCTTAATGGCATTGTTGAAATCTAATACTTCTTTCTTCTCCGTTTTCACTTATTTCCTCTTTCTTGGCAAATTCCAGGCAAATTTGTTCAAAAAAGCTGAGCCTACCAAGGAAGAATACACGATTTTATCATTAGAATTGCTGTACCTATGGAATGCGATATCACAATGTGAAAAAGACGCATTGAAGAAAATGCTGATTGGTATGTTGAAGTAGGGTGTCATTTTTCAACGATCTGGCTGAGGAAGTGTTTGCATTTTCATTCCATGCATATGGTGCTTTCACACCCTTCAGTCACTGAAATTAGTTCTCTATGATTCTATACCGCTATAAGTGCTATCATTGAGTAATGGCAAAACCGTGAGAACTCACAACGGAAAGGTTATCGGTTCGAATCCTGTATGGTTCTAAATAAATGTATTTCCAGCGAGGAAAGCAACGGGAAGTCACTGATGAAGAAAAATATCACTTTCCTAGAAAAATCTTGGATACCTGTCGGCTGTTTCTGAGTATAATGTACAGTTTGCGTATTGTTATACTTAATCTGTGCATATTCCCTCAGTAAGTCTTATTAATGAGAAAAACGGAGGTACTTGTCTCATTTAATTGTCTCGGATACCTCTCCGATGTATTTGAGTTAAGTTGATCCAGAAGCTCGTCAACGTTGTCCGCCGGCAGCAGCCGAATGATTCCCCGTCACCACAAGTCTTCTACACTTTTACACTGAGCCCTGTTCTGAGCCAGGTCTGCGATGATGTAGTTACCTATGGTTATGCTCTTATCCAAACCCATTGGTTCGGAGAACGTCGGAAAATCTTGTCTCTTGTTTCTGGTATGTGTGCTTTGTTGACAACGAAAA